>CM028132.1:758107500-758707500 GCA_016271365.2 Neoceratodus forsteri
CAGACCCTCGAGTGAAGCTCAGAAAGGTCTGATAGTATCAAGCTCAAATGTTTCAAAAACTGGTTGTGTGAATGCCATCCCTATTCCTCTGATAGTGTATAGTGCCCTGAAATCATTTACAGTTCTTTTTAGCAGCCTTTTACTTTTTTATGTGCGATGTGCTGTTCCATGGTAAAGGCTGGTTTCTAGAGTTGTTGAGTGGTTGCTAGAGGAGGCATGGCTACCTTTCTAGCGTGACTTCCTATGGGCTGGCAGATGCATTGGGAGGGTTTTAAAAAAAAACACATCAGGCCATAATGCTCGCTAAGTGAAACAGCTGTGGAGTAGGGATCATTTGTTTTATTTTAATTTTTTCAAGTCTAACTCTCTGGTTGATCCTACATTTCCTCATATCTGGTTGATCCTGCTGGATCCATCCGTTTCTGCCACTAAGGTTAAGCGATGTGTGGTCTGTGTAGTGAGCTCGTGGAACCTCTAGAGGTTTTCAAAATTTTGTTCTCTGCTGCAGTAGTATAATCACATTCTATGACCTTTGAACTGCAGCAGAACAACATTTTGAGAACTCCTGGTTTCCATGCGCAACAAGGATCCACTATACACTATGAATCGAATCTTGTGTGAACCTATTTACAGATTCTAAAAGGGAGTAGGGTCAGAGATTGCAAATCTCACTGATGGATCCTAGAGAAGAAACAACATTACTACACTGAGTAATTCTGTCTTCAAACAGCAGGAATCCATCAATGATACTTTACAATACGTAGTCTCACTAGCGGCACCTTAGGAAGTTGTGTCCAGAATCTATTTAGGAAAAAGGTTCTGCTAGACAGCACGTTCCAAAACTGGCATTCCTCTTGGACTGTATATCCAGGCGGTAGTGATTTGTGAAGGTGTTCACTGTTTTTAAGTAGCTACTTTACATATGTCTACAGGGGAGATGCCCCTTGTAGCTGCTACAGAGGCAGAGGTACCCCTCGTGGAATGTAGGGCTTTCTCTTTAAAGTCTCTCCTTCATGACTTTTCTTCTCCTTCCCTAGAGAGCAATGGTCTCCAGGACAGTAAACAGCACGGGTATGTGGCAAGAAGGTCTCGTTGGACTAACCTAATAAGTTTTCACTGACCCGGTGGTGCTAAGGGTTGAAGTGCTGGATGCTACACCTCACGCCATGCCGATAACCTGGGTTCAGGAGCAAGCTCGGGCTGCCTGGGGTCAGAGGGTGTGGACTTGGATTGAGCCGCCAGCTCTCCTTTCCCGGGTGACTGTCAGATGCACTGCATAGTTCTGGCAGCTCCTGGTGGTGACTAGAGTGTGGCTAACGAGTGCACACTACAGGGAATGGGGCCTGTGGCGGATGTCCTGCAAGTGGGTGCAGGAGCGTGCCTGCACTGCGATGGATGTCACTGCATGTTCGCGCCCCCAGGACCACAGAAACAATGGAAAATGGACCCTGCACCAGGACAGGCGATGGTGGGTCTGGACGCGACCCCCCACATCCATCGTCGGATTCATCCCAACTGGCTTCCGTGTCTCCTCCTCTCCCCGGCTGCTCCACTAGATTCTAAATACAGCGCCGGAGGAATCAGGGTGGTCCCACCCCAGGGAGCTCAGAGCTGGGGGGTGGAGCAGCCAGTGGAGGAGTACCACCCGAGGCACGGAAGACCGGATTATGGAGGATCTCAGGCTGGGTGGGACAAAGACTGGACTGCGAGGCCACACTGGAGCGGAAGTCAAAGGAACCGGTGAGGAAGGAGCATAAATAGAGTTAAAAAAAAAACTGATAGTTTTCTTTGACTGGGTGATGAGGGCACTGAATAAGAGCCACTCTGGATTTACTCTACTTTGACTTCAGCAAGGCTTTCAACTTGATGCCTCATAGATGACTGCTGAAGAAATGGAGGATCTAAAAGTGACAGGGACAGAGTAGTATGGGTAGGTAACTGACTAAAAGGGAGGCAGCAGAGGTTGTGAGTAACTGGTTTAACTCAGAAGAGAGAGAGATCACAACTGCAGTACCATAGGGTTCTGTCTTGGGCCCAGTCCTCTAAAATATGTTTCTCAGCAGTACTGCAGAAGGACTCCAGGGCATGTTGTGTCTCTTCGTAGATGACACTAAAGTCTGTGGGAGGGTGGATAATGATGATGGAATCAGGAAAATGCACAGTGACCTGCAAAGATCAGAAAGGTGGTCTAGGGTTTGGCATTTGAAACTTAATGCCAAAAGTGCAAGGTGATGCACCTAAAGAAAAAGAACCCCACAACAGAGTACTGGATGGGTGGGATAAGACTTGCCACTATGATTGAGGAATGGGAATTAGGAGTTATCTGTAGTGACTCCCTCAAACAGTCAAGCCAGTGCAACAAGGCCTATAGTAAGGCAAATAGGATGCTGGGATGTATCAGGAGGGGCACTGACAGCAAAAGAAAGAAGGTAATACGACTTCTATATAGACGTTTGGTGAGTCCACATCTGGAGTACTGTGCCCAGTTCTGAGACCCTCACCTCAGAAAAGATAAGGACAGGCTGGAGACAGTGCAGTGAAGGGTGACAACAATGATTCAGGGCCAGCAGGGCAGGTCCTATGGGGAACACCTCAAGCCACTGAACATGTACTCACTGGAGACCAGACGAGATTTGATAGAGACCTTCAAGCTCCTAAAAGGAATAAGCAAGATGAATTGCAGGAAATTATTTCTCATGACTAGCAGTTCAAGGTCATGAGGGCAAAAGTGTAAACTGACAGGAGGGAGGTCCAAGAAAGATATGATAAGGCATTATATTACAGAAAGGGTGGTGGAACCATGGAACAGTCTACATATCGAGGTGACAGACGCAAAAAAACATTAATGGTTTCAAGCACGGTTGGGACATAGTGAAGGGAATACTGGTTACTCAGGATGACAGTAACAGGGAAAGGAATTGGGGTGGATAGGAAGGGCTAGATTTCTGTATGGACAAGTGGTCCTGAGGCTAGATAGGTATACATGGGCAGACTGGATGGACCATCAGTCTTTTTGTGTCATCACTGTCTATGTTTTCGGGAAACCTTCAACATTTCTATCCCCTCTTCTGACAGATTTAGGTTAGAGAAATTCTAACTCCTCATGAACAATGCCCTCAGGTGTAATGTTCTGAGGTCTGGGAATGTTATTCTGTTTTGAGACATTGTCAGCAGGTTGCATCTCAGTGGCAGAGTGATTGGAGTCCTGCTGGACAAGGACAGAAGCACTGAGTACCAGGTCTGATTTTTCCACTTAGTGACTATCAGGATCATTGTTGCTGACTCTCTCCTGAGCTTTATGAGCACTCTCTGTATGAGAGAACTGGTAGGAAGGCATAGGAACCTTCCAGTCCAATCCAGAAGTAGGGCGCCCTCTGGGACTGTGCCCTTTATTGGTGGCCTGCAAGCAAACTGTTGGAGCTGACTGTTCTCCCAAGAGGTAAACAGGTCTATTTTCAGGGTACCCAATCTTCTGAAGACTAAGGCCAGCACTTGCTGGTTCAAGGCCCACTTGTAGCTTCCCTGGCTTATTCTGCTTAGGGCATCTGCCAGGACAGGTTCTATGTGATTACAGCGAATAGAAAAACAACTGCCAAAACAGTGAAGAAACAAACACAAAGCCAATAACAGCGCACTCACTTCTCAGTGCCGACATAAAAAAGCATACCAGGTGCAGGAGATCTTATTCTGCGGGGGCTTTGCCCCCTCACCCCCCTTTGCAGGGGGCTCTGCACCCACCAACCCCACACAAAATTATAATCAACACCGGGTGGGGTTGTGAATTCGAGGACGGGGAGAAACATGGGACTGGGCAGATGTCAACTGTGAGAGGGGTGCACAGCTGCAACACTGTGGAAAAAGAAAAAGAGAGAAAAATATACCAACTGAAAAAAAGTGTTACTCCTGGAATCAATCCCAGGTCAGGGTTCCCACTGCAGCACACGTACACAGTCACCTAATCCTCTGTGCTAGCCAGCACACCTCCCACACCAAAATGCCTCTTCTAATCCTAACTAGTGACACTGCTCACCCACTGGTGACTCAACATGACAACAATACTCGCTCACATTTACTGGCGCTGTAAAGACACAGTTGCCAATATTCCCGTTGCTCTTTTGTAGTCACTAGTTTTAGCTCACACAAATACATTCACTGACATTACAGGACCCTGCTAGGACATTGTCCCTCCCTGGCAAGTGTACAGCATAAATCTTTGCATCCAGGGAGTAGGTTTCTTTCAAACAATAAGATATGACCAGGGGTTATGTTAATGTTCTAGTTAATCACCCCCTGGTGGGCGCAATGTGGCATGAGATGCAGCCGAGTTACATATCAGGGGTTACTTAACTTGAAAATTAATATAACTCTAGGGAGTACCTTAATGCTATTTTATAACTGTCTGAGGTTTTCTTGCCATTTTCTAATGACACACAGTATTTATTTTAGTTATTCTTAAAGGGAATCTGTACCATACAGCCTCACACTGTAAATATGTGAGCCTTGTATCTTCATCTGTTAACATATGGTGAAGAGCAGTTATGTTAGTGCCCCCAAAATAGGTTTTACAGCAATTACCACCCTCTGAAGCATAGTGCCATTTTAACTCCGTTCAGGCATTCTGTGCAGCAAATGTGGCTCCTGTGATGTCACGGACATCTCCATGATGCTCGCTCACAGTGCTGAGATAAACAATTGTTATACTGAAAATTCCAGCGTTCGGTTTAACAGAAGACATCATTATAGAGGCTCCTGTATCTGTCATGTACCAAGAATCACATTAATAACATAGCGTTTACATTTTTTCTATTCTACTACCATTATAAAGTCTACATCAGGCATAGACGTGCACGCTTACTGCTGAGCGTGCTGGGGCCGGTGCGTCACGGGAGAAATCTTCATACATCAATGGAGCAGTGGGGCTCTGAACATGGAATGAATTTACAGGCACAGCAGGACGTTTTCTGACTCGTTTTCCATAGGGGCTAATGGAAGACCACGGGCACTAGTACTGGGTATGTACACTGTTACTGAGGACTACAGTATACAGCTCAATGTGCGCTTCAGTGTCAGGGGACTGCCACATAGACATCCACGCTCTCACTCGGTGGTGAGGCATAGACGTCATCACAGGAGCCAATCTGCTGCACAGAATGCCTGAACTGAGTTAAAATGGCGCTGTGTGGTGCTTTGCTTTGGGAGTGTTCATGGTTTTAAAACCTACATTCAGGAGCTCTAGCACCTCTATTTTTCAACATGTGCTAACAGGCGACCATGTAAGGCTCACATATTTACAACGTGAGCCTGCATGGTACAGATTCCCTTTAACCCTTGACATAAAATAGTCCCTATGTCAAAGGTTTACATGGGGAAAACAAATCTGTTCTTTAGCTGTGAGTCAGCAGTGAGTCTTCTGTGTGTGGGGGTGGGGGGGACTTCATTCTATTCAGCTGCGCTGTGACTCTTTTATTCAAAATTAAAATTCAAAAGTCTGCTTCTTTAGCCCTGCTGGTAACAGTACTTCAAAGGAGTGTCCTACAAAAGAGTTTCGTTTAGTAAATGCTGTATCTCAATATCTAGCACAGCTCAGCCATAAAAACAGGAAAAGGGATGGTTTATTCAAGTAAATGCAACTCTGGGAGAGATCTCTTATAGTTTTATTAACATTTATGCACCAAATCATGATAAAGAGGCTTCTCTTTTTTAAACATACTCTTGCAGAATTGGTGGGAGTGGAGGACCACCTCCTCATTTGGCGGAGACTTTAATATAGTGCCCTCAGCCACCTTAGATAGGGTGGGGGGCACAGAATCCAAGATTGGGTCTGACGGAACAACTTTAGACAGACTGACCATGCCTGGGGTTTAGTGGATACGTAGCGCTGGGCAAACGGCCAAAGTAGAAATTACTCCCACTACTCTGACAGACATGGGAGCTATTCGAGAATTGATTTGCTTTTTGTTTCAGAGGAATGGAGTTATACCATACAGCATAGCCAAATTCACCCTCGTACTATATCTGATCATGGTCCTGTGGAATTGATACTGGCTGGGACCCCAGCGCTGCAGAATTCACACTAGCGTTTTAATGCCTGCTTGCTTAATAATTCTGATTTTAAAACCCAGGTCAGGGAGTCAATTAGAGACTTTTTGGATCACAACCCTGTGGGTCAAACCCCCCAGGTTGTCAGATGGGCTGCACTCAGAGTTGTACTGAGGGGCTTCATTATTAGATTTGCCGCATGGGAGAAGAAAAAACAGTCACGGGAAATAGAGCAACTTCAAAATGTAATTGCAGACCTAGATTTTCAGCATAAAATAACCCTGAATGCTGAAACCAAAAAACATTTAGAAGCCAATAGGCAGAAGCTAAACGGGATCCTAACTCGGAAACTAGGGGGCGCCTATCGGCAAATAAAGCTGCAGTGATACGGGGGTGGCAATCATGCCAGGAAATTGCTAACAGCAAACCTACACTCCCAATTAACTAATAGGTTAATTCTCAAAATTGAGGACCCCATTGGGGACGGTGTAATAACATTGTAGACCTTAAAAGATAACAGAAACCTTTGCAACCTACTATAAACAGCTCTATACTCAAGAAGATATTGCAGATATAACTAGGCTGACGACAAAGTTTTTTTATACCAGACAAATCTCCGATTGCTCTCCACAGCAGCCAGGAGCAATTTAGAAGCCACAATTCAGCTAACTGAACTCACAGCACCTGGGTAAATGATTACTAGCATTGTCAGCCTTGCTCTAATAATTACGATCAGTTCCAGACAGAATTCTGCAAATGTAAGTAGGACCTTGATTCTTTAAATCAATACTTGAGTGATCAGGCTCTGCAAGTATGTTAACAGGGCGATTAACATAAGGTTCTCAGAATGCTGGCAGCCAATCAGATTTCAGCATTCTTGAGAACCTTATAATAATCTTCTTTGGTAACTGGGTAAGGCCCACTTGGTACACGTGCCTATTTTCAGGGGCAATCCAGAAGCACTGGGGTGGTTAAGTGACCTGCTCAGAGTCGCACACTATGCAAGTGAAGGTTCTGGCAATCAAATCTAGGTCTGTTGGATGTACCAAGCTCATTCACAGCTCATTTTCTAATTTCTAGGCTATACTGGCAGCCTCTATAGGCTATATCGAGATCCTCATTGCTTTTGTACACAGTTTTGAAACTCTTGTTCCTCCTGCTTGTTTATGTAATACATTGTTGTGGTACTGTCTCTTTGAACCTGAACTGACTGGCCTTGTAGTTGGGAGAAGGACTGTATTGCCAGCTATACTGCCCTGCATTCCAGGAGACTGCTATGCTCCAGAGCCTTCTGTGTGATCCAGATGCCACTTACTGTGAGGTCCCCTAGGTGGGAATCCCACCTCAGCAGTGAGGCACCTGTTGTGAGGACCCTTGTTGGGGACTGCTGGAGGAAAGAAACCCCCTCTCTAAGGTTGCTTTCTTCCTTCTACCACTCTAGTGCACACACAAAGGTCTTTGTGACTGGTACTAGCTTGGACAGTGGATCCCACCTTTGAGGCCAGGGGTCACTTAGGTGATACTGAATGTCTCTCATTTGAAATCAGGCCTATGGCACCACTGCTGTGGATGAGATCATGTGGCCCAGCAACTGTAGAAAATCCCTCATAGGCCTTGGGTGACTCAGAGTGAAGGATTCTGCAGTAGCAATCAGGTTTGATACCTTTCTTGTGGAAGGAGAGCCCTTCCCTGCAGGATGTCCAACTGTGCACCTATGAAGTCCAGTATCTGAACCTACTCTGTTTGGGACTTCTGCAGATTTATCAGAAATCCCAGTTTTTTTAGGGTGTTCCTTACTATTTGGACAGAGGATCTTGCCTCTTGCTCTGTTTTCCCTGAGAAAAGCCAGTCGTCTAGGTAGGGGAAAATCCACCACACCTTGCCTTCTCAGGTGTGCTGTCACCATGGCTAGGCACTCTGTGAAGGCCCTTGGTGCTGAGGTGAGGTCAAAGGGGAGGGCTGTAAACTGGTACTGGCAGTTTCCTAGCCTGAACCTGATGCATTTTCTGTGTGCAAGTCTGACTGGAATTTGAAAATAGGCATGTCTGAGATACGGTGACCCCCTGCTAATCTCCTGATCGTAAAGATGATGATCACTGTGCCCTGTGTGGCCATCTTGAATCTTCCCTTTGTGATGCATTTGTTCAGATATCTGAGATCTAAAATGGGTCACCACTTCCCATTTTTTCTTGAGGGTGAGAAAGTATCTTGAGAAAAGGCTCTTGTGCCACTGTGAGACAGGAACCTCTTTTACTATGTTTCTCTGCAGCAATTTCTTTACTTCCAGATTCAGCAAAATTCTTTCTGTTGGTGAATGAGCTGGAAAATGTTTTAGTTTCTGCAGTTTACAGAACCTTCTGAACTGCATGGACAATCCTTGACCCACTACTTCCAGAACCCACCTGTTTGTGGTAGTTTTTACCCATTCCTGGAAGTAGTGGGTCAGCCAACCTGGGAACTGTCAGGGGTTTTGTTTTGACTGTGGCTTGGGGACTGATGCTTCAGCTGAATGCCTGGAGCCCCTCCAGCCCCTGCCTCTATAGTAGCCTCTGTGGGGATGACATTCATAGGGAGTGTAGAGTCTTGGATAGTAGCCCCTATCCCTGCCTCCCCTTCCATAGGGTCTGTAGGAGGTAAAGGCCTACTCTTTTTCGGTGTTATTTTTGTAAGTGGTTCTGTATTTGTCCATTTTCTTCATGTATGCCTACTTTTTTGTCACCAAATAAGGAACTTCTCTCCAAAGAGACATTTATGGCCTTAGTCTGGGTATCTTGGGGAAGGATGGTAGCCCTTAGCCAGACAAATGTCCTCAGTGTCACTGCACGGGACAGGACCCATGAAGCGGAGTCAATGGTGTCAACAGACATGTGGAACTAGTACTTTGTGGCATCCACAGATGAACTTGCTGTAGCAGCCAAATCCTGCACCACTTCACCATCAGTTTTCATCAGCCTGTGCCAGGACTGCATTCCATATTGCCTTCTGGTACTGAGCAGTATAAGCCAGATAGGCTGCCTGCCTCAGGACCAGGCAAGCTGTGGTATACACCTTTTCTGGCCATAGCATCCAATTTCCTGGCATCCTTCTCAGGGTGCTGTGCAGAGGACACCTTGGCCTTCTCATAAGCAGCAGCTTAGACTACTCCTTTGTGATCAATGTGAGCACACAGGCATTCCACCTCCCCATCTGTTTACCTGATACTTTTTTTCAACCTCTCCATCAATGCCAGCAACTGAATTAGGTACTGACGTGATTTTTAAGGTAGCTTTTTGGAGTGATGCAGATGAGGACTAATAGCCTGCTTGTAAGGAGTAGCCCCATCACATCCACAAACTCTGCTTCCTCCTCATCCTCCTGTTTCATGAGAAGGGATGCCGAGGGTGCTCACCATCTGCTTACTTGCTTGATGAAAGACAAGTAAGAGGTATAATCCTCTTTAGGCCGAGGAGGGGAGCCAAACTCCAGTTCAGATGAACAGTCGGGTTCAATAGGTTCTCCTTCCTTCTCATAATATACCTACTCCTCCTCTTTCTCCACAGGTAAATAGTGTGAGACCTGAGCCGGGGGGCACACATACTGAGAACGGTTCTGATAACATGAAAGGCCCAGAAAAACTGCCATGCCTTGGCTATGTCCTTTGATGACGGCATTTGCCTTAGGTCTCCTGTCTGCTCTTATTCCTTTTCAGGAGTGGCACAGACATTCTTTTCTTTTTCTTTTTTAATTTAATAGTCTGTACCATCTTTTCCATGTTAGTCTGTTGGCTGAGCAGTTTCATCTTTTTTAACTGTCCCCTTTGACAGGAACTGCTGCTGTTCATGGGGAGACGAACCCTCTCATGTGTGTTTTCCACCATAATTAGAAACTCTCTCAGAGCCTTTATTACGTTTTGTTGACACACAGGCAGACTGAGAAGCCACAAAATCTTCCCTTTTTCTTTTGGGTTTTAGGGCAAAACTTTCTACAGCAATGACAACTAAGAAAATCATGATGTGTGCCCAAGTACCTTTAACACAGCTCATGGTAGTCAGCCCTTACTAGAGCTGAAAACAATGTTTAGAACATATGGGTCCTCTTCTTAACAGGACTATCAGTTATGCCAAACACTGAAAAACCTGTGTAAAATAATCTAGATCCTTCATTTTGAAACAATTAGAGGGAACTACTAGAAAGTTACTGTGAGAACGGTTACAATTTTAATTATAAAATGGGTGCTGAAAATCCTGTATTCTGATTCGTCAAAACAGGTCACCTGACCATGGATTAATCTCCTGTAAACCCACAGGTGCCTTGCCGCACTACAAAATCCTGAGTGACAGCAATGTAAAGTGATCTTTTCAGATCACTCCACCAGAGAAACATGTAAAAAACTACAACTACAGCATCCTCATTAGGACAAATCCACCTAGTGGAGAACTACAACTATGGCATCCTCAGAAGCAAAACTCATTAGGTGGAAGAACTATTTTATTACAAATGCCTGTAAACAGAGTTTTTTTTTTTTAAATATTTATTTAGGTAAACCTCTAAAATAAAGTTGCCCATTTTATAAGTTGATTAACCGATTCCAGAGCATGGGTTTACTGAGCATTAATCCATGCCTGGGTGGTTTATGTCCTCGGCCTGCGACCTCGTGCCTCACAACCACCTCCCCCAGGCATGGATTAATGCTCAGTAAACCCATGCTTTGTTGTGGGTTAATCCATTCATGAGAAATGTGGTTCAGTTCTGTACAGGTGAGAAACACGATTTAAAACAATAAAAATAGCTTATAAATGTCCAAATTAGTAGTTTTACAACTTTCTTTAGGCAAAATTGGGCAGGTTCCCTCAGGTGGGAACCATGTTATTGAGCAACCTTCTCCTGTTCCTGGGAACCAATCAGGAACTGGAGAAACTGCAAAGTTAACTAAATTAATAAAAATGCACCCTAACTAAAGCAAAGTAATCATAAAACTAACTTAACAGAAAAATAACAAATATCTAAGATAAATGAAGTTTGTTGACCAGAAGGTTGGAGCTGTACTTCTGGGCAACTGCTCTCTTCAAGTGAAGAAACTAATCTGACATTACGGCACTAGGGGGAGTGCGACAACACCGCAGAGTTTGAACTTCATCTTAAAGTTCTATAATTAGCACAAAGTTCCATCTCCTGGTCATTGTGCTCTTGCAGGAAGATTATGCTTATTGTAAAGCATCATTGATGGATTTCTGCTGTTTTAAAAATGTAATTTCTTACAGTATATTCACTTAAAAAAAAGCAAGAACGTGAAAAACTTTGCGATTTAGGTAACCTGCTTTTTTTCTTAGTGAAAGTAAGAAATTGTTTTTCTACTCAATTATTTGTTTGAAATTTGAATAAAAAAGATGGTTAGATGGCCTGAGAAGTTACAATATCTCTTTATCGTGGGGGGCGGTTGCTACCATACAGAAAGTACTTAGTTTGTTCTGCAGTACAATAAGATACACAAGTGCTAGTTCCAACAGGATGCACAAAGTACAGTTACATATTTACCATAATGGTAGATCTTCGAGGGGTATCTTTTGCAGCAGATAATACACCTGAGTCATCACCAGAGGGCACTGTGGTGCACGGCAACTCTCTTCTAGCAGTCTTTTTCCAGGGGCCCGTTCCCAGTCGGTAAAAATAAACAACGTCCTATCCTCTTCCCTCCCTATCACAGCAGGAGTCCCCCAAGGTTCGATCCTAGGTCCCGCTCTTTTTTCCCTGTTCATTAACAACCTCCCTTCTGCATGTTCCCACACCAAGATCCACATGTACACGGACGATACTGTCCTTTTCCTTTCAGGTCCATCTGCCCCAGCCATCCAAATCTCCCTACAAGAGGATTTCACGCAATTACCTCTTGGCTCAATGTTAACTGTCAAGAACTGAACATCAAAAAAACTGTTACTATGACATTTGGCACCAAGGAAAAGCTCGTAAGAACGCAAGCCCTACCCTCCTTCCACTCAGGCATGAACACTCACCTCGAAAATGTACCCGCATATCAGTACCTTGGGGTTTGGCTTGACTCCTCACTTGACTTCTCTACCCATTTCAATGCCCTTCACTCCAAACCGTGTCCCAAACTAGGGCTGCTCTACCACCACAAAGCCAGTCTCCCCCTCCCTGTCAAATGCGACCTAGTGATTAAATGGATCCTCCCTTCCTTTGACTACGCAGATGTGGTCTATAGCGCTGCCCCTGCAACCTCCCTCTCCAAACACGACGTGCTTTACAATGCCTCCTGCCGGTTTGCCACTGACTCCCCTTGCCTAACTCATCACTGCAACCTCTACTCTTCCCTGTCCCTTCAATCCCTCTCCCAGAGACGCTTGTCGCACTGTACCGCCCTCATATCTAAGTTCTGATTCGCGGCTCTCCCATCTTATCTTGCATCTCTCCTCAAAGTTGCCACTCCATCCTCATTCAACTCACGGTCATTCTGCGCCCACTTTTTTGCATTCCCATGAGTCCGCACCTCAGCTGGCAAACTGGCCTTCTCTTACAGGCTTCCTTCCCTCTGGAACAACATTTCCTCCTTAAACCGCCTTAGCCCCACCTTCCCCACACTTAAGCGCTTACTCAGACCTTCTCTTACTTTATCCTGCACCTGTCCTCCTCACAATTACCCACTTCTCTCTTCTTTCTCTGCCTCTCATCTCCTCTCCCCATTGTAAGCCTGGGTTATTACTCCATTTTGCTGATTTACTCTATTCGTCTCTCAGCATCATCATATAATAAATGTCTGTGTGTGTGTGTGTATATATATATATATACTGTATATATATATTTATACAATGTGTTATATTGTAAATTACTGTATGTATTGTAGTAAATCTATGTACATCTGTGCTTTGTCACTACTTTATACTGTGTGATCCTGAGCAAGTCACTTAACTTCCTTGTGGTCGCATCTGGAAACAAGCTTCGGCTTAGTGTGCTATTCCTGGTTAAACAATGTTCCCTTTCCCTTTATGTTAACACTCTGTGGTATGTGTACCCCCTTCCTCGGGTCATACCTGGAAATGAGCTTTGCTCATGGTACCTTTCCCGGTTATCAAATTTAAATTAATAAATAGATTTATACGAGGAGGAATGGAGAATCGAGGCCACCTGCCCTGTGTCCTGTAGGGACCCAGATGCGCCCCCCTCCAGCCATCGAGGGAAGCATCCATGGTCAACGTCTGCTGAGGAGGAGGGTACTGGAAGGGCATGCTTTGAGACAGGTTGGCATGATGGGTCCACCAATTTAGGGCCGAGCACAGGATGGGAGTGACTCTGATTCTATCTTCGAAATCCCCTGTTTTTTGCCGCCACTGATTCTGAAGAGTCCACTGGACTGATCTCATATGTAGAGGGGTAAAGGCCACCATGGGGATGGCTGCGGCCATATGCCCTGGGAAGCATAAGAGACGTCTGGCTGTGATAAATTGTTGAGTTTGCATCTGGGAGGCCAGAGACAGAAGTCTGTCTTATCTGTCGGCAGGAAGGTAAGCCCTGGCAGAGGCGGTGTCCAGAACAGCTCCTATATACTGGAGTGACTGGGTAGATAGGTAGGTAAAATGTTTTATTCATAAAATAATGAATATGGATAACTCCACTGAGCCTAAGCTCCTTTACAGTGAGGTCCAAAGTACCAAATCCAGTTACTCTTCAAGTCAATTATACATTGATCATATCAAAAACAATAAATACAGCATATCACTCTACCAGTAAACATAAGATTAACATAGAGAACAACAAGTACATATAACTTTACACTAACTTAACAGACAATACAATCAGTACATACAGAATAGATCCACAGTGCAAATTTTCAGGATTCCATTCTCCATACTTTTTTCTAAACTAAGTCCCCTTCAGTGTTTATATGCTCAATGAGCCAATCCTTTATTGAATTTAACTGGAATTCTCTATTCAAGGGTGTTAACATCCCAGGTAAGTTATTCCACAGAAGGGGTCCAATACTTGTAAAGTGATTATTTCCCCAAACCATTCTCTGTTTTGGTACCATATATTCCAAACTATTTGCAGAACGCAGTCCCCTTATAGGATTATTTAATTCAATACTCTCTACCATATACCCTGGAACTTTCCCAGATATACATTTTATCATGACTGTAATTGTAATTAGGCCTCTCCTTTGAGATCAAGTATACCAGTCCAAGTCCCTATACATTTCCAATCTATGTGTCATCCTTGGCGCACCTAATATGAATCTTGCCAGTTTGTTATACTTAACATCAAGCTTGTATAGCTGCTCTTTTGATGCACCCATATAAACCAAATTTCCATATTCTAATATGGGTAATACCACCACAGTAACTACAAGTTTTCTGATTTCCAGAGACATGCTGTTTCTTATTCTATATAGGGATCCTAAACACTTTCCTACTTTTGTCAAAATATTCTCAATATGACTATCCCATTTAAGTTTTTTATCTAAGTAAACCCCCAAATATCTACATTTATCAACTTGCTGCAAAATACCCCCAGCATAAGTTTTAATTTGCAATCCATCTTGTTTCAAATTGACCCCATTCCCCCATGAAATACCATTACCTGGGATTTTTTTTTCCATTTAGAACTAATTTAGATCTCAACAAAAAATCCTGTAAATAATCAAAAGACTGCTGTAATACCAACTGAATAAGTACCACTGATGAATCAGCCACATAAATAATTGTGTCATCAGCATAAAGATGATGTTTCACCCCCTGTTGTGTAAACCTTAAATCATTCATATAAAGATTATACAATATGGGACCCAATATGGATCCCTGTGGCACACCCAAGACGATCTCTTTTAAACCCGAAGACCACTCCTTGATGGTTACTTGTTGCTGTCTTGAATCCAGGTAATTTCTAAACCAATTCACCACTGACTCAGATATACCACAGGTTTTCAATCTGGACAGGAGGATGCCATGGTCCAAGGTGTCAAAGGCCTTTGAAAGTACCATAAAGATGGCCCACACTGGCATCCCCCTGTCCAGATCCTCCACAAGATCTCCTGTAACTCCTGTAGGAGTTGGATTGGATTTGGGCCAGCTGACCGTAATTCCTCAGGACTGGAACAGAGTGAGAGTCACCTGGAGGGACAAAAGCAGAGAGGTTTCGGAGTCTGCTTTTATAAGTCATTCGCCCATCGTCCAGGTACAGGAAGACGAAATGTCCGTCCCATCTCAGGGCTGCCACCACTACCACTAGGCACTTGGTAAAGACTCTTGGGGCGCATGAGAGGCCAAATAGGAGTGCCCAGAATTGGTAATGTTGTCCTAGCAGGTAAAAACTAAGGAACCGGTGGTGGGCGGGGTGGATGGGATATGTAGGTAGGCATCTTTTTTGTCTAATGCGCATAGTCGATCCCCTTGTTTTAACAACGGCATAATGGATGTTACAGTAACCATCCTGGAACCTTTTGTATTGAATGTGCAGATTCAGTTGTCTGAGGTCTAGTATAGGTCTGAGATCTCCAGTGTGTTTGGGTATAAAAAAAAATGGGAGTAAAATCCCAGATGGTACTCCAAAGGAGGAACTGGATAAGACAGCATTCTTATGAAGAAGCACCTGAAGTTTCTCCTGAAGAATGGGAATGTGTTAGGGTGGGTAATGGCTAGAGTGGGGGGGATGATGGGGAAGCACTGAGGTGAGTTCTAGTGTGTGTCCCATCCTTATGATCTGAAGTACCCACTCATCTGATGTTATCGCCTGCCAGGCCTCTAAATGGAGAGCAAAGCGACCGCCCACAGCTTCAGAGGCCTGGTGGAGGAAGCCCAGGCAATGCCCCAGTTGGTCACTGGGAAGTGGGCTGGCCGGCTCTACCTGGGGGGGGGGTTGGAGCGGAAGCCCTTAGAGGTAGAAGTGGTGGTCGTGGAAGAAGGTTGGGAACAACCTCAGAATCCACCTCTGTAGGTGCTTCTATGTTTACCGCTTTTCTTTGATTGAAAAGAGGACTGGAAGCGGTACTGGTAAGACGGCTATGAGGTATGATACATGCCATGCACCATACGTAACATCCGACCTGAGGCTTGTAGATCATCCAGAAGTGTTTGGGTACCTGGACCACAAAGTTCACATCCATTAAAAGGAGCATTTACCACTTTATGTTGTATATCTGGTGCAAATCCTGATACACATAACCAAGCATGGTGTCTCAGGGTAATCCCCATGGCCGACATGTGGGCAGAAATATCTACCACATCATATCCTGAGCACAGCAGGTGCGAAGAGATGGAACTGCCAGTGGGAATTGTTGGCAATAATTGGTACTTTTCCTGAGATGGAGGGAGTTTATTGACTAGTTCTATAGCAGAGGACCAGAGGGTACGTTGGTATTTGACCATGTGTCCCATACAATTTAGAGTTCTAAGATTCAAGGTACCCGCCTGGAATACCTTCTTCCTGAGGTAGTCGAGTTGGAGGAACTCCTTATCGGGGGTAATGAGCTCATGTGTTTTGGTCGTTTGGTACGATCATGAGTTGCAGTGATCACCACCGAATCCACTTCGGGGGAAGCAGAAAAAAAGGGATGGCCAAGAGGAGCTGGGTAAATATGATCCACCTTTCTAGGGATGGCTGGAACAGCTGACGGTTGGTTCCAAGCTGCCAGTACAGCATTTTGGTAAGTTTGTATAAGTGGAGGTACCACTACTACAGGCTCTTCAGGAAGTTCTAGATAATCTGCCATATCTTTTTTTTTTGTTTATCATAATCTGTAGTTGAAAATCCCATGATTTTCTGAATCTGGACCATCATCTCATGAAAGGATGGGTCATCAGGAGGAGAAGCAGCCACATATCGGGAGGTATCCTCATGCAAGGAGGAGATAACAGAAAGAGAGGATGGAGAACGGGAGTCCAAGTCCTGCAGGTCAATATCCTCCAGATCTCTGGTAAAACCTTCTGGAAATTCTGCCTCTTTTGAAAAATACTCTTCCTCATAAGAGGGAGGAGACCAGGGTGGAAAGTGTTCCCTGTCAACTTGAAAGTGTTTAGGTGGAGGGATAGGAGAACGGGAAGGGCGATCCACCTCCCCTAGAGTGGGAGGGTGAGAATGCCTCATCACTTCTAGAACTTGTTGTACTACTGTGGCTACGTCCAATGAGGTAGCGGTAGAGGGTAAGGTAGGGGGTTTCTGAAAAACCAGAGGGATTGTGGAAGAAATAGGATGTGAGGTATAAACAGTTCTAGACCCTGGGTGATAAAGACCAGGGTCCCGGTCCCTGTCTGACTGGCCCCTGTAAGAGAATGGTTGTGAAGGAAGAGGGGCAGTAGAAACAGCAAAACCAGTAGTCCCCCCCCCATGAAAACCTGACCCATTGTCAACGGGGCAGCAAAGGAAGAGGCATAAAAATGCTTAAAAGGAGACGCTGCCGATGGGAAACGAGTCTCCATCGATAGGACGTTGATGGAACCTACATAGTGTCCCATAGGAACTGCTGAAAGGGTGCCAGAAAGCACTGTCGACAAGACGGTGTAAACTCCCATCAATGCGAAAGCAGTTCTGGAGGGCATTGTCAATGGTGGAGCACCTGTGATGGTGGCTGTCGACGAGCGTCTGCCCGATGAAGATGATTTACCCTTGTCACATTTGTGCTTCTTTTGTGAAGCTGTAGTAGGGGACTCCTTAGGACGGGCCCCCTTTTCCAAGAGAGACAATTTCTGCTCCATGAGGTGAGCTTCAATCCCCTGTAGCCATCGTCGATGGGTTGCCTGGTTGAATTCCTGGCAGTGTTTGCAGGAGATGGTGTCGTGTGTGGGATCCAGACACCTAACACAAACGATGTGGTTGTTGTAACAGTAGATCTTCCTACCACAATGACATGACCGAAATAGTGCTGACTTGCTTGTAAATTTTTGGACATGCGTCAATGAAGATTGGAAACAGAGAGAAAGTCCGTTTCCAGCTCAAGTTCTCGATAATGACTGCTGCTCTATGCACTAGCTACTGCGTGCGAGCTGAAGACGGCGGAAAAATAAACTGAGGATAGCAGAGACCACCCACTCTTATACAGGAGCAGAATGATGATGTCATGTGTGGGCGGCCCCTGGAAAAAGACTGTTAGAAGAGAGCTGCAGTGCACCACAGGGCCCTCTGGCGATGACCCAAGTGTATTACCTGCTGCAAGAGATTATCCACGTGGAAGATCTACAAGTTACTTACACTATAAAAAAGAAAGTTAATTTTAACAACTGAAGACACAGAAGCATAGAAGGCTGCAAAAAGAAGGCTCTGTAGTCTAACCAGCCTGCCCTGTGATGCTGTACATGTCCTCCTCCTCCCCGTCCACTGAGAATCATGAACAGTCTCTCCTCTTCCCCCCAACAGCTCCTTTGATCTCTTGACTACCTTTCTGTGCCTATGCTACCTACTGTTAAAGCTCTCCACCATTTTTGCAATGAACAGTGGTTCAGATAGCTTGTTCCACCCCATTACCATCCTCTCTGTGAAGTAGTCCTTCCATGCCTTTTGAAACCCCTCCCAAACCAGTTTCTCACACTCCCCCCAGTGTTCATACTGTCACTGGTTCTGACCAGCTCTCTGGAGGACAATTATTCATACATATGGGGATGACAACCATTAGCCACGTGCATTGAGTGCTGCCCCTTTACATGCACATATGGAGAGATGAGGGGGTGTGAGGTTATCTGCCCTATTATTTGGTCAGGCCACAGTCAACAATCATTTTTCAATAAAAGGCAACTGATCCTCTTTAAAATGATTTTTTCAGCTTAATTTGGGGTGTCTCCAAAGGTTCTTGAAGCTCCATCAGCCCCCGCTGTTTTAGTTTTGACTGTCTGAGGATGAGAAGACTGTTGGGTTGGACAAAATGACATAGAATCCAGGTGAAAATACTGTTTTGCTATAAAATGTTCAAGTCTGGGTTTCTTTCTTTTTCTCCATACAAGTGTTTATCACTCCTTTGTCCGGGGGCGGCTACATTAGCCCAGTCCCCAGCTCCCCCAGGCCGGCACTCAGCCTCCCTTGACACTCACACCCAGTCAGAATTCTCGCCACGATTTCCACTCTCGCGGCAGGGCCAGGGAGGAAAGCGCGCCCCACACACACATATACCTTATACCAAATCTGAGGTGGACCGGGTCATAGGCAAAGTCGTGGTGTGGGCATGGAGACAGCTTAGCCGGGCTTCATGAAGTCCCACTACGATCATTTCCTGATTTTCTGTTTACCCGCCCCCAATGTGGAGTGTTGGACTCGTTCATGGAGGTGCACCCATCAAATGTTCCCTAGAGATCCCTCCCGTACTTTGCCTCCCACACCAGCTCTACCTCCAGGTCTCCACCTGAGGGCAACATATGGCTGGGTTAGCAAGCCTCTTCAACCCCAGAAGAGGAGAGCAGTCCCTTGGACGCTCGATCCTATCCCTCTCTGGCCGACCCCCAACAACCCGAGTCCATTCCCAAATCCGGGTCACCGGCATGGGAAAAGCTAAGGCGCACACAGCACCTCAGCCCTCTTCAACACTGGACTGACACTTGGTCTGGATTTCCTGAAAGGTGGAAATTCTTCATGCAAACAATGCTATCTTGACCTCAGTGGAATCATCAAAAATAGCAAAGAGAATCTTCCAAACATTTAATTTTTAAAGACACTGTTTGCATCCAGTGACAGGGCAGTTTAAAACAGATGATCTTTTATTGCCTGTCACATCTCCTAGATACTTTAAAATTATTATTCAAATGAAAATTTTCACCAGGAAATGCACAATGAGCTGAAAACCATCTTGTTTCAAGATGCATCTGGATGAAGCAGTGAAAGAGATTATAAACACAAGTGTAACAAAAACAAATCTGATAAAATACTATAAAATATATACTACAGAACTATTTGGGGTTGCTGGTCCAGGCAGGTAACTAAGCTTATGGTAAGAGGGCATTTCATACAAATTTTGGGAAACTCAAATTTTCTGGGCTAAAGCGATAAAAACCTGTTTTGCAGCCCTTCATAGCTGGGAAATTTAATCTCAGTAGGAGGGGATCCCCCCCAATCTTTTTTTACATCAATGAGGTCATATGGGGATAGATGAAGACTACAATGCCATGAATGGTATCAATACAACTGATAAATGTAGGTACGTGCATTGCAAATAATACAGAACTTAACCCTGAATAGTCACTGAAATGCAGACATCAATGGAGTGAAATGCAGTAGTCACTTAGTGCCAGCAATCCGCTGTTCACATCAGTTTGCCATTCTCTGTGCTCTGATGTGAACCAATTTATAAATGCTGGTCACTATGCATAATACCCTGATTTTGAACACTTTTAAATCCCATAATACACAAGTGATAACACGCACACAGTATGTGAATTATCACTGCTGTACAGTGGTGGACTTGGGGCGGCGAAAGGGCAGAAGCTCCACTTGGAAAATTGCCATTAGTTTAGGCAGGTATGGCAGCATCAGTTTTCACAGTTGCTGTGGTTTCCCAACTTAGCTGACAGTCAGTTCTGGTGACCCGTGGGTGAGTCATCTCCTGACTCTGAGAGACCCCCACTGCTGACACGATGACAGCCCTGCCAACACTTTTTTTTTTTTTTTACTTTCTGCTGCTGCGGAGTCTGTGGGTTGTGTGTGTGCCAGCCAGCTGACACTCTTAAATCATGCAAGCCAACTTCACCTCCACAATGTCATGTCACTCACAGGGGAGTTGTCATTACCTGGATCGTGCATGCCATCAGGCGCTCCATCAGCACATGTGCACAATGAGACAGACTTAAGCACAAGTGGCACATGCTGGCTTGGGCTGGATGGGACATGCTGGACTGGTTGATTGGTAGGGTCTCATTGCCGTTGCAGTGCTGGTGCCATAGATTAAAAGCAGATTCAGACTGCTTGTTGCTACAGAGAGTGACAGACGACCATGCTCCCAGCACTGTACCACGTGGTACGATTAATGTTTTCTACCAGCACCCACCTGGTACAGTGCTACACAGTCAGCATGTGCACACTCCATTCACTGGAGTGTTGCCGTCTCTTCGAGAGAAGGATCTACCAGTACCAGCAGCTGCAGATAAATATGCCCGATAGTCAGTCAGGAATCCTTGTTCTGGGGGGTGCTGTGGAACCCGAGCAGCGTGCAGCAACCTTCTGTGAGCTCTCCAAGAGAAAAAATGTTCTCAGCCCTAATCATTATTTTAAAGGCTTTAATTCTGATTTTCAAGCAGATTTCTGATTAGAGCGACTTCGATTTACTCGGAATGGGTAGCCCAAAAAAGGAAGACAGTTTGGTGGTGGTGGAAAAGGCAAAAGAACTACCGGGGCCCTGCACTCAGAGGCTGCCATGCAGCCTGTTGAGGCATCGGGATCAGGAGAGACTATGGACACTTTGGGTCACAAACTGCAAATGCTGATTCAGTCTGTTACATCCTTAAGTGCTAAGATGGATGACTTTAACGGAAGAGTTGTGGTCCTGGAGAAGACTATTGATGGTTTGAAGGGAGACGTTTTGGAGATTAAAAAACAAGCTGACACCTCTATGGGGGCTACTATGCTGAGGGTGAAGGAAAACCAACACATTTGTGCCAGACTCGAGATGCTCGAGAATCAATCTAGGGCAGCAAACATCTGGACCATCGGCTTACCCGAAGGATCAGAGGGTGATAACTCTTTTATGTATATCAGAGAATGGCTTTCGGAAGAACTGCTACCTGAAGAGGCCGAGGAGACTTGGGATATCCATAAAGTCTACCAGGTTAATTCTCATGGTCGGGCTGCGAACTCTGAAGATCCCCGCACGCTTATGAATGTTACAGCGGGCATGGAGGAATGAGATAAAATGTTAAAATACTCAAGGAAAGCAGATCCTTTATACCAAGACAATGTGTAGATTCATGTTTCTCCTGACATAAGCTACACCACTCGTCAACACAGAAAGTGCTCTGATGGTGTTCGTCAGCAGCTTCCAGTACTGGAGATCCCTCATACTATGATATTTCCTGCTAGACTTAGACTTGTCCGCCAAAGTAAAGTCTTTATTCTCTCAGATCCGGTGGAAGCGGGCAAATGGATCGACCATAAGGGCATGGAGCTCCGTTCTCGAGTGGACGACTTAGGAGACGAAGATGAGTCCTTAAACCCTACCTGACTGTTCCTGACAGACTATAGGTACTAGAATTAACCAAATATGGGTAATCTCCTTTGAACAATTTTATTTTTAGTCTTTGCTTCCCGATGGGTGGTAGCCTAGTTTGCAGGGGGATAGCATGTAATCACTTACCATAGCAATTGCGATAAGTAAGTACCCTGCCTTCAGTCGCTCTCGTGCCCTCAGTCGCTCTCGTTTTTTTTTTTTTGTTTTGTTAATGCTCATTCTTAATATATGGTGGTCTCAGAATGCTTCATATTATAGTCTTACATTTTCAATGGAGCAAGGGTAATGAGAGGAGAGATCAGTTAAAAGTTACTGTTAAAAGTTGTTAAGTTTCTATTGCTGCATTTTTTATCTGGGTCTTTTGCATTTAGCACTAGACATGGCACCATTATATCCCTCATGACGGTGGGGTTAGATTATCAGGAGTGGAACTGCTGGATAATCCTTTATCATCAGTTTTATTGCCATGTGACTCATGGACTTCCAATAACAGCACCTATCAGGACTTAATTTAGTAGTACAAGTTGTTTCCCCCAAATGTTGTACCTCTATATGGCACATGCATGTTAATCCTGTATCTCAGAGAATAATTATTTCAGTGGTGTAACTCTCTGTTGGACTGTGTGCTATATGTAATATGACCTATTGTCACAGATTATGATAAAAGATAAAAATAAAGTAAAAAATAAAGGAATCCCTGTTCTTTTCTGATCCCCTCTGTTTTTCCACTAAAGTTCAATGCGCAGCTCCAAGAAACAAAACCTGAGTTTGATTAGAACTGCAATTCTGATAGCTGATTGCTGAGTAGTGTCTGATGGAGGTGACTGATGCAGGTCTGAAGCAGCAGGAAGGGCCTGTTGTGAACAGACTGGCAAGCAGAGTTTGAGAGGGGAGCCTCAAAAAAAGTTTAAAAGAGAGGAAACATTTAAAACATATGAAAAATACAGGCTGAGGCTATTCCCTGTCAATAGCAATTCCAAAACATAAGTGTTTGTGTTCTGCTGGACTCTGTATGGTCTCTCTGAAAATGTGAGGTGCACTATAGCGGGAATAATTCAGTAAGTGCTGAAGTATAATATGCACAAAGTATTACATATACAAGTCTATATGCACTACTCATGTAAATAACAGGTTGGAGACTTTCCAAAATGTGTCGTACCATACCCAAAGTTTACTTCCTTCACAGCTTCACCCATATACAGTGCAACGTGGCATGGGATGCAAAAACTTTGCAACCCATAGCCGGATTAAGGCATAGGCAACATAGGCAAAGGCCTAGGGCCCTTGTCTGCCAGGGGGCCCCCAGCAATCCTCAACATATATTTACTATATATTCTTCTCTTTCTGCCTGAGCTGTATTTTTGTTTTTTGCAAAGACTCAGCCATTGAGTAATCTGAGCAAGGCAGGGGCCAAACTGTAACATGACTCTCACCTCCCTGATTAGGTGTTAAGTGCAGCTGACAGCTTCAGGGGCCCCTGGCTAGGTTAACATGTAAGGTGTGAATATGCCCATTCCCTTTGCTTTGTCTCCCACTCCACATTTAGAATCCCCACTTAGATTCAAATCTTTCGGCTGGCCCAGTGGCACTGAGAGTTGAGGCGCTGGACACCACACCTCGCATCACACCAATGACCTGGGTTCGGGAGCGAGCCCGAGTCATCGGGGGTTGGCAGGGGAGGGACAGGATTGAGCGTCCGGAGGACAGCTCTCCTGTCCCGGGTAGGAGGGAGATCTCGTTCCTGGGCTCTAGTGACCCCTGGCAGTGGCTAGGGGTTCAAAGAGACCGAGACATGGAGTTTTTGGGGATTAGCAGCAACCCTGTAGGCACGCATGGAAGCGTGTGTGCCCATGCTGGGACACACTGCACGACCGAGCCAATAGGGTTGGGACTCTCTAAGTAAAAATGCCCCTCCTCCGGTGATAGGCGAAGGCGCCTCCCCCAACTGGACCAACGAAGTCTGTTACTAGTTAATAGTCTGTCAATTCTGTTCTTAAAAATATTTAAGGAACTACTCGTAACAACTTCACTGAGTAACATGTTCCATATTCTCCCTGTTCTGTAAATAAATGAATATCTAACACATTTTTTTTTTTACTGTTTTCCACTTTATCTGCTGTTTATGTCCCCTTAAACCACGTGGCTTATTCACGAATAGTATACCCATAACTTCAGTTAATTCAATGTCATTTATAATCCTATACATAGTTAACAGGTCTCCCCTCAACCTTCTCTGTTCTAGGGAAAAAAGACCTAGGTTGGGTAATCTTTCACTGTAATCATAATTTCTAATGGTTATAATAATTTTTGTGAGCCTTCTTTGGATTTTTTCCAACCTGTCGACTTTTCCCTGCATATAGGGATTCCATAATGGGGAACCATAATCAATGTACAGTCTACTATACCTTTTGTATATACTGTAGATGTTAGACACTCCTTACTTTTGTTACTAAAACTCCTTTTTATGTTCTTGATCACATGGTTTGCTTTCTGTATAACCTTAGTTCTATGTACTGTATCTTAAAATCCAATTCTTTGTCAATAACAATTCCACTGTCCTTTTCATCGACTGCTATCAGTTGTTCATTCTCTAGGGTGCAAGTCTGATTGCCATTCAGTTTTCCAGAAAGCATCACTTTGCATTTCTCGATGCTGAATGGCATTTTATTTAATTTTGACCATTCTTCAATTTTTTCTAAATCCATTTTTAACTTATTGATATTTTCTATTGTATCTACCGAACCACTCAGTTTTATATCATCAGCAAATTTTGCAACCCAGTTACTGATATTAAAATGTAGCTCACTAATGTAAAGGGCGAAAAGAACTGGACCCAACACTGATCCCTGCAGCACCCTACTTATAACTCTTCTACTTCCTGAAAATGTTCCCAATATTCTCACATGTTGTTGTCTCTCATACAGCCAATCTGTTACCCATCTAATTATTCTTGCATCAATTCCCATACCTATTAATTTATTAAAATAGAATAAGGTACTTTGTCAAATGCCTTTTGAAAATCAAGAAAGCAGACATCAACTGGAATATTGTTATCCAGGTTATCACTAACTCTCTCACAAAAACACAATTGGTTGGTAATGCACAATCAATTCTGCTTAAAACCATGCTGAGTTACATTATTGTAACTTATGATTTTAAGATTTTCCTCGATTTTTTGTTTCAGCAAAGATTTGGCCACCTTTCCCAAAATCGAAGTCAGGCTCACTGGCCTATAGTTCGATCTCAGTGATTGGTTCCCCTTTTTTATATAACGGTATCACTGTAATCAATTTCCAATCATTTGGAACAGTTCCTGATCTAAATAAGCTATTATATAGTTTAGCAAAAGGTCCTGAGATGTACCCCTTAGTTTCCTTTAGCAGTCTAGGATGTAACTGATCCAATCCTGGTGACTCAATGTTTTAGTTTATTACATCTTCTATGTCAATCATATTCACTTTGAAGGAGACATTACAATGGATCTTAATGTACTCTATATTTTCTTTGTGCCCGTTACTCATATCAAAAACTGAGCAAAATCAGTAATTGAATGACTCTGCTATTTCATCGGGTGATTCCAAATCAATTCCATTAATTTTCTGTGGACCTATTTGACTAACTGTTTTATTTTGACTATATACGCATAGAAACTTTTCCCATTAGCTTTCCTATGCCTTAAATTAAATTCCAATGTCACTCTCTCCCTCCCAATAATCCTCTTTAAATTTCTCTGAATGGTTTTGTATCTATCCTTATCTTCCAATAAACCAGAAGTTTTCATCTTTTTATATGCTCCCCTCTTTTTGTTAGTCATTTTTAGAATTCTGCTAGTACACCAAGGTGGCCATTTTCCTCTTTTTGTATATATTTTTAGTAGGGACATATATATCCTCTAACTGCTTCAATTTAGCTTTTAATATTTCCCACATTTCATTCACGTTTTTGTTCATAAAACATTCCTCCCAGTCCCAATTTGCCAGATCCATTTTAATTTTCCAGAAATTAGCCTTGTAATTTTTGATCACCGTTTGTCCTTTCAAAATTACTACCAGCTTCTTAATTATGGCTTCAGTGATGTTGTGATCACTATTACCTAAGTGTTCATTTACTCTGATGTTCTGAACAATATCCGTCCTATTTGTTATAAACAGATCCAGAATATTCTCTCCCCTTGTGGGTTTGTTAATCATTTGCCTAAGCCTATTCATCTTGAGCAGTTCCACAAAATTATTGCTGTTATATCTTTTAGAAGTTTTACCATTCCAATCTATTTCTGGATAATTAAAGTCTTTGGTAATGATGACACCCCACTCAGAGTCCATGGTATCTATATTTTCCTTTATTAGGTTAACAGCAGTACCAGAATTGGGTGGTCTATAGTATGTTCCCAAATATAATTTCTTGTCAGAGGTTGACTTGACTGCTACCCATAAGGATTATACTTCAGGTTTTTGTTGTAATTTGCTATACAGCGAACACTGAATCCCAATTCGTATATATACAGCTACTCCTCCACTTTTTTTTATCCGTTCTGTCTCTGTAAAACAGTGTGAATCCTATGATGTTTCTGTTTCATGTAACATCTGGTTTCCACCAGGTCTCAGTAATACAACATATATCAACTTCCTGTAATTTTAGGGCTAATCCCAGTTCTGATTTTTTCTATATTAAGGCTTCCGGCATTTAAGGACCAGATGTTAATCTCCATATTCCTATCATGTTTCCTTGTTCGCCTTTTTCTATCAGATTTGATTGCCACTCCTTTCCCCTTTGTTCTTAGTTTAAACACTCTTCAACTATCCTTTTTATACTCATACCCGATTCTCTACTCCCCCTCTTGCTTAGATGAAGCCCATCTTGACAACAGTAATTTGGTTCATTAATGAAGTCTTCCCAATGCATAATGCATCCTATTTTTTCCTGCAACGTCCACTGTCTCAGCCAATTGTTTATTTCTTTGATTTTATTTTGGTGAAACCTACTCTCCCTAGGAAATGGTAATATTTCCAAAAAATACACTTTACACTTTAAATTTTGTGGACAATGCCATATTTTCTTAAATTCATCTTTAATGTCTGATACACCCTGACACTTGATATTATTGACTCTGAAATGTACGATAACTGTTTCTGACCCATCTTTTTCCTTAATAAAGCTTTGAAGTATGTTTTGTACATCTCCTGTTTTGGCTCCAGGATAGTAGCAAGTTATAACATGTTCCTTATTGCCTCTTGAAGTATACCTATCTGTATACTTCAAGACTGAATCACCCAGCACATGAACTTGTTTCACTGCCCTATTATCACCTGGTTTATTAGATGCTGAGATGTTTGTATTACTCTCCATCTCCTCCTCAATTACTACCCCTGGTGTATTTTCACTCTGCAAGCTACTTGATATCAAATGTACAGCTTCATTCTGTAGGGCAATTGAGTCCTGTGCCACCACAGTTGTTATTAACTCTCCAACCAGAGGTGCACTCTGCTGATTTGGAGTAGGTTGTCTTACCAATATCCTGGGTTCTAATGAACTCACATTCCTATCTGTTTCTGTTGTATTATTACTTATACCACGTCCTCTTGTCGGCCACCTGATACGGACATTTCTGTTGTTCCTGTTTCCACTTCATTTTCTTCCAAAAGCAGTAATGGCTCATAGCTGTTATTCAGCTCTAAACTGAATCCCATCACTCTCCTACCCTTTTTAAATTTTCTAGTTTCAGTTATCCATTTGCCATCACCACCCACATCCCTGTTTCTCTTTCTACGTTCCTAAAATTAAGAAATCTACAATGCGTTTCAATGGTACAATTAAAAATATTACTTTTTTTTTTTTTTTTTTAATTCCTTCATCTCACTCATTGAAGTTTTGACCTTGATATAACTGCATTTTCAGGGTGAACAAATGAACATATTTCCAGATTCCCATCAGCAAATTGTGCTATTTATTGATCCTGGCTCACTTATCAATAAGATAAATGTTTGAATCTGGGAATGATTTCTTCCAACAGTCACTCGTTTTGCTATACAATCTCTAAAGTTCATGACTCCTGTAGTAATCCACCAACTTGACCACCCAGGACCTAGCCTCTTTTAGAGATGGGTCCCTACCCTATGCAACAAAACTCCTACATCCTGGTTCATACTACCTGATGGAACAAAATAACACCCAGACTGCAAGTATACGTGTGTGTTTGGGGGGAGTGGCCTCTGGAGAAGTGCAAATCATGACATTTAAAACCCCCCAAATTATTTTTACCAGGCCAATTTGGTAATTATCTTCTGTGCATGGTAGTGCTATTGTTATTTTTCCATACTGATATTATTAGTTTCACTAATTTTGAAGCATTTTAATTAGGTTAGGTGGGGGAAGGGGGGAGGTATGGTTGGGGAAGAGGGCAGGGGATCTCCGCGGGTTGCACCAAGCACTAGAGGCGGGACACAGGAAAGGAGTGCAGGAGGATACTCAGTCACATAGGGACCTGGCAGAAGGGGCCCAAAAGGAGGACACTACCAAGGAAGCAGGCAGGTAACTGGGACCCTCAAAGGGGGCCAGAGGGACAACATTCTCAGGAAGTAGGCAGATGGCTGGGGCTGGACAGAAGGAAGCAAGCGGGAGGTGGATCGGACCTTATGCTCAGTAACCGCTTCAATTCTCTTCTTCTGCTTGAGGACGAGGGGGTGATGTAGCCATGACAGGGGTGGTTAGAGATGGAAAGGGAGTGGGGGGGCAGGAGGTGGGGGCCGGACAGTAGGAGGAACGGGGGGAACCTGGAATGCAGGAAAATGTGGGGAGCAGTGGATCAGAACAGGGGAAAGAGGGAGGAAAGCACAAGAAAAAGGACCAGTTGGGAGGAAAGGGCAAGGAGAAGGAACAGAAGTACAAGGAGGAATACAGTAAAGGGAGCTGAGGGTTTAGGCCAGGGGAGCACGACAAGCAAGGAGGGACTAAACGGAGACAGGAAGGAAGGGAGGACGAGCCAGGCTAGTTTAGTAGATTGGGGAAGGACAGTCGCGAGCAGTGAGGGGGAAGTTAGCGAGGTACAGGAGGATACTTGGGAGGAGGAGAGGCACAGGATTGGAGGGGAAGGGGTGGCCAGGCTAAATAAGAAGGAGGCGGCATGTAGCACAGATAGGGGAGGAACAAGGAGCCGGGCTGGGTGGAGGGGCTGGTAGAAAGGATGAGGGACATGGAAGGGGAGGAAATGGAGGAAAAGGAGCGGTCAGAGTGCTCCTGTTGGGGGATACTACGATCAGGGGTATCAAATGCGATAGGGAGGGAGAAGCCTGGCCAGTTAAAACAAAATGATTCCCTGGACTAATGGTGCACAGGGCCAAGCACAAGGTATACCAGCTGGCAAAGGACTGTGGGGGTTCCCCGGTCATACTGGTCCACCTGGGTACAAATGACATTGAGGGAAATAGTGAGCTAGAGATACAGGTAAGGTTCAGGGAGCTTGCCAGGGTCTGTCATGACATCGGATGCACAATTTCCTTCTGAGAAATCCTCCCGGTGCCAAGGGCTAGTGGGAAACACAAAAGGAAGAGTAAGGGAGATAAACCAGTGGCTCAGGGAGTGGTGTGAGGCCAGAGGGTATGGGTTGATGGGGGATTGGGGGGAGACCTGGGAGGATAAGGAGCTGTATGCTAGAGATAGGCTCCATCTCAATTTGGAGGGGAGGGGAATCCTTAAGTTGAAAGTAGAGGGGTTCATTGGTGAAAAGTTGGGTTTAAACTTGTGAAGGGGGGAAGGATGAGAATAAAGGTTGTCGAGGGCGGTCCGATAAAGGAGGGACTGTCTCCACCCCCCTGGGGAGCTGAATGAATGCGGGAAAAGGCCGACTGTGGGAAAAGGCCGACTGGTAAAGTGCAGACCAGGGGAAAACGGAATCCCCATGGGAACATGAGCAGGGGAAATGGAAGTATAGGGAAAGGGTGGAAGGTAGTCCTGCTAAATGCCAGGGGCTTGGGCAGTAAAATGCCTGAGCTCCAGGCGATGCTAACTGAGGAAGCGGTGGATGTGGCAGTGGTCACTGAGACCTCGACCACTGCAGGACATGACTGGGACCTGAACCTGGAGGGTTACACTATGTTCAGGAAGCATGGGGGGAGGGAAGGGGAGGAAGGGTAGCAATAATAGTCAAAAACTGCATTGGCATGGGGGAGTAGAGGAGGCGGAGGGACCATGGAGGCGATTTGGGTCACCTTGATAACAAAGGGGGGGGGAAGAGAGTAAAAATAGGAGTGGTGTATAGACCCCCTGCGCTAGTGGAGGAGCTGGAGGGGAGTCTGGTGGCAGATGTTAGGAGACACAGCAGATTGGGCAGGGGAAGGGTGGTGGTATTGGGGGACTTAAACATGCCAGGAACAGACTGGGAGACTATGACATCCTGGGTGGCGGGGAACAGAGGTTGCAGGATGTCTTTCAAGATGCGTTCCTAACACAGCAGGTGGGAGAACCGACCAGGGAGGCGCAGGTACTGGATGTGGTTCTGGCAGACGGTGACCAGATTGGGGGCCTGGAGGTAAGGGACTCGTTGGCAGGAAGTGACCATGCCACGGTCTGGTTCTGCCTGGACTTAGGAGGGGTTGAAGGCTGCACAAAGATGGAGGTAACTGACTTCAGGGGGGTGGATTTTACAAATGGGAAGGATCCTAAGGAGCATTTGGATGTGATTGGGTCAGACATGGACGCTGAAAGTAGGTGGGAAATCATCAGGATAGGTGCAGAATGCCAGCATCTGTGCAAGAGTAAGACAAAAATGCGGTACGGCCCAAAAACCCTGCTGGTGGACCAGGGAGGTCCAGGAGGCAGTTGTGGGAAAGACGCAGCCTATAGGCAATTCAAGTGCTCAAGGAGTGAAAGGGATTGAGGGGAGTATGAGCTGATGGCTAGAAGGGCCACTAGGGTTGTGAGGGCGGCTAAGGCAAGGAAGGAGCAGAACCTGGCCAGGGAAATTAGGAGAGGGAACAAGGAGTTCTTTAGATACACTGGGGAAAAACGAAGGGTGAAGGGGCAGATTAGTAGGATTAAAACAGGGTAGAGATGGGCACAAGACCCAGGGGAGCAGGCTGAGGTACTAAATTAGTACTTCACCTCAGTTTTCACCAGGGAAAATGGGGGTGCTGCATCATACATGGGAGGAGGGGGGGACCCTTACCGATCGGCGGGTCTGGGGAGAGGGGGAGGCATCACTGGCAGGAGTGGGGAAGGCTAAGCAGGGAGAAGAGGTAGCGGAGGTGGAAATCACAGCAGAGAGAGTGAGGGAAGCCCTCAGGTCCCTTAAGACAGAGAAAGCACCGGGGCCGGATAAATTACATCCCAGAGTGCTGAAGGAACTTGCAGATGTCCTGAAGAAACCCCTGGCGGAGCTTTTCACCATCTCTCTGAGGACAGGGTGGGTGCCCCATGACTGGAAGGTGGTGCATATAGTGCCTATCCACAAGAGGGGATCAAGGGAACTACAGGCCTGTCAGCCTGACATCGGTGGTGGGCAAGGTGATGGAGGGCATTGTCAAGGACAGGCTGGGGGGGGGGGCCCTGAAATATTAGGGGTGCCTGACGATAGAGACAGCATGGATTTGTACCGGGAAATCGTGTCAGACAAACCTTGTGAGTTCTGTGGACTGAGTGACGTGCCTTGGACCTGTAGACCTGTGGACGCCCTCTTTCTAGACTTCAGCAAGGCATCTGACCTGTTCCTCATGAGGGCCTGTTGGATAAGCTGGGAGAAATGGGGTGGGAACCAGATGATCAGATGGATAGCAATTGGCTCCAGGACCAGACCCAGAGGGTCGTAGTTGGCGGGATAGTCTCATCCCCAAGGAGGGTCATTAGTGGGGTCCCACAGGGATCAGTCCTTGGGCCCCTCCTGTTCAACTCCTACATCCAGACTACACTTGAGGGAGGAGGGAAAGAAAGTGTTGAAACAGAGGATGGAGGAGTACATAGAGGAAGTTGGGAATTTAAACTAGGAGTGGGGGGTGGCAGTTGGGGAAGAGATATGCAGAGACCACAGGTTGGGAAACCATATGAGCTTACCCCGCATAACAGTGACAAAGATAAATGGCAAGTACTGTTGGTGATGCTAGGAAAGGAGGGCAGGATGGGAGAGGGGGGAAGGGTGGAAGGTGGTTACCCTTAATGCTAGGAGCCTTGGGAGGAAAACTGCAGAGTTACAGGTTCTCATGGCAGAGGGAGAGGTGGACATTGCAGCCATCACGGAAACATGGGCCACCCAATACAATGACTGGGACCTGTCTGTACCAGGGTACAGGTTATTTCGTAGGGACAGGGTGATTGGGAAAGGGGGGTGGCACTATATGTGAAGGAAGGACTGAAGTGTGTAAGGGAGGAAGGGGAGATGGGTAGTATGGAGTCACTTTGGATGTAAATCTAGGATTCCAAGAATAGGATTCTTAGAATGGGAGTAGTGAACAGGCCACCATCTCAGACGGAGGAGTTAGACAGGGAACTAGCGGGACAGATCAGGAGGACCTGCGAGAAGGGTAGTGTGGTGATTGTAGGGGGACTTCAACATGCCAGGAGTGGACTGGAGCACCCCCACCAACCAGGAACAGAAGGGAGCAGGTACTGCTGGATGCCTTCCAGGACAGCTTCCTGCTGCAAATGGTCAGTGAATCAACCAGGTTAGGGAATACCCTTGACCTTGTGCTGGCAAATGGGGACTTTGTGAGAGAACTTACAGTGGAGGAACCACTGTCAGGGAGTGACTACCACTCAGTATGGCTCACAATGGATGTGGGCAAGGAAGGAGTGGAATCTGGCACAAAAGTGCTGAACTTCAGGAGGGCTGACTTTGGGAGGATGGGGGAAGTGGTAAAAGGGAACCTGGCCAGAATTCAGTCTAGTATGGACACTAACCAGAGGCGGGGAGCTCATAAAGCTGGGGATACTGGAGGCAACCAAAACCTGCTGCAAAGCCCAGAGCAAGAAGGCTAGGGCTAAGAAACCGATCTGGTTGAACAAGGAGGTCATGGAAAAGGTAAGGAGGAAAAGAGCTGCCTTTAGGAAATACAAGAAAACAGGGAGGGGGGAGGACAGGGAGGAGTACTTCACAGAATTGAAGGAGGTGACAAGGGCAGCAAGAGGAGCCAAAGCATCTATGGAACTCAGGCTGGCACAAGGCATTAAGAAGGGGGAGAAGGACTTCTTTAAGTACATCAGGGAGAAAAGGAGCTGTAAGGACCACATAGTAAGGATTAGGAAGGAAGGGGGTTGGGTGGAAGCAGGGTGCGATAAGGCGGAAGCACTAAATGAGTACTTCTGCTCAGTATTTACTAAAGAGAAGAGGGGGTGACACCCAAGGTGGGAGAAATGGCAGAAGCAGGGTGAGAAATGGTGACAGATGGGGAAATCATGGAGAGCAGAGTTCGAGAGGGTTTGAAGGCACTGAGGGTGGACAAGGCGCCAGGCCCAGATGGCATCCACCCCAGGGTACTGAAGGAGCTGGCAGAGGTCCTTGCAGGACCTTTGGCAGACCTATTTAATGCCTCACTACATTCGGGGTATACCTCAGGACTGGAGGATGGCTCGTGGTGCCCCTCCACAAGAGTGGCCCCAAGGATGAACCGGAAACTACAGACCAGTGAGCCTCACATTCATCGTGGGTAAGCTAATGGAGACTATCCTGAAGGAGAGGCTGGTGGCCTCCTAGAGGCTAAGGACTACAGGACAGCAGACAGTATGGCTTCATGCGTGGCTGATCCTGCCAAACCAACCTGGTCAAGTTCTGTGACTGGGTAACTGGCAAGCTGGACAGGGGCCATGCAGTGGATGTCCTGTATCTGGACTTCAGTAAGGCATCTGACCAGTGCCACATGGAGGGCTGGGAAGGAAGTTAGTGCACAGGGGTGGGTGTGCTGGTGAGATGGTAGGAAACTGGCTGCAGGGAAGGCAACGGAGGGTGGTGGTGGGTGGGAGCTCTCACACCCAAGGGCAGTGACGAGCGGTGTTCCACAGGGCTCGTGTTGGGACCAGTGTTTGGGATATTCATTGCAGATATATCATGGGACATCAAGAGCAAGATCAGTCTGTTTGCTGATGATACCAAGGTAGGCGCAGTGGTGGATGACCTAGGGGGATGGCAGGGGTTGCAGGATGATCTGGCAAAGCTTGAAACCTGGTCAGACACCTGGCAACTGGGCTTTAATGCCAAAAAGTGCAAGGTGCTGCATTTTGGGATGAAGAACCCAAGGAGGAGTTACCAGCTAGGGGGAGTGCAGCTAGCCTAGACAGAGGAGGAGAAGGATCTGGGTGTGCTCATTACAGGGTCAATGAACAACTCGGCACAATGTAGGAACGCAGCTGCAAAGGCCAACGGAATGCTGGGTTGTATTGCAAGGGGTATATCCTCGAGGAGGGAGGAGATGATTCTGCCACTGTATAGGTCATTAGTTAGACCACACCTGGAGTACTGCGTGCAGTACTGGCGTCCATATCTGAAGAGGGACATTAGGTTACTGGAAGGGGTGCAGTGCAGAGCGACAAAGATGATCAAGGGGCTGGAGGACTTATCATACGAGAGGAGGTTGAAGGAGTTGAACATGTACTCACTGGAGGAGAGGAGAGACAGGGGTGACATGATTGAAACCTTTAAATACATGAAAGGAATAAACAAGACAGGTACAGAGGGGCTGTTCAAAGTAAGGGAGGGGAGGGCCACCAGGGGCCATGATATGAGACTGGAGTGAGGAAAGTTCAGGAGGGAGATGAGGAGACACTTTTTTACAGAGAGGGTGGTGGCTGGGTGGAATGCATTACCTGCTGAAGTGGTATGCAGTAGAACAGTGGACTGCTTCAAACGAGGATGGGACAGGACAAGGGGGAAGGTTAATGAAGGGGAAGGGTGGAAGGGAAGGGCAGCTGCAGAATAAGGGGTGCTAGCTGCACATTCGAGCAGACTTGATAGACCTCTAGGTCTTTATCTGCTGGCAAATTTCATATGTTTGTATGTCTCTGACATAAGGACAGGTATCAGGAGTGAGATGAGTCTTTTTGCGGATTACTCAAAACTGGGGGTGGTGGTGGATGGGGAGTAGGGGAGGGTGGCCCTACAGGGGGACCTGGAGGTTCTGGAAAGATGGTTTAGAAAGTGGAAGCTGAGGTTCAATGCAGGGAAACGCAAGGTGTTGAACCTGGGGGCCAGAAACCCAGGCCAAGTGTACACTCGGGGGGGTGGGGGATGAAACAGCTTAATCTGGTTCAAGGTCAGTTGGCATTCATCTGTATCCCCTTCCCCCGGGTCGTGCCTGAAAATAGGCAGGATTTGTCTAGTGCACTTACCCGGTCAACAAAAACTAAATAAATAAATAAATAAAAAGTCTCTGGCTGAGCGGGATCTGGGGGTGGTGGTGGATGTCAAGATGAACAACTTGGAGACTTGTAGGAGGGCAGCAGCTAAGGCCAACAGGATGCTGGGATGCATCGCTAGGTGGATCATCTCCAGAAGGAGGGAAGTGATACTCCCTCTGTATAACTGCTTGGTGAGGCCGCACCTCGAGTACTGCATGCAGTTTTGGAGGCCACACTTAAAGAGGGACATTAAACTCCTGGAGAGGGTCCAGAGGAGGGCAGTCAAAATGATTTGGGGCCTGTGAGACAGGACCTATTGGGAGAGGCTTGAAGAGCTAAATATGTACACATTGGAAGAGAGGAGGGGCCGGGGGGACATGATAGAGGTCTTCAGGTACATGAAGGGGGTAAATAGGGGAGGAGCAGTCAGGGTGCTTCAAGGAAGGAGGAGGGGCAACTAGAGGGCATGGTGGAAGCTGGAGGGGAAGATTCCGGGGAGAAAAGAGGAGGCGCTACTTCACTGAGAGGGTGGTGGAGCCATGGAGTGTGCTGCCCAGGGGGCTGGTGGAGGCAGAGATGGTGGAGGGGTACAAGAGGGGGTTGGACAGGTACAGGAGAAGGATTCTGGAAGCAAAATCCAATGCAGCGAGAATATCCGGAACTGGGAAGGGAGAAGCCAGAGAAGGCAAGGGGGGCAGCAAGGTCAGCTCCCAGGGTGGGGGCTGACCAAACGAGCAGACGCAAAAGACCGTTAGGCCTATTCTGCTGGCATTTTAGTATGTTAGTATGTTTTATGCCACTCTTTAGGGACAGTAAGACTTTTTTTTTCCAGGTTTCAGTAACTGATATGCAATGGCCAAGAAGTGCGGTCACGGCAAAGTGAAACAGTCATGGTAAAGGGGTGTGGCTGTGGTGAGGAGGCCCCAGATTTCTCTTGGGCACAGGACCCAAGGTTGCCTTAATCTGGCCCTATCAAAAAGGAGTCCAATACAGGTCCATTCTTTATGGTTCAAATGCAGGGTTTTAAATAATTGATTAGCAGTTTTTTTCTTGGGATGATACTAACTGTACAGAAAGTATTTATATAGATTTTCTAGAAGTGCTGTGTTTGTTAAATACAGTGAGGCAAGAGCTATTAATTTTCACAAAGTTTTAGCACTTTTATGAGCAAAACGCTAATCAATTTTTGGAGTTAAATAAAACCCTGAAATGCCTATATCTCAAACATAAATAGTGCTATTTACTTTACTTCAAAGCACACTGGATCACAGAAGATCTTGTTAAATCAGTCTAGTGCCATGCATTCTTTTATGCAGCAATCCTGTCACTAAGAACACCTACTGCTGGCAACCAGGGATTCTCTACATGAACACATGCATACGCTGGTCACGTGACCAATGAAGTTTTGGCTTCATGACACCTTTTCAGAGCAGCATGCAGTTGGTAAATGGATGCTTAAATACTCTTCACCCTGTTGTTATGGCAACCTGTCCACAACTGGAATGGTATTCCAGGTGGCCTGGGTCCAAATCCCAGCTAAGGCACTTATTTCTTTCTCTCTCTTCTATTTGTCTGGTTCCAGATATGTGCATACCTCACCCCGTGTTTGAAAAATGTAATTTATTTGTACATCACCAGGCTGTGTATTAGAGAAAGAGTAATGTGCTTTTGGGAGTCTCAAGTCTCCAGCTGCCGTAGTGGCGCAGCTGGTAGTGTAACCATAAAGGTATTTCAAGTGATCTGTGTTCAAATCCCAACTAGGGCACTTATTTCTTTCTCTCTACTGTTCGTTTAGTTTCCATACATGTGCACACCACACCCTTGTGTATGAACAATTCTTAAACAAAGCTTAACCTCATTTTGGTATAAGAACTGCAATTTTTGCACTCAGTTCTGGATTATACAAAGCAAACAGTATGCAGTACTTTGGGCCATAAGACTTTTCTTATTGCGAAAACACTGAATGTATGAAGTCAGCCCTACTAAGTACTTTTTTTTTTTTATATAGTTTCTGCCTTAGAACGCTTCTTATGAAGACTTGGGATTTTTCATTCGTTTTTATGATTTTCATTTAGGATTATGCGAAAACAATCCTGACTCTCAAAGTATAAATTATGAGAGCTGGTGATTTTGCTTTTTAAATTAATTTCCTCCGGATCGCTGTCATGTCAGCATAGCAGTAGCGCTACTCCTCACAACAATCAGGGTTCAGTAGCAAGCCTTGGTCACTAAGGGACAACTGGGGGGGGTTAGGATGATTGACTGTCCCAGAGAACACGCTCTTCCTCCAGGTAGGGAGGGTTGCTGACTCCGCTACACTACTGCCACCTGGGTGACCACAGGTGCTAGCGCAGCAGAAGTCAACAGGAGGAGGGTGGGTTGTTGGCAGGTTGTGCTCCATCACAGGTATATGCATAAGCATGGAGCTCCTAGCACGCTGATATCCCAGTGGTGGGACAACAAAACAACATGAACACCCAGGATGAGCAGGATGATTTGAGACATGCTTGGGCTCTGACCTGCTACTGTCCTCTCACTCCGCACTCTGGAAACTCCTACCTCTATGCTCAGAAGCTGTTGGGAGGTCTGAATCCAGCCTGGACGGGTCAGCCCATGGGGTTAAAAGTGGAGAAAGGAAGTAGCAGAGATATAAGAGGATGAGACTGGGCCTGATCTGGAGCAAGGAGACCAACCAGAGCAGGGACAAAAACCTGTAAATTATAAAAACATACATTCCCCTCGGTTCCACCTGTCCCAAACCCTGATGGAGGGGTTGCCACAGCTGCACCCCTGCTTCCATGGTCTTCCCAGCCAATGCCAGTGCAACTTGCCAGCCCAGTGGCGCTGAGGGTTGACACTATGGATGCCACACCTTGCACCATGCCGGCGACCTAGGTTCAGATGCGGACGTGGATTGCCAAGGGTCGACCAGGGAGAGAAAGGATTGAGTGTCCAGAGAACTGCTCTCTTTTCCCCAGGATGGAGAGTTTCAATCCCCAGCACTTGCTTGGCCCCAGCCTTGGCTGGAGGTGAGGCAGACTGGGACAACATGCATTGGAGGAGGGAGTGGCATCTGCTGACACTCCACACAGGGAAGCATACGTAGAGGTGTCCAAGCAGCACTGCACATCTTCCCTCGAGGGAGAACACAAGGAAAAAAGATCCACGGCTGACAGAGCTTCCACTGACCGTATGGCACCCTGCTCCCCCTTAAGCATGCAGGCCATGCTACCCCCTGTGGGAGGGAAAAATCTGGAGGAAAGCGAGGGAGCAGGGCTGGGGTGGTCAGTGTCCAGAGGGCAACCTGGATGCTGTGAGAAAGAAACCTGACTAACTGAAAGAAAGGGAGCAGGAATACATTATGTTCCAGTGAAAAAGATGTTGCAGGACTAGAGGGCATGGGATGAAGTTGTCGGGAGGGCGATTCAGAGGAAACATAAGGAAGAATTTCTTCACAGAAAGGGTGGTAGACAAGTGGAACACCCTGCCAGAGGAAGTGATGGGGGCTGAAAAAAAATCACAAGATTTAAGAATGCATGGGACAGACATAAGGGAATTCTGGAGGTCAGGGATAAGGGGCAACAGACTTGTAGAAAAACATAAAGTGAACTTATAAGCACAAATGGGCAGACTGGGTGGGCCATAGGCCCTTATCTGCTGACAATGTCTATGTATCTATGTGAAAAAAAAAATACCAATGTACCAATGCAGCTTGACTGAAAGGATGTGTACAAATTCCTGACAGTTCATGCCTTCCCTCTCTGGGACCGGAGTACCTCACCTCCACGACAGACCCAGCCCCAAGGTGCTGACTCCAGCATAGGATTGTGTATGAACCCAGGTCTCCCCGTTGGTTCAAGTTTATTCACCAGGAAAACTCTGTTGAGCACGCTCATTTACAAGGAGGTCCTGTCAAGGACAATGTGATACAACCAGATACAGTACAAAGCAATAGCAGACAAAACTGAATTCCAGAAGATACAATCATACAAAAGAGGAATGAATTGATTACAAGTAATATAAATGTGACATATACATAGCAATGATAACATTCTGTCAGATAGAAATAGGAGTAAAACAGTGGTAGTGCAAAGTATTGCACAAGAACGTACTGTTGCCATGCCACACAGCCACTTCCAGATGATAAACTTTAACTAAAATATGTTTTTTTCTATAGGGTTTTTATCCTCCCAGGTCTGAGAGGACTGCTGTCAGCCGTCCCCCTATGTCCCCAAACCAGCGACCTACCATCAAAAAGACTTACTAGATCCCAGGTAGTCCCCTATGGATTCCTCCTCATGGCAGGGCCAGGAGGGGGAGGCCCTCCAGGAGGCACATATCCAGATACTGGGAACAGCATCATCAGGTAGCAGTGTGGGTCAGGGGCTGACAGGCAGGGCTTCATTAAGCTCACGCAGCCTATTTTCCACTTTACTCCCCAGGTCCCACCCCATGCTGTGGCACAGATAACAGTGCATGCCGTGTAAAGGCACACATGCACTGCATCAAACCAGCAACTATTCCCTAGTCTCATCCTCCAGTCTGTACTTCCACCAGGCCTCCACCATGTTGCAATCGACAGCGGAGTGGGGAACCCTTCCCTCCAAAGGAGAGGAGAGCAGTCCTGTAGGCACTCAATCCTGTCCCGCCGAGGCTGACCCCCAGCCACCCAAGTCCACGGGTCTCTGGCATGTCAGGTGGTAGCACTATCGCCATGCTAGTGGGCCAGCCCAACTAAAATTATTTTTTAACTGAATCAGTTTAATCACTACCCCAGCAAGCAACAGATATTGACAACTGCCATTAATTCCCCAAACACCATTTTGGAAAACCTACATAAGGAGGAGAACCACGGAAAGGCATCTATCCTAAATAGATACTTCTGCTCAGTATTTACTGAGAAGGTGGGGCAGGACCCACAGCTCAGCATCATGGACACAGCGGGAGGGAGGTATGCACTAGTCCCTTCACAAAAGAAAGGGTCCAACAAGAGCTCGATAAGCTCAGGGTGGACAAGGCAATGGGACCTGATGGCATACATCCCAGGGTACTAAAGAAGCTAAGGGTGGAACCAGCAGAGCCATTATCAGAACTGTTTAGCGAGTCTCTGAGCACAGGAGAGGTCCTAGAAGACTAGAGAAGGGCTCATGTGATCCCACTCCACAAGAGTGGTAACAGGGAGAAGGCAGGGAACTGCACACCAGTCAGTCTTACCTCAGTAGTGGACAAGATTATGGAGGCTCTCCTTAAGGAAAGGATAGTGCAACACCTGGAATTCATAGGAGTACAGGATCCAAGACAGCATGGGTTTACAACAGGAAGGTCCTGTCAAACTAATCTCATAGATTTCTTTGATTGGGTAACCAGAGTGGTGGACCAAGGGGGAGCAGTTGATGTCACCTACCTTGACTTCAGCAAAGCTTTCGATACTGTTCCACACAGAAGATTGATTAACAAGTTGGGTAGGCTCAAGGTGGGTCAGAAGTTGGTCAACTGGGTGGCAAACTAGTTGACGGGCAGAAAACAGAGAGTGGTGGTAAATGGTATTCAGTCAGAAGAGATGCAAGTCACAAGTGGGGTACCTCAGGGATCAGTCCTGGGGCCAGTCCTCTTCAATATCTTCATCAGTGACATTGCAGATGGACTGGAGGGTAAGGTTTGTCTGTTTGCACGTGACATCAAGATCAGCAACAGAGTAGATGATCCAGACGGGGTGGGCAGAATGAGAAGAGATCTGGATAAACTGGCAAAATGGTCAGAACAGTGACAACTGGGGTTTAACGCAAAGAAGTGCAAGATCATGCACGTAGGGAAGAGAAACCCCGAAGCCACCTATAGGTTGGAAGGGGAGTTGCTGGCAGTCACAAGGGAAGAAAGAACCTTGGACATCATCATCACAGATGACCTGAAATCATCCAAGCAGACCACTAAATCAGTAGGTAAGGCTAGGGGGATGTTGGGGTGTATCAGTAGGGGTATCACAAGCTGTAAGAGAGGTAATAATCCCTTTTTACAAGACACTGGTTATACCCCATCTGGAGTACTGCGTGCCGTACTGGAGGCCACACCTTCACAAGGACATTAACAAAATGGAGGCAGTCCAGAGAAGGCCAACCAAAATGGTGCAGGGACTGTATCAGAAAACATATGAGGACAGATTAACAGAGCTCAATATGTATACCCTAGAGCAAAGGAGGGAGCGAGGTGATATGATTGAAACATTCAAACACCTTAAGGGCATTAACAAGGTGAAAGAGTCTAACATGTTTCAATATAAGAAAAATAGCAGAACAAGAGGACACAGCATGAGATTAGAGGGAGGCCGATTAAGGGTTAATGTGAGGAAGTTCTTTTTCACAGAAAGGGTGGTGGATGCATGGAACTGCCTACCTCAGGAAGTGGTGGCTAGGAATACAATGCAGGGCTTCACACAGGCATGGAATAGGCGTAAGGGAGCAATACAGATGAATATGAATAGATAGGCCATTGACAGAGTAAAGGCCTATGGCACATTCATAAGGTAGAAAAATAAATGGGCAGACTGGATGGGCCTTGTGGTCCTTATCTGCCATCAACTTCCATGTTTCTATAACATTGCTGAAAAGATACAAGAAAGTATAATGATAATTAATATGTCTTCTGAGCAGCAGTAAAGAAATCTGATGAAATTAAATGTGATCGAAAATATTCTAGGAAATGCTGGAATACATGGCGAGAATTTAGATAGAAAGTAGTAGGTAGATTTTTCCTAACACCCTCGTGCACAAAGCACTATACTAGGGACAGGTCAGACAAGAGAAATTGTGGGGGCAAGGGAACACCCTATCACATTTTCTGGGAATATCCAGTAATACAGTCCTTTTGGCAGAAGACTGCACCACGTTACAAACCATTGATGGGTCTTACACACAAAGCAGACTTCACATATTTGGTTTTGGGCAGACAACCTCAATGCATGAGTTTTAACGGACAACAATGCTTTGTGGTAATTCTGGTGGCAGCAGCATGTAAAGCAATAACTAGATGATGGTTAACTATGTCCTGACCTACACTAACAGACTGGATAGCTATTATTAAATCAATCTATTAAACAGAACGTCTAATAGCTGAACTTAGGCTACACCTGGACAAATTCCAAGAGGTATGGCTGCCATTCATGTCTCTTATAGAAAAATTAGAGGGCCATTCTGTCTTATCTCACAAGCGGAGGGCTAATAAAGCCAGCAAGGGTGGACCACATCGCAGTTCACTTCTCAAGGGACCCACCATCGATTGACTAGGGTACTAAACTACTAAAATGTCTTCAATTTATCTATTTATGGGGGAGGAGGTGAGGGCAGCAACAGTGTCTTGACCGGATGCTGATTTCCGAGCAGACGCGATAGACCTTTAGGCCTACTCTGCTGGCATCTTAGTATGTTAGTATTTATTTATGTCACAGATTTATTGTTCCCATTAAGGTATATTTTTCTGTCCCTTTTTTTGGGTGCATATGGCACTAAATTACAATAGAATAATGACCCCAAGGATTAATAATACAAATGTGGGTTAGGGGATACCCTTGAGTAAGGTTAAGTAAAGGGCGGATCATTCTTGAATAGTCCTTGATGAAACGCCAATAATAACCACAGAATCCCAGGAATCTTTGCAGTTTTTTTAGATTTTTGGGCTGTGGCCAGGTAGTCAAGGCTTCAACTTTACTTGGGTCGGTCTCTATTCCCTCGGTGGATACTATGTGACCCACATACTTTACTGATGTTTGAAAGAATTGACACTTATCAATGGACAGTTTAAGGCCAAAGTCCTCCGGTCGGTCCAATACCTTAAATAATCTGCTCTCATGTTCCTCCAGTGAGCTGCCAAACACAATAACATCATCTAGGTATACCAGGCTCTAGTAAGTTCATATGTCCCCCACTCCATCAGTCCATTGAAAATAGCTGGGGCACCTGAAATCCCTTGAGCATCCTCGCCGAATTCATAGAAGCCAAGCGGACAGATGAAGCCGCTCTCTCTGAGTCCTCTGGGGCTATCGGGATCTGGTGGCACCTACCGCGGAGATCCAACACAGAGAACCACTTGCCCTGCTTAGGCAGTCCAAAGCATCCTGAATGCGGCACTGTGTACTGATCTAGGATAGTCCGTTTGTTTAAGGTGCGATAATCCACGACATCCTTACTGTCCCATTCTTTTCCTCACTACCACAATGGGGAAGCATAAGGGCTTCTGGATTCTTGTATTACACCAGCAGCTAACATCTCTTGCAGATGCCGTCTCACATCATCTATGTCAGCAGGTGCCAGGGTCGAGACCTCTCACTAAATGGTCTTTCGTCATGCAGCCGGATATTGTGCTCAGCTCCTTGCACGCATCCTACGTCCCATTCCTTTAAAGAAAACACCTGGTCTCTCTGGGCAAGCTTCTCACTGATCCTCACTTTCCATTCAGCTGGCAACGGGGAGTCGCCAAAATCAAACAAGTCAGGCGTTACTCTGTCATTCTTCCTCAAACTCTTGCTGCTGGGTAGCACTGCAGTGTCTGCACAATGCACATTAGCCAGGATGCAACCTCTATTTACTCGAATGTCTCTTTCAGACACATTATGAACTTGGACCATTACCCTTCTGGCATAAGCATGGGCTCTAGCGGGCAAAATACTAGGCTTGACCAGCAGTCCCTCTGGCAATTTTCCATCGCCTGCTGCATTCAACATTAATATTTTATTCTTAACATCCTTTCTGATACGGACCTCTCCTGTAAGCTACACTGGGCATTTGGCGCCAGGATCAGAGACTCAGGATCCTTTTCCATACAATTCGACCCGGTTCCTCTGGTTCTATTTTTTCAGCATCTCTCTGTGCCTCATAGGCCTTCTAATTAAAGCGGAACTCTTAAAGCTCTACTAGTCTTTGACCCCTGTTTTCATAACACAACTGTGCCAGCCTTCCGAACATATGAGCATTTGTTCCAATCAACAAAGGGACACCATCATACAGTCCAGTGGGGGGACACACTAAGGCTAGGGTCTCTACTTGTTCGGCCACTCCAGCCACGGAGGTGGGGAAAGACAGCCAAATTCGGATATACCCGGAATAGGGGTAGGCCTTCTCACTTAACCCCCATACATGCAGTCCTTCTAATGGTTGTAAGGGTACGTCTGACAAATGCTTCTGATACCAATCCTGGAACATAATTGTCACTTGGGCGCCACTGTCTAATACAGCTCTTGTAAACACTCCATTCACCTTTACAGTGGTCTCCATGGAGGGACCCACTATTCTGGACCAGTCTGGAGAGGCGATAGTGGGGGCCTGGGCAACTGACCTTGCCACAAAAGGACGTGAGTTAGCATTTTTGGTGCCCTCACTGGGATCATTTCGTGCACCTCTTAACCACTGATTTGTTCTCCGAAGCTCTCCTTGTAGCCTATATGCAACTTTGTCAGTGTCTTTTGGGGACCGGCATTCCCTTTTCATGTGCCCATCCTTCCCACAATTATAGCAAAACATACTTTCTGGAGTTTGAGCTGGCCGAGGCGCCACACTGGGAGCCAGGGCAGGGTATTACTAACTAGAAACCTTGGTGCCATCTCTGTCTGTGGCGTGATAAGCATTTGGAGACATCTCGTCAGTTTCTCCACTTCCATGGTCAAGGAATCGAGTTTGGAGCCGTTATCAGCAGGAGATACATGGGTGGGTACCCCCACCCCCATAGCAGATGCAGTCGGATATAGGTCAGGGCCCGTACTTGCAGGCGTGGCCTTCATAAAGGAACTGTTTTTGAATTCCCGGATCTCTCTCAACAGTTCACCCCATTGTGGCCTGTCTTTTCCCTTGTCAGAGCACTCATTGACTGCCAACCTCTGCCCCTGAACTTCACTTGATGGGTCACCCTCAGTCACTCGGGTCGTAGCCGCAGCTATTAGTGCAGGTCCCTCCACGAGTCGCCTTTTCTCAACTCCTTGAATTTCTCTCATTAACTCATCATAGGAGGGTGGGGATTCCAGTCGATTTGCCAGGCGTAACTGAAGCAACAGCAGTTCTGAGAAGGGGCAGACTTAAGGATCCTGTCCAGCCTGGTTCGGTCCAGTTCAATCGCTGGCAAACTACCCTTTCTGAGGCATTCTTGCAACAATTTTTCCAGCCGAGATACATACACAGACAACAACTCCCCTTGGTACTGTTGTGCATTTCTTACTCTCCACCATAGGTCCTCATCAGAATCTGGGCTCCCATACACATTCTCCAAGGCCTCAAGATAGGCCTGTGCAGTCGCTTCACAGTTACTGGCCCGTTTAGCACGGATGGTAGCCAGGACAGGACCTCAGAGGCTCTCACTAACCCTCTTTCGCTTTTTGGCTTCCGAGCATTGCCATTCTAGCACTTGGGGGGCAACATAGTCTATCCAGGTCTCCCAGTCATCCTCCCCTTGAGGGGTGGGGAGGGTGCCAGAGAAGATCCTCAACCTTCGGTAAGAGTCGTGACTAATGGCAGGTGCAGAAATAGGAGTCTGCATTGGTTCAGCCACCATTACGGGTACTGAGAGGGTGTTGGGGAGGAACACCCCCAGGTGGCAAGAATAGTTTCTTCAAGTCCTCCACAGTTTTCCCTTCCCCAGCAACCATTTAGCAAATTTCTCCTCAAAAGTTTCAGATAGTGGTGGGGCTCATTCCCCCGGTCTTTACTGCTGCCTTAGTTATCACTCTCCAGGCAGTGAGGGCTCCTCTGGGGTAATGGTCTGTGGCACTTTGGAGCTATCTATGGGATCCTTAAACTCTACTAGGGCCAGGAAAGTGTAGGTGAGCAGATTAGCATGCTGACCCACCACCACAGGGTTTTGTAAACCTTCCACCTTGGAAAGTACTCCCTGTACAGTGTCCGTATTGATACCCAGGGGGATGTCCAGGATAAGCATAGCATTTTGGGGGTCGATCTCCTCCCCAGTCCACCACTCCACCAGCCGGTGCACAGCCACTTCTGTCGGGGTACCCATTTATTTTTTTTCTTAACAGTGGTTTGTAAATATGGCCACTAGAGGACACACAATCCCAGCGGTGAGCCTCCAAGATGTAACCCCTAGATGGCGCTATCCCAGGGGCTACTACCCCTGCCTGATTTGCCACTAACAGGTTGAGGGGCCTGGATCCGATGGCGGGTGCCTCCACCCAGAGGTCAGGGTTTGCAATAGTTAAACTAACTTGGTCACAGCCCTCTGGGACACTGCAACCCCCCTTTCTTCCCGCTAGTGGCCCACACAGTATATCAGAATTACCTTCACAGTATACACTTACTCCCAAGACTGGTTCAGGCACTGGGACCCCCTGTAAAATAAGATGATACAGTGCAACAATCACAGTACAATACTTTAACATAGACAAATACCTCAGGCAGTATAACTTTGCTGAAACAAGCAGCTCTGATTTGTTTAGGGGATATAACAAGGACAGGGGAAATCAGATGAATTGGCTTATCACTTACTCATCTACTCTATGGCTCTGTGACAGGCTTATCCTCACCAGTTACTGTCCCTGGGTACCCAAGCCCTAGTGGCTAGTCCAAACTGTGGCAGCTGGTAGGGCCCTTTCACACAAGAGAAAAGAAAATTAGTTAAACAGTCAGCAGTACAGTAATTCCATTTGGATTCAATGTGGCATCCAACAGGAGCGACCCTGAATTAGTACTCACGACCTCCAAACAAGATAGGGTCCTTTAGCATCAGCAGGGCTACTCTTGAGCTCCACGAGACTCCTCACACATTTATATGACAAACTGCAACAGGCAAAAGTCCTTTAATGGCAGCAGGATTCACTTGCGCTACACAAGCCTCCTCACACATTTATATGGTAACCAGTAACAGGCAAAAGTCCTTTAATGGCAGCAGGATTCACTTGAGCTACACAAGCCTCCTCATACATTTATATGGTAAACAGTAACAGGCGAAAGTCCTTTAATGGCAGCAGGATTCACTTGAGCTACAAGCCTCCTCACACATTTATATGGTAACAGTAACAGGCGAAAGTCCTTTAATGGCAGCAGGATTCACTTGAGCTACACAAGCCTCCTCACACATTTATATGGTAAAAGAAAGTACTATACCAGGCAGGCTGCTTCTCTATCCCGATCGCAATTACTGCACAATACTGGAGAACACACAGCAGATTCAGTTCCTGACAGACCGAAAGCAATTCAGCAATTTCTCCAGTCTTCTACAGGGTGAGCCTGGTTTCTACTCTTCAGATATCCTTTGATTCTCTTCCAGGATGGATTCAGTCCCAACAAGCAGTTACACAAGCTGCAGACCGGAACTGGGCCTTACACACGCTTTCCCGACTAAAACTGCACACCAAAAGCACAGGGCTCCTTTCCTCTTCACTGCCAGAGCTCAACTGAAACTCCAGCAGACAAACTGGTTGCCTTTGAGTTCCTCCCAGTTCTTGGCTGGATTGGCTGTCACTCACAATAGACTGCCCTGTTGGTCCAAAAAGGCGCAAGTCCAAACTACATCTCCCAGAGTCACTGCCCACACAATCCTCTTGTGGCTGGCTCAGATTACGAGTCCAAGTTCTGATTCGTCCCAAGGCACCATTTTAGAGCTACCTTAACCCACACTGATTGGTCCAGTTCAGCAGTTCAAAACTAGAATGGGGAACTAGGCAAACGCAGTTCTGACTGCAAAGAAAGCAGGTTAGACAAACTGTATTTTCATTATTACTCTAAATGATTTCTGGCAAACAGTTACATCTTTCAGATAGGTTCCCTTTGCACCCTAGGGACTGCAAAATGGAGTGAATTGGAAGCAGCTCGAGTGGTACTCAAGCAGAGAAACACACAGTCCCCCCATACAAACTAATTATGTCTGCAAGCAGACAGCTCTTAAAGAGACAGTACCAGAGGCTCTAAAAACACTCACAGATAAATGGCTTAAAACGCCAAACACCATTCAGGCTTGGAGCATTCAAGCAAGCTCCTGGAAGTCTTTTGGGAACCCCCATTTGCAGGGGGGGTTACACAAACTTAAGCAGAAACACCTGGGATTTGAATAACTATACTGAGACAACTACAACAACTGGTTGCAAATGACTTTTCATATACTCGTGATTTACAAGAACAAGGCAACCGGTTAGACACCATGTCTTATACAATCAACACTGCATCACAAGCACTCCGGAGCTGTAAAATCGTACAGCTCCCGGACAGAACATTGGACTCTTTAGATAGGCAGACCAATAAATATGTCTGTATGTTTGGAAGAGCAATATGCGCCTTTTTTTTTTTACTTGATTGTACCTTTTTAAGACTACAGTTGAGAAAGCTTTTAATAAAGAAGTTACAAAAAAGGAAATGCTGGAATACAGATGTTTAGGGAGATCTGCAGAGCTGAAGTGGACAGGACATGGGTATAGACATTCAAAATACGAACTACAAATCCCACTGGCAGATTATTTTTATTAAACAGGCATGTAGAAAAGGGAAACAGATTTAGAATGAGTGAATATAGTGTACTGTGTTTGATTAAATGTGCCAATAAAGAACACCAGTAAAAAAAAAAAAAGTTCTATAAAAATATATTTGACATTTTTATCACTAAAACATATTTTACCTGACTGTAAGCCCTACCTTTCTGTTCTATAATCTAGAGATATCGGTTTCCTCCAATGCCTGCTAAAATTTTTCTGGGTTAAAAGCAACAGAAGTCAGTTTTACTGCCCATCTATCTTATTTATTCCACAAGAAGAAAATTAAAGAGTTTTTTTTTTCCAACTAACATTGTCAAGAACTTGCTGCTGCAGGTGGTTGTTTGCATCTGCTTCCTTTTTCTTAACAGAAGTGAAAAACTGGTTGTCCCCTATATTAGTGGTACCACAGTTAAACCTGTCTGCATATAGTCTTATCTACTTCTGTTGTAGCCTGTAGAACACATCAGCAGAGTTCAGCCTATCACGATGTAGTGGATGGGGACATACTGAGAGGCTGAGCCGTATGCAGTGCTTGTACATTTTAAGAAGGATACAGTGAGATAAGATCAAGATGTCAGACAACACAAGCTTTGATATGATTATACCTGTATTCTGTATGGATACTATGTCTGTCAGGTATAATTCGTATATATGTAAATGCCAGCCTGTACTTTGAATAAAATGTGCTGTGTTCATAAAGCATAACCTTCCTGCTAGCTAGCCTCAGATCGCTGATACCTTTACTCTGTACCATTCTGCCTGTGGGGTTTTGCAGCTGATGTATATAATGTTTAAATTTGATATTGCCTTGCCTGTGCTTTGTGTCACATGTTTCTGTATCTTGTACTGCATATTTAACAGCATCCTTGCTTCTGTACCTTGTGTAACTTATAGCTATTCTTGTACTGCTTTGTTCTCTACCCTTCCCGGGTCGACCCTGAAAAAGGGACTGCAATTGTCTCAGTGGACTTACCCAGTCACCAAAATTCAAATAAATAAAATACCAACAGCACTGTTTCACCTTTACTAAGCAAAGACAAGCGGATTAAAAAATGTTTTAAGTAACTGTTATGTTGATTATAATTATCTGTGATGATTTTATAGCGTATGGTCGAACGTGATTGTGTATGGAGATCCATATGTTATAAAAAGCCATTCTGCTGCACTACAGACATTCACACTAATGCAGAATGACTTTTTGTTCTGTGTTAGTATGAACGTCACAATGTAAGCAGCCCCATCAATGCTGCTGATAGGGCTAGCGGTGGTTGAAGCATCATGTGCGCGAGTTGGCAGGAGGGCAGATGGCTGAGAAGTGCAGGCTGCAAAAGGCAGAGGCTGATGCTTGAAACAAAAAAAAAAGTAAGTGATTTGGGACCATTCACTATACAGAATAGTGTATGGTAGCCCAAACACACAACATCACTCTCCTCTCACCTCATGGTTACTATGACATAGAAACCTAGAATCTGGATGGCAGATAAGGACCGCTTGGCCCACCTAGTCTGCCCATTTCCCTACCTACATAAGCTCCCAATACTAAATAATCTGCACCTTACCTTCTCTTTCCTGCTATTATGGTTGCCTTCTGTCTATCCCATGCATTCTTGAATTCACCTGTTGTTTTTGGCCCTACAACCTCTGCAGGGAGACTCGAGAGCCTTGACGTCACAGTAACCACTTGGTGTAAGAATAGCGTCGTTGTGTATGGGCTACCATACACAATCCTATATATTGTTGCTCTGATAATGGATTATAAACTGCATATATGTTTGTATTGTTTACATAAATTTGCAAGACTGGGTTACCTTTGAAAAAAGACACTTGTTTCCTGATGGTTGTTCTGAATAAACTAAAACTAGTGATTAAAAAGAACCAGTAATATCAACAAATCCTACTGCAGGTGAACAAAGTATTTTTTCTTTTTAGCTTTTTAACCTTGCTGTCATAATGTCTGGGCCCCTTTTCAGGCCTGTGCCAGGCAACCACCCAGTCGCATCTGTCTTCAACAAAACTGCTGTTCTGGCCTCTGCAGCACCCCCCAACCCCCTGCAATGGGCCCCTGGGGAAGAATGCCCCTCCCCCGTCTAAGATTTGGTCAGGCAGTGGGGTTGCAATGAGTGAGCCCAAGTGTGCCAGAAGCCATCACGTTGATGCATTTTGCTCCCATTTTTCTGGTCACTCGCACCTCTCCCCCATTGTCAGGCAAGCAATCCATCAGCTTTGCAGAACATTACTCCTAGAGAGGGTCCAAAGGAGGGCAACCAAAATGATCTGGGGCCTGGGGGAGAGGACCTATGAGGAGAGGCTCAAGGAGCTAGACATGTACACCCTGGAGGAGAGGAGGGACATGATAGAGGTCTTTAAGTACATGAAAGGGATCAATAAAGGAGGCCCAGTCAGGGTGCTCCAAAGGAAGGAGGGTGGGGCAACAATAGGTCACAGGTGTAAGCTGGAAGGGGGCAGACTCAGAGGGCAGAGGAGGAGATGTTATTTCACTGAAAGGGTGGTGGAGCCATGGAATGCACTGCCCAGGGAGCTGGTACAGGTGGAGACTGTGGACAGGTTTAAATGGGGATGGGACAGGTACAGGGGGAAGAGTAAATCTGACCAGGCCCAGTACAGGTGGAACATCTGGGACTGGGGACAGTATAACCCAAGGGGGACAGGGGGACACCAAAATCGACCCTCGGTGCTGGTGCTGAAAATCGAGCAGACTCAAGAGACCATTAGGCCTGTTCTGCTGGCATTTTAGTATGTTAGTACATAACATTGCATACTTGCGTGTAAACACCACCCCTCGCAAGGAAGTAAGCTCCCTTGCCTGCAGCAAGAGGTCGCTGTGTCAATGCAGCCTGATGTCACCCTCCCTATGCTGTATCACACTGTGCTTCTTAGTACTCACCAATCCATGCTGCTTTGATTCCAGCTTCCCATGACCGCTCTCAAAACCAACTTGCCAGTACAGGTGCTGGGCCACTGGGTGACCCTATAAAATGTGTTTTTAAATCAGAAATAATATGAGACCTAAAGGACTTACAGTATCCCTATAAAACCACTGAATCCCTATAAAAGAAGCCTGGGGCAGAATTAGAAAGCAAAAGGGATCTAATCACATCAAATGGTTGTCCTTTGTTGTAGCGCCACATTCAGTTGGTCATGCAGTTTACTAGCTGGGCATCACACTCACAGAAAAAGAAAGAATTACCTGGCATACTAATTTCCTGAGGATTTTCAGATTTTTTCTATGTATAGCACCAGTTCCATTTGTAAACAGGCCAAGAGATCTCTTGATAAGGAGGTGACAGACATTACTGTGTTCTTCATGTTCAAGTTTGGCAAAACCTCTTCTTGTTTTTGGAGTCATTTGGTTTTCTGAGTCTAGGTTCATTGCTCTTGTAAGTCTTGCACTGACACTCCTGCATCTGGTTTAACTAACTTCCCTTTTCATTCTGAATCCAATGAAGGTGAATGCTCATTCAGCACTGTAACAAAACAAAAACATATATGACCTGGGTTAAAACTGAGTTTTGCATCTACTTGCCAGTAGGGCTAAAGACTAGGAAAATCTATTGGCCCTACAAACATTCCATTACATAGAATGGGGACGGAGAAAGATGCATAACATAACTGCTGTGATTCCATTATGAGATACTGATGACATCACAGACCACGAGAGTGAAGCTCAGGTGGTCAGATGCAATCTGAATCCTGAGATGGAATCACAGTTGCGTTTTTTTCCCAAACATATCTTATTGAAGTCAAAGCACATTACATGACACTAATGGGCTAGCAATATAAAGACTACAGTAATTGTATTGTGTATATGACTTGCACTGTATGCTGTAAGCTAAAATTCACAGCAAAGAACATTAAAAGTGTTACAATAAATATAAAACAAAATACAGACTGTCTCTTGTTATTCTGTCTTACTTTGCATTTTGAATGTATACACTCATCCACCAAGCATAGTCTATCCAGAGGTTCTGACCAGACTTTCAGGTTTGTGTTGCTGAAGATGCTGTGTGGTACTGTGCACACACAGCTTCCTCCTCAGGGCTGGATTGAATATATTCCTCTAACTTAACCCAAATAGAATCATACCATTGTTCCCTCCTCCTGAGTTTTTAAATTAGTTTTTCCAAGAACATGCAGTCCTTCACTGTGTTCAGCCAGGCTGCAGTAGTAGGTTGTCCTTCCTGTTTCCGGCCTGTTTGTATTCCCAATTTTGCTATATTAGTGTCCGTTAGTGCTAACCTTCGCTGATCTTTCTACTGGTCTTCAAGTTCTGACCAATCACCAACCATAACTATTCTTGGGGTAATCAAAATCTGAGTAGATAAAAAACCTCAGAAAGTGTTCTTCCTTGAATATTTGTTTTATTCTGTATGTACTGTATGTGTATTTTTTTTTTTACTGTAAATGTAATTGCTCATACACAGGACAGTCCCGAAAACTGGCTTGTGCCTAGTACCCTGTCCTGTTGAAATATGAATTAAATTCCATGGCTCTCCAGAAGTCAGAAATGTTAACATGTGTACACCATATGTGGTATATCAACCTGATGCTGTCTGCATTTGGGGCATTTACCATCATACTGGACACTGAATTTAGCTAATCTGGCTGGTGTATAATATGCCCTTTGGATGGTCATAAAGTGAATCAACTTGTGCTTTTTTGTATAGAGAGTTGCCAGCCATCCTCTAAGATCTTTGTCCAGTCTTCCTCAAGAATTTCACCCCCAACCCCAGTAGCTCTTGCCACTTTTCCCTATTCTGCTTAGAATTTCTATCCACTGAACTCACTAAGCTCTGGTATAAATTGGTCACCATGCCTCCTGTATCCCCTGCACTGTCTAGGATGCAAGCTAGACCTGATGGTTCATGCAGTTTGTACATTTTCCATAGTCTTCCCTCCAAAACTGCTTGATTCAGAGGATAGAGAAATGTGTGTTTAGGACAACAAATTTCTAATGTAGGACATTAGTTCAAAATGGCCAACCAACTCTATTCCCATCAGCCCATATTTTAAAACCAGGCTCATGCTAGAATCGAGGCAATAATATATTGTTCCATAATGCAGGGTTTTAAATAGCTGGTATAGCATAGCAAAATGCTACGCAAAACTGGGTAATGCCAACTATTTCCAAAAATGTGTAGCAGTAGATTGTTGACCTTTTTTTTATGGCGAATCTATGGCACAGTAGACAAAATGTATAAAATTATATATATTTTTAAATTTTGCTAACCATACTGTGCCAAGTGCTATGCTTTTTTACAGCTGATTAGCACTTTCATGTGTAAAACTGTTAATTTTTTCAGCTTATACCCTGTAATGGGGTTAAAACTGTTACAGTTTGAATTCACTTGCTTAAATTTGTGAGCTGCATACCCCACGTGTAGCAAATGTTTTACTACTTGGTTACCTTTTGCACATCTGAATCTCTAATATTTGAATTATATAGTACATCACTCAGTCTTTTCACCGAAGTCCACTCTTAGTCAAGCAAACTGCCTGTGTGTTGACTCTGTAGACTGTGCCATTCTCTAAGGCTTGCTAGCTGTTCTGCCCAGCAGTAGTTTTTGAAACGTGGGGTGCCCATACCGCTCCTTCCTGGGTTGTGCATTAGCTGTTCGAATCATGCTCGAGGTATCTTACTGTACCACAGCCAGGCTGAAGCACAGGCGCGTAACCGCTTGAAAAGGTGAAATGAAATGAAATAGGTACAATAATTTAAGCAAAATGGCTATTTTTAACAAGTTAGATTTTCCCAGTTGTGACAGGGGAAGACTCTGCCATTTTGTGAAGATAGCATCCCCCTTATACAGCACAGGAGGATAGCAAAGGAGGGTAGTTAGCAGCAAATGTATAGTTTATAAGAACATATGAAACTGCCAGCAGATACAGGCAATATGATCCATCAAGTCTGCTCGAGTGTGCAGCTAGCAACCCATTACACTGCAGCTGCCTCCCCCCCCCCCATGGTGACCCTCCCCCTCACTTTGCCCCATCCCCTTTTAAAACTGCCCACCAACTTACAGGACACCACCTCCATGGGAAGCGAGTTCCACAGAGACACCATCCTTTGTGTGAAAAAGTGCCTCCTCATTTCTCTCCTGAATCTTCTATCCTCCAGTCTCAGACCATGTGCCCTCGTGTCCCTCTCCCTTCAACTTAAAAATCCCCCCTGTACCAGACTTGTTTATACCCTTCATGTATTTAAAGATCTCATTCATATCTCCCCTATCCCTCCTCTCCTCCAGGGAGTACATGTTAAGCTCCCTCAGCCTTTCCTTGTAGGGTCTGCCTTCCAATCCCATGGTCATCCTTGTTGCTCCGCGCTGGACCCCCTCCAGTAATCTAACATCTTTCTTTAATGCAGTTCTCCAAGTGCGGCTTCACCAATGACCTGTACAGAGGCAGGATCACCTCCCCCCTCCTGGAGGTGATTCTTCTAGCCATATACCCCAGCATCTTGTTGGCTTTAGCTGCTGCTTTCCTGCACTGTGCCGAGTGGTTCATTTGCCCTGTTATTAGCACCCCAAGATCTTTCTCCTCCTCTGTAGTGGCTATCTGTACGCATCCCAACTGATAACACCTCCTTGGGTTCCCTGCTCCCAAGTGCATGACTTTGAACTTCTTAGCACTGAACCCCAGCTGCCATGTGTCTGACCAGTCCTCAAGTTTCACCAGATCCTCCTGCAGCCCCTGCCACCCTACTGTGTCATCTACCACCGCACCAATCTTGGTGTCATCCGCAAAAAGACTAATCTTGTTTTTAATGCCATGCGGGATATCAGTGATGAAAATGTCAAACAACACTGGGCCCAGTACCGAGCCCTGTAGTACCTCACTCGTTACAGCCCTTGGAGATGAGAGTTCCCCTCCCACCACCACTACCCTCTGTTGTCTCCCTTGCAGCCAGTTCTTGATCCAGTTCACCATCTTTGTCCCTGCTCCCTGGTATCCCAACTTGCTAATCAGCCTCCCACGTGGCACAGAGTTTGTTTATTTTTTTTTTTTTTTACATATACATTTTTTATTGGTTTTCGGGTTTTCTCCCTGCCCATTCCATGCATCCCTGATGCGTGTGCGTGTGGAGATGCGCCGCCTTATGGGAACTCCTACCTTCCAATCGCACTGCTTAACCGCCCTGCGGACCACCAGACCTTCCATCCGTGGTGGCGTGACTACGGGCGGCCGACCCCCAATCCCGGAGAGAGAGCCACCACTCAATCCTGCTCGCCCTCCACCCCCCAGTGCTGGCCCCCCGACTGACGTCCGCCCCGAACCCGGTTGCCGGTATATCACGAGGTAAGGCATCCAGCGCCTCAACCCTCAGCACCACCGGGCCGGCTGTTTGTTTATTTTTTATACTGTGGCCAGTGAGCAGAAAATGCCCATTTTCACTGGTGTCCAGTTACAAAAACAAAACAGAACAATATACAATATACAAACCCAAATAAAACATTAACAGAGATAATAAAATTAATTAAAACATTTACAGTCAGAGTTAGAGAGAAGAAAAGTTTTGAATAAGCTTTTGAAGGTGGAAATATTGACACAATTAATAACAGATTGGTAATGCACTGTGAAGTTTTATAGCTGTATACTGTATGCAATTTTGAACCTGTCTTGTGACCTAGTAGAAATAATGTTGATCTTTTTTGGAAATAAACTGGCAATAATCAGGGAAAAAACCCAGATGGATCTTATGTAAAAAAATCAATAACCTAAATCTATCAAAAAAGATAAACACCCCATAGACAGCCTTGCTGAAATCCAGATACTGGATATCCACCGCATGGCCCTTGTCAAGTTCCCTAGTCACCCAGTCATAACAGTCAACCAGGTTGGTCTGGCAGGATCTGCCAGAGACAAACCCATGTTGCTTTTTATGTCCTGGAGTCCAGTACCTTCTGGAAAGGTTACCAACCTCTCCTTAAAGATTATCTCCATTAACTTTCCCACAATGGATGAGGCTTACTGGTCTATAGTTACCCGGTTCATCCTTGGGTCAGCTTTTGTAAAGGGGCACCACGTGAACCATCCTCCAGTCCTGGGGTATGCACCCTGTTTCCAGAGAGGACTGAACAAGTCTGCCAATGGCTCTGCCAGGACCTCCGCCAATTCCTTCAGTACCCAGAGGTGTACACCGTCTGGTCCTGGCACCTTATCCACTCTCAGTGCCCTTAAACCTTCTAGTACCTTGCCCGCTGTGATTTCTCCATCTGTCACCCCCTTCCCCTGTGCCTATCCTCCCTATGCCTTGAGGCAGTGACCCATCCTTCTCCTTGGTAAATACAGAGCAGAAGTATTCATTTAGCACTTCCGCCTGCTCTGCCCCTTTATCTGCCCATCCCCCATCCCTTCTGACCCTTACTATTTGATCTTTGCAGATCCTTCTCTACCTTATGTACCTAAAGAAGTCCTTTTCCCCAACCTTGATGCCCTGTGCCAGCCTAAGCTCTCTGGAAGCCTTGGCTGCCCTGGTCACCTCTCTAGATTTCTTCAGGTACGCCTCTCTGTCCTCCCCCCACCTGGATCTCTTGAATCTCCTGAAGGCTACCCTTTTTGCCTTCACCTTTTCCAACACCTCCCCACTTAGCTAAGTTGGTTTCTTGCCCCTAGCCTTTTTGCTTTGTGTCTTGGTACAGGATCTAGTGGCCTCTGTGAGCTCCAGCTTAATAACTTCCCATTTCTGGCTAGCATCCATGTGTGGGTAGATTCCGGCTTGCCCAGCCACTATTTCCCCCATCATCCTAAAGCCAGCTTGCCTAAAGTCCAACAACCTGGTCTCTGTTCCCACAGCCTCCTTGCCATGCTGAGTGACAGCCACACTGTGTGGTGGTCACTCTCTGCCAGCAGATCCTCCACCCCCAGCTCTCTGACAAACTCCCCATTAGACACCACAAGGTCCTGAGTGTTGCCTAACCTGATTAGCTCGTTTGCCATCTGTACCAAGAAGTTGTCCTGGAAAGCATCAAGGAGGACCTGCTCCTTTGTACTCAAGGTAGCTAGGGTGCTCCAATTCACCCCGGGCAGATTGAAGTTCTCCATAATCACGGTGTTATCCTTCCCGCTGACCCTCCTCATCTGCTCCACTAGTTCCCTGTCCAAGTTTATCTGTTTCTTTATATGAACTCCTAGATATCTGAACCCCTCAGCTGTCCACTAGAATGGTAATTTTTCCTCAAGGGTTGTGTGTTCACAGTGACAAAGTGGTAATACAACTGTTTTATTCAGATTGACTTTATAATCTGAAATGGCGCCAAAGGTCCTCCGCATCTCTACTAGACAAGGTAATGATTGCTCCAGCTTTGTTACATGAACCAGGAGACTGTCTGCATACAGAAAGACTTTTGCAGTGAACCCATCAACACTCACTCCCCCTCCCCCCCGGTATCTCGCCATGCTTAACTGATTGAGCCAATGGCTCTAGTGCCAAATCAAATAACAGAAGAGGCAGGAGGCAGCCCTGTTGAGTACCTCTGCCTAACTGGAATTGCTGGGACTGCCATGTGTTAGTCTGGACAACTGCAGTTGATCTGCAGTATACAGTGTAGCTGGAACCCAACTGAGAAACTTATCTCCAAACCCTATGTGCCTAACTGTGTTCCAGAGGTGATTCTTCTCTATCTTGGAAAATGGGCTAAGAAATCTCTGGGCTCTGGTTGGCTGATAGCTCTGTCAAGGTGGGCGTCTATCAGACAACAGAGCCCAGGTATTAAAAGTGCCAGTATCAACCAACCTGATGACCAATATCAGTGTGCCCAAGGAATATTCAGTTATGCCCCTGGTCGATCCGGTATAGCACAATACCGATCACCCTGTTAAGTATTATTGCTTACTTATCAAAAGCTTTCTCTGCATCAAGTGAGACCACCACTGGGTAGTCGGATCTGAGTTCTGCTAACCTCTTGTCAGGACATGGAACAGCATTCCGATGTTACCCCTTCCTTCACAAACCTGGCCTGATCTTCATGTATAACTTTCAGGAGAATCTTTTCCTGTCTACCTGCTAGGATCTTTGTGTAGATTTTAAAATCTGCATTTAACAAGGAACTAAGCCTGTAAGAGGTCACTAGTTCTTTAGAATTATCTGGTTTTGGTAATACAGTAATTCTAGCCCGGGAAAAAAAAAAAAAGAGAGTCTGGTAACTTCCCTGTTTTAAATGTAGCTAACAATGTTTTGAATAGAGGGCTAGAATTGGTTTTTTGTCTGTTTTTGTATAAATCAATTCAAATTCCATCTAGACCCGGGGCTTTCTCAGAAGTCTGCTGCCGAAGGACCCTCAACACTTCCTGTTCTGTCAGATCTGCCTCTAAAGCTTTCCTTTCCTCCTCATCTAGCTTCTCAAGGCCTTCAAAAAAAAGTTGCAGGTCATCCCCTCTATAGCTGTCGGATATCCATACCCCGGGGTATATAACTGGAAAAAATAATCTGCAATTTGCCTGTTTAAAGCTTCCTGGATTCTCAAGACATCCCCTTTGTCATTTTTCATGCACTCTGTGCACCATCTTGTTTTAATTGGCAGGCCAATATATGTATTCTCGATATCTTAAAATTGTGCCTTCTGGTAGCTTAAAGCTCTTTCAGTCACTTTAGTGTTTAACTTACTGTACTTGGCCCCAAGTCTGACTATTCTGTAATAATGCTTTTGTTTTCTAGTGCTCCGGAAGCTAGTTGTTCTTTGCTGTCTTTTAAAAATTTTACTTCCACAGCAACAGCCGAGTCTACCCCATGTATAAACCTTTCCTGAATACCAGACTATTCATATGTCCTCCACTGTCTCTTTGTTAGTACTCCAGAACTCCCTAATATCATTAATAAACTACTCCGCAAACCCTTTCCTCTGGAGTAGGACTGGGTCCATCCTCCGTACTCTTATTTGAAATTTCGGAGTGATCTACCTTCCATGCCAACTTTAAAGAAGCATGATCCGAAATGAGGATCAGTAGATACTCATAATCTGCTACCCTGTGCAGGGTTCATTTCAGATATTTATCTATGTGACATGCTGACCCACTGGGTATAAAAAGCAAGGGTCAAATGTAAAAGCGTAATGGGTCATATTGTTCAGCTGATTCCAGAATTGTCAAACAGCAGTATAAAACCTTTATAACAGTGAGCAGGTTGTTCCCAAGGGACAAGAAATGGTGGGTCAAAATTGAAAACAGTGTGCCGATTGTCCCATTCCCCCACTCTGAAATAAACGCTGTCTGTACAAGAGTCCCACTGACACCAAGAAGAGATCTATTCTCATGTGACTGGTGAACATGCAAGTAAGATGACTAGTCTCACATACTAATGTGCTGAACCCTCCAGGCATCATGTAATCCACAGCCCCCAGCTCTGCTTTCAACAATTTGGCTGCTCTAAGCAGCTGATATGGGCAAGACAACGATCTATCTAGTATGTCATCCAGGAAAAATTTAAAGTCATATCCCAGTATAATTTCTCTCTGCATCTGCCTCACTTGTAACAAAACATTCTGGTAGAAATCACCATAATCATAATTAGTGCCGCAGACATTTAGCAAAACCATCAGTTTATTAAAGAGAGTGCCCTGTAGCATAATCTAGTAGCCTGACAGATCCGGGTGTTCTCCATTTGAAAAGGAAGACTTATGTAATACAATTGCAATCCCCTTTGCATGTGAAGTAAAGGAGGCACAGCACACCTGTCCCTCCCACTCCCTCCTTAACTTGAGATGTTCAGCTTCATTAAGGTGCATCCCCTGCAGATATTGGTGGAACATCTGGTTGTCAATGGACTACAGGACCCAAGGCAGCATGGTTTCACCAGGGGGAGGTCATGTCAGACCAATCTCGTTGAATTTTTTGACTGGGTGACTAGGGAGGTGGATCAAGGGAGGGCAGTGGACATGGCCTATCTGGACTTCAGCAAGGCCTTTGACACTGTGCCACATAGAAGACTATTACACAAACTGGGGAATATGGGTGTGGGCAGGACAGTAGTGTGGTGGGTAGGTAACTGGCTGGGTGGCAGGACACAGAGGGTGGTGGTAAATGGCTGTCACTCCACAGAGGGAAGAGTGACCAGTGGGGTACCACAGGGATCAGTGCTGTGACTGGACGTATTCAACATCATCATCAGTGACATTGCGCCAGATCTAGAAGGCAGAATTTCACTGTTCACTGACGACACAAAGCTCTGTAACAGAGTAGACACACCAGAGGGTGTAGACAGAATGAGAAGCGACCTGCAGAAACTTGAAGAATGGTCAGGGGTTTGGCAGTTGAAATTCAATGCAAAGAAGTGCAAGATAATGCATATGGGGCACAAAAACCCTGGCACAATATATCAGTTGGGGGTGAGGATATAGCATGCACCAAGCAGGAAAGGGATCTTAGGGTTGTCATCTCTGATGACCTCAAGGTAGGGAAACAGTGTGACAAGGCAGCAGGTAAAGCAAATAGGATGCTGGGATGTATAGGCAGGGGCATCACCAGCAGGAAAAGAGGTCATAATTCGCTGTACAAGACACTAGTGAGGCCCCACCTGGAGTACAGTGTACAATTCTGGAGACCATACCTACGTAAGGACATAGACAGGGTAGAGAAGGTTCAGAGGAGGGCAACAAAGATGGTGCATGGATTGCATCACAAGTCCTATGAAGACAGGTTGAAGGAACTGAACATGTACTCCCTGGAGGAGAGGAGGGAGAGAGGGGATATGATAGAGACATACAAGTATCTTACAGGGAGGAACAGGGTGCAGGAAAACACTATTTGTAAGCGAAAAAGATGTTCCAGGACTAGAGGGCATGGGATGAAGTTGGAGGGAGGACGATTTAGAGGAAACATGAGAAAGAATTTCTTCACAGAACGGGTGGTGGACAAGTGGAACACCCTGCCAGAGGAAGTGGTGGGGGCAGAAACAATCACGGGATTTAAGAATGCATGGGATAGATATAAAGGAATTCTAGAGGTCAGGGGTAAGGGGAAACAGACTTCTAGGAAAACAAACTGAACTTACAAGCTCAAATGGGCAGACTGGGTGGGCCAGAGGCCCTTATCTGCCGACACTGTCTATGTATCTATGTAGATATGCCAAGCCTGTATTGTTTTTTTTTTCAAGTCAACTAACACCTTTTTATGTTTGATAGGATGATTAATTCTCTTAGTACTCTGCAAGATTATATTTAGTGCGTTGCTCATCTGTGGTATTTTTATCCAGCCAGAGAAACTGAATCCCTTTATTCCATCCATACCACTTTACCTTCCCTGAAGCCCAGCTGACACTTAATCAGGATAAGTATCTTAAAATATTACATATCTGTATGTACTAACATGAACCCATTTAACAATAGTATACAGTAATGTACAATAACCATTAAGTAAAATTCAGGTGTCTCAAACAACAACTACTATCCTAGGGACTACCCTGATACGAAAACAAAGAGAACAAATACTGTAGTGTGTGTTGCAGGACTGCTGATGGGCATCTCACCTGTCCAATCTGTTACAAGGATAACCTCCCTCCAGTTTGAGAGGCCATGGTATTTAGCGTTATGCTACCTGTGGTGTACAAATGCTCTGCAGTTCAATGCTCTAAGTGCATACATGGTACTTCAAGTGTAGTACCTTTGCTCAGGCCCCCATTCTGGACTCCAGGTTAGCTTATTTATTTTTGAAAAGCTAAGCATCAGATTTACTGAACCTTCACTCTGCCTCGGAAAGATATGTATGCTGGGCACTGGAGGAAGCAGGAGGCATCGAGACCCTGTGTCAGCTCCCCGGATACTAAATCCCCAGCAGCCCCCCTCCTGCCCTGGCTAATAAATGTGAAAATTAAGCTGGCTATTTCCCAGGACCATCCATGCGGCTGCCTGGACATCATTATAGGCTGACTGCTGCGGCCTCCTTCCAGGTAAAAAATAAGGGTGGCACACCAAAAGAGGAAGCTGATATTAACCCCTCTAGTCCTCATTCTCATAGCAATGGTGTCATTAAGCTTCTGGTCATGGAGTAATAAATGAACACGAGTCCCTCGACCCATTTACTAGCATTATAATCTAAGTTAAGCATGGTACATTTATATTCAACATGAATGTGGGTAGATTCCCCACCTACAAAGCAGTTGTGTTACGCTCAACAGTCTCAACGTTCTTGCTGCTCGAGTTAGTCCCCTCTCGACTGTGGCCTACTATAAATGGATGTCTCTCCTCAGGGATCCATCAAAACTCATCACCTCCCTCCCCCCATACCTAAAATGGTAGCTAACAGTCTCACAGCGGGCAGAGCACTCAATAAAATCAGCAGTCCACTGAGCCTGGCAATGAGAGGGAGCAGCTCTCTAGTAGCAAGCACATGGCCACTGCACACATGGCCCCCACCATGGTGAAATAGCCTTCATTCATGTTGAGAGTCACAGAGTCAAAGATGTCAATATTCCAGTTCATTCACAAATGTCCCATGGCCAGTTTACTTAGAAAGGTCCCCAGTCCCCTTATACCAAATCCCTTTGATGGTCCCCAGTCCCCTTATACCAAATCCCTTTAACACATATGGCTGCCTTCATTTGTTTCCTGATGTGGGATGTCAGTTTGAAAAAGAAACCCCAGCATGAAAAGGTGATCCATAAATTCACAAGCATGATACCTCTTTTTATTTCAGCCCTTTAACGAAGTCCAGTGCTTTGTGCGGATCAGTAAAGAAGACTGCCTTGCCATCCACCATCATTCTCAGCTTAGCCGGCAACAGCAGCGCAAAAGGCACATTTCCTTTATTCAGCTTGTTTTTGGCTTCTAGGAATGCTTTCCTTGTTCCAAACGGTTCAGAACTGATAGCCAGATATTACTGTAGTGTGTGATTTTTATAGTGGACTCTCCATCTTTCCTTGCCTGCTGCATCACCTATTCTTTCATGCAGAACTTGTGAAATTTCATCAAAATAAACTGAGGGTTCTCTCTCTGGGCACTGGTCTACCTTTCAGGGCCCTGTGCACTCTGTCACTTTTGATTTGCCCTTATATCCTTCCATGGCCAACAGCTCAGTAAACAGTGTGCTAAAACATTTCCCTGGATGATCTCCTTCCAAATGTTCTGGCAGACCGATCACTTTTATATTTTCTTATTTGCTATGATGTTCCAGCTGGCCTACTTTTTGCTGAAGGTAGTTAAGTTTTTTTTTCATGTTTAGTTACCAACAGTTCCGATGGCGTCAAACTGTCCTCACAGTCACATGCTTATCCTATTAGACAGCTATGTAATACTCGTTGTATGGTGCCCAGTTTCTTGTTTAAACCGGCACACCCCTGCCACATTGCCTCATTTCTGTGATGGAAACTCATTACCTTCCACCTAGCCACCTGCTGCTCGCAACGCTCTACCTCAGGCTTCTTGAGTGCTCCAAGTACCGGGCTTCTTGTCCTGCCCCCGTGTACCCTTCGGCGGCATTCTGCTTTGTTTCTCAAAGAAACTGGAGATATCCTGTGCTCCCACTTTCTTTGTTTCTTGGGTGCCATTTTCCTTTCCTTGTTACCCAGCTTTTGAGTGTTGTTTGCAGGTTTTAGAGGGCAAATCTGGTTAACAGGCAAGAACCTCATTGTAGCTTTAGCCCCCTACTCATCGGTCACCTTCGAATCCAAGGAATTGCCTTTTGTGTTTTTCCCCCCAGCCACTGTTTTTTTTTTACTGTGTGTGAAGGCATGGGACATTTGTTTAAGCAAATCTAATATTAAAGCATTATTCAGTGGGGCAGCTGGGACTCCCATCCCCTTTATCCAGCTACTCCAGTGGATTTACACCTCCCCATTGCCTGCATCAAGGTGAATCACCATCACCCTGAAGACTTTCTCCTCCTATTTGCTGTCTATATAGAGCCCTGGGCCCAGGCCATTAGGGAATCCATTATGGTCAAGGGAATCACAGTAGGGGGCTGGGAACACTGCATCGCCTTATACACAGATTATGTTGTGTTTTATTTATCAGATCCTGCAACTGCTTTACGAGAGGTATTTGCTTTGTTGGAGAGATTTGTAGAATCAGGCTACTGCCTCAACACCTCCAAAACTGAAAAACTGCAGTTTCACTTAACCCCCTCTCCAGGGCTTCAAAAGGACTTTCTGTTCAGGTGGGAGCTATCAAACTGAAATCTTTGGGCATTAATATAGCCCACTTCCCGAACACAGCATTTGATGGCAACTACTCCCTTTTTACACAACAAATGAAACATGACGTCAAGAATTGGGGTACTTTACTGCTTAGTCTCTCATGACGGATAGAGGCTGTCTGGATCGTCACCATTCGTAGAGCACCATTTATTCCAGAATGTTCCACTGACACTGCAGGATATTACCTGGAGGTCATGGAACAGACAGATCTCTAGATTTACTTGGGTGGGACAAAGTCCCCATATCGAGCTGCAACTTGTTATCTTTGCCCTGATAATCGGAAGGACTGGCACTGCCTCACCTCCAATCATACCACTGGGCAGATATCTACGATTCATTTTATATAAGCACCTGGCTAGAAAGGAGCGTGACCTTTTCCCAAACGCCCACTTTATGCAAGTAATGTACCACCAGACAGCCCATCCCCACATGACCTGGGCGTTAAATCCCTGGTTTCAATCCTAGTTAAAATCCTGGCAAAATGGAATCTCCACCTAACCCCCTTCCTCCACCTCCTATGTCCACTTGCATAGTTAGAGAACTTCACCCCATTAAAGCTCGACCCTGGATACCACACCTGGAAAAGGTATTCATTACAGTATCTATCAACTTATGTTGAGCAGTTCCATAAATCATTCCTAGACCTACAAATGCAATGTGGGCTATGCTGGTCCAAATTCTTCCGATACCTGGAAATCGGACACATTATACTCCCCCTGCCCATAGAGGCCTGCACCCCAGATAGCTATTATCAACTACTATTTAACTTTCCTTAAATCAGGGGTTCAACCTCATACGATTCACAAATTTACAAAGTCTCACAGACCTCATCAAGGCAGGACACAACAGTGGTGGACTTAAAATGGGAAGAAGAGACAGAAATCTCACTGGATTCAGAAGAGTGGTCACATGCCTGGGTAGCGACCTCTATAGTAACTAGCTCTATCGGTGGCGAGCGTTTGCATGGAAAATCTTATTCAGTATTTCTGGATCCCAGTCCTTACATCCCATTACCTCCCCACGCACACTCGTAGCTGCTGGCAGGGGTGTGGAACCCTGGGCCACACATACCCATATCATGTGAAGCTGCCACCTATGAAGGCCCTACTTCCAAGCACTTGAGACGGAGACAGCAGAACTCTTTGGGAAGCCAATCCCTCTGATCCCAGAAATGTAGCTCTTTTTGCAACACACCCGGGGTTTTACAGAACCCAGTACTCAATATTAATATAGCCCACTCCCTGAACATGGCATCTGATGACAGCTACACCTCCTTTACACAACAAATTAAACAAGACTTGAGGAATTGAGGCACTTTACAACTTAGTCTCTCATACATGACAGAGGTTGCCCGGATGGCCACCATTCCTAGAGCACTCGACTTATTCCAGAATGTTCCACTGGCACTGCAAGATATTACCTGGAGGTCATGGAACAGAGAAATCTCTAGATTTAGTTAAGCAGGACAAAGACTCCATATCAAGCTACAACTACTATCTTTTCCCTGACAATCAGGAGGACTATCACTGCCTAACCTCCAATTATACCACTGGGCAGCACCATCTACAACTAATTTTGTAAAGGCACTTGGGATGTACCCATGGTGCCTGGCTATCTGTTGTGTGACCTTTTCCTGAACGCCCACTACATACAAGTTGTGCACCACTGGGCAGCCCATCCCAACATGACCTGGGTGTTAAATCCCTGGCTTCAATCCCAGGTAAAATCCTGGCAAAATATAAGGTGGATTTCCACCTAACCCCCTTCCTCTCTCTCCTACATCCAATTGCATTGTCAGATGACTTCGCCACACTAAAGCTCGACACTGAATACTGCACCTAGGAAAGGTAATATCAACTTATGTCAAGGCAGTTCCATACAATTATTCTCAGACCTGCAAAGTGCAGTTTGGACAATGTCAGTCTGAATTCAATATATACCTGCAAATCGAGCACTTTATACTCTCCTGGCCCTTACCCCAGATACCTGCCTGGCTACTATCACCTATTGTTTAACCTTCCTTAAATCAAGGGTTCAACCCCATATGATCTCACAAATTTACAAAGCCCTGCAGACCTCATCAGTGCAGGACACCATGGTGGTGCCCTAAAATGAGAAGAAGAGACTGAAATCCTACTAGATTCAGAAGCCTGGTCACGTACCTGGGCAGTGTCCTCTAAAGTAACCAGCTCTCATCAGTGGCAAGAGTTTGACTGGAAAAAATCTTATTCAGTATTTCCGGACTCCTGTAATTACATCCCATTACCTCTCTGCACACATTCCTAGCTGCTGGCGGGTGGGGTGGGGGTGGAGAACCCCAAGCCACACATCCATATAATGTGGAGTTGCCCCCTACTGAGGCACTGTTTCCAAGCACTTGAGGCGGACATGGCAGAGCTCTTTGGCAAACCAATCCCTTTGACCCCCGAACTGTACCTCTTTTTGCAATACCCCCAAGGGCTTTAGAGACCTCAAAACTCGATATTTATTAAGAATCCTAGTAATGGTGATGAAGAAATCTATCACAAAGTTGTAACTCACTCCAGACATTCTGGACATACCTTCCTGGAAGCAAGCCATTAATCAAATCTATGTGATGGAAAAAATCATGCACTTTCTTAATCATATGACAAATGTTTGTTTGTTCCTCATGGTGGAATACTTGGCTTATTCATTCCATGGGTAGAGGCCCAACCTCCGTACCCTCAGCACCGCAATATGGTAAACTGCAGACTCAGGAAATGTTTGTTTCTCCAACTGAATTCACCTCTATCAAACCCTCCCGATGGGAGAGTGATCATTAGAGACAGCTAGTCTGCGGTGTGCCCTCCTCTGCCCCTCCCCCACCCAGCTGGGCCCTCCTTCCACATTCCTGGACCACTGTGATTATACTCTACTCCTCTGAAGTTACTAGTGAACAGGAGTTAGTCAACATTTTAATTAAGCCCACCTCACACTGTACTAAAGAAGTACGGCCTACCATGTACACTGCTCATGATCCACACTTGTAAGTTATTGTACAATAATGCCCACTACAGTCTATAACCTAGATCATTGCTGCTATTTACAATTTATGTGCAGATCATGTGAAAGTTCAATAAAAAAACATATCCCCTTGGCGGGGCTCCAGGCAGGTTGTGGAACGGGGATACTGCAATGTGTCTCCTGAAGGAGTGGAGACCGGACACAAGATGAGGAGCATAAACTGTCTAAAAATAACAACAAAAAAACCCCAGGAGAAACAAAACATTATTCAAGTAACATTTCTCCAAACCTTTCAATATGCTAGTGTGCCTAACTGCAAGTGCAGTCAACTGCTTTGCATAGGCATTCTAGTATATTTTATGACTTCTCATTAGCAGGTAAGCGCCTTGCTAACTATGCCTTCCAGTGTGGCACTTTTCACCAGTCCCCTACTTTTGGAGCACTAAGTGGTGTTAGCGAGGAGCTAACCAATTTTGCGAGCACTGACTGGCTTTGAATACCTCAACCAATATGCACTATTTCACTTTAGCATTAAAGATGTTTAAAATCTGACTGCCCAACAATCAGGTTTGTAGTATATTGGGACACCCTTTCCAGTGTAGCAAGGAATTTAAATTTTGTTCACACTCCTCATATGAATACATCAGTTGTGTTAGGTCAGCATCAACATACTTTTCACACACACTGGGAATGCATCATAAGATGTAGAACATGTCACAGAAATATTAGTTACCACTAAATACACCCTTAAACAATACCAAATCTCATCAAAAATAGGTTTTATATACACATACATATATATATAAAAAATGGGTGAGAAAAATCAGTAAAAATGCTGTCTCCTGACTGGACTAAACATGCCACATGATCATGCATTATCCCACAATGACCATACGCCTGCACCTGTTTCTATTTTTCACCACCCTATAAAACAATTCTGGCCATTTTATAACACAGATAATCTACTACAGGGCGTGCAGACATGCTCTGATATACACATGCCTTGGTTGGTTGAGTGCACTCGGTCTGTGGCCTCGAGCCTCACAATACCATGGCGTGCGTATATCAGAGAACAACCACATGCCCTATAGTGGATTATCTGTTACATATCCCATATTCTATATGAGAAAATTTTAAAGGGGACAGAAAGTTTGTGCTAATTGTCAGCTGTTTGTAATGTTCCAATTTACAGAAATAAAATCCCTACCCAACTGTACCTAAAGCGTTAACCGCTGCTCTTTATGACTTCATGTGCAAACCTGCCTTGTCTTTTGTTAACCCTGTATTACCCTCCCGTTGTAACCTCCAGGACTGTGCCTGAAAACAGGCAAGTGTCTGCCTAGCGCACCCTACCCAGTTAACAAAAACTAAAAAAATAAATAAATATACACTGATATAAAAACCTGTATTTTGTATTTTCTTTTAATGAAAATATTGTATACTGTTCTTCTCATTAAAGCAGTAATGTGGTGTTTTCACAATGTCACAGCTTGTGTGCAGAATGTCTTTGTCTTTTAGATTGCTTTCCTATTTTGGGACTCACCATGTCCCAAATCTGTAATGCCATCGTAAAGCAGGTTCCTCTTTCCCCTAGGTTGAGATACTGGTGAGACACACTGATGAGTCCATTCTCAGCCTTTGCAGATTGTGTGAAAGGCCATTTGGCACCACACACAGTCCTGCTTAGAAACACAGAAACATAAGACAATAACAACAGAAAAAGAACAATTGGTCCATCCAGTCTACCCATAAACCCTAACAAACCTGGGACCTACTGTCCATACAGGGTTCTAACCCACACTAACCACCCCCCCGCTCCCTGCCCTACCGCTACAACCCTGAGCAATCACGAAGCCATTCACTCTATCCCAGTCAGGTTTGAAACCATTGACAGTTCTGGCGCCCACCACATCAGCGGGCAGGTTGTTCCACAGATTTACCACCCTTTCTGTAAAATAAAACTTTCTCACTTCCCTCTTGAACCCCCTCAGTTTCTACCCATGTCAAAGATCATGATCCACTACTTACGTTACATAGTTCCTCGCAGTTTATCTTGTTCATTCCTTTCAGGAACCTGAAGGTCTCTATCATATGTCCCTTCTCTTGTCTGACTTCCAGCGACTACATGTTCAGGGCCTTGAGCTGATCCTTATAAGATCAGCCCTGCTGGTCCTGAATCATTTTTGTCATCCTACGGTACACTGTCTCCAACCTGTCCTTATCTTTCCTTAAGGGAGGATTCCAGAACTGGGCACAGTACTCCATGTGGAGCCTCACTAGTGATCTACAGAGAGGTAGTAATATCTCCTTCCTTCTGCTGTCAATACCCTGCCCTTCCTATACACCCCAGCTTCCTGTTTGCCCTACCGTAAGCCTTGTTACACTGCTTTCATTGTTTTAAAGAATCAATAATGATGACCCAGGTCTCTTCCCTCAATGGTCATACACAGCTTTACCCCCAATCCAGTACTCTGTCCTAGAGTTTTTGTTTCCTATGTACATCACCATTCACTTTTTGGCATCGGATTTCTAATACCAAACCTTGGACCACCTCTCTAACCTGTGTAGGTCTTTCTGCATCTCCCTAACTCCCTCTTCGCTGTCTGTCCTGTCACAAGCTTTAGTGTAACCAGAGAAGAGACACATCATGCCTTGGATTCCTTCTCTCATGTTGCTGATGAACATATTAAAAAGGACAGAACCAATCCTTGTGGCACCGTACTGGTGACCTCCCTCTCTTCTGATTTGACTCCATTAACCACAACCCTCTGTTGACTGCCTTCCAACCAATTTCTCACCCATCTAAGAGTGTTGTCTGCTGCACCCAGATCTTCTAGCTTCTTCAGCAACCATCTGTGAGGCACTGAGTGAAAAGCCTTGCTGAAATCCAAGTAGAGTAAATCCACAGCATTGCCCTTAGCCACCACACTCATTACCCCAGTCAAGGAATACTGTCAGGATGCCAGCCTGGTGGCGCTGAGGGCTAAGGTGCTGGATGCTTTACCTTGTGCCACACCGAGGAGCTGGATGGAGCCACAGAGAGGCAGCTTTCCTTTCCGGGGGGGGGTGGCAGCACAAGCCAGAGGAAGCACCAGGCACTAGGCCGACAAGTGGGCGGAAGGGGCCATCACCGGGGCTGTAGAACGCATGCGCGCCTCCATGCACATGCGTCTCTACTCCTGGGGCCCAGGGGTAAAATGGGAAGACCTCATAAAAACAGAAAATGGATCCAGATGCAGGATGACGTCCAACCCTCCGAAAGCTCTGCTCCCTGGCCGGGCTTAAGATAAGGCCCCGTAATTCAGGATGTGGGGCTGGGGGCGGTCAAGCAGAAGGGCAGCTGGCGTGAGATAAAAACAATAACAAAAAAAAAAAGGAATATTGTCAGGGTGGTCTGACAAAACCTCTGTGCCACAAACCCATGCTGTTTACTATCCTGGAGTCCACTGCTCTCCAGGTAGTTCACAAAGTCCTTTTAACCACTATGAATGTGTGTGTGTGGGGGGGGGGGGCCACTAGCAGCACACCAACCTGCAGACTTGCATAGTGAAACATCATCAGTCTCAGTCAAACTGCACTTCCTTTCTGCTACAGGCAGGAAATAGGCTCACAAGACTACATAAACAGCCATCTTTGGAATTACAATATAAACTGCATTTTGTATGGTTTGATAAATGACAAAAGGAAATGCTACAGTGATGACCATATTGGCCCTTAATACATACTGGCATATACTACTAAGTCGCTTAATCCCATTTTTCTTTTCAAGTCCCTTTTAAATACTTTCTATTAAATTCAGTATTTTCCTACTTCATTATTTCTCAATTTTCCATTTTTACTCTAAATCTTGATGAAATCTCTGGTGTCTATCAGACCCTCATGCCCTGCCTCTTGGTGCTTCTTTTCATCTGTAGGGACCCATAGATGACATTAACACTGAAAGGGCAGGGAGTGAGGGCCTGATAGAAGCCAGAGCCTTCATCGAGGTTTAAAGTAAAAACTGAAAAATTGAAAAATGAATGAAGTTACTGAATTTAATAGAAGGTATTTAAGAGCACAGACATGTGACAAGACCAGAAGGAAAGGACTTTACAGTTATTTAGACATATACTGGTCCTGATGAAGTGATTAGATCAATACCACGAAATGTAGATCTTGGACAGTTTATCCCATATGTATGCCAGCACAGTATTGGTCTGATACATTTGTGGAAAATAAATACTTAATGATCAAACTGGTGAGCGGGTCATTTCTCCACTGAGCTTGGACCAAGTCTATCTGGAGCACCTACAGGCAGGGCTGAGTTGGTGTTTGGGATGCCACTGCTGGGGCCTGGGTGTCTGGTGTTGAAAAAGCTCTCAAACTCAGCAGAATGCCCCTCCCCCTTCATTTCTGTTGCTGAGGTAAGAGTTTGTGGGTAATTTAGGGGAAGAGGCTGGTGACCCCTGCCATCTCAATTAATAGTGAACACTCTGGAATAAGGACACTGAGGCAGTTTAAGGCTTCACTTAAGTGGCAGGAAAGCAGTACTGTTCCTGCTTGTTGTTCCCCCTCCCCCAACTGGGACAGCTGCCCGTGTGAGAGAACTGCTATCAGAGTACATCCATCATAAGACCTGTACCTGAGGAAGTCTAGAGTGGGGATAGCCTAGGTGCAATGGGAGATAGGTTGTGAGGAGTGGCTAGGAGGTCAACTAGTGTGACAACCTTCCCTGACATAATAATAATGCAGTAAGGTAGAATAGATGGTAGGTGGAGCAGAATTCCACAGCCAGAGAGCACTTTTGTTTTGTGTTAAAAGTCAGAAACCCTTGGCAAGTAAGGGGGACCCTGTTTGCAACACCCTTCTCCAGACATACTGTAATACATTTGTGGTAAAGTAGGGGAAGCAGTGATAAATGAATTGGGGCTTAGCAGATAGACTCTGTTTTAGCCTTCAACCTTCAGAGGTACTTGTACCTTCTCAGGGGAGATTTACCAAGCACACACTTCTCATAAACCTCAGCAGATTTGTTTTCTGGAAAAATGGGCTGACAAGGACTTGGTGAGATTTAGGAAGCAGCTGCTGTCAGGGTGGTCTGAAAGCAATCAGTTTAAGGCACCAGCCCATAAGCGCAACGTAGGGCATGCGCTGTCTAAATTCTAATTTACACTGATTCATTTTCATGGCATGTGTACATAATTGAAAATGCTTGGTTCAAAACAAAAAGTTACTCAACATACTAATGTTGTTTCTTCTCAGGGATCCATCAATGAGATTTATAATAAGCATCATCCCACCAGAGTGTGATGCCACTCCTCTAGTTTTTACAGATCCCTTTACATTCTCTCCACCCCTTTCTGGGCGTCTACCTTGTTGCAGATTTTTGTGTCCTCTGCAAAGAGACACACCTTCCCCTTCAATTCCTCAGCAATGTCACTTACGAAAATACTGAAGAGGACAAGGCCCAGCGCCAATCCCGGTGGTATTCTACTGGTCACTTTCCCAACCTCTGAGTGGCTACTGTTTACCATCACCCTCAGCCTCCTATCTTTCAACCGGTTTGATACTCAGTACATCAACTTCTCCCCCACCCTCAAGTTGCTAAGTTTCTTTATCAGTCTCCCGTGTGGTACAGTGTCAAAAGCCTTACTGAAGTCCAGACAGGCCACATCCACTGCCCTCCCCTGATCCACCTCCCTAGTTACCCACTCAAAGAAATCTAGAACTTAGAAGATTTATTTGACATGACCTCCCCACTTTGAAGCCGTAGTGCCTGTGATCCTGCAGCCTATATGCGTCCAAGTACTCCATCAGTCTCTCCTTCAGTACTTCGGTACTGATGTGAGAATGGCTGGTCTGTAATTGCTGGCCTCCTCCCTGCTGCCGCTCTTATGCAGGGGACCACAATAGCCCTCGTCCATTCCTCTGAAACAACCCCCCCATCTCCAATGAGGAGTTAAATAGTGCATGGGACAGACATAAGGCAATTCTAGTGGGGGGGTAGGACGAAGTAGGCTGTTGGTTAACTAGGATCTGCAGCTTATCCATTAGGTAGGGAAATGGACAGACTAGGTGGGCCAAGCGGTCCTTATCTGCCATCAAATTCTATGTTTCTATGTCTATGTTGCCAGAGGGGCATCTAGCACCGTACTTGATTCCTTAAGTACCCTTGGGTGGATCCCTTCTGACCCCATCGCCTTGTTTTCCTTTAGGGCTTCAAACTCCCTGCAGACTCTCTCTTCCATAAATGGACTTGTGTTGAGCCTCCCCTAGTGCCTGTTAATGCATGTCAGCCCATCCCAGTCTTCCAATGTGAATACTAAATGAAATATTCGTTTAACATTTTAGCTTTTTCCTGGTCTTCCTCTGCACAGTCACCCCCTCCTGGTCTCCTAATCTTCACTATACCACCCCTTGTCTTCTTGTCAAATAAGCTGTTAAAACAAGTTGTTAACACATCCTAAGCCCACTATCAACTCTCTTACAGCTGAAAATCAGTCCATTAATCTGGCACCGCCACCCTGTTTAAAAAGAAACAGGCTCCACTAGAATGAATGGCCATTTAATTGGTTCCTGGCGGGACATCCCAATAAAGCAGACATCCTGATTATCTGCATCCCAATTCGGTGGGTTCTACTATATTTATACATGTCGTCTTGTACTTCTCCACTTTTTTCATGTATATCTCTGTTTTTTCACCAAACAGGGACTTTCCCTCAAGGGGGAAATCAGTGATTTTAGCCTGTGTGTCATGGGTTAGGATGGTACCCTTAGCCTGGCAAACCTTCTCAATTCCACTGGATGGGCTAAGACTCATGAAGCAGAGTCACTGTTGTCGACAGCCATGTGGAATTGGTATTTAGTAGCATCCAGAGCTGACTTTGCTGTGGCAGCCAGGTTCTGTGCCACCTCACCATCAACCTTACCAGTCAGTGCCAGTACTGTGTTCCGCAATGCTTTGTGGTACAGAACTGTAGTCACCAAATAAGCTGACTATCTCAGGAGCAGGGAAACTGCTATGTGCACTTTTTTTGCCACAGTATCTAGTTTCCTGGAATCTTTCTCAGGAGGCTGTGCTGAGATGGGCACTTTAGCCTTCTCACAAGCAGCTGCCTGGACCACTTCCTCATGATCAGGATGGGCATACAGGTATTCCACCCCCTGCCTATCCGCCTGATACTTCTTTTCAACTTTTTCATGAATGCTAACAGCTGAATTAAGTGCTGACATGCTTTTTGGAGTAACCTTTTGGAGTGACCTGTGAATAGGGACTAGCAGTCTCCTTGTGGGGGCTAGCCCCATCATATCCATGAACTCCATTTCCTTCTCATCCTCCTCTGTCTCATGACAGGGGATGTTGGGGGTTCCCACCATATGTCTGATGAACGTGGTGTAACAGGTATAACCACCCCCTGTGGGCCTAGGAGAGGAGCCACACTCTTGGTCAGGTGAACCATTAGGTTATATATATATATATATATATATATATGTTCATTGTCCTCCTCTTCCTCCTCATAACAACTATTACCCTCCTCAACAGGCTAATAGTTTAGTATGCGAGCCTGGGAAAGGGAGGCAGGCATTTTATAGAAATTTCCCATAGCCTGGAAGGCTTGGAAAAACTGCCATGCCTTAGCCATGTCCTCTGTCGAGACATAACTTTTCTTTTTTTAGCCCTTCGGGTTTTAGGGAAAAACTTCTACAGAGCTCACAACTGATAAAATTGTGAACTGGATTGAGACTCCTTAAACAGAGCTTGTGGCAGTCTGCCTTTGCCAGGAGCTGCAAACAAATTTAACATTTTTTTAGAGCCTGTAGGACCTGTGCGTTTTTTTGGTCTATTAGTCATGCCAAACACTAAGAGACCTGATAAAATTAGGAGTTCCAATCACAAAAATAAATATTTTCCCTTACAGAGGTAGTGAGAAAGCACTACTGTTTGAGCATGGTTTCAATCAAAAAGAGAAGGGAACCAGGTGTTAACTAGAATAAAAAAACGCTTAAATAATGTGAAAGAATATAAAAGTGTTTACCTAAAGACCTAGTGGAACCAAAACAGGCAGACAAGAAAATGATGAAAACTTTAGTAAGTAGTCAGTTGTTACTTTTTATTTCTAAATTATTTTTTATTTTCCTTCTGCTCATTAGAAAGGATTCTATGTGATAATATTGTGCTGGATGTGTGAAACAGCTCTTAGCCTGGCAGCTGATCTATCTCTATTCCCCCGCTACATCATCAGCACTGGGATCTCACTGATAATGACAAGGCTGCTTTGACTATGCTCTCGGCTGCTTGGTGGACAGCACCATCAGGGGCCGTAATGTGTCCCCTCTCGCTTCCTTACTCTGGGCCAGAACACTACCCAGGAGACTGCGCTCATCCACTGTCCCACCACTTGAAGTACCCAGGGTCCAGGGTCTCCACCAACATGGGAGGGAAAGCCTTATCAGTCACAGCCCCCCCTCCTTGGAATGGGATCCCTGCACTCCTCTGCTCATCAAGCACTCACACAGCCTTCAAATCCCTTTTTACATCCTGGCTGATGGATAGTACTCACTGCTCCTGCGCACCCGGGTAGCACCTCGTTCTTTCTCACAGTTAATCTACCACTGCACTTATTGACTCCTGGTGGGGTTTTTTAATCCACTCTTGCTGTCTTGACCCTGTTCTCTCTTCTTTCCTTCATCCTTCCACATCCCCAGAAGAAATCTTTTGGGGGGGGGGTAGGCCTGTTTGTTTGCATCTTCTGTTGAATCTGTTTGACTACCAGAAATATTATTCAGCCTCTATCTGTATATCCACTTGCAATCTTCTATGTGGTAAATCCATTGACTCTACTGCTTTGTATACCGAGATTTCTGTACTTTAATCAGCTGGTTTTGGTGTTCTTGTATACCCTACTGTTTTCTGTGCCATCTTTTATGGCCTGGGTTGTGCCTGAAAATGGTCCCTCGGATCAGTGCACTTACCCCGTAATCAAATAAATAAATGACATCACAGATGACTGATCTGGCAGCTACCAAGTGGTTGGTCCTAAGCAGCAGTGACGTCACAGTCAGTGAGATCACAATGCTGATGACGTCATGGGTGGAACAGAACTACATATGTCAGCTGACATGCAGAATGCTGCTGTTCCACACATCACATCTACCAAAAGCAGGTAAACAATCTTCTACTTAACCAAATGGAAAAGAAAAAGTACTTCAGATATAAAAAGGTAATGGTTGACTGCTTTTAAAATCGAATGTTAATATTAGGCATTACACTGGCTCTTTACGTTAATAGCGGCTGGTTTCCTTCAGGTGGGAAACCGCAATGCACAGAGGCCATCTTCGGTTCCTGGAACCGAATGGCAACTAAAACCACCAAATATACACAAAATATTTTTTTTAAATGTATTTAAAAATCCCTAAGTAATGCAAAGTCATTGAAAACTAACTCGAGAAAGTAAACTATTAAAGTTTAAAATAATAAACAACAAGAAGACCTTACTGAATCTTACTATCTTGAAAAGAGATTGTGTGGGGTACTAGGATGGCCACCCCACTGTGATGTCCTCGAGGTAATGCTGAACTGTACACTGCCTTGTACCCAAATTTCCCTAATTTAGCATGTTCTGCTTTATCCAGATGAGTCTCCTGTCGATAACTAAATCAGGTTTCTCCCTCTTAATACAGGACAAAACATTTGCACATTTGACAGGATCATTCAACAAGTATCATAACATATCCCTACCCATCACCAAATGAAGTACCCACTTTCCTCTCTACCTAATCGACAGCTTCCTTGCAGAGTTACAGAGAATGAAATGTTCAGCTCAGGGTTTTGAAAAGTTATAGAGGGATACCGACCGGAGGTGCCAAAAGGGTGCCCTTAAAGGGAAAACTGGCCAAACTAACAAACTCATAGCAGGGTCCATGCCAGCTAGGCTGACCCTGCTCTAACAGGATTTTGACAGCTCACGAAAGAGGAATAGGGTTACCAACCAGATGGCCCTAACCCTAATCCTGTTTCGCATCATGACACAGGATTTAGACAGCTCGCGACAGAGGATTATTCTACTAAATCCTCTTTCGCGAGCTGTCAAAATCCTGTTTTGAAAACCAATTCTTATTTTGCAAGCTGTCAAAATCCTATGTCGTGATGTGAAACAGGATTAGGGTTAAGGCCATCTGGTCTGCAACCCTAATCCTCTTTCATGAGCTGTCAAAATCCTGTTTCGCGAGCTGTCAAAATCCTCTGTCGCATCGTGAGGCTCAAAGGCCTATAATTTGCCAGATCTGACCATGAACCTTTCTTATAAATAGGAATTATATAACTGCCCAGCCAGGAGCCAGAAACATATGCATACACTGCAGCCTTATTGTAAAAGTTAGCAAGACTATCTGACCACCAATCTATATTAAGTTTATAAAAATCTATCGAGATGTTGTCTGGGCCAGGAGCTTTATTATTTTTAAATGATTCTATAGCTAACTTATCCTCTTGAGATGTACACCAGAGAAAATACTCATTCAGTTCACCCAGATCTTCCATCATATAAGCATTTTTTTCATGAAAGACATCCGCAAAATATTTCTCCCAGATATCTGGAGTGATATACATATCAATTTGTGTTTTATAAGTACAAGTTCCTTTAGCAACCAAAGTCCAGAATTTCTTATTGTTCCTCTCTCTAATAGACTCAATCATTAAGTTCCATAACTCTTTTTGATGCTGCATACGATAAAAATTAACATAGTTTTTATATTGTTTCCTGGCTAAATTAAGTTCTTTTATATTAGGTCTTGTTGGGTACTTTTTTGTTCTTCTTATTAATTTAGTCTGTTTTCTTTTCTCAGCCTGACAATTCTTATAGAACCAATCCTCATTCTGTATTTTATTATTATTCTTTTTCTGTACTTGCTCCATAATATAAGTCTGAAATATAGTGATAATTTGTTTATATATGATTTCTGGTTCCAATATATTTTCAATATTTAAATCTAGAGTCCTTATTATATGTTCACTTTTGTTAATTACATTGTTATCTTTTATTGGATCCCATCTAATCCTTTTATTCACTATTTCAATATTCTCATCCTTTTCAGAAATATTTAAAGATGTTATTTGTTTATATAGTACCATTGGAAAATGATCACTCTCTGTTCTATACATAACTTTCAAATCACTATAATTGTGATAATCATAAATTGAAATTAAGGCAGAATCAATTATCGTAGATCCTCTTGTATTAATGCATGTCATATTTCCCTCACTATCGGAGGGTAACCTGCCATTAAGTATTATTAATTGTAATGAGTCCAATAGTTGCTCCATTTGTTTATGGACATCAGTATTTTTCCTGGCCTTTGAGTGCCTTAAGGGAATATTCAAACCTTGTATTAATGAGTTATTTGGATTCAAATCAAATATTTTTCCATAGCTAATATTTAAATTGCCCATAATTAAAATTTCTACATGTTCATTTGGTGTGGAACGTAATTTTATACCCTGGACAATATTAGAGCATAATGTTTTATCATACTATGAAGATTTAATTGGAGGGGTATAGACATTCACTGGTAACATAATTTTATTTTCTATTTTCAATTTCACCAATATATAAATTTGCTTAATATTCTGTTCCAATAAATTTACATATTCACTTATTTTGATATAAATGGCCAGTCCACCCATATTCCTGCCCATTTTTTTTGCTTTATAGCTGGGGAATGGATTAGAATATAACCATTAATCATTATGTTATCAATATGTTCATTAGTTTGCCATGTTTCTTGAAAAAGAATATCAATCCCCGCTACAAATTCCTTAAATTCAGAATCAATAAATTTACTTTGTAACCCAGCAATATTCCATGTCAGAAACCCTGTATTCATATTCTTATTTCTATTAATAAACATGTATGTACTTGTATTCACACATTCAATTTCAGACTGAGACACTCCAACAATTAACATATGATCCTTCTCAAGTCACATATTCACATCTTGCAATGCTTAAAATCTGTTAATGTTTTCACATTATACACAGGTTGATGATTTATCTGAGACTGCACAAAAAGGATGTGGCACCGGTTCCATGTGCTCACTGTGACAAAATGTGGGATCCGGTATAGCTGTAAGATCTTATTAAGATCCCCAATTTATTTAATTTGGAGCCTGCCTCTGAAATATTTAGGGCCAGATTATGGTTAGCCAATGTTAAATCAATTTGGTCCCACTGTATCCAGAACTTATGAGCTCTCTGTACTTGAACAATGTCATCATCATAAAATTAAATTCTTAATACATTTCCTATTAAGTGAATAATTATAGATCTCAGTTTTGCTTTAGAATCAATTCCCACATATGACAAACCAAAAATAGATAAAATTATGTCTGTAGGCAATTCTGAATCCCAATCAGCCTTTATTAATGCACAATGGAACCAGCCTGGCCTAACTGAATAGCCAAATCAATCTCTGTCTTAATTCCAAAATCAATAGCTCTATTAGTTGGAATAGGAGGTTCTATAAACAGACTGTACTCTTTCAATATATCAGAATTCCTCCAGACATACAGAGCTATTCTTGGCTGCTTAAAGTACAGAAACAATTGATAATTCAGATTACCATCCAAAACACTTCTTGCATCAACAATATCCTCAAACTGGACATCAAGATACATTAATTCTGTACAAATCACATGTCTCAAAATTTGCAATACCATATTACTTTCATTTAGATCCTGATCTAACCCTCTTAAAATTATTGATGACTGGTGGTCCCTCACTAAGAGATCATTATCATACTCTCTATTGTCTAATTGATTGCCTTGATTAAGACTACTTTCATTTTTATTTGGACTTGGCTGTTGTGATTTTCCCTTTTTAAGATTAGTAACATCAGCGTTACTCTGAATTCTGCCCTGGATCTCTCTAATTAAAGTTTCATCAACTGTGTTATGATCAATATTTTCTGCTTTTTTTGTATTTATTATTTTTTTTATGCTTTCCCTTATTTATATATTCCTTGTTTCTTTTTCCTACCCTATTTGTTTCACCAATATCTGAATTAATGTCTATAGCAGCTGTAGAAACACTAACATGATCAGCATTTTGGTTGTTATTTTCCTGGGGTATAATTCTCCCTTCACCTTCCCCTACAACAGTATTAATTGTAAATGCTCTGCCTGATTTTCCTAAGTTATTCAAATTAGAACCCTTTCTCTTGATTTAGTTTATATCCTCAGTCCTCTGTTTGGGAAGTTGAACATGATCATGCAGGACAGCCAATATTTCCTCCAGCCACGATGTATTAACAGCTACGTCCAATTTTATTTGATTAACATCACTTCTTAGAATAATCAATTGCTCCGTTAGGGCTACACTAGCTACATGGGTGTCCTGTAACGCTTCAGTTAAGTTAGGATCCATAAATGGGGTATAGGTGATATGTTTAATCACTTTTTCTTTAACGTTATTATCTTTTTCAGCCAGTTCTTCTAATCCCAATATTGTTTTTTGCATCCTTGCTATTATTTCCGACAGATCAGATTCCTTATTTTCATCAATCAGACTTTTATTAGCGTGACTGACATCAGTTGCCTCAATTATAAATGGTGACAATGGGTGTCTCCCTGCCAAATGGGCTTTCTGACCTTCACAATCTATATTCAATGTATCCTCCCAGCCAAGTTTAGGATTTAGTTCCAAGGAACTTTGCTTTGTTAAGTCTATCTTTTCCAATTGGCTTGGAGTGGATACATTATTATTAGATCTTATTTATTTCCTTATGTGATCTGTTATTAAGGTTTGCCCCCCTTCAATCTTTTTGGTAGCCATGTCTTCTTGTAATTTTTTTTTCATTTTGTTTTAATGGGGTAGTTTTCTTCTTAGCCTTATTCCTTTTCTGTTTCCCCTTCTTCTCTTCACCTTCTACACAAATAAACATTACTAATTCTTCCACATGCTATTTCTTGCTTCTTGTCTTCATATTTAAACTCAAATGCCAAATGATTAACATTTAAAAAGATAAATTGCAATCTAGCAATAAAATATTGCATATTTGAAGCAATAGTAATATTCTAATAAGCACTTGTCAATGCCGAATGTTTGCTTACTGGTATTAGCATTAGAAATGCAGGAGTTAGACAGATGCAGAATAGGAATGGCAGTGAAGTATTGAACTTCACGTCAACCCCAACTCTACCCTGCAGAGACGGACAGGCACTGGGGTATGCACTTGGGTCGTCACCCATAGCATTCATGCTATGTCACTTCACCCTATCCTGCAGACACCGACGCATGTTGAGGTGTGCCTTGGGGTGCTCGGCTTTACAGTCACCCCATTCCATAAGGACATACATTGAAATGGGTGCAGTATAGGAGAATGGTGTGAACTCTGGGGCCGAACAGTCCAAGGCACACCTTGATGCCTGCCACTGGCTGGGGTGGGATGGCATGAGCATTACAGTCGGCAATCCAAAGGCACACCCCTGATGCCTGTCAGTCTGTAAAGGGTGGGACGTTAGGGTTAGAAACCCTAATGCCCCGGGCATTTGTTGGTATTTGTACTACAAATTTTCAACATGGCCTTTTTGTGACCCCACCTCATGAAAGCATTTGGGACCTCTTCTCATGAACAATGGCACTGTGATTTTGTTAATGTGTCCCGAACTTTGAGTTCCCACAGTGATCGTGCCATTCTGCGCCAGATGTATGAAAACACAGATCAGGCAGAATGTGAAGAATGACAGTTGTACCATTCATAGGGAGGTGTGAAGAGATGGCAATGTTGAAAATCTGTAGTGAAAATATTAAAAATGCTGGCACTTCCGCGCGTACGTGGAAACTGTGCAATGCATGTGCGTAACACAGTCATTTAGTGGACTTTTTTCACCGCATTTTCAGCACAGGCATTTTGTGACCTCTGCTCATGAACACTGTCACTATGATTTTTTTAATCTGTCCCGAACATTGATTTCCAACAGTAACCGCGTTATTCTGTGCCAGATGTGTAAACGCATATTTCAGGCAGGATATGAAAAATTACAGCTGTACTGTTCATAAGGAGGTGTGGAAAAATGCCAATGTTCAAAATCTGGAATGAAAATATTACAAATGCATGAAATTACGAGGATGCGTGGAAACTGCGCAATGTACGCTCATAAAACTGCCATTTTATAGACTTTTGTCACTAAATTTTCAACATCGGCATTTTAGCACCTCTGCTCATGAACAGTGTCACTGTGATTTTTTGAATCTGTCCCGAACACTGACTTCCCACAGCGACTGCGCTACTGTGTGCCGGAAGTGCGAAAACACATTTCGGTCAGGATGTGAAAAATGACAGCTGTACTTTCATAAGGAGGTCTGAAAATGCCAGTGTTGAATATCTGGAGTGAAAATACTACAAATTTGCGAGGTTACGAGGATGCGTGGAAACTGCACAACGACGCTTGTAACACAGTTATTTTATGGACGCTTGTCATCAAATTTTCAACACAGGCATTTTAGGACCTCTGCTCATGAACAGTGTCACTGTGATTTTTAATCTGTCCGAATACTGACTTCGCTGCGACTGCGCTATTCTGTGCTGGAAGTGCGAAAACACATTTTGGCTAGCACGTGAAAATGAAGCTGTACTGTTCATATGAGATGTGAAAAATGCTAATGTTAAAATTTGGAGGAAAATATTACAAATTTGGGTTACAAGGGCGCTGTGGAAATCGCGCACGCACGCGAATACAGTCATTTCATGGACTTTGTCACCACATTTTCAACATAGGCATTTTAGGACCTCTGCTCATGAACAGTGTCACTGTAATTTTCTTAATGTGTTCTGAACACTGATTTCCCACACTACAAATATTACAGATTCGTGAAGTTACAAGCGTGCTTGGAAACCGCGCAATGCACGCTCGTAAAACTGTTGGTTTTTTGGGGGTTTTTTCACCAAATTTGCCACATAGGCTTTTTGAGAGCCCATCTCATAAACAGTGGCACTGTCGTTTCATTAATCTGTCCTTAAAGGTGATTACGCGCAGTGATCGCGAAATCACCTTTCGGGTCCGAATAACGCCATGAGAATGACTGAATTTATGAGGAGGTGTCCCAATAACCCCATGTTGAAAATTTGGCCCCAAATTCCCCAAAATGCCCGAAATATGCACCAAAACTGAAAAAAAAACCCAACTATTTATGCCATTATACAGCTTATCGGCATTTCTTCAGTTCACTGTCGGCTTTGAAGGGTGCAGACGTGTTCCTGGTCCACTAAAGATTGTCGCGCTGGCTCCAGAGTTAGGTACGGGTGGGGGTGGGAGGTAGGGTGCACAGTGGGTGGTTGGGGAGGGACCCAACCGCGTTGGACCTGCTTCTTCTTTCAGGAGAAAAATGTAAAAAAACAAGATGTCCTGGAAAGGTTTTTTTTTTTTAGTAGGCTTGCTTTTGGCATACTGGGGTGGGCTCCCAGTGTGCCACCCCTGCCTTTTTGGAGTGGGGGGACTTAAGCTGACAGGGATTGAGCCCCCCATCGGCAAAGAATGAATATTTGGGGGTATGATGCTGAGGGGATTAGGACACCCCTTGGTACACAAAAAATGGGGTGGGGATTCCCCCATCGGCAAATGAACTGGGCCTGGGGCATGCCGACAGGGGGATTGGGCACCCCAGTCAGTCAGCTTTCATGGGGCTCTGAGGCGGTGGCAGGGACATGTTACACCAGGCAAGGTACTGTCATGCAATGACGGGTCACTCCCTCTCTGCAATGGAATGGCTGATGCTGCAATGATGAGGCGGCCCCTCATTGCAGCGGCCAAATTGTTTCAAGTTGGTGGCACTTCTGCAGAACCAGTGTCATCAGGACACTGGGCCTGCACTGAGTAAACAGTGCCAAGCCCACAAATGCAGTGCCGGCACTGACTGCCACAGTGCGCACCTCCACAACCTGCTTCTCTCCTAAGCTGCCAAATAATGTTTCTTGCACATGCGCGCAAGCAAATATAAAAAGGGTTAAAAAAGGAAATTAGTTATATTGTGCAAAACCAACATAGCTGACTGAAAGGTGGGTCAATCAATTAAGGCCTCAACCTGATAAGACAATTATAATAATAAAATTGTGAGTGCAATTATGTAATTAGTACCACTGTCTGTACTACTGAAACAAGAAATCTTTCCAGTTTCAAACAAGAAACAAACACGATTTCCGAACATTAAAATTAAAGTCCAATCATTTATACAGTAAGAATCTCGTTAGTATGGCAATTTCAAAAGAGAGTTCAGGACATATTCACATAGGTTTACCACTACTGTATCAGAGATCAGCTGTTACTTAGGATGCTCCAAGTTACTTCCTTGTAGTTAAGAAGATTAAGTCCCTTTTCTTTCAGGAGTGCTCCACCCAGCTTTAGCTTCAGATTTTTGACTTCATACAGACAAATAAGCCGTCTGGCTTCAATGTCCTGCTTATATCTCTCAAAGTAACCTTCCACTGGCCTTCCAAGAGTCTCAAAACACACACGCAGCTCCAACTGGTTTAGTTGTTTCCTCTGATGCAGGACCCAGTCTGCAGTGATTTTAACTTTGTTCTCATCCCAGGTCACTGTTTCCTATAGTGTTCTACAGGGTTCAGTCCAGGACTTGTTAAATGTGAGCACAATTCCCCACTGAAGCCCTCTGGGCAGACACTGAAAAAAACATTAAGAGGCAAGGCAAAATTTCAGGAACTTTCAAAAACGGATGCCAAGCTGGATGTTATGGATGCTGCTATCCTTCAATTGCACCATGCTGTGAAAACCCTGTTGTCACAAATGCCAAAAACCGGTCTGATGACAGTGCACAAGGCTCTACAGTAGCCCCTGATGCGGCTGTAGTTAACCACCCAGAAGCATGCACCAGCAGTTCACAGCATCATGACTCCACCTCCTGGGCAGAAACACCCATTAAAGGCATACCGACCCTGTTCTCACCAGGCATGCAGTCACCTGCTCCCCAGCTGGTGGACAGGCAGGCAGCACAATGCTCACTGGTTTCTGTGATTATGTAGAACTATGCATTTCACACCGAAGGAAACAAAATCAGGAAAGAACAAAAAAAACACTCGGTGTTATTCACACCGAGATTAAGCGCACGGTATTAAAAACGATTTAGAAAAGCTGACAAACCCTAGTTTGAGCAGAGCAGGCTCCAGATTAATATTTTTTCACCAAACCAGTGCTAGATTGTTCTTTGGGGCAAGCTCTTTCTACCCTGAAAATTTCAAACTAAAATTCCAAACAGTTTGGCCGCAGTGCGATTAGGGAAAAAAAAAAACCAAAAAGGTGAATTTTAGTGTTATTTCACAATGTGCAGCATGAAATCTGCCAATCCAATCGGAACAAAAACTTGTACGCTAAAAGATCTAATTATCGACAGCGCGACAATAATTTTGTGCAAATCCATTGAATGGTTGCAGTTAAGTGCAATTTGAGGTTTAATATTAAACTGCATACTCAATCCTAACTATAGAGGCGCGACTACGTCTCTATAATATATTATAGGGGTGCAGTCACGCCCCTATAGTTAGGGTTGAGTAGGCACTTCAATGTTAAACTCAAACATTTGCACTTTAATAACTTTTCAACCGCTCAACTGATTTGCATGAAAATTGGCATGCACTATCAGCCATGGTAGATCTCTGGACCTGACAAGTTACATTCCAGTCAGATGTGCGATTTCTGAGTTCTGGATAGGTGAAGCAAGCATTTTGTCGCTCATTGACTTTGCTGGGATTTTTCTTTCAACTAGCCTACAGCCCAGACAGTTTGGAATTTTGGTCTGAAATGTTCAGGGCAGAAAGGGACTAGCCCACAGATGTGCCTTTTGCCAGTCTGGTGAAAAAATAATAAGCTGTTCGTAAGTTATTGCATTTTAAAAATTCAAAAAAAAATGTTTCTGAGCATGCTCATCAAGTACTAAAAGATAGCTGTATGAAATGAAAAAGGAATCCGGTTTCGTAAAAGAAAATTCCTTTTTCATATGGCTGCCATCTTGCTTTCAGTTTTGCCTGAGAAATTCAAATTTGGAACCCCCCAAAAATGATATTCTGGGAAGGAACCAACACATGTAGCTTGCTTACTGGGACACCCTCAGGTGCATTCTGCACTTTACTGGTCCAGAAATGCCCTTAAAATGTGTTTCATTTACCATTAAAATTATTTTTTCGTGTCGGCATCATACGAAAAAAGATCTTGTTTCATATGATGACTCGCGAAAAACATACTTCAATGGGATTTTCAACTTTGGTGCATAACGCTGCCAATTTTGCATATTTGGAAACCACATTTTCAACATAGCCTTTTGGGGACCCCACCTCATGAACAATATGACTGTCGCTATGCAACTCCTGCCCGAAAGGTGATTTCGTGGTCGCCTGGCGAATTTACCTTTTGGGCGGGATTTGCATAATGACAGCTAAATCGCTCATGAGGTGGAGTTATGAGAAGGCTATGTTGAATATTTGGGGTCAAAATATGTAAAATTGGCAAAGTTATGACCATTCATTGCAATTTCCCTACGAACATTCATAACTTTGGATGTGTTAATGACTTTTTTTAAATGTTCATCCTCCTCGGCCTGCTGGCAAGCATCTGTCCTCCTCCAGTCCCCAGACGCGTCTCACCCCTGGCATCCCCATGCCCTGTATTCCCCATGAATTACCCTTCATGAAGCGGTGGAAGGGAGGAGGGCTGTCCTCCCCCCAATGAGTACATATCCAGAGTGGGCCTGGGAGTTCCTGAGGCAGCGGCGCCAGAGTGCTGCAGGGGCTTCCATAGAGCTGGCAGCTGTGTTTTCACTCTTTGCCTGGCCCCTCCCCCTCGTGGACGTGAACACACGTGCATGGAGGCATATGCGTGTCATGCAGCCACGCTACTTGTCTCCCCAGCTCTGGTGCTACCCCCCCATCCTCCACCAGGAGGCAGCCAAGGAGTGGGACGACATTCCCACACATCCCCAGAAGAGGAGAGCAGTCGTCAGACACTCAGTCCTCTCCCTCCCCTGCCGACCTGTGCTCACTCCCGAACATGGGTCGCCGGCATGGAGTAAGGTGTGGTGTCCAGCTCTTCAATGCTCAGTACCACCAGCCGGCCCTGAAATTGTAATGACTTTGACCACAGATTTTCAACATAGACTTGTTATTACCCCACCTCATGTATTTCACAGCTGTCATTTTTCATATCCCAGTCAATATGTGTTTTTGCACCTGTGACATGGAATGGCATTGTAGTTGCATGGAATTACATTTTGGCGGAGTTTTGAAAATTTTCTGTACCAGGAACATGAGGTGGGGTAATAAGATGGCTATGTTTGTAATTTGGTCACTGTTGTCCTATAAATTGGGAGTGCAGGGCCCTTCCACAGTGACATATTCGCATCTACGGAGGGTTGGAAGAGCACAGCCCAGACGGCACTGCGCTCCCATAGGCAAATAAGGCTACAATTACACTATCTCAAAAAGTAAGGAAATTCTTAGCAAAAAAAAACACATTAATGCATCAGTTAGGGTTGCTATCAAACCATAAAAAGGAGGGAAATACAAAGTAAGGGTTTCAAACCTAACATCCAACTCCCTCCCTGCACACAACAACAGACATCGGGGGGGGTGTGCCTTGGTGTCATCAGCCCTAATGTTCACCCCATTCTCCCAGGTTCCACCATGCTGCAGTAACAGGAATTCTGTCGACATTAGTTACAGCGATGGCACAATGCCGACAGCCAGAATTGTGCTGTCTGGGACACAAGTGTTTTTTTGCAGGGGGGCTTAAAACATAGAAACACAGAAGTTGTCAGCAGATGGGGACCGTATGATCCATCAAGTCTGCCCTTGGTTTCCAACCCCCCCCCACCCACTTAGCTGCCTGTTTGAGTATCCCACACTGTCTGTCCCATGCCCGCTTGAATTCCTCCACCATCTTGGCTCCCACCACCCCATCCGGCAGGCTATTCCATGGTTCCACAACACGCTCTGTGAAGAAGAATTTCCTCATATTGCTCCAGAACTTTCCTCCCTTAAGTCTAAGGTCACGCCCTCTAGTCCTGTTGTAGTCTTTTAACTGAAAAAAGGTTCTGCACGTGCACCCTGTTGTTGCCTTTAAGGTATTTAAATGTTTCAATCATAACCCCACGATTCCTGCATTGCTTTAGGGAGTATAATTTGAGGTCATCTATCATGCCTTGATTTCCATCTCTGAGTCGGCGTTGTTTCAGGGAGGGGGCAAACACCCCGGAGACAGCGGCGTCGGTAACAGAGCGAACCAGTATAGTGAACAGAAGATTCTGTCACTGTACTGGTCTTTGCTGTGTTACCATCTCTGTAACAATGGAATACAATTCTCCTATACTGTACCCATCTCAGCTTATGTACTTATGGCTGACGACCCCAAGGCACACCCACGACGCCTGTTGGTGCGTGCAGAGAGGTGTGGGGTGTTAGGGTTGAAACCCTAGCGTTGTATTTCCCTCCTTTTTACGGTTTGATATCAACCCTAACTGATGCATTAACTTAGTTTTTTGCAAAGAATCTATAGAGATAGATAGATACATACATAGATACTGTATATTAAAAGACCAATACTAAATTTATGAGTCACCGACACCTGCATCTTATTCTAGAACATGAACAAGGATCAAGAGACAGAAAACTTTTTACATCTTTACTAAGCACTAATTACACCACTGCACTTATTTCAACACTGTACATGATGAAATACAGCTATTTAATTGAAAGTTACAGTGAATTTAAGTCTCTACTTTCAGTCTCCCCCTTCCAAATAATGGGAAACAGCCTGAGTGGCAAACTTATGCTGGATTAACTCCAGCTTTTTACCGGTGTCTGTGGGGTCTGTATATAGAAAGATCTACTCCACAGAAACAATATGAAGTTTGGTTGTGAGCTGAAGGGCATGTGAAACCCTCAGCTCCTGCAGGCAAGTCCAAACAGCATCAAAGTCTTTCCTCTTTTGTTGGGTCAAGTAAGTCAGATTTGGGAAGCAGTGTATTCTTGTGCTATTTTTTGAATGAAGTTTCCCCTATTGTCTAGCCAGTTGAAGAACACTGTCCTTCACGGCCACTCCTGAAGTGACTAAGAGCAGTATTCCCAGTACCTCCATGTTCTCAGGCTTCTTCTTCAGCAAAAGTGATAGGCCTTCTGAGAGAGTCATGCTTTGCCCAGTTGGAAAAGGTCATCAAAGTGCTGGATACAAAAGATACAGGGTTTGATCACTCCAGCTCCTCAGGGACCCCCAAAAGTCTAAGGATAGGCATGCAAGCACCATTTTCTAGGTGCTAGAGTCCGAGTCTAAGCAGCTTGTTTTCCCTAACTACACCCAACACAGCCACTGATTTAGTCACCATTTCAGCTGTCTGATTCACCTCAACTGCCAAGTCCATTTTTATTTCCAGTATGGTAACCCTGTTGTTACAGATGTCCACTTTATGGTCCAGATCTCTCACAACCTTATCTGTGTCATGGACCACCTGAAGCACTTCACTGAGGAAGGGCTTAGCCTCCCAGCGGCATCCTGCCCTGCTACACTCCTAGCATCTGCATCCTCACATTTTCCCACTTTCCCATTCCCAGAATCTTGAGCTGCAGCTTTACAGGAGTGTCCCATGGCAGCATTGCACCAAACTCTCACAGACATTGTTCTGCAGCACACTCGTAAGAAATAAGCCATGACAGGAGCCCTCAGCAAGTGTATCTGTTCCTGTTATCTGCTAGTTTCCCACCCCACAACGGCTGTCTTAAGCTGGGAGTGAGCCCATACAGACGGTCGGAAAAGGCATCCAATAGACCATGTGCTGGCATATCAAGATGGGCCAGCAGAAGGGCATCCTTGTTCCATGAAACAGAGGGGCTGGAGAGATGGTGCTTGGACCAGATGAAAGAATAACTTAAGCAGCTAAATAAGGCCAGTACCACCTCCTGCAATAGAGTTAAGGTACTGTGTCTCAGAAGAGATATTACAGTATCTGGTATAAAGCAACTGACAGAAGCAGGGACTAAGCTGCAGAACCTTTCTCTTGAATATTGTACACTAACAAGAAAAGCAGTGTGGGAGGTAGCACAGGACGGTGAAAATGTTATAGTGAGGGACCCTCCACCCGCTTACAAAATTATGCATCTGTTCTTGTTCTTGCCGCGGGACCCTCTGAAAAGGCCCCTCTGAGAGGCATAGGATTGGAAAGGAGGGGGTGGCCAGGGTAAATGAGGGGGCAGCACATGGCACCTAGATAGGGCGAGGAACAGGGAGTTGGCTGGGAGGAGGGTCCGGTATAAAGGATGAGGGACATGGAAGGGGGGGAATGGAGGAAAATGAGCAGTCAGAGTACTCCTGTTGGGGGATTCTATGATATGGGGTATTAAATGGGATAGGGAGGGGGAAGCCTGGCCAGTTAGAACAAAATGCTTCCCTGGACTAACGGTGCACAGGGCCAAGCATGAGGGATACCAGCTGGCAAAGGATTGTGGGGGTTCCCCGGACATACTGGTCCACCTGGGTACAAATGACATTGAGGGAAATAGTGAGCTAGATATACAGGCAAGGTTCAGGGACCTTACCAGGGTCTGTCATGACACAGGGTGCACAATTTCCTTCTCGGAAATCCTGCCGGTGCCAAGGGCTAGTGGGGAACACAAAAGGAAGATTAGGGAGATAAACCAGTGGCTCAGGGAGTGGCGTGAGGCCAGAGGGTAGGGGTTGATGGGGGACTGGGGGGAGACCCGGAGGATAAGGATCTGTATGCTAGAGATAGGCTCCATCTCAATTTGGAAGGGAGGGGAACCCTTAAGTTGAAAATAGAGGGGTTCATAGGTGAAAAGTGGGATTTAAACTTGTGAAGAGGGGAGGGATGGGAGAAAAGGCTGTTGAGGGGGTCCGATAAAGGAGGGACTCTGTCTCCAGCCCCCTGAGCAGCTGGAGGAATGCGGGAAAAGGCAGACTGGTAAAGTGCAGACCAGGGGAAAATGGAATCTCCACTGGAACACAAGCAGGGGAAATGGAAGTATAGGGAAAGGGTGGAAGGTAGTCCTGCTAAATGCCAGGAGCTTGGGCAATAAAATGCCTGAGCTCCAGGCGATGTGACTGAGGGAGCGGTGGATGTGGCAGCGGCCACTGAGACCTGGGCCACCGCAGGACATGACTGGGACCTGAACCTGAAGGGTTACACTATGTTCAGGAAGGACAGGGGGGAGGGAAGGAGAGGAAGGGTAGCAATAATAGTCAAAAACTGCATTGGCATAGGGGGAGTAGAGGAGGCGGAGGGAACCGTGGAGGCGATTTGGGTCAGCTTGATAACAAGGGGGGGCAAGAGAGTAAAAATAGGAGTGGTGTATAAACCCCCTCCGCTAGCGTTGGAACTGGAGGAGAGTCTGGTGGCAAATGTTTGGAGACACTGCAGATTAGGCAGGGGAAGGGTGGTGGTGTTGGGGGACTTAAACATGCCAGGAACAGACTGGGAGACTGACATCCTCGGTGGCCAGGGAACAGAGGTTGTTGGATGTCTTTCAAGACGCGTTCCTAATTCAGCAGGTGGGGGAACCAACCAGGGAGGCACAGGTACTGGATGTCGTCCTGGCAGACAGTGATCAGATTGGGGGCCTGGAGGTAAGGGACCCATTGGCAGGGAGTGACCATGCCACGGTTTGGTTCTGCCTGGACCTAGGAGGGGTAGAAGGCTGCACAAAGATAGAGGTAACTGACTTCAGGGGGGTGGATTTTAAGGAAATGGGAAGGATCCTTAAGGAGCATTTGGATGTCATTGGGTCAGACATGGATGCTGACAGTAGGTGGGAAATCATCAGGAGAGGGTCCAGGATGTTACCAGCACCTGTGCAAGAGTAAGACGAAAAAGCGGTAGGGCCCAAAAACCCTGCTGGTAGACCAGGGAGGTTCAGGAGGTGGTGCAGGGAAACAAGGCAGCCTACAGACAATTCAAGTGCTCAAGGAGTGAAAGGGATTGAGGGGAATATGAGCTGATGGCTAGAAAGGCCACTAGGGTGGTGAGGGCGGCTAAGGCAAGGAAGGAGCAGAACCTGACCAGGGAAATTAGGAGAGGGATCAAGGGGTTCTTTAGATACACTGGGGAAAAATGAAGGGTGAAGGGGCAGATTAGCAGGATTAAAACAGGGGAGGGATGGGCACAAGACCCGGAGGAGCAGGCTGAGGTACTAAATGAGTACTTCACCTCAGTTTTCACCAAGGAAAATGGGGGTGCTGCATCATACATGAAAGGAGACGGTGATACTGAGATGGGGGGAGCCCTTACCGATCGACAGGTCTGGGGAGAGGGGGAGGCATCACTGGCAGGAGGGGGAAGGCTAAGCAGGGAGAAGAGGTAACGGAGGTGGAAATCACAGCAGAGAGAGTGAGGGAAGCCCTCAGGTCCCTTAAGATGGAGAAAGCACCGGGGCTGGATAAATTACATCCCAGAGTGCTGAAGGAACTTGCGGATGTCCTGGCGAAACCCCTGGCGGAACTTTTCACCATCTCTCTGAAGACAGGGTGGGTGCCCCAGGACTGGAAGGTGGCGCATACAGTGCCTGTCCACAAGGGGGAATCAAGGGAGGTGGCAGAGAACTACAGGCCTGTCAGCCTGACATCGTTGGTGGGCAAGGTGATGAAGGGCATTGTCAAGGAGAGGCTGTGGGGGGGGACCTGGAAACGTCAGGGTGCCTGGACGATAGACAGCATGGATTCGTCCCGGGGAAATCGTGTCAGACAAACCTTGTGGAGTTCTATGACTGGGTGACGGGTGCCTTGGACCTGGGTAGACCAGTGGACATCCTCTTTCTAGACTTCAGCAAGGCATTTGACTCTGTTCCTCACGAGGGCCTGTTGGGTAAGCTGGGAGAAATGGGGGTGGGGAACCAGACGATCAGATGGATAGGCAACTGGCTCCAGGACCGGACCCAGAGGGTCGTAGTTGGTGGGATAGTCTCATCCCCAAGGAGGGTCATTAGTGGGGTCCCACAGGGATCAGTCCTTGGGCCCCTCCTGTTCAACGCCTAAGTCTCTAACATAAGGACAGGTATCAGGAGTGAGATGAGTCTCTTTGCGGATGACTCAAAACTGGGGGCGGTGGTGGATGGGGAGGAGGGGAGGGTGGCCCTACAGGGGGACCTGGAGGCTCTGGAAAGATGGTCTAGAAAGTGGAAGCTGAGGTTCAATGCAGGGAAATGCAAGGTACTGCACCTGGGGGCCAGAAACCCGGGTCAAGTGTACACCCTTGGGGGGAATGCTACAAGTCTCGATGGCTGAGAGGGACCTGGGGAGGGTGGTGGATGTCAAGATGAACAACCTCGAGACTTGTAGGAGGCAGCAGCCAAGGCCAACAGGATGCTGGGATGCATCGCTAGAGGGATCACCTCCAGAAGGAGGGAAGTGATACTCCCTCTATATGCTTGGTGAGGCCACACCTCGAGTACTGCATGCAGTTTTGGAGGCCACACTTAAAGAGGGACATTAAACTCCTGGAGAGGATCCAGAGGAGGGCAACCAAAATCATTTGGGGCTTGGGGGACAGGACCTATGGGGAGAGGCTCAAAGAGCTAAATATGTACACATTGGAAGAGAGAAGGGACCGGGAGGACATGATAGAGGTTTTCAGTTACATGAAGGGGGTAAATAGGGGAGTAGCAGTCAGGTTGCTTCTAAGGAAGGAGGAGGGGGCAACTAGAGGGAATGGGTGGAAGCTGGAGGTGGAAAGATTCAGGGGAGAAAGGAGGAGGTGCTACTTCACTGAGAGGGTGGTGGAGCCATGGAATGCGCCGCCCAGGGGGCTGGTGGAGGCAGAGATGGTGGAGGGGTTCAAGAGGGGATGGGACAGGTACAGGGGAAGGGTTCTGGAAGCAAAATCCAGTGCAGCGAGAATATCTGGAACTGGGAAGGGAGAAGCCAGAGAAGGCAAGGGGGGCAGCAAGGCCAGGGTGGGGGCTGACCAAATGAGCAGACATGAAAGACCATTAGGCCTATTCTGCTGGCATTTTAGTATGTTAGTACTGTATGTATTCACAGTTTGTTTCTGGTATTCTCACAGTTCTCAGGTATACTGCTCAGGTTCCTCTTCCCTCCCCCCAGGATGACTTCAGCTCGCGCATGCGCACTGGTGTTCCCTTCCCCCACTCCGTCTGCGCATGCGCACTATGGTCTCCAGCCTCCTTCCCCGATGCATACTAAACATCTCATTGTTTCCTTCCACTATTCTAGGCCGCAGGACCGTCCCCCATCCCCATTCACCAGAAGACATGCGCCTGGACAGCAACGCATGGCCGTTGGGTGCCTTAAGAGGTTATTACAGGCCCCTACAACGCTCTACATATTTCCTGAGGGGTGTCGGCCCATCGACGCTGTAGGACAACTGCCCCGCCCGCCCCAGCTACCCTCCCACCCAAGGTCGGCCCTTAATTTAAGGACCACCCTAGTCACGTGACTTCCTGTTGTTACTTTTCCTATCACCCCACTTTCCCATTAGCAGGTTAGACTAGACTACTCTGCCACCATGTGACAGTGCTGAACCACCTCCCTCATTTTCCTGCCTCTCTAGCCCCCTGTTCTGCTGACCATCTCAACTCCTCTCTACTCCTCCCCACTCGTCAAGTCCATACCTCAGTGCTCTGTATGCAGTATCCACAGTGCCCCTAGGAGTCACTGCTGTCCCTCCTTCCACCCACACTACCACATACATTTGGGTTTACTTTTTCCACCTGCACACCTTCCTTGCCTTGGCCCCACCAAGTGTTCCAGACCCAGGGCTCGAACCTTGCACCCTCTGCACCAGAATCTGTGACCCTGCCACTACTCCAAAGTGGTTGTCACATTTCAGGACATCACTTGGGACCTCTTATACCTGAAAACCATGCTCACCCATACAATGCAGCTGGTGCCTTTCAGATTGGCACGCCTCATACTAATGGCACTCAACACCACCCCCCCCGGCTGGTTCCACGCCCCTGCCTATACACCAGCACTCATTCCCCACTGTACCACTCCCCAGTCCATCCTCAGTGGCTAGTGCCCCTTCGCACCCCCAGCCCATCTGACTGCTCCTCACCCCTCACCAGATGCCCCATGGCCCTGCATCTATCTGGCCATCCCAGATCTATGGTCCCTCGCTCCTCCCATAGCTCTTCAAGACCTGGGCATGCGCTCTTCCCTGACCAACCATTGCAGAAAACACATAGCCCTCGTCAGGCTCATTCCCCCCCCCCCACACACTACTGTCGGACAACATCCACCCCAATCCAGGCCCCACTGCAGCTAGCCAAAACCGCTCCTCTGATCTACTGGCCTAGGTGTGGCCTCAATGAATATATGCAGTATTCTCAAAAAATTGGTCAATCTCGAGGACTGGGTTGCCCAACATCAACTGGACATACTTGCACTGGTTGAAACATGGCTACCTAATAAAACGCCTGACCATTTTATTACTCTACCAGGTTACACACTCTTTTGAGAAGACAGAATTGGGAAGCGTGGGGTGGCTGTGTGATTTACCTCCGAGACACCTTGGAAGGGCGTGCCCTTCCATCACCTAAACTGGAGCATGGTGCCCAGGCAATCTCCCTAAAAATAGCCACTGGTGCCTCAAGAGAAACGCTAATATTCACGGCTGCCTATATCCCCCCTTGACACCAGTACCCAGCTCTTCAGTCCTTACTACAGCACCTAGCCTGTCTGCCCAGTAAGTTGGAGCAGATCACTATGGGTGATCTCAACATAAACTGGCTCTCCAGCACTGCCTCCCAAGCCAAGGATGCCATAGCTGCCCTCGACCTCACACAGCTGGTCTCCACTCCCACCAGGTACCACCCAACCAAAGGCACTGCCACTCTTCTGGACATTGTCCTATCGAACAGATTGGCACAAAATTAACAGCGCCACCATGCCACCCAATGCCCTCAGTGACCACTTTCCTGTCACCCTTTTCTGGTCCTGTAAGCTAAAAAAAAAATGGTCCCTAAAACCGTCCTGAAACGGTGCCTTCACCCTGGTAAGTTAACACAATTCCGAGAACACCTTCTCAACTGGGACTGGTCCCTGATCTCCCTAGCCCCTGACGTGGACACTGCCTTCAATTACTGTGTGCAATCTTTCAACACGGCATGTGACATCTTTGCCCCCCTCACCAAAACAACAACTAAGGAACATAACTCCCCTGGCATAACCCCAGCACTAATCAGCCAGCTGCGGAGCAGAGACAACCTCTGGCACAGAGTGACTGAATCTGGCAAACCATATGATAGGCAAGCCTATAGTGCAGCACGCAATAAATGCACCTGGGCCATCTGCAAAGCAAAATCTGATTATAGATTCACCCTAGCCTCCTCCTGGGGATCTGACCAGAAGTTCTGGGATAATATTAAGGAGCTGAATGGAAAGACCAAGTCTCCACCTTCCGCCCAGTTAGATGTCAATGGCATGCTCCCCACAGACCCACAAAGTATTGCTGATAGACCCAATGAGGCCTTCTCGGATCTCAATTCTGTCCTCCCCACCAATTTCTTTGACCCGTCCCAGTTCCCCGCCCCATCACCCCACCCCCCCTTTCCATTTCAGGGCCCTCACTCCACTGGAAGCCAAACCCTACCTACTTAAAGCCATCAGTGGTACTGGGTGTAGTAATGACACTCTGGACCCAAAACTACTTCGGTTAGTTTTCGATTCTGTCCTCACTCCCCTTACTAGCATAATTAACGGCTCACTCTGCCATGGCCAATTCCCCCTTGCCAGGAAAACTGTGGTAATCACGCCATACGCAAAAGTGGGGCATGCACCACCCCCAGAAACTATAGACCAATCTCGATACTGCCTCCCCCTCTCGAAAGCTTGGGAGAAGATTGTGGCAGACCACGTTACCGAATACCTTGAAAAGTACGAGCTCCTCTGAGCGGAACAACACGGGTTCTGGAGGGGACATAACACCACTACCGCCCTTATCGAGTTCTCAAACTTCTTACACACCGCTCTGGATAAAGGGCACCTTGTGGGGGCAGTTTACATTGACTTATCGAAAGCATTCAATACCGTCTGCCACCCACCACTCATTTCCACACCCTCCCAACTAGGTTTTGCACATGGCCCAGTGTCCTGGTTCTCCAACTACCTCACCGACCGGTCACAATGTGGAAAAATCAACAATACCCACTCTAGCATGCGACAGATCTGCTCAGGTGTCCCACAAGGCTCGATTCTTGGACCACTGCTCTTCAATCTCTATCTCAACTTGCTCCCCAGCTCCTGCTCTGAAAAAATGTTCCTTTATGCGGATGACGCTGTTCTTTTCACATCCCACCAGACCCCCTCCCTCCTTCAAAGTGCCCTTCAGCACTCTTAATCAGACACAATCCTGGTTTCAGTGCATACGACTTGTAATAAACATAAAGAAGACTAAGCACATGCTGTTCTCACACTGCCAAATCAAATCTAGGGATACCCCACTCACCATCCTGTCTGGCTCACTCCTTCCACTACAGCAGGTAAAAACATACAAATACTTGGGTGTCACTTTTGACTCTTCCCTCTCCTTCCGTGACCATACTCGCAACCTCGCTGCAGCCATAAACACTCGTGTTGGCCTACTGTACTGCCACAAGAACTGCCTCCCATCCCCAGCCCTAAGACTGGTCATCACCTCCTCTGTTCTGACCCTAATTGGCTACGGTATTCTAGTATATGGTGCCGCTGATAATACCGTACTTAATAAAGTCAAAATGTCACTAAACAAAGCCTGCCGTTTACTTACAGGCTCCAACAGACTCACCCACACGTGCACTCTATATGACCTTGCTGACTTTCTCAACCTCGAGGAGAGGCTACACTACCATACTTGCCTCCTGACCAAGAAAACTGTTGTAAGCCTTGCTCCTCCAGGCCTAAGTACTATTCTCACCCCTTTCATCCCTGCTACATCTACCTGGAATGCTCTCAAGTGCACATTCCAAGTACCCAGGGTCAGGACTTCCCTGGCACATAGATCTTTCCAGTATCGGGCACCATCCTGGAGCAATGCCCTCCCCCATGTAATCGCCACTCAACCAAGATTAGGGCCCTTCAAATCAGCCCTTAGACAACACCTCATTTCCACCCCTACTGTAACTGCGCCTAGCCGCTGCTAAGCTTTTCAACAGGGCGGTCCTTAGCATATTTCTGCTAACTGCAAGTTCTTTCTATAGCGTTGAAATGTTGCCTCCTGTGTACATTGTGATATGTTAGCTACCACACTGTATAGGACCTGCACAGAGTGGTACTCCCATGATATGCTCCTTTCCCTGTAACACTGTACGTATACGTAAATTGTCATATGTAGACTATGTTATCTAACGCTTATAATTATCTGTATAATATGTATTACTGTTGTGTGTTTGTGTTTTTTACTTTCTGTTTTTGATGATGAGCCTTTGTAAATGAGTCCCTGGCTCAAACGGTTGTAATTCTCATTCTACTAATAAATAAATAAATAAATATATTATAGCTAGTATGTCGGGTATCAATAAAAGATACACAAATGTCGGTCCGGTGGCGCTGAGGGTTGAGGCACTGGATGCCACACCTCGCACCATGCCGGCGACCTGGGTACGTGTACGGACTCAGGTTGTCGGGGGGTCGGCAGGGGGAAGGAAGATTACGCATCCCAACGGATGCTCTCCTCCTCTGGGGTGGGTTACCAGGGGTGCTTAATGCACCCGACGTCCATGGGCACCGGTGGAAGCACAGACTCCCAGGGCACTGGTGGCTTCTGCATGGGGGGAGTCGGGGAAGGGAGGATGCTGTAAGGCACTTGGCAGGCGTGCGTAAGCATGTTCTTGCCCAAGCTGGCGTCCTCAGGGGGATGAAAGGGAAGCACAGAAAAAGCGGAAACCACCTCGCCGGTCCTAAATGACGGCCGCTCCAGCCACCCAGTCCGGGAACCATGGGTAGACCCCACTATGCAAGGTGCTCCACGGAGGGAGGAAGGTAGGAGTCACCAGGGGCACTCTAGGGGCAGACTCAGTGTGTCGGGTGGGTGGCATGAGCGGGTCTGAAGGAGTGGAATGACGGTGTGATCAGGAGGATAAAAAGAGATTTAAAAAAAAAAAGATACAAAAATATCTGGGAACAACTTCATGTTTTGTTAACTATATAAGAAATGTTTTGCGATTATGGACACTTTTCTTTTGACTGGTTTAAATCAGATGGAAACATAGAATTTGACGGCAGATAAGGACCGCTTGGCCCACCCAGTCTGCCCATTTCCCTACCTAATGGATAAGCTGCAGATCCTAGTTAACCAGCAGCCTTTTCTTGTTAAAGAGGGACTATGGTCAAAAGTTTTGGCATCAATACATTCAGAATTTGGATCAGCATATCCTCAATCAGTCTCATGTCAAAAATCAGATCTGTAAGTTACTTTGTTTAAAAGTGACAAGTCATTTTACTACCCTAAATTCACTGCCTGTTCAAAAAAGCCAGTTTCAGTGAAGAGCTGCTGCTGATGTCATCTCCTGAACTCACAGTGTAGTCCTCCCTATCAGTGAGCTTATAGGACCTGGTTCTCCGACGTTTAATTATCACGTATGATGGTTTTCACCAGTAAAGTGGGCAGTATCATTCAATAAACATGGTTTTAAAAAGTATGCATGTTTAACGTTTTGTAACAAAGTTGACAAATTTGTATTTTTTGGGGATGGGGGGCGTTTCTGTTGGTCGGTTCTCCAGGGTGGCAGGATTCTGATTTATAGTATACTGTTGTGAGATTTGCAGACTGGATAACTGTGATGTGAAAATATGTGATAATTCACACCTGTCATTCAACTGAGGTGATGTCTCAGGATGGCACTTTAAAACCATTATTCTATGTCCCTGTAAATGGGGCTGGGAGAGGTAATTCTGTTTGGAAACCTTACTACGAGTTTCAATGCAGTAGCCAGCTTAGTGTTCTCTCCCTTGCAGACTGTTACTTGACCTACATTCAGGCTCATCTAGATTGTACACCACATTAAAATGATCATTTTACCAGAGCTAACACTTCCACCCCAGTAGGAATTAACACATATAAGGCACTTATTAAAACGTATTGAAACAGACACTGTCAAACAGCAATGGCCTTATCAACATTACAACACTAGTAGCAATAAAACTTCCTAGCAGGCACAGTAGAGTAGCAGTCCAAATGGTATCAGCACGCAGCCTGTAGGCACGCTGACTCAGCATCCAGCAACTCTGGAGAAACGGACCACACCAAAAAGGCATTAAAAATATGAATTTGTCAACTCTGTTACAAAACTCGAAACACACATATTTTTTATAGCAATGTTTTTTTGAATGGTGCTGCCTGTTATACTTGTGAAAACCGTTGCACATGATCTTTTAACTTTGGAAAAACAGGTCCTAAAAACTTGCTGGCAGGAGGACTAGACTGTGAGTTCAGGAGATGACGTCATCAGCAGCTGTTCACTGAAACTGGCTTTTTTGAACAGGTAGTGAAATCAAGGTTAGAAAATAGCTTATAACTTTAAAATGAAGTAGCACAGAACCCTATTTACATCATGTTTTTTGGATTGCATATGATCACAGATATGTATTTGTTTGTCTGTTTTTTATACTTTCAATAAAGTACATTCAATCTGGAAAAAAAATCAACACCCTGTTCAGTACTTTACTGCACCAGGACATGCTGCTTACCATGTACTGTACTTGTTTCATTTGTTTTCGGAATATGTAATGTATGAATGCTGTAAGATTTCTGACTGTCACACTCCTTCCCTCCCCCCAGGCTACAACTGGAAAAGAGCCCTGGGCTCTGTGTGCTTACGTGGTAAAACATGTTTAAAATAAATAAAGCAAGTACAGCTGTGACATGTACAGTACACAATATTAACACCCGAAAAAGCAAGCAATTCCAGAGCCTAAATACACGTCCGGAAGGGTAGATCCTGAGGGCTACACTAACCCAGTCGGGGAGTTAATTTCCTTCAAGTGCCCGCTCATGAGGGTGTTATTAGAAGTCTGATTACTATATTGTTAAACAGAAAAAAAAATACACACACTTTACAGAACTGCACTAGGAACTGCAGCCAATCAGAAAGCATGATATTCTCATAAATACGTAATTAGACTTTCAAGTAAGCAATAACAACATGATAGGGTGTGGGACAGTGTGTGATAAACGCAAAATTTGGGGCGTAGTGAGGCACAAGGCCGCAGGCTGATTGTCTTACTGCCCCCAGAAGTGCACTTATCACACACTAACCCACACACCGGAGTATATTAGTGCACTTATAGAATGTGTATATGTTGAGAAACTGTGGATTTTGTGCCGCCCACGGAGCCACTGGATCGCTGCCCTAGGCTGCCAGCAAGACTGCGATTTCCTTAAGGTCCTGTCAGTGGCAGCTACCATTTGCAGTAGCTAATTTCAAAAACTCCCAGCAATCTCATTCTATGTGGCATGGCAAATATAATATAGGAAAGTCCGGAACAGGACAGTTCGCCACAGGAAAGTTCAGTACTGGAAAGTTCAGCACAGGAAAATCAAATGGCTGGAAATGTGGCCACACATTTCACTGGAGTGGTGATCCATCGCCCTTGTGGTGTTGTGATAGTAAATCTACACTTATACCTCAAATTTCAATGGCGTGGAATCCATAGACAGAGGCACACCCAGTCAGATGTTACACACCACAATCCATACGTCATTCTGGGGGAGCAGAGCTCCCTTATGGATACACCCGCAGAGGAGACTAAGGAGGCTGAGGACAACTGTCACAAGGGAGGCCCACAGGAAGGAGGCAGAGGACACCACAAGGAAAGGAAGCAGCTCCTGGTGGGGGACTCAATTATTAGGGGGATAGAACTGGGAGGAGCTGGGAAATCTGAAGTAAGGTGCCTGCCTGGTGCCATGGCTTGGAGGGACAGGAAGCGCATCCTCAGGATCACGACAACAGCTGCAAGGGATTCTGAGTTGGACGTAATTGTCCACCTAGGGACAAATGACTTGGCTCATCATGAGGTTAGAGCAGTGCAGGAGGACAATGCAGAGTTGGGAGGGCCTAAGACAAGTAGCACACACAGTATCCTTCTCAGAGGTGCTGCCTGTCAAAGGCATGGGGGAGGCGAGGTAATTGGCACCATGCAGTTTAATGAATGGTTGAAAATGAAGTCGGAGCACAGCGGTTTGGCTTCATTGGGGACTGGGGTTCCACCTGAGGACACCAGCCTATACTGGCAGGATGGTCTGCATCTGTCCAGGAAAGGAACAAGTCTTTTGAGCAATCGGTTTAAATGCTTCATTGGCAAGCTTTTAAACTAGTCAATGGGGAGGCACTGACAAGCAGCAAAAATCCCAGCCTCCCTACAAAACAGGGTACTAAATGAGAGAAAGACCAAGGTAGAACGGTCAGTGGGGGATGCTGCAACAGAAGGTAAGGCCATCAAAAATGGAGAGCAATGAGTACTAATGCCCGTAGTCTAGGTAACAAGCTTCCTGAATTAGTGGCCTTGATGGAGGAGGAACATCTGGATATCGTGGCAGTCACAGAAACATGGTACACACAAACCATGACTGGGACGTAAACATACCAGGATACACTATCTACAGGAGGGACAGGGAGGGTAAAAGAGGGGAGGAGTAGTTCTTACATAAGGGAAGGAATAAAAGCAACAGAACAAAAGGGTAAACAGGGAGGAGAAGAAGCACTGTGGGTAAATTTGGAGACAGGCAATGGCACCACAATCCGCATTAGGGTTAGATATAGACCCTTCTCAGGGGAGGAAATGGACAAGGAAATGATAGAAAGTATACTTAGAATGGCAGAAAAAGGAGATATTGCTAATGGGTGATCTGAATATGCCAGATGTTAACTGGTGCAGTTGCAGCTGCCACTTTGAAGAGTGCAGTTATTCTAGATGCCTCTACAGGGGGCATGCCTTAGACAACTAGTACTGGAGCCCACTGAGAGGGAGCAATATTAGACTTGATACTCTCAAATGGAGATGGAGAAGGATCACAGATGTAGAAGTGGGTAGCCATCTGGGAACTAGCGACCATCGAACAGTATGGTTCACAATAAACACAGCAATAGAGTCAAGCCATACAAAGACAAAAGTACTGGACTTTAGGAGGGCTGACTTTGCCAAATGGGTGAGTGCCTAAGGAATGCACTAGCAAATGGGCGGAAGGAGGGTGGAAGAACGATGGGGAATAATAAAAACTGCCATCACAGAGGTAACGAGCCTTTGTGTGAAGCAAATAAACAAAACAAGACTATGTAAGAAACCACTATGGTTCTCAAAGGAAGTGGCAGTGAAGGTTCAAGAGAAAAAGAAAGCATTCAGGAAGTACAAGGAATCGCAGAAGGAGCAGGACAGAGAACTGTATCAGTTAAAGCAAAAGGAGGCTGGTAAGGCAGTCAGAACAGCAAAGGCCCAAACCGAGGAAAAGATAGCCAACTCAGTTAAGAAGGGGGATAAAACCTTTTATAGGTACATCAGGAAGCGAAGGAAGACCAAGGGAGGGATAGTGAGGCTTAATAAAGGGGAGGGAGGGTGGGCAGAGGAGACCGTGAAAGGCAGAGATACTAAACAAATATTTTTGCTCAGTATTTACAAAGGAAGAGGGAAGGTACATAAAACAAACAGTAGTAACACTCTGGATACAGAAGTTGATACCAGCCCATTTACAGAAGAAAGGGTTCTGAAAGAACTCTTAAAACTGAAGGTGGACAAAGCAATGGGGCCTGAAGGGATTCATCCCAGAATTCTAAAAGAACTAAGGGTAGAACTAGTGACACCACTGACTACCCTCTTTAACAAATCATGGGAGGATGGGGTGGTACCCGAGGACTGGAGGAGGGCAGATGTGATTCCCCTTCACAAAAGTGGGAGCAAGGCAGAAGCAGGAAACTACAGACCTGTTAGTTTAACCTCAGTGGTAGGGAAAATGATGGAATCACTTCTGAAGGAAAGAACTGTCGAGTATCTAGAGGCCGGAGGGGCACAGGACTCAAGGCAGCATGGATTCACAGCGGGAAGGTCATGCCAGACAAATCTGATAGATTTCTTTGACTGGGTGACCAAAGTAGTAGATCAGGGAGGGGCTGTGGACATGGCCTAGGTAAAGAATTGGCTGGAGAATAGGGCACAGAGAGTAATAGTAAATGGAGTCCACTCAGAAGAAAGGAGGGTTACTAGCGGGTACCGCAGGGTTCAGAGTTAGACTAGTCCTCTCAATGTCTTTATAAGCACATTGCAGAAGGACTGGAAGGAAAAGTATGTCTCTTTGCAGATGACACTAAGATCTGCAACAGAGTTGATGCACAGGGTGGGGTGGAAAGGATGAGAAGGGACTTGGCAAGGTTAGAGGAATGGTCAAATGTATGGCAGCTTAGATTCAATGCTAAGAAGTGCAAGGTAATGCACCTGGGAAACAAAAACCCAGGGGAAGAGTACACAATGGGGGGTGAGACACTAACAACAACAAAAATGGAAAGGGACCTGGGGGTAGTCATATCAGATTACCTAAAGGTGGGCAAGCAATGTGAGAAGGCAGCAAGGAGGGCTGGGGGGATACTGGGATGCATAGGGAGAGGCATCACCAGTAGAAAACAGGAAGTTATTATCCCTCTGTACAGACAGCTGGTGAGACCCCATCTGGAGTACTTGTGCAGTTCTGGAGACCCAATCTCCAAAAGACATAGACAGGATGGAAGCTGTCCAGAGGAGGGCAACTAAATGGTGCAGGGTCTGCACCAGAGGACATATGAAGAGAGACTTAAGGAGCTTAATATGTATAGCCTCGAGGAAAGGAGGGAGAGGGGGGACATGATAGAAACTTTCAAGTACCTCAAGGGAATCAACAAAGTCCAAGAGGGTAGCATCTTTCAAAAAAAGAGGTGTGCAAGAACAAGAGGGCACAATTTGAAGATAGAGGGGGGGCGGCTCAGAGGTAATTTAAGGAAGCATTTTTTCACAGAGAGGGTTGTGGATGGCATGAATGGCCTTCCGGAGGAGGTTGTGGAGTCAAAATCAGTGGTGAATTCAAGCATGCATGGGATAGTCATAAGGCAATTCTGGGGGTGGGGTAGGAAGAAGTAGGCTGCTGGTTAACTAGGATCTGCAGCTTATCCAGTAGGTAGGGAAATGGGCAGACTGGGTGGGCCAAGCGGTCCTTATCTGCCGTCAAATTCTATGTTTCTATGTTTCTATAGCAGCATGGTGCTGTAATAATAAATCTACTCCGGAACGGAGTAATTGGACAACAGTAATGGTTCCGTTGCAATTGGGATTGCATTTGGGGCACAGAGGAGATATAGCCATACTTGGCTGATTGTTTCTTAAGAGGAGGGCCATGGATTAGACTCCGGCCGTCCTGACTGTTAGCAGAGGGACTGCGTCAAAAGTTTTGAAAAGCATGCCAGGCGGTTGGGATTTATAAAGGTCGGTGTGTCACATTGTAACTCTGAGTTGGGCATCCTGGAGGAAGGGGAAGCAGCAAGCGAGGAGGCTGCTGCATCCATCGGGGCAGGGATGTTTGTTTTATTATACTTTTTTCCTATTCTTATGTGAGTTTGTTTACTAAGAACTACAGGAGCTTTGCTTTACTGTGTAATTTTCCTTAGATTGATTGCAGATAGCTATGGGGGGTTTGCTGTGGTGACAGAAGGGAGGGGATTATATTTCAAACAGTATTTGGGGAATTGCTGCTGAGGGAGAAAGGTGGTGATTTTAATTCAGGATACCAGGAACACAGGTGTATATTACAGCAAGGCAGAACTAGCTGCAGTGGGGCACTGGTGTGGCAACAGAATGGAGTAACTGGACAACAGTAACGGTTCCACTGCGATTGGGATTGCATTTGGGGCGTAGAGGAGATACAGCCATACTTGGCCGATTGTTTCTTAGAAGGAGGGCTGTGGATTAGATCCCACCCAGCCACCCCAGGGCTCATCCTACTTTTATAGTCGTGGGCCCTCAGTATAGTACAACATCTGCCGAGCGAATATTAAAAAATAAATAAATAATAATAATAGTCTGTTTACACAGCTGCACACTAAAGCAGGTTCTCACAACTGGGATACTAGAAGCAGATATAAACCAGCAAGGAAGAAGAGCTCAGTAGGGAAGCACCTTACACTGCAACAGGGATATAAGATGGCAGGAGTAGTGCAGTGCAGTGGTTGTGGGGCAGCAGTGTTTAGAAGGGCATTCTGGATGCTGCAGTGCTGCCAATTTGCAAGCACCTCTCTGGGCTGAAAGCAGAGGTTATCATTCTCCAAGCTGCACTGGAAAGGATTCAGGCTTCCACTATCCCCACCCAGGGACCACCTAGTCAACCCTTGCTTGCTCAAAGGATGTCTAACTGCAAGAGTCGATGGACCAAGGTGGGTTCAGGGAGGCGGAGCAGGGTGCGAAGACACATCCCCAATGGTACCACTACATAACTCTCTGCAGCCTGGCAGTCCATCATGCCCCAAGACTGCCCGGGAAGGAGGGACAACCGGGATGTGACCCCAAGGGAACAACAGTGGTAGACCCCAGCCAAGAAGGAAGCAACCCTGGTGGGGGACTTAATTGTCAAGGGAAGTCAGCTGGAACTAGGCAACGGGGGGAGAGGGAGTTAAAGTGCCTACCAGGAGGCACTGCTTGGAGGGATGGAGGGGCGAATCCTTGGGATTTCAAGAGCAATAGCTAAGAGGGGGAAGCTCGATGTCATAGTCCACTTGGGGACAAATGACCTCACAGGGGAGGAGAACAGTTTAGAACAAGTGCAGGGGGACTTTAGGAAACTGGGGAGGGGCCTCAAGCAGACAGCAACCTCTGTGTCCATCTCGGAGCGGAGGTGCTGCCTGTCCAGGGCATGAGGGAGGACAGGGCATGATGCATCCATGACTTCAACACATGGCTGAAGAAATGGTGTGCAGGTGAGGGATTTGGCTACGTGGGGGACTGGGGCCCTACCTAGGGGGATGAGAGCCTGTATAAAAGAGATGGCCTGCATCCTTCTGAAGTGGAAACCACAGTCCTGCCAATAAGTTTCAAATCTTCTTCGAGAAGGATTTAAACTTACCTGGGGTGGTGGTGGTAGGGTAGAACACGACAACATGGACCCACCCCCAAATGGACCGCAGACAGGGAGGGAAGGAAAGGGAAGCGGCACACTGAAAGAACCAGAAACTTTGGGAAGAAGCAGACAAATGCAAGGTGGAAACAGGACTAATACAAGGTGGGAAATCAAGGGGACGAATGCAGGAGGGGGAAACAGGGATACAAATGCAAGGGGGAACAGAAGCAGGACCCCATTTCATGGAAGGTCATGCAAATGAATGCTCGCAGTCTGGGGAACAAGGTCCCAGACCTGATGGCTGTAATGACGGGGGCTGATCTGGACATAGAGGCCATAACCAAAACATGGTACACCAGGAACCACAGCTGGGACATACATGTACCTGGTTATGCCCTGTTCAGAAAAGACAGGGAGGGCAAAAAAAGATGGGGGTCACCCTTTACATCAGAGATAACATCAAGGCAACAGCAATTCAGAACCCCACATGGGCAGACAGAAGAAGTATGGGTCACCCTTGAGCCAGGCAACGGAACAGCTATTCGCACAGGGGTCATATACAGACCCCTGCTCAGGGACAGGAAATTGACAAGATAATGCTGGAGAACATACATAAGATGACAGCTAAAAAGGGGAAGTCCTACTCATGGGGATTTTAACATACCGACATAGACTGGTCCATCTCAGCAAGGGCTTAGGGCAAGGAACTTCATGGACTCCATTCTAGGGGCAGGCTTCAGACAGCTGGTGCAAGAACCCACCAGAGACAGGGCCATCCTGGATCTGGTACTGACCAGTGGGACAGGGTGGCAGAACTCAAGTGGAAGGTCAACTAGGGTCCAGTGACCACCATATGGTGTGGTTCAAACTGCACACAGGGACAGACTTAACTCAGACTAAAGCAAGGGTCTTAGACTTCAAAGGGCTGACTTTACCAGGATGGGATTGCAGGTTAACAAAACACTGGCAAAAAGGGAGATAGAAGGGGGAATAGAGGAGAAATGGGCACACATAATGGAAGTTACAAACCAATGTGTAAGGATGGTAAGCAAGGGGAAGAGAAGAAGGAAACGACTTTGGTTCTCGGGGGTGGTGGCAGAAAAGGTGAGGACCAAGAAACTAGCCTTCAGAAAGTACAAGGAGCCACAAAGGGATGAGGACAGGGAAGTGTACCAGAATTGTCTGAGGGAGGCAGAGAAGGCTGTAAGGAGCGCAAAAGCTCACATGGAAGAGAGAATATCTCAATCTGTTAAAAAAGGAGACAAGACATTCTATAGGTACATTAGCAAGAGAAGGAATGAAGGGTGTAGCCGAACTTAGAGGAGCGGTGGGGGAGGGGGGGTAGAGGGAGACATGGAAAAAGCATCTATCTTAAACAAATATTTCTGTTCAGTCTTCACTGTGGAAGAAGAGGGGTGGGGTCCATAGCTGGGCTTCAAGGGAAGAAGGCAGACACCATCCCTTTCACACAGGAAAAGGTCCTGGAGAAGCTTACAAAGATAAGGGTGGACAAAGCCATGGGTCCAGATGGCATATATCCAAGGATCCTTAGGAACTGAGGACAGAGTTTGCATCCCCTAGCAGACCTGTTCAATGAGTCCCTGACACTGGAACAATCCTAGAGGTCTGGAGAAAGGCAAATGTTGTCCCCTTCACAAGAGTGGAAGCAGGGAGTATGCAGGAAATTACAGGCCAGTTAGCTTAAGATCTATTGTCAGAAAAATCATGGAGACACTCCTAAAGGAGCGAATAGTGGAGCACCTGGAAGCTATAGGGGCACTAGATCCCAGGCAACATGATTTCACATCAGGAAGGCCCTGTCAAATCTGATTAATTTCTTTGACTGGGTGACAAAGGCAGTGGATCGGGGGGGGCCGTAGACATCACCTACCTCGATTTCAGCAAAGCCTTTGATACTGTTCCACATAGAAGACTGGTCAATAAACTCAGTAGTTTAGGGGTGGGCCATAAGGTAGTAAACTGGGTTGCAAACTGGTTAGGGGGAAGGAAACAAAGGGTGGTGGTAAATGGAACCCACTCAGACGAAATGGAGGTGACCAGCGGGGTACCTCAGAGTTCGGTGCTTGGGCCAGTCCTCTTCAATGTCTTCATCAGCGATATTGCAGATGGGCTGGAGGGAAGGTTTGCCTGTTTGCAGATGATACCAAGATCTGCAACAAGGCAGACACTCCAGAAGGAGTGGAAAGGATGAAAAGGACCTGGAAAAGCTGAGAGATGGTCTGAAGCTTGCCAACTGAGGTTTAACACAAACAGGTACAAAATCATGCACCTGGGGAGTAAAACCCACTAACAAGCCACAGAGGTGGGGGAGCTGCTGACAGTTACAAAGGAGGAAAGGGACTTGGGGTCATTACAGATGACTTGAAGCCACCAGACAGGCAGCCAAGGCAGTAGGGAAGGTCAGCGGAGGTTGGGTTGTATTGGAGAGATATCATGAGTCAAGAAAGGGAGTAACAATACCACTGTACAAAATCTTGGTGAGGCCTCATCTGAGTACCGTGTGCAGTTCTGGAGGCCACATTTCCATAAGACCAACAAGATAGAGGAGGGTGACAAAGATGGTCAGGGGTTACAAAAAATTCGGCATTCCTCCTCTGCCCACTCTCTTTCTACTGCTCTAGCTAACTTCCTCACCACTAATTGCTCCTGTACCTGACTCAGTCATGCGCCAATTGCTCCCCTCCCCACTGCCCGGCCTTAGCTTTGCTATAAATGCTGACATATAGCCCCAACCTATGCACTTTTGTCCTGTGCCTTTTTGTCCTGCACCATCGTGTGTTCTATGTCTCCTGTTGCTTATATCTGCATATTACTGTGTGCTAAATTTTCCCTTGTATTGCTGCTATATGTTAAGTAATTGTCATAGCTCCATACAATATCCAAAGTACTCCATGTGTTGTTGCTTGTCGCTTAATGCAATTGTATCCATGTGCTGCTACTTGCCTCTGTCATTTGCTCAGTTGATAACCTGCGTGTTATCCAACCCCCTTGTACCCCCTCCCCCCAGGTCGCACCGGGAGACGAGCATCTTGTTGCTTAGTATGCCTTTCCTGGTGAACCTATTTCAATAAATAAATAAATAAAAGCCTTACGAGGAGAGAATGAGAGACCTCAATATATACACACTGGAGCAAAGGAGAGAGCAGGGTGATATGACTGAAACATTCGAGTACCTCAAGGACATAAACAAGGTTAAAGGGGAATATATGCTCCAGTTCAAAAAGAATGCCAGGACCAGAGGACATAAAATGCGACTAGAGGGAGACCACTTAAGAGGAAATGTGAGGAAGTTCTTTTGCACTGAGAGAGTGGTAGATGCATGGAATGGCCTACCACAGGAGGCAGTGGCGGCACATACGGTGGCAGTATTTAAACATGCACAGGACAGGAATAAAGGAAGACTAGCAAAAGGAAAGTAAAGCTAAAGCCAATGATCATAAAGGGTCATGGGTCGCTTTTACAGGCAGTAAAATGTGCCGACTAGATGGCCTGGAGGTCCTTATCCGCCAGCAATTTCCATGTATCTATGTACACTTAAACCTGAAATTTCACAGGAGTGGTGATCCATGGTGGCAGGGACCAAATTTCCGACTGTTTAATTTTCCTGTGCCAAACTTTCCTGTACCAAACTTTACATCGGTGAGCTCTGCTGTTCCAAACTTTCCTGTGCCTTATATACCTGCACCCAATTCTACTTGCGGGTCGCCGGAGGCAGTTTCTAGAGTCCGTGATACCTGTGGTTCAGGAGGGGAGGGAGCAGCTGGGGAGAGATAGTGGAATTTACCTGCTGACAGCACATTTTAAGTGTTTTAAGTTTTTTCTTTCCTTTTGTGACTTCCGATTTCACTCGCTAAATGTGAAAAAAAATGGTGACTGAGTGGCATTGGCGGGGCATGGATCTGTAATGTAATGAAGGGACAGGTACAGGGACTTGTTATTTTCTGCGCGTATAAGGGAAAAAAAGACATGGCTTGAAAATAGTTTCAGCCAATCAGAATTCAGAAGTGTCCCTACCCATTTTATAATATAAATTAGAACATACCTCTCAACTACCCCCGATTTTCAGGGATGTCCCTGATCTTGCCTCAGAAATTTTCTGAGTATATGTGAAATCCAGATCAGCCCAAAAATGGTAAGAATTGAACCAGCTGATCCAGTTGGACAGGGTGCACCTTGCTTGGTCGGCTCGGACCAGTCAGTCCAGTACTTAGCATTTTGGTCCATCCATTCCAGCTGATCCAAACTGCTAGACCCAAACCAAAACGATAAAAACTGTACCAAATGCCCAGCTATTTTGGTCTGGAGGTCTGGATTTCACAATGTCCCAAAGTTTTCTCAAACCGAGGTGCTATTCAGACCAGCCAGAATGGACGGATCAAAACAGCAAAAACCAGACTGCACATGATGCGCTTGATCCGTTTTTTAATGTTTTGGTCTGGTCCGGGAGGAACTAGCAGAGCCATTAGCAGAATTGTTTAGTGAGTCTCTGAGCACAGGAGAGGTCCCAGAAGACTGAAGAAGGGTTATGTGATCCCGCTCCACAAGAGTGGTAGCAGGGAGGAGGCGGAGAACTACAGACCCGGTCAGTCTTACCTCAGTAGTGGGCAAGATTATGGAGGCACTCCTTAAGGAAAGGATAGTGCAACACCTGGAATCCATAGGGGCACAGGATCCAAGACAGCATGGGTTTACAAAGGAAGGTCCTGTCAAACTAATCTCATAGATTTCTTTGACTGGGTAACCAGAGTGGTGGACCAAGCGGAGCAGTTGATGTCGCCTACCTTGACTTCAGCAAAGCTTTTGACACTGTTCCACATAGAAGATTGATAAATAAGCTGGGTAGGCTCGGGTGGGTCAGAAGTTGGTCAACTGGGTGGCAAACTGGTTGACGGACAGAAAACAGAGAATGGTGGTAAATGGTATACAGTCAGAAGAGATGCAAGTCACTAGTGGGGTACCTCAGGATCAGTCCTGGGGCCAGTCCTCTTCAACATCTTCATTAGTGACCTTGCAGATGGACTAGAGGGTAAGGCTTGTCTGTTTGCAGATGACACCAAGATCTGCAACAGAGTAGATGATCCAGATGGGTGGGCAGAATGAGAAGAGATCTGGATAAACTAGCAGAATGGTCAGAAGAGTGGCAACTGGGATTTAATACAAAGAAGTGCAAAATCATGCATAGGGAAGAGAAACCCTGAAGCCACCTATAGGCTGGGAGGGGAGTTGCTAGCAGTCACAAAGGAAGAAAGAGACTTGGGCATCATCATCACTGATGTCCTAAAATCATCCAAGCAGACCTCTAAAGCAGTAGGTAAGGCTAGGGGTGTTAGGTGTATTAGTAGGGGTATCACAAGTCGAGGGAGGTATTAATCCCTCTGTACAAGACACTGGTTAGGCCCCATCTGGAGTACTGCGCAGTATTAGAGACCACACCTTCACAAGGACATTAACCAAATTGAGGCAGTCCAGAGAAGGGCAACCAAAATGGTGCAGGGACTGCATCAGAAGACATATGAGGACAGATTAACGGAGCTCAATATGTATACCCTTGAGCAAAGGAGGGAGAGAGGTGATATGATCAAGGCATTCAAACACCTTAAGGGCATAAACAAGGTGAAAGAGTCTAACATGTTTAAATATAAGAAAAATAGAAGGACAAGAGGACACAGCATGAGATTAGAGGGAGGCCGATTAAGGAGGAATGTGAGGAAATTCTTTTTCACAGAAAGGGTGGTGGATGCATGGAATGGCTTACCACAAGAAGTGGTGGCTATGAATACAGTGCAGGGCTTCAAACAGGCATGGGATAGGCATGAGGGAGCAATACAAATGACTATGAATAGATAGGCCACTGACAGAGCAAAGGCCGATGGCACATTTATAAGGTAGAAAAAGAAATGGGCAGACTGGATGGGCCTTGCGGTCCTTATCTGCCGTCAACTTCTATGTTTCTATGTCCAGCAGTCTGGATTTCACCAAATGTCATTTTTTCCATGTAGGTTTTTCCGCCTTTGGGCAGCTGGAGGCAGCTTATATCAGCCCTGTTCTCCATCCCACCAAATAGATCCCCCGCCATGGTCTCCTTCCCTGCCCACCCTCAAAACACATCTACATACTAAATTACATACTAAGAGTGACAGATGTACAGAAGGCTGTAGCCCATATTAGTACATTTCCAGAACCTAGATATATATATGCGTTGTTTAATCAAAATTTATCAAGATTTGTTTTGAGTGTTTCTAAATTTTCTGTATCCAACAGTGATTTAGGTAGGTCATTCCATATAGGTATGATTCTCTGGGTATAAAAGAAACGTCTGTTATCTAACTTTGAATATTTTAAAGACAGTTGAAATTTGTGGCTTCTGAGATTGCAATCTCTTGTTAAAGGTCATTCCCAATTGTGTCATAAGTTTCTTATCTTTGGCTATATTGAACATCAATAGCAAATCCCCCCTCGTCCTTCTCAATTCCAATGAATAGAGATCAAGCTCCTTTAGTCGCTCATCATAACTTCTGACTTGCAGGCCATCTATCATGACCTTCGGGATTGAGACCTGCGGGAAGATGACGGTCACGCTGGGCTAGCCATCACTTGCAAAATTTTGTCATCCGATTTTATAAGGCTATCATTCTATTAGTTTTAATTGTGCTTTGTTTATTTTAAAATCGTAGTTAATTTATTTTGTTTTGTTTTTTTCATCTGTGAGCCCCGTGTTCGAGGGGTCCAAGGAGTGTTGCTGTACAGCGTGGTGCTGTGCTTTGGAATGAGCGAGAGAGGACTGTGGAGCAGATTTATTCTTTTTTTCTGCAGCCCGTTTTTGTTATTGAGGGCAAAGGATTCAGGGCTTCGCGAGTTGAGGAACCTGTGTTGTGGCTTTGCCGTTCACCGTGGTGCTGTGCACTGGACTGAGTGTGAGTGAACTGGAGGAACACATTTCTTTTTCCTTTGTGGCTCACCCATTTTACTGGGGGTGAAGGACCTAGGATTTGAATAGTTAATACCCTCCTTGGATATTCAAGTCTTTAAAGATTAGCACAAGTACCAGTGCTAGTGGACCTCTGGAAGAAGGATTATTTGCTCCTAGAGATTTTTCAGCATTTGTTCAGTAGATTTTGGACCTTGGGAAGGTAAAGAGGGGCCCCAGAAGGTCTACCTTGTGCTGGCTTGGGAGGTGACCGTTGTAGGGCAAGCCAGCTGTGGGAGACGCTGGTGCAGGATCTACTGGAGGGTGGGTGTAGTTTCACTGTTGTTTCCCAGGTCTTCCCAGGTGGCTGGCCATAGGGCGAGCCATGCCTGGGACCCGTAGTGGTGGGCCAGCCCTGGCAGCTAAATTACTTCCCTGGGAAGGCATGCGCTGGACTCTGTCTGGGTGCCTCCTCTAAAAAACGTCCTTCTTTTTGATGTTTAAGAACGCTTGTTGAACTGCTGAAGTTTTACCTGTTATTCCACTTCAAGGAACATCTTGCAGAGAATTTAGATTCTGGCAGTGAGAGTGCCTGAACCTTTTTAATTTCTGCTCATACTTACAGTGTTTTCATATAAGGTTAAGGTGAGAGCTAAACTGGGGGTGAAATCACTGACTGGTTAAATCTTCGGAGGTGGGAGCTCTAAGGGTTCCTATCAAGACTTTACAAGATATGTCAGTTTTGAGAATGGAATTTTCTACAGTGGTACACAAGCGGGAAACTGACTGAGGCTTTATGTTCAAATCCTCTGAACTATCCCTGCTGAACTAAAACCCTGTTCGAAGGGGAAGGGTAGTTGTTTTATTTGGTTTTGTTAAAGCTCTCCCTCGCTACGTGAGAGGTGGGGGGGGGAGCTCTGGTTTAATTTAGTTAAAATAGTCTAATTTATTTTTGGGGGAAATTGCTGTATAAGTTAATTCAAATAGGGTAGTGGCGTTGATGGTGCTAATTAAAATCTGTTGATCGACAGTAGTTTCTAAATAGGCAACATGTGTTAGGACCCGAGTTTCGGTGGGCGGGTTCTACTCCCCTCAAGGCTAGAGGACCTCGCCCCTCTGACAACCCCGTTGCAACCTGAGGTACATAGGCGTTGTTGTGCCTTGGTGATTGATGGAGGAGGAGGGAGGTTCTTCAGCTGGGGAGGAGTGGGCAGATAAGGGTGGTGAGGTCAGGGAGATGCCCTGGGGTGAAATGGGTCCAGGACAGGGGTTTGCGATGCCTGGTTCCCATACCCAAAGGTTCCACTGATAGTGGGCAAGTTGCCATTCCTCCAAGGCCTCTCATCCAACTCGGGGTTTTATGTAATGCCAGGCTCTATAAAGAACAAGACAGCAATTATTGCTAATCTTGTTGAGTCATCTGACTTGGCTTGCATCGCCGAGACCTGGCTGGACGAGAATGCTGGTCCCATACTGGAGTCAGCTGTTCCAGCCGGGTACTCTGTGATACATCGCCCAAGACTGGATTGAAGGGGGGGGTCGCTATTTGTTTTAAATTGGAACTGGACCTTGTAGAGGTTCCAGTGATGACCCCTAAATCCTTCGAGTGTATCATGGGAGCAGGTGTGGGCAGCAGAATCTTACTTGTCTACCGTCCACCCAGTGATGAGAAAGTTTTTCTGCAGGAAGCAGACTTAATTGTCGACATGGTGTTGGAACCCTCCAGGTGGTTGGTACTGGGGATTTCAATGCCTGGGTCGATGATGAACTCTCGCATTTTGGTCAAAACTTCCTCCAACTGATGATTTCGTTGGGCTTTACAAAGGTTGTTACCACTGCAATCCATATTCGGGTCACTCTCTGGATCTTGGTGTTCACCCTGGGGATGGAGATCACAGAACTGGTGGTGGAACCAGTTGGGTGGTCGGACCATCACTCTATTAGGTTCAATTTCGCGGCGCCCCCATGATACCGCCCCCTTTGGAGATGGTCCAGTACCGACCTTTGAGGAGCATAACCCCTGAGGGTCTGATGCCGGTGTTGGACCTATCAAGTTGGCCTGTGGAGTGCATGGAACCAGATGTCTTAGTAGTGCACTACAATAATATGGTGCTGAAGGCTCTGGATTCCATAACACCTCTCTGTGTTCGCCCCCTCTCCCTCCACCCTCGGTCCTCTTGGTTTGATGGGGCATTAAGGAGTTGAGGAGAGTAGGGTGAAGATTGGAACACTGCTGGCGGAAATCTGGCCTGGAAGGGACAGGCTTGGACTGACTGTCCATTATACGGACTATCAATCAGAAATCTCCCATAAGAGGGCAGAGTTCCTGTCCAGGGAGATAGCTGCATCAAGGAATCGACCAGCTCAGCTCTTCCGGACCATGGACAGGCTGTGCAATCCAGCCTGCCTGCGGGGTCAGAGAGATTTTTCACAAATAAAGTGTGATGAGTTTGCTCAGTTCTTTGATGATAAGGTGTCATAGATCAGGTGGGAGATCCAAAACGCATTCAAATGAGCATGGCAGTGGTCGATGCAAGGTTACAGGCCTCTCAGTCTGCCTGGTCAGATTTCGACCAGCCAGTGATCATGGATATCATGAAGATTGTCCAGGGCTTGCAACCGACTTTCTGTAGTTTGGATCCTGGTCCTACGCGCCTCCTTGTGGGGTGCGTGGATGCAATCAGACCAGTCCTTGCTGAGATAGCCTGGTGCTCACTGGACCAAGGGGTGTTCCCGGAGTCCCTGAAAGAGGCTATCATGACGCCCCTGTTAAAGAAATCTTCCCTTGACCCAGACTGTCTCGCTAACTACAGTCTGATCTCTAACCTGCCCTTTTTGGGCAAGGTTATTAAGAAAGTAGTCGCGTTGCAGCTCGATGACTTTCTTACCATCCATGAAGTCTATGATCCTCTCCAGTCTGGTTTCAGGAAGAGGCACAGTACCGAGATGGCTCTGGTTCAAGTACTGAATGATCTCCTAATAGCAAGAGATCGAAGGCGCCATTCGATCTTGGTCCTCCTTGATCTCTCTGCAGCATTTTACACCATGGAACATGGGATGTTGCTAGGATGCCTGTGGCTATTCTGTGGACTGTCGGGGACAGTCCTCAGATGGTTCCATGCTTTTCTCATGGGCAGAACTCAGAGGGTAGTATCAGGAATTTTTTCCCTCTGCTCCTTTTGCTCTGCCTTGTGGGGTGCCACAGGGTTCTGTGCTTCCCATGTTGTTCACGGTGTATATGCTGCCATTGGGAGACATTATAAAGCGTTATGGGCTGAGTTTTCACTGCTATGCAGATGACACTCAGCTCTATATGTCCTTTGTACCGAACGTAATGATGCATTATCGGTCTTTAACAACTGCCTCGCTGAGATTCAGGACTGGATGAGTGCTAACTGGTTGAGATTGAATCCAGACAAGACTGAGGGCTGGTGGTGGACCTGGGTCACCATGTAGAGAAGTTGACTCCTGGGTCTCCTTCTGGCCTTGTGTTAGGGGGTAACCAGTTGAGACCTTCTGAATAGGTATGGAATCTGGGCATAATACTTGACAGCGAGCTGACGCTTAAGACACAGGTGTCAGCCGTTGTCAAGTCCTCTTTTTACCATCTAAGGTATATAGCTCGGATAAAACACCTTGTTCCACATGATGACCTCCAAGTGTTGGTTCACGCCTTTTGTTTCTTCACGTCTTGACTACTGTAATGCTCTATATCTAGGGTTGCTGGGGGTGGATCTCCATCACCTGCAGCTGGTGCAGAATGCTGCAGCCAGGTTGTTGACTTGGTTACCAAGAACTTGCCATATCACACCTGTGCTGCACGAACTGCACTGGCTGCCAGTGCGATGGAGGGTCACCTTCAAGGTCACGTTGCTGACCTATAAGACCCTACACGGTCAGGGACCGGGCTAATTGCAAGATCTCTTTCGGCCCTACCGCCCTCTCTGCCCACTCCGTTCCACCGACGAGGGATTGCTAGAGATTCCCAGGGTTCGTCTTCAGTCATCTGAGGCCAGAGCTTTTTCTTTCGTGGCCCCAAACCTGTAGAATTCTCTACCTCATCAGATCAGAGAGTGCCTGTCCACTGAGTCTTTTAAAGCTTCATTGAAGAGTTACTTATTCGAATTAAGCTTTTTGAATATAACATCTAGTCTATCCTGCTGCCTTTTTAATGTTTTATATTTGTATTTATTATTGATGTGTTTTATCTTTGTCATGTACCTGTGCTTTGGTATTTTGAAAAGCGCATTAAATTGATTTGATCACCTTGGTAACCCTTCGCTGCATTCCCTCCAGGGCACTGATATCACACCTAAGATATGGACTCCACAGTGGACAACAATAGTCCAAGTGGGGACATACATATGCTCTATAGAGCAGAAGAATACATTCCCTGTTTCTAGAAATGGTATTTTTATGCATCCTAGTAATCTATTTGCCTGATTTCTAATATGATTACAATGCGAACTAAATGAGAGGTATGAATTAATAATTACACCCAGGTCTTTTTCTTCTCTTACAGGTGTCAGTGGGATCTCATTCAGAATAAACTGTTTGTTTTGATTTATATCCCATAAATGCGTGATTACACATTTATTTATGTTAGAAATCATGTCATTTTGTTTAGCCCAGTTTTCTAGTTTTTTTTAGGTCATCGGAAAAGTCCACTATATCCTCTATAGAACCCACTTTAGCTACAATTTTAGTATCAACTGTGAATTTTATAGCAATGTTCTTCAGATTTACCGTCCTATCAGACACAAAAATAGAGAATAATACGGGCACCAAGACAGAGCCCTGCAGCACCCCGCTAGTGACTATGCCTATATTTGAGGTGTGCCCTCTTATGCGTACTACCTGTGTGCAGTTTTTAGCCTCTCATCAACCCAGTTAATTAGTTTATGGTGTATTCCAAATGAGCTCATTTTTTTAATAAGAGTTTTATGTGGCACTTTATCAAAAGCCTTGCATAGGTCTAAGTATACCACATCCACTGGTGTCTTTTCGTGAAGGACTCAACTAACCCTTTCATAGAAGACCAAATTGCTAGTAAGGCAATATCTTTTACTCTTAAAACCATGCTGGTTTGGGTCCACTAGATTTTTAACCAAATCACCCTGAATCCTTGTTTTGAGAATGGCTTCAAACATTTTGCCTAGAATGCTGGTTGGGCTAATAGGTCTGTAATTAGAAATTTCACTCTTATTGCCTTTTTAAATATGGGTGTTACCAACACAGTCTTCCAGTCATTTGGTACTGATCCAGATGTTAGGGACAAATTAAACATTTTATATAGTGGTTCAATTAACCATGATGCTATTTCTTTTAACAGGCAGGGTGGAGATTATCAGGCCCTGGTGATTTATTGATGTTGACTGCATCCAGTTTACTTTTGATTTCTTGTCTACTTATTTCCGGCATATCATCTCCTATATAGTTTGTGTAGCTGGAGTCTTGTTTTGTGTGTGAGATTGGATTAAATATTGAACAGAAATAGTTATTCAATTCCTGTGCCATTTCCCGAGGGGATTCTAGTGTATTATCACCTACAACAAGTGGGCTAATAGTTTTTGTCGTTTGTTTCTTGTTGTTTGTATATCAGTAGAAACTCTTGTCTCCATTCTTTATATGAGTCAACTTAAATTCCAACTTCTTTTTTTCCTTTCTTATAACATACTTACACCTTTTTAATAATGTCCTATAGTTATTTTTGTTATATTCGTTATTGCATCCTACTGCAGCTCTGTACGCTCTTTTTTTTAAATCAGGTGTAATATGTGAGAGGTTGCCCAAATGGGTATTTTTCCCGTTATTGTATCCAATTTTGTCTGGTATGTATTTTTGTTCTAGGGTAATAATTTTATTTTTATTAATAGCGGATCTTTTCTGCTGATGTAGACCCAGTATCCACTTCCATGCAATAAGATCTTTCTTGATTTGGTAAAATTTGCCCGACCATAATTTCTGAAAGTTGTTTTACCCAGATTTTGTTCCAGAATGATTTTAGTCTCGAACATAATCATACGATGGTCACTATTTTGTAAGGGGTCCCAGATTTTTATATTCTTGATTTGGTGAGGGATATCTGTTATTGATAAATCAAGAATGTTTTCTTTTCTTGTTGGTGTGTGTATAATTTGAGCTAGTCCGTTTGATTCACATACTTCCAGGAACATAGTTTCCATTTTGTTATTTGTTGTTCCCTTTTTCCAATTTATCCCTGGATAATTAAAATCCCCTAGTAGTATAACATCTGAGTGATCCATTTTTTTATTTATACTATCCAGTATAGCCTGATGTTCTCGTGGATCGGTATTGGGCGGTATATAACAAAGGCCCACCAATAATTTTGCTTATTTTTCTCTCATTATTTCTATCCACAATATTTCACTGGATACTTCATCACTTGGGGCATTAACAGACAGAAACATAGAATTTGACGGCAGATAAGGACCACTTGGCCCACCAGTCTGCCCATTTCCTATTTCCTACTTCGGATAAGCTGCAGATCCTAGTTAACCAGCAGCCTACTTCTTCCTACCCCACCCCCAGAATTGCCTTATGACTATCCCATGCATGCTTGAATTCCCCACTGACTTTGACTCCACAACCTCCTCCGGAAGGCCGTTCCAGCCATCCACAACCCTCTGTGAAAAATACTTCCTTAAATTACCTCTGAGCCGCCCCATCTTCAAATTGTGCCCTCTTGTTCTTGCACACCTCTTTTTTGAAAGATGCTACCCTCTTGGACTTTGTTGATTCCTTGAGGTACTTGAAAGTTTCTATCATGTCCCCCCTCCCTCCTTTCCTCGAGGCTATACATATTAAGCTCCTTAAGTCTCTCTTCATATGACTTCTGGTGCAGACCCTGCACCATTTTAGTTGCCTCCTCTGAACAGCTTCCATCCTGTCTATGTCTTTCTGGGATTGGGTCTCAGAACTGCACACAGTACTCCAGATGGGGTCTCACCAGCTGTCTGTACAGAGGATAATAACTTCCTGTTTTCTACTGGTGATGCCTCCTATGCATCCCAGTATCCCCAGCCCTCCTTGCTGCCCTCTCACATTGCTTGCCCATCTTTAGGTCATCTGATATGACTACCCCCAGGTCCCTTTCCATTCTTGTTGTTGTTAGTATCTCACCCCCATTCGTACTCTTCCCCTGGGTTTTGTTTCCCAGGTGCATTACTTGCACTTCTTAGCATTGAATCTAAGCTGCCATACATTTGACCATTCCTCTAACCTTGCCAAGTCCCTTCTCATCCTTTCCACCCCACCCTGTGCATCAACTCTGTTGCAGATCTTAGTGTCATCTGCAAAGAGACATACTTTTCCTCCAGTCCTTCTGCAATGTCGCTTATAAAGACATTGAAGAGGACCGGTCCTAATACTGAACCCTGCGGTACCCCACTAGTAACCCTCCTTTCTTCTGAGTGGACTCCATTTACTATAACTCTCTGTGTCCTATTCTCCAGCCAATTCTTTACCCAGGCTGTCATCTTGGGACCCACTCCCAGGCTGGCTAACTGTATATTAATCTTTGTATGGGACTGTGTCAAATGCCTTGCTAAAGTCTAGGTAGGCCATGTCCACAGCCCTCCCTGATCTACTACTTTGGTCACCCAGTCAAAGAAATTTATCAGATTGATCTGGCATGACCTTCCGCTGTGAATCCATGCTGCCTAGGGTCCTGTGCCCCTCTGGCCTCTAGATACTCGACAATTCTTTCCTTTAGAAGTGATTCCATCATTTCCCTATCACTGAGGTTAAACTAACAGGTCTATAGTTTCCTGCTTCTGCCTTGCTCCCACTTTTGTGAAGGGAATCACATCTGCCCTCCTCCAGTCCTCGGGTACCACCCCATCCTCCCATGATTTGTTAAAAGGGTAGTCAGTGGTGTCACTAGTTCTACCCTTAGTTCTTTTAAATTCTGGGATGAATCCCATCAGGCCCCTTGCTTTGTCCACCTTCAGTTTTAAGAGTTCTTTCAGAACCCTTTCTTCTGTAAATGGGCGGTATCAACTTCTGTATCCAGAGTGTTACTACTGGTTTGTTTTATTATCTCCCTCTTCCTTCGTAAATACTGAGGAAAAATATTTGTTTAGTATCTCTGCCTTTTCACAGTCTCCCTCTGCCCACCCTCCCTCCCTTTATTAAGCCTCACTATCCCTCCCTTGGTCTTCCTTGCTTCCTGATGTACCTATAAAGGTTTTATCCCCCTTCTTAACTGAGTTGGCTATCTTTTCCTCGGTTTGGGCCTTTGCTGTTCGGACTGCCTTCCCAGCCTCCTTTTGCTTTAACTGATACAGTTCTCTGTCCTGCTCCTTCCTGCGATTCCTTGTACTTCCTGAATGCTTTCTTTTCTCTTGAACCTTCACTGCCACTTCCTTTGAGAACCATAGTGGTTTCTTACATCGTCTTGTTTTGTTTATTTGCTTCACACAAAGGCTTGTTACCTCTGTGATGGCAGTTTTATTATTCCCCATTGTTCTTCTACCCTCCTTCCTGCCCATTTGCTAGTGCATTCCTTAGGCACTCACCCATTATGGCAAAGTCAGCCTCCTAAAGTCCAGTACTTTTGTCTTTGTATGGCTTGACTCTATTACTGTGTTTATTGTGAACCATACTGTTCGATGGTCGCTAGTTCCCAGATGGCTACCCACTTCTACATCTGTGATCCTCTCTCCATCTCCATTTGAGAGTATCAAGTCTAATATTGCTCCTCTCGAGTGGGCTCCAGTACTAGTTGTCTAAGGCATGCCCTGTAGGGCATCTAGAATAACTGCACTCTTGATAGCAGCTGCAACTGCACTCCAGTTAACATCTGGCATATTCAGATCACCCATCAGCAGTATCTCCCTTTTCTGCCATTCTAAGTATACTTTCTATCATTTCCTTGTCCATTTCCTCCCTGAGAAGAAGTCTATGTCTAACCCCTGTCTGCGGATTGTGGTGCCATTGCCTGTCTCAGGTTTACCCACCATTCTTCTTCTCCTCCTGTTTACCCTTTTGTTCTGTTGCTTTTATTCCTTCCTTTATGTAAAGAACTACTCCTCCCCCTCTTTTACCCTCCCTGTCCCTCCTGTAGATAGTGTATAGATAGATACATAGATACATAGACAGTGTCGGCAGATAAGGGCCTATGGCCCACCTAGTCTGCCCATTTGAGCTTGTAAGTTCAGTTTGTTTTCCTAGAAGTCTATTTCCCCTTACCCCTGACCTCTAGAATTCCTTTATGTCTATCCCATGCATTCTTAAATCCCGTGATTGTTTCAGTCCCCACCACTTCCTCTGGCAGGGTGTTCCACTTGTCCACCACCCGTTCTGTGAAGAAATTCTTTCTCATGTTTCCTCTGAATCGTCCTCCCTCCAACTTCATCCCATGCCCTCTAGTCCTGAAACATCTTTTTCGCAAAAATAGTGTTTTCCTGCACCCTGTTCCTCCCTGAGATACTTGTATGTCTCTATCATATCCCTCTCTCCCTCCTCTCCTCCAGGAGTACATGTTCAGTTCCTTCAACCTGTCTTCATAGGACTTGTGATGCAACCCATGCACCATCTTTGTTGCCCTCCTCTGAACCTTCTCTACCCTGTCTATGTCCTTACGTAGGTATGGTCTCCAGAACTGTACACTGTACTCCAGGTGGGGCCTCACTGAGTGTCTTGTATAGCGGATTATGACCTCCCTTTTCCTGCTGGTGATGCCCCTGCCTATACATCCCAGCATCCTATTTGCTTTACCTGATGCCTTGTCACACTGTTTCCCTACCTTGAGGTCATCAGAGATGACAACCCCAAGATCCCTTTCCTGCTTGGTGCATGCTATATCCTCACCCCCCAACTGATATATTGTGCCAGGGTTTTTGTGCCCCATATGCATTATCTTGCACTTCTTTGCATTGAATTTCAACTGCCAAACCCTTGACCATTCTTCAAGTTTCTGCAGGTCCTTCTCATTCTGTCTACACCTCTGGTGTGTCTACTCTATTACAGAGCTTTGTGTCATCAGCGAACAGTGAAATTCTGCCTTCTATATCCTGTGCAATGTCACTGATGAAGATGTTGAATAGGACCGGTCCCAGCACTGATCCCTGTGGTACCCCACTGGTCACTCTTCCCTCTGAGATGTTGAATAGGACCGGTCCCAGCACTGATCCCTGTGGTACCCCACTGGTCACTCTTCCCTCTGAATCCTGGTATGTTTATGTCCCAGTCATGGTTTTGTGTGTACCATGTTTCTGTGACTGCCACGATATCCAGATGTTCCTCCTCCATCAAGGCCACTAATTCAGGAAGCTTGTTACCTAGACTACGGGCATTGGTACTCATTGCTCTCCATTTTTTGATGGCTTTACCTTCTGTAGCAGCATCCCCCACTGACCGTTCTACCTCGGTCTTTTTCTCATTTAGTACCCTGTTTTGTAGGAAGAGGCCGGGATTTTTCCGCTGCTTGTCATTTGTGTATTTGTGCTTGTGTATTTGATACTATTTTTAATAAAGAGAGCTATCCCTCCTCCCCTTTTGGATGTTCTGTTGTTATGAACAGTGTTATAGCCAACGATATTTGTATTCCAGCTGGATTTGTCACCCGTGGCTTTGTCGATGCTATCCCTATTGAGTCATAGTTCAAGCTCATCTAACTTTGTAGCATGAAGACTTCTTGCACCTGTGAGCAGGAAAGACAGCACGTGTTTCTTTGATATGTTTTTGTATTAGTATTGCTGATATGTGTAGCTGAGTGTTTAGTAGGCATTTTGTTTACAGTTTCCCTGTGCCCCTCTGAAGTTAGGTTTTTGTTATTGTAAGTTCTTTTATTATGTTAAACACTGTATACCCTAATACTCTTGTACCTTTTTTTTCAAGTGTAGTCCATCATAACAGTATAGGTCGTCCTCCCTTGAATGTTTCCATGTTTTTATACATTTTATATTATTTGTAAGGCTCCATCTTCGTAGCCAGTTATTATAGGATTTTATATTTCTTGTTCTGTGATAGCTGGCTCTTGGTACCGGTAGCACTTCAGAAATAATGGGCATCACATTCAAGGTCTTCGATGTTTTAATAGCTTCTTCCATGTCTTTTGTTATACTTTCAACCTCCTGCTTCTCAAAATCATTTGTCCCTACGTGGAGGACAGCTGTTTTTGATGTTTTGAAAAATACCTGGGAGCATACTAGTCACATCTTTTATAGTTGCTCTGCTATAGCTACAGCTTGTCACATTTTCTTTATTCCCCTTGTGGTGAATCTACCAGTATATCTGGTAATTGAGTCTCCCAAGATATAAATTTGATTGGGCAATGTGTCTTGTAGGGGGGTACTAGTCGCATTATTACAGATATTGATAAGTGCTTCCTGGGGGGCGTTAGTAGTACTTCATTTGGGGGTAGGATGGGATTTGGCTGCCTTATATTGCTAATTTCCACCTCTGATGGTGGTGTGGACTTTGACTGAACATCAGTAGTATGATTTAAAGGTACAATGGGGGGCAGATGTTGGTGCTATAGGTGAGTTCCTTGTCTAAAAATTGCAACAGAGGTCAAAATTGTTAGCTAAGGCTAGTAAAACCCTCTGCCTTCCTTCCCTTCTTTTCACTGACCTATAGCGTTGTATACCAGTTATTGTCATTGTTTTCATCGGTGTCCTCTAATCTAATTGCTTTTTAGTAGGGTGCATCTATTTACAACTTGTATATCAGTACCAGAGTTCCCATCATACTTTTCGTTAGTTATATGTTGAAGGGGGGGAGGAGGCATGAGTGTCCACTACGTTGACAGCACACATCATTTTTATCCAGAATATGTTGATCTCCTAATTCTCTTTTGTTTATTCTAGAAGCCATACTTTGTTGGCTACATTCAAGGGCCTGTAATCTGGTACCAAATGCTGATATTTCAGCTAACATGTCAGCATTTTGCTTACATTTTAAACACATAAAGGGATTATTCAGTATAGGTATCTCTGAAAATAAATAGATTTCACAGGATAGACGCTTTGTCCCCTGTTTACCCCCAAAACAGTGTATTAAAGTCCATTGTACTATTAGTTGTAGTTATATGCACAAGTTTGGGCTAGCTTACCTTAAGGCACTTTGTTTTAATTAATCCCACTTTACTTCTGTTGTTCCTCATGCAACACGCGTAACATGTGCCAATGCGCAAGTCTCTGTGTCTCCGCATGGTCGAGCGCGCACCCTGCCCGAGCTTGTCCTGCTCGCTGCAGGGCTTACTTTTATAGTCCAAGTGTGACCCGGAAGTACCTCCCAGTGTCACAGCACCCTCGCGGTCTAAGATGCCCAAATTTGTTTTAAATGAAGTCCAAAGTACTGCTAGGCATGACACTCATGCATGTCACTTACACAAAAATAAAATGTCTGTACACAGGCTCAAAAATAGCTGTTTGCACAACGCTGTTGAATGGTTAGCAACAGTTGCTATGTGCACCAGACTCTTTTCCTGTTTACGTGACTAGGCAACAGGGCTCCAGTAAAACGAACACTAGTTCACATAAACTAAATACAAAACAGTACAGCAATGTTTCATGTGTGGCTCACTGATGTAGTACAGGGTGGTTTGGCATTTAATCTCTCACCCGCTCGATGCAGGGGCTTACTTTTATAGTCCAAGCGTGACCTGAAGTACCTCTCAGGGTCACAGCACCCTCGGGTCTAAGACACCCAAATTTGTTTTAAATTAAGCCCAAAGTACTGCTAGGCACGACACTCATGCGTGTCACTTGCACAGAAATAAAATGTCTGTATACAGACTTAAAAATAACCCTGTTTGCACAACGCTGTTGAATGTCTAGCAACAATTGCTATGTGTACAAGACTCTCTTCCTGTTTACCTGACTAGGCAACAGGGCTCCAGTAAAGCAAACACTAGTTCACATAAAATAAATACAGAACAGTACAGCAATGTTTCAGATCAGGAAGTCCCAGGTGGTAGCACAGGACTGGAGCCAGGCATGAAGGGTTTCACTGAGCCTAGCCCCCAATTTTTCCATTTTCTTCCTCTCTCCTGTGGCAGACAAATGTGAATGCTTGTATGTGTGGAGGCATGCACGCATCACGAAACTGCAGCCTCTCTGTACATCTCGCCTATGCCTGCACTTCCAACAGGTATCCGCCTAGCGGCACTCAGAGGCTGGACAAGTAAGCCGCTCCTCCCCGAGGGGGGCATGGCAACACGGCACAGGAAAGTTCAAACAGGAAAGTTCAGTACAGGAAACTTTGTCACAGGAGAATTAAATGGCTGGAAATTTGGTCCTGCATTTCACTGGAATGGTGATCCATGGTAGGGTGGTGCTGTAATACTAAATCTACACTTATACCTCAAATTTCATTGGAGTGGTGATCTATCGCAGTTTAGTGTTTTAATAGTAAATCTACATTTATTTATTATTTATTTATTGAATTTTGTTGGCCTAGTAAGCCCATTGGGTTTAGAAGACCCTTTTTAGCCAGCCCGCCAGCGCAGCGGTTGGATTTCCGCTTGCGACGCCGGTGACCCGGGTTCGAGAACGGATCCAGGTCATCGGAGGGCTGGCCGGGGGGAGAAGGATTGAGCGCCCGCAGGCAGCTCTCCTTCTCCGGGGGGAGGGTCCCGACAGTATCCGGAGCAATGAGGGCTCCTAGCGGAGGCTGGGAGAACTCACGCTGCCGGCCTGTGGTGAGGGAGGGGCGAGTAGGCGGGCTGACGCTAAGGCCATTGGGCCCCCGCCTCCCGAGGAGGAGCAGGGATAAATCCCTGCCCAGCGCTAAATGACGCTCTGCCCAGGATTGCCCTGATTGGCCACCGGAGCCGTTCCCCCTAACCAGTTACAGTTCCGCGGCCGATAAGGGGGGTCGGTACCGTGGCCCCGCTCTCTGGGGGGTAAGCCAGGGATGACCAGGGGGATTCGGCGATGTCCGGTGGTCAGGGCTCCAGGGTCCGTGACCAGAGCAGAAAAGCCGACGAAAGGTAGGGGCATAAAGAGGAAAATAAAAAAAATAAAAAAAAGACCCTTTTTCAGGGTCGACCGGAGGGGGGGATACAGATGGTAACCAACTGAAATTGAACCAGATTAAGCTGTTGGTCATATTTTTAGTGACTTAAACCTGAAATTTCACTGGGGTAAGAATCCATGGTGGCATGGGCCAAATTTCTAGCTGTTGTGTCGAACTTTTCAGTGCCATATTAACCTACCCCCCAATTACTGGATGCTCGATCCTCTCTAACCCTTGCCGACCCTTGGCAACCAGAGTCCACATCCAAACCAGGGTCTTAACTTGGTGGTAGGGTAAGGCATACAGCACATTAGCCCTCAGCACCACTGGGCAGACTACCAAATCCCATTTTCTGCGTTCTGCCCCCAAAAAAAAAACAACAACATTTTTGTGTGTGTAAATGTCACTGAGAGTAGGGATTTAATCCAATTCCCTTCGCAAAAACGCTCTTCACAATAAGCCATAGAACAGAAGTGTCTCTAATTTTGTCTTTTGTTTCGAGTCTTTTAAACTTTATATTTGCAAGGCAGGACTCAGGAGGTTAAGCGGTAAGCAACAACATGGTGCACACAATTTCAATGAGCGCGCCTGGCCCCATCCCATAAGAAGGACTGTAACAAGGACTGCAATACTTCTACTGCACAGTCGTGAAAGAACATGGTCTTAGCTTTCAGAAGGCTTGTAACCTGAAGATAGTGTTCTTACGAACCTTTTCTTCTTGTTTTCTTTTGCAAATAATTGGGAGACAGAAACCCGAACAACTACGGCAAAGCTTTGCGGAGCATGGACATGTAGATTTCCTTTGTTTACATGCCTTTTTATGTCATAGACATGCGACAAATCATAGAAGGCAACCAAAACTACTTGTCCTGAGAGGCCATCCGGCAGGAAGGACTCGTTTGCCCTTCGGCTCGTTCAGTTTACTTCCTAGTTGTAATATGGCGGCGCCCAGTAGTGCATCGATAATATTCTCTCTGTAATGGAAACTGTACGTCGAATACAGTTGTTCAAAGCCATACATATGTATTGAAATGTATATTTTAAGTACATTTTTAATTATTTAGCATAGAAAATGTCTTTGAGTGGATACCAAGTGCTAGGATAAAACGACTTAGCTGTTAAAGGTATGCTAACCCGATGTGGTGGCCGCAGAGATCGGTGACAACAGTCCTTATCGCATATACAGTGGTTCAGATTCAGACTGGAATGTTTAGGGCGTTCTTTTCTTTTTTTTTGTCGGGGGGGGGGGGTTAAGATGGTCCTTTGTTGTTTTTATGTACCCAGAGTTTGGTTAGTTATAATGGGCTGCCTCGTCTTCGCTGTCGGAACACCTGATAAATTGAAATTAACAAGTCAAACAAAACCAAGCGCTAACAAGTAAGAAGTAAATTGCTAACAAGATTAGCAGTTTTTGGCGATTGTGAAGAATACATATATTCTACACAATCGCGAGTTTTGTGCCATACAAGTACATAAATTATGAACATTTCTAACAGTTGTCAAGTTGGGTATGAGTGGAACCTAGTTAGACCCCGGAATCAGACCCTACCATATGGCTAGAAGCTTAGAAAACTGCTGACCGAAGAAATCCTCGTAGTCTGTCTAGGCTGTCCTGTGGGGTTGTATATGCCGCCTAGGCTCCTGGTGATCATGACCAACCTATCCCCTGCCCCATTCCTTGACCAGCCCTTTGTGCCTGATCTGTCTCCTCTTAAAAGCCTCCCCTTTTTTCATTGATCAGTGTCTTGGGTAGCTTGTGCTCCGCCGCCACCCTTACTATGAAGTAGAACATTTTAAGTAGACCAACCTCTTTCTCTCTTGCCCTGTCCAACTCCCTTGACCAGCCCTTTGTGCCCATTCCACCTCCTCTTAAAGCTCTCCACCATTTTGCACTGACCAGTGCCTGGGTAGCTTGTACTCCTGCACCACCCTCACTATGACGTAGTACTTTTAAGTAATAATGAGCAGTAATTCTGTCACTTCAAGGATTAATGACAGACTGGGGGCCACCTGCCCAGCTGGTAGTTAATCCAAGGGAATGACTGGGTTTCAGTTTGGTATTGCAATTATAAGTCTAATAGCAAAAACAACTTTTGTTTTTACCTTTTTTTTTTTTTAACAGGTTTTGAGTGGAGTGACGCAAGCCGTGTGTGCCGCACAGAGGCAGTTGGCAGCTGGATCGGTCATTGCTAAGGCCCTTTGCAATGACCGATCCGCTGTCCAACTGCCTCTCAGCACACACTACTAAGGCATTAATAACCAATCTAGTAGCCAATCAAAATATATAAATATATATATATTTTTTATTATTATTATTCTTTGTAACTGTTAGGCCACTAGGCACAATGCTTGTTTTTCAGGGATAACTTGGGAGGACAAGTGACATGCTCAGGGTCACACAATATGCAAGTGGAGATTGTGGGACTCAAACCTAGGTCTGCTGGATGCACCAAGCTCATTCACAACTCATTACTCTAACCTCTAGGCTACACTGCCAGCCCAACCTCACATCCCTTTTGAACCTCATACCCCCTGCTCACTAGTTTCTTAATATTCTCCTTAGTATTTGCATTGCCGGTGGTCGTGAACAGCCGTCTGGCGTTCACTTTGTTAATGCCCTCTGTGTGTGTTTAAACATTTTAATCATGTCCTTCCATTTTCTTCTTGCCTCCAGCGAGTACATGTTATGACACTCCAATCTCCGTTCATATGTCCTCCCCTTCTGCCTGTGAATAATTTTGGTCACCCACCTCTGCACTGTATCTACCTTCTCATTCTCCTCTTTTAGGTGCAGGTTCCAGAATTGTACACAGTACTCCAGGTATGCTCACTCTAGAGACCTATACCTGGGTAGTATGACCATTTATTTGCTGCTGAACCCCATACCAATACATCCTAGCATCATTTTCACCTTCCCTTTTGCTTTATATCATTGAACGAATGATTTGAGGGTTTTGGAGCTCAAAACCCCAAGATCCCTGTTCTCCTCTCTCTCATAGTAACTGTAACCCCCCAACCTGTATTCTGCCCCAGGGTTTTTGTTTCCCAAGTGCATGCCCTTGCACATTTTGGCATTAAAGCACAGCTTCTAGATGTTTGACTGCCTCTTGGCCCTCTCCAGGTACTCCTTTACCTCACGGATACATTCTTCAGTGTCAGCCCTGCCACAGAGCATGCATCATCTGCAAATTGGCAGAGTTTCCCTTCTGATATCTTCACCTGCAGTATGTCACTAATGAAGGTAAAGATCGCCGTGCCTAGCACAGATCCTTGCAGTAGCCCACTGGTGAATGCCTTCATTCCATTAGTCACCAACCTCTGTGTCCTTCCCCTCCCCAACTAATTTTCCACCCGCCTTGTTAGTTTGCCACCACCTACCTGATCCCCTAGTTTTTTGATTAATCTATGCAGTGCCAAGGTATAGTATGTCAGCTGTCTGTCTTTTATTTACTGCCTCCATTACCCAGTCAAAAAAGTCTTATCAGATTTGTTTGGCAAGACTTCTGCCACAAAGCGTGCTGTCTACATCTAGTAGCCTGTTTTCCCCAGGAGCTCCATCACTCTTTCTTTTAACGCTTTCAAGTAGGTTGCCACTCTTGTCGTTAAACTGACTGGCCTGTAGTTTCTCTGACTTGTCCTTACTACCACTTTGTACAGTGGTTCCACATCTGCTGTTCTCCAGGCCATCAGCACCTGTCCAGTCTCCAAGGAGCAATTAAAGAGGCATGCCAGGGGCTCATCCAGTGCATATTCCATCTTCTTCAGCATCCTGGGGTGCAGGCCGTTTGGCCCTGGTGACTTATATACCCTCTGTGCCCCAAGTCCACTAGCTCCATACAATTTTTGTCCCCTTTCTAGTCCAGTGGTCATTTTTCCCTGAGGCAGAAGCTCTTCCTTTTTTTGTAAATAATCAACAGAAGTAATCATTTGGTATTTCTGCCTTGCCATTGCTTTCATCCATCCACTCCTCTCTGTTTCAGTTTAACAGTTCCTTCCCTTTTCTTTTTTCCTATTCCAGTCCTAGTTTTGTTTTGTTTTGTTAAATGTACAAGTTATTTGTTGCTCTTTGCTACTTTAGATTAGTTTTAATAAACTGTGTTGTAGTTTAGTATTTTTTCTTAGTTTCCAGAATTGAGAAAACCACAGTTTACATTGGTTATCGGTCTGGCATTCAGATATTTAAACTATTTAAAATAAATTGATTTTTGAGGCAGATTGGATCGCTTTTAAAATGGTTTTACTTTTTCCACATGTGAAATCACTGCAACATTTTCGGTGCCCTTTCGTTATCAAACTAGCATGGCAGAGATGGGTACAAAGAAGATAGGTCCACAAGGTTTAAATTGTTACAAATCTTGGCAGCATCGTTAGGCAAAAGGCACTGGCCGCAACTGTTGCTTTGTTTTTTTGGGGCCATTTCACAATTTTTATACATCAAGAACCCTGCCAAGTTTTGTGCCCTGAAATAAGAAGAGGGCAGCTAAATGGCAGTCTTGTCTGCACCAGCTTGCAACACACAAAAGTAAACCACATAAAACTAGGAAAGTTGCACTAATGGTAGAAAGTACACTTCAGATGGCATTTTGCTTTGCAGCAGTCCCTAGCACACATGGAGACTTAATGCTGAAAGCACTCCTCTGTTAAGGATCTGTCTAGCATCCAAGGAGACAGATAAGACTGACTGCCAAGTTGTCACCTACTAAAGGGAACAATGTCTCCACAAGGGTAAACCCGATGCCCGAATACAGAAATAAAAGGCTTTCAGGCCAACAGTTAAATACTACTGCTGGCAAAAGAAAATAAACTGGAATGACCTTACAGTTCCTCAGCTAGGAATGCAAGTAGAGGAACTAGTGCCAGAGAAGAACTAGCCATCCTTGAGAACATTTAAAGATGTGGCAGTCTTTCCCTTGGGAATGTCTGCCCCCCACGATGTCTTGTGTCCTGGATGGGACTTATGGAGGTTCTGGAGGAACCAATGTCCCCAGGATTCTTTGACACTGTTTGCAGTTCCCTATCCAAGGTTAATGAAGAATATTACTGCTGCAAAATATGCTGTATGTAGCATCCACTAATTACAGGAGGATAAAGAGGAAGTTGAGCTTATGATTATGTGGGAGTCTGACTTTGAAAGAGTATTTCTCCTATGAACAAAGTTTTGAACCACTAACACATTTTTGCTATACCTTCAGTGTTTGTGACATAGACAAGGAAGTGTGTGGTAACCATGGAGGTGATCATCAGCCAGCCTGACCATGTCCATGAGGGAGTGATGAAGCAGCTGCTGGTACAAGTGCAGAAGTTAATCTGACAGCTGCACCTCCTGCTAAAAATTCCAAGTAATTTGACCTGATGGCAGAAGGCTCCTGCCTATACTCCATTACTGAAGCAGGCAGCTTACCCTTTATCTTAATTCTTTTATATTTATCTATTCTGCACATTATCAGCCGGTCCTGAGGGATATAGTATAGCAAGGACAGTAATAGGTTTGTATTGAGTCAAATCCTGTTTAGCCCCTACTTTGTGGTAGGGCACAACTTTGGCACGTTTCCAGACAGTAGGTGTTTCAGCAGAGGTGAGGGAGAAGTTTAACAGCATGGTATCTGTGGCACAGATATGATGTGATGTGCTGCAAGGCAGAGAAGCTTTAGGTCAAGGGAGTCAGGACCTGCACTCTTGTTTGGGCTAAGTCCTTTTAGTGCTTTGAGGACCTCTGCTGTAGTGATTTGTTGGAAGTTAAAGTTTGGCAGATCATGAGCGTCAGACTCTGGGCTGCTTGATGAGAGATCAACCACAGATTGCATCAAGGAGTTCTGGAGCTTGGCAGAGATGCTGAGATTAGTAAAGTGAGCATCAGTAGAAAAGATTCAGGCTCAGCTCACCTTGGTATGAATAGAAACATATAATGAGGGAGGAGCTGGATCCAATCAAGCCAATAAACTACACTCACAGATTGGATCAATGAAGCTCACTCACCAAATGTTATATATCAAAGCACTTTTATTTTTTAAAATATAATTGTTATTCCCACCAGAAATCACTCCAGCGTTTTGCGTGCTCTTTGTAATGCGGCAGGTGCAGGAGCCATACAGGACCCCTTGTTCCTATTTAGTCAAGATAAGGTCCCCTCAAATACAATAAGTTGAAAATGATAAAATAAACAATAATATTTACTATGGAAAAACTAAACTAGAGTTTCTATGCATCCAACCCTATTTACATAAATGTGTACGTGAATCAGTTTTCCCATATAAAGGAGTTATACCCGAAACATTGGAGTGATTTCTGGTGGGAATAACAATTATATTTTAAAAAAGAAATCTGTTTTGATACATAACATTTGGTGAGTGAGCTTCATTGATCCAATCTGTGAGTGTAGTTAGTAAAGTGGGTATTTAAAGGCATTCACGGAGCCTGGAAGAAAGGTGACAAAGTCTTCAGAGGGGTTCCACTATTGATCAGTTTCAGATAGATTTTTAATCTTTTATCCCCTGACCAGAATTTGCTGGAATGTTTGTTTTCCTCCTATTAGTTGTTACAGTAGTCCATTTTTGCTACTGCTGATTTACTTAGATTCCAGAGTTTTCAGTAATACTGTCTGTCATTTAGAGTTCTAGGCCCGGATATTCAGACTGCGCCAGGCTGTGGCGCAAGCCTGGGCACAGCGCAACTTGGCTGTGCCGGGGCGTTGACAGGGTGATATTCAACGGAGCTGCGCCATGGCACAGAAGTGTTGAATATCGCACCCTGGCCACCCGCAGTGTGCATGGCGCAGTGGCACTGTGCCAGCACAAGTGGCCAGAGTAGAGCAGTGGGATGCACTAGCGCAAGTTCTGTTGCGCTAGGTGCAACAACCGCGATATTCAAAAGTGCACATGCAAATGGAGCCATCGCTTGTAGCCTGATCACGGGCTGAAGTTAAAATAAATGAAGTCAGTATCCCTGGTGGTCAGTGGACTGCTTGATGTCAGCGGGCTGAAGTTAAAATAAATGAAGTCAATATCCCTGGTGGTCAGTGGACGCTCGCCGATCGCGGTCTGAAGTATGTAAAAATATCATCCCATATCCCTGGTGGTCCAGCGGTATCCCCCACCCGCCCACTGAGCCTCACCGTCCCATTTCCCCCCCGGTCAGCGGCGGGCAGCACCACCTGCCTGCCGCCCGCAGCCCGCCGACTGACACCATAGGTAGGGCTGTCGCCCATTGGTCCACAGCATGAGCCAATGGGCGCAGCCCATACCGCACTACACAGTCCCAGCAGGGCGGCAGGTGGTGAGGTGCTGCCGCCCGCCGCTGACCGGGTGCGGAGCGGAGTGGGGCTCAGTGGGTGGGTGGGGGGTACCGCTGACCACCAGGGATATTGGACGATATTTTTACATACCAGCCCGCCGATCGGCTACAAGCGTCCACTGGACCACCAGGGATATAGAACGTGGTGTTATTTATACTTCAGCCCGCAATCGGGCTGCGAGCGGTCCACTGGACCACCAGGGATATAGGACGTGTATTATATCATACTTCAGCCCACGACTGGGCTGCGAGCGGTCCACTGGACCACCAGGGATTTTGGAGGATCCTCTTTCTACGTATTTCCGCTATCGGGCATGGGGGGGGGTGCTGCTAGGTGCAGCTGGAGCTCGGGTGGCCACCCACAGGTGGCAGCTGCCATGTTGCGCCCTGCAATACGGCTGCTCACCTGTGGGTGGCCAGCCATTGTTCCTTTTTTTTGGCTCACCTGTGTGCAGCACAAGTGGGGGTTGCGCATGCATGGGCTCAGCACATCCCGGGCTGAATATCGGGATGTGCGGAGTATGCATGGGCACGCCCCCCTACCTGTGCCGCATACATTACTGATGCACTCCGGCACATCGGGATTTGTGCCAGGCACAATCCACGTTTGAATATCGCGCCAGGGCGCATCAGTGGGTTGAATATCTGGGCCCTGGTCTTTCAAAATCTGGCTAAGGCAGAAATATAAGCTGGGCAGAAATCATCTCATCCCTTTCCCAGTGCAGCAACAGACAGAACCAACCCCTGACAATTCTCTGTTGCCAGAGACACATTGCCAGAAGAATATAATCTGCATCTAACACTGTACCCATGGACATTGTCCTGGGCCCCAGGCATGCACTGATTAAAAGATTGCGAATCAGGGTCTTTGCATTCCCTCTGCAGTTGCCTAGATGAAGAGCACTAAAAATCCATCAGTGTGTTTTTTGTCTCTGAATCTGTCAGCTAATCCCTGCAGCAGTCTTACTGTTGAAATCAATTTACAGTCACATTTGCCTGTTCTGTAGCTGATTTTTACTTTACCGGGCAGGAACATAGGTGGTTGACTCCTTCCCAGAGCAGGTGGAAACAGAGGAACACTGAAGCTTTCTGGGTGAATTTACTCAACATGCTTCACCTGTTTTCTGTCTCCAAGTTTAAAAGCAGAATCCATCTGCCCCTCTGTGGATCCACTTCTGTTTTTCCCTGTTGTGCAGCTCAAGTTGAATTCAGTATGGTTCTCCTCTCACCCCAAATAGGTGACTGTAAAGGGAGAGCTCGTCAGAAGATAGCGAATTCTTTGCAGCTGGAGCTGGCTCAGGAGTACATTGCAGTTCAGTCACGCTTGTCTGCCTTCCTGCTCTGTGACATTTTTCAAAAGGCTCAGCGGCGCCAGATCCTCGACTCACTTGTTGCACAACCCTCCTGTTTACTCACCAGCAAGGTAGGAGGACAGGCTGGGGTGGATTGTTATAGGGGGAGAGCATTTGGTTTTGGCATCATGCAGGGCGTATCAGCCAACGGAGACTGTTATTGCAGCTCAGCTACATTACTCTGCCCTTTAGTTGTTTCATGCCGTTTGTGCTTCAGGGGTGAACAGCATGCAGGTTTCTTGGTAGCTTTTGTATTTTGGGGGTTCAGGCAAGGCAATTTTATGTATGAAGCACGGCTTTCCCAAAGGCTCAGGAAGCTTTACATAATTTAACAAATTAAAAACATACACTACACATAAAAAATAAAACATAACAAGAACAAATACATCAGAGCCAACAAAATACAGACTGCTCGTCATCTGATACTTGTTAGCTGGGGAATGCTTGCTCAGGTAAGTATGGTTTGAGTGAGGCCGGCACATTGGTTGGATTTCCGCTTGCGATGCTGGCGACCCAGGTTCGGGAGCATACCTGGGAGTCAGAGAGCCGGCCAGGGGGAGGATGTCTGTCTGAGCATCCGATGGACCATTCAGCTCCTCCGGGGTGGGGGATCATGCCTGGCTGGGGGCGGCGAAGTATCGCAGCCCTGGCGCCCGCACCAGGAGGGAGGCGTAATGGATGCTGGCACAAACTGGCATTGTGGCTGCTGCGTTCTGGGGCGTCGTGGAAAATGCCTCTCCCAGTGCGACACGGCGTGAGGCGGCGATGGTGGGTCCTCACCTGCCTCTTGACTGCAGTACCGCCTGGATCCCAACAGTGACTTGATTTCTCTGGGCGGGGTTTAGCACTTCACCACATCCCCGCCTGGGGGTCAGACAGGGCTACATGGGGGAGTCCTCGATGGGAAGAAGCGGCTAACAGGTAAAGCAGTCGGGTGTCAGTGCTGGGTTGGGGTGGGGGTAAAAATAGAAAATAATAAAAAAAAAAAAGTATGGTTTGAGTGATCTTTTAAAGGCCTCCACAGTGCCAGCAGAGTGGATACTCCCCAGAAGAGAATTTCACAACACTGGAGCTTCTACTCCAAAGGCTCTGTCCTCAGATTGTCTCACATGGGAGGAGAGGACAGCAAATAGGCCAGCATCTGTGGAATGAAGGAATCAGGTTAGGAGGTAAGGAACTAGCAGATCTTTCGGGTAGTCAGGTCCCAGACCATGTAGGGTCTTGTATGCTCACTGCAAAGGCAGCCATTGCAGTGCACACAACACTGGCGTGATGTCCCTCTGAGAAGTTCCCACCACCAGTCGAGCTGCAGCATTCTGGACCAGCTGCAGGCATTGCATTAACCCTCCAGATAGCCCTAAGCACAAAACATTACAGTAGTCCAACCTTGAGGTAACAAAGCATGAATGATCGCCACCAGAGCCAGATGCGATTAATCCTGCCAATGTTTCAAGATGATAGAAGCCAGATCGGATCACTGCTGACACCTGCTGGTCTAGTGGAGCCTGCAGTCCAAAATGAGCACAAGATTCTTAACCGCGTTAACAGCAACAAGAGACTGCCCACCCAACCCAGGAAGGGCCGCCACACCTGCTGTCACTACTGCACCCCATTGACCCGGCTCTATCATCATGACCTCTGTCTTCCCTGGGTTAAGACATAGCCAGTTTGAGGCCATCCAGTTGTGTACCTCAGCAGGACATCACCTCAGCACTGAAACTGCGTGGTCCCCACCAAGAGAACAAGACAGGTACAGCTGAGTATCATCTGCGTAGCAGTGAAATCAAACCCCATACCATCTAATGATCTCCCCCAAGGGCAACATGTACTCAGAAAACAACACAATTGCAAGGCTCAAGCCTTGGGGAATCCCACAGGAGAGCACAGGAGTCCCAGAGATGAAACTACCTAGGGCAACCTGTTGCGTTCTCCAGCTTATATAGTACTCAAACCAATGCAAAACAGTGTTGGTGAGACCCATGTAATTCCTCAAGCAATCCAGCAGCACCCTGTGGTCAACTGTGTCAGATGCTGAAGAGAGATCAAGAAGGAATAAAATGGAACAAAGTACTTGATACCTCACCAGGAGGAGATCATGCATCACCTGAATGAGTGCAGTCTCAGTACTATGGCGAGGCCAAAAATCTGACTGGAGAGTTTCATAGATGTTATAATTCTCCAGGCAATCCACAAGTTGGTGAACCACCACCTTCTCGATAACCTTCCCCAAAAAGGGAAGGTTCAAAACAGGTCTGTAATTCACCAGAACATCAGGGTCCAAGGATGGCTTTTTCAAGAGGGGCCTAAGTACTGCCTTTTTCAGAACAAATGGAAAAACACCCTCCTTCAAGGAACCACTGCCGATCTCAGCAGTCACTGGACCCAGGGATTCGTTGCAGCTGAAAAGCAACCAGGTTGGTTCTGGGTTCAGTACACGCCAGGTGGGACAAAAAACTAGAGATCACCTGAAGCACCTCATCCTCAAAAAATGGCGGAAACTTGCTCCAGGTAGGCAGATCTACATTATCAGGAGGTAGACCACAGCTGGCCCATGGCAGGCCACTTGAAGAGATACCATATCTAATGGAGGACACGTTATCGGAGAAGAATTTATAAAACTCCTTGCACTTATCTGCTGAAAAGGCTCTAACAGATTGCAGACAGGGAAGATTTAACAACCTGTCTACAGTATGAAAGAGCTGAACTGGCCAATTTTTCCCTGCAGCAGTCGGCCTTGACAGGAACTCTGTCTTTTTTATGTCGATTACCTGTTGATACCATGATGAGTTTTCAACACCAACCTATCCTCCTCAGACCATGACCTGCTGTAAAACGCTCAGCTTCTGTCCCTTAGTTTGAGGTTCCTGACAAAATTCTGAAAGCCCAGCAGTATTCCTTTGGATTTGACTTTGGGCATCCCACTACAGTGCAGGTGGATACCAGGCAACAGGTTCTACTTCCTGAAAAGTTAGCAGTGTGTCCTGAGAATTGTCCACACTATTGGGATGCATGTTCCAATGAGCCTTCGGCTCAGCAAGGACACAGGGCCCCATGTCCCTGATGGTCCTTTGTGTACCTGGGCCCTCTACAGGTACACCCAAAAAATCTTCAAGGAAAAGGGCCGAATTGCCACCAGCGCTGGGAACCACTGCAAGTCTCTGTTGTGGGGTCCTTCTACAGTCATTGCGATGTGGTACTCCCTTCATTGTCCCCTGACCCTGCTCTACCTGAGATGCTGGTGCATTCTTATTTCTGCTCTGTCGATCATAATCCTGTCACTGCTCTTGGAGTATGACTGACAGAAACAGGATGAATTAGAAGACGGGTGAAGCATGGCCTGACTGCCTGCATGTGCAGATGCAGGGATTCAGAGCTCCACTGGAGAGCTACTAAAACTGTTTAAAATAAACAACTGTTTTTTTTTTATTTTAGTACTTAAGTAAAAGCAATTACTAACCACTAAGGATCATCAGTGTGATTTTCAGAGCATTCAGACATGGTGAAGCCCAAAAATCAGCCACCTTCAGAACCTCCAAAATGAAGGTTCCTAACACAAGGCATGTGGGATCCATGTTGCGACCACCTGGAGTGGAAGCCCGCCTTCCCGTCCTTCCTAGCTGCTATCTAGAGACTTGACTGTAGATGGAGAAGTTTAACAGCAGACCCCCGGAAAAGAAGTCTGAGTCGGCCCAGGCCAATGCAACCAAAACTGGTGAGGTAGCTAAAAAGCACTCTTACCTGCACTTATTAAAGAAGGCTCAACTCTCAAGCCTGACCTGATCAGATAGAAATTTCACTAACGGTCAAACTTCCCATACTGCTGCCAGAAACAACAGAGGGTGCTGATTTAAAGACTTTCCTTATGGAATGGATCCCTGAGGCATTTTCACTAGACTTTGCCTTAATTAGAAAGCATGCCACATTACTTCAAGGTGACTGCTGCAAGATGAGAATATCGCATATACAATATTAATGAACATGGGGAGCCCTGGGGAAAGAGATGAACTGCTTCTTGTGGCTAAACACATTAGGGAATAAAACTGGAGGATGCAAATGTTAAACTCTTCCCAGATTTAAGTTTTAGCACCAGAACCAGGATAAAAGGTTTTGATGCGGTCCAGAACATAAGGAATTAGGAGTAAACCGTTACCTCCTTCTGCCAGCTTGCTGCAAGCTACACTGTGGGTTAGTTCACCAGAGTTGTACTTTGGTTAAGATGATAATCTGAAAAGTTTATTTTAAAACAATGTTTAATGTGATGTAATTTCTAAAGGCAGACATAGCTAAGTTAGATAGCAGTGTACTTCTCAACTTCTACATGTCATTGCTATTTTACAGAATTAGTTGTATGCTGTAGAAGTTATACATAGAAACAGTGACAGCAGAAAAAGACCATAGGTCCATCCATCTGCCTGGAGTTCCCTATCTACCCCAGGACCTATTGTCCAAAGAGGGTTTTATCCTTCCAGTCCACTCCCTTCTCTGCTGCTACTGACTTGAGCAGTAGTCAGACCCTTTACTGTCCCAGCCATACTATCACCATACAGGATGATAATTTCCATGAAATTCCTACAATAAATATATAGTAACTTTTATGGACGCTTTGGGCACTAAACCGATTAATTGGTTGAATTTCTTCATTTCCAAGGAACTTTATGCAACCCATGCCTTGCGCAATCACAGGGTTTCTTGGGCTTTGTAAGAACATTAACTTTGTTTTCATGCACCTCCAGTGATGTAACAAAGGGAGAGCAGTGCTATACTTCTCCTTGGTTATAACTACCATATCTGTGTGTATTATAATTTATTTCACCTCTACGTGGTATTGTAAATGCAAGGAGTTCAGTATTTTTTTCTGGAAAAGGTATTCTCCATTTAGACCAGGATCTTGTTGGGTGGTCTGCTATGGACTAGCAGTGCCCAGGCAGTAGCAGACTCTGTATGATAAAAGAGCTAGAGTAGAACCGTTACTGATTGGGTAAAGAGTATTGCTCAGGTGCACTCACAATTGACAGAAACTGAAAACTAAGTGGGACCAAACCCGTACATCATCATTGACATTCTGTATCCAGATGTGCCCATCTACCGAATCCAGACTGAATCCAGTACTCCACTTCAAAGAAATGTACACTGCAATCTTCTCAAGCCATGTACTTTCAGAACTACAGAGAAAAAGAGGAACCGAATCAGGGAGCCAAGGACTTGACTGCAAGTGAGAGACAGAGCTGCTTCATGGAAGGGTTACCAGACCTTACCCCAGAAAGTTGTCCTGTGGTATCGTGGATCCATAGTATTCCTTTTAGTTCCCGGAATTCTATGCCTACAGAACCAATGATGACTAAGCAACTGCAGAAACGGTCTCAGTGATCTGTCCTTGGGATAACCACAGAGTGATTTGTTATGGAGGCAGGTCAAACCACATGGTAGAACCTACTGTAATACAGCAAAACACACCCCATTTTGCTGCAAGTGCTAAAACATAGTGTCACGTCAGCCACTGAATGATACAATTGAGAAAGTTTAATAAGATGTTACATGATAATCATTTGGATGCATTTTAGGAGTGATGGAGTCTAAATTGTTAATGAGATTATTACCAATACATGGAGACATGTATAATTAGGGGGGCCTGAAACTGTAGTGTCCCAGAGCTAGGGGCCCGAATCTGTAGTGCCCCAGAGCTGGGGGCCTTACAGACAGTTGCTTCAGGGACTGAAATGTGGGGCCCCAGGAAACAAGGATAAGTGTCTGGTTTGGGCAGTTTGCCCACTTTAGTTTCTCCAGTGTCCCAGTGGGTCCCTGTTAGTACCCCTACAGTTAGTGCCCCCCCCCCCCGGCAGAGATTTGGCGCCATAGGCAGTTCTTGCCATGCCCAAGCTTAGCTATGTTTTCAAACTTTTTCTTTCCCTCATTTTCTTTGTGCCTCGCTGCCTATAATGGACCCCCGGTAGGCAATGCAAGGAAAGATGAGGCCACATACTGGACTGCTGTCCATTGCCAAGCATATAGGCAGAATTCAAATCTTGGAGCCATTGTGGCTGGAGCTCGGGTTCGAGTGACAGAACCCCAAGTGTTAGAAAAAAGTTCTCTCCGCCAGCCATGTGGTTTGTGCAGCAGGACCAGTGAGAGAGAATACATGAGGAGCAGTGGAGACCAGAAAAAGGCTTACATCAGGTTTGAGGCGGGTCCCATCGGCTCTGCCTGGTGCATCCCCTCCAGTCTAGTACATTGGTGGCAGTGGGTCATTGGGTTAGTGTGGTGGTTCCATATCACTGTCAGTGAGCTCCGTCAGTGAGTGGCAGCAGCAGGTCAATGACCGTGGTGTGGGCACCCTTGCCCTATTTTATTTTTTTAAATTTGTTAAAAGAAAAGACAAGTGAAGCGGTCCCTTGGTGGCTACAGCAGGCCTCATTAAGCAGTTCTGACGTGCAAGAGTTGTCTGGGCAGTGATGGAGCATTGGGGGCGGAGAGCAGCAAAGGCCCCAGCATCAGGGACTGCCCATCTCCAGCTTCTTCAGTCAGTGGTGCTGGCTGACTCTCCCTACAGATCTTCACCCCGGGTCAGGATGGTGAGTCGGGCGGCAGCACCATTGATGAGGTGCCGACCACCAGAAGACACCTAAAAAACAAAAGGTAATTGGAAGATGCAGGATGGTGCAGGGACAAGTGGCTGAGATCACGGGTGTGGGAAGGCAGGAAGGCATCCAGTCCAGAGAATGCCCAGAGAGTAGAGTAGTGACAGAAGTCTCTCACCCCAAGCTGATTAGCTCCCAGAGAGCAGAGCAAGAGGCAGGAAGCCTATTAAGCAAGCCAATTCAATTTTTTTTTTTTTTTTTGGCAGCTGTTCTAATTAACTGTGTCAGGCGGCACCTAGCAGAGCAGCAGAGGTTGCATAAGTAGGTAGGTACTTCTCAGCTTAGGACTGCCCATAGTGGTAGCCATAGCCTTTCCCCAGCTGTGGAAGTGGACCCAGTAGGACCCTAGTGAGACTGCCCATAGGGTGGGATATACAGAACCCCCGCTGGCCAAATCACTGGTGTTGGGCATCGGTAATTGCCAAATTAACCACCAATACTGTGTTTTGCCCTAACGTGTACTGCTAATCTTGTGTGGTGCCCTGAACTGCAAAACAAACTGCCAGTACTATGCTTGGCTCGGGTGCAGATTTTGTGGGACTCAAAATGGCGGATGAGATTTCGACGTAATCAAATGAGATTTTATTCTTTTTTTTTTTTTTTATATGTACTTTATGCTCCTTATCTGCCCCTTCTATTGACCTCCCCAGCCCAGTCACCCTGGTATCACCGGGACTTACCCCGGCCGGTCACCGGGTGCGGAGCCTGCGAGAGGTTGGTCGTCATCTGCAGCTAGAGGTGTTTTTCCTCCATTTTCTGCCTTCCCACAGCTAGAATGCACACGTAGGACATGCGTACATGGAGGCGTGCACGTGTCCGCAGAAGTCCCGCAGCACCCTCTGTTCTTCTGGCCCCTCTGACCTGCACTGCCCTCCAGCCTCCACCTGGGGCAGTCATTCGCGGAGTGCCAGTCTTCCTCCCTGGGAGAGGAGAGCTGTCTCTGGACACTTGATCCTCTCCTCCCTGCCAACCCCCAGTGGCCCATGCTCGCTCCTGAACATGGATCGTCGGGCTCAATTGTTGCAGGCCCAGCGCCTCAACTCTTAGTGTCACTGGGCTGGTACATCAAATGAGATTTAAGCATCATAATGAATTGTCGTCTGATGACATCTGTGATCTCGTAGGCACTGCAGCTGGTAGAAGTAGAAGTACAGTAGTGCTAGGAGGGGGGCTGGGGGGGGCTTTGCCGCAAATCTAACCAATCCTCTGTGTTTGGGGGGGAAGGAGGCACAGCCCTCTGATTGCCTCCATTCCCATGAGTGCCCGACTGTTACCTGGCAAAATTTGTCTCTCAGAGTTTGTATGTGACGTCTCGTTGTACCAGAGACTTCACATGCAAAATCTGAGCCGCCATCTTTGCCATTCCTTAGAATCTGCATCCACTTCCTACGTTTTGCCACTAAAATGAACTGTTAACCCTACATGGTGCCATGAACTGCCAATATTGAGATTTGTCACTAAAGTAAACTGATAACCCTCTGTGGTGCACTGAGTTTCATAACAAACTGCCAATACCATGTTTTGCCAGCAAAGTGAACTGCCAAACCTGTGTTATACCTTATTTGCAAAGTGAACTTCCAAACCTGTGTTATACCTTATTTGCAAAGTGAACTGCCAAACCTGTGTTGTAGAAACATAGAAGTTGACGGCCGATAAGGACCACAAGGCCCATCCAGTCTGCCCATTTCTTTTTCTACCTTATGATTGTGCCATCGGGATTTGCTCTGTCAATGGCCTATCTATTCATATACTTATCTGTACTGCTCCCTTATACCTATCCCATGCCTGTTTGAAGCCCTGCACTGTATTCATAATCCACCAGTTCCAGAGGTAGGCCATTCCATGTAACCACCACCCTTTCTGTGAAAAAGAACTTCCTCACATTCCCCCTTAATCGGCCTCTCTCTAATCTCATGCTGTGTTCTCTTGTCCTGCTATTTTTCTTATATTGAAACATGTTAGACTCTTTCACCTTGTTAATGCCCTTAAGGTGTTTGAATGTTTCAATCATATCACCTCTCTCCCTCCTTTGCTCTAGGGTATACATATTGAGTTCCGTTAATCTGTCCTCATATGTTTTCTGATGCAGTCCCTGCATCATTTTGGTTGCCCTTCTCTGGACTGCCTCAATTTGGTTAATGTCCTTGTGAAGATGTGGCCTCCAGTACTGTACACAGTACTCCAGATGGGGCCTAACCAGTGTCTTGTAAAGAGGGATTATTACCTCCCTCTTACGACTTGCGATATCCCTACTGATACATCCCAACATCCCCCTAGCCTTACCTACTGCTTTAGTGGTCTGCTTGGATGATTTCAGATCATCGGTGATGATGATGCCCAAGTTTTTCTTCCCTTGTGACTGCCAGCAACTCCCCTCCCAACCTATAGGTGGCTTCAGGTTTTCTCTTCCCTATGTGCATGATCTGCACTTCTTTGCATTAAACCCCAGTTGCCACTCTTCCAACCATTTTGCCAGTTTATCCAGATCTCTTCTCATTCTGCCCATCCCATCTGGATCATCTACTCTGTTACAGATCTTGGTGTCATCTGCAAACAGACAAACCTTACCCTTCAGTCCATCTGCAATATAACTGATGAAGATATTGAAGAGGACTGGCCCCAGGACTGATCCCTGAGGTACCCCACTTGTGACTTGCATCTCTTCTGACTGTATACCATTTACCACCACTCTGTTTTCTGCCCGTTAACCAGTTTGCCACCCAGTTGACCAACTTCTGACCCACCCCGAGCCTACCCAGCTTATTAATCAATTTTCTATGTGGAACAGTATCGAAAGCTTTGCTGAAGTCAAGGTAGGTGACATCAACTGCTCCCCCTTGGTCCACCACTCTGGTTACCCAGTCAAAGAAATCTATGAGATTAGTTTGACAGGACCTTCCTTTTGTAAACCCATGCTGTCTTGGATCCTGTGCTCCTATGGATTCCAGGTGTTGCACTATCCTTTCCTTAAAGAGTGCCTCCATAATCTTGCCCACTACTGAGGTAAGACTGACTGGTCTGTAGTTCCCTGCCTCCTCCATGCTACCACTCTTGTGGAGCGGGATCACATGAGCCCTTCTCCAGTCTTCTGGGACCTCTCCTGTGCTCAAAGACTCACTAAACAGTTATCATAATGGCTCTGGTAGTTCCACCCTTAGCTCCTTTAGTACCCTGGGATGTATGCCATCCGGTCCCATTGCCTTGTCAACCCTGAGCTTATCGAGCTCTTGTAGGACCCTTTCTTTTGTGAAGGGACTAGTGCACACCCTTGTCCATGGTGCTGAGCTGTGGACCCTGCCCTACCTTCTCCTCAGTAAATACTGAGCAGAAGTATCTATTAAGGATAGATGCTTTTACATGGTCCTCCTCCACACATGCCCCGTTATCCCCTTTGATCTTAGCAGTACCCCCTCTGAACTTTCTCTTTTCGCTAATGTATCTATAGAAAGTCTTGTCACTTTCTTTTACTGTTCATGCTAGTGTTTCCTCGGTTGGGCTAGTGTTTCCTCAGTTGGGCCTTTGCCTGCCTTACTGCCTTCTCTGCTTCCCTTAGGGAAGTTTGGTATGCCTCTATCTTCATCCGCCATGCTCCTTATATTTCCTGAAGGCCAGCCTTTTGGCTCTGACCTTTTCTGCTACTGTTTTGAGAACCAAAGTGGTTTCCTTCTTCTTTGCACCTTATTTGCAAAGTGAACTGCCAAACCTGTGTTATACCTTTGTAATATGCCACAGTTAGTAGTCCCCAGTTTCCCCAGTAAATACTGTAGGTGCCCTGTGCACAGTATATTCTTGTAAAAAAAAAAATAGATTTTAATGCAGCACAGCAACAATGGCTTGATGGAATGCTGTGCTGAGCAGCTTATGCACAGCATTCCACCCCAACCATTCTGGAACCAGAAGCACTGGTTTAAAAGTTTTAACAGTATTTTGAGAGTTCCTGGGTAGCTGTGGAGGAGGAGGACGCAGCAAGTTAAGAGGACAAGGGAAGAGGCTTACCTGATGTTGAAGCCGTCCCGAGAACTTGCCTGCGTGCCTGCTCTGCCTCCAGCACCTGAGGTCAGTCCAGAAGAGCTCCAGCACGATTGGTGGTGCCATCGGGGCACCGAAAGTAAAAAGAAACCATCCGGTGTTGCCGTTGGGCTGAGAGCCCCATCTGGTTATTTATTTTCACCCCTTTATTTAATTTAAAAGGTTTCCCCCGTCCCTCACCGGCGGCTTGACAGTGCCGCATCGCCAGTTGTGTTGTCGGCCTTCCAGAGGCCCCCTGTCACCCACCGCATTGCCCGACTAAATCCCTCCCACTGCCTGAGCACCTCCCACCTCCCGTTTGCCTCCCGATCCGTACCAGAGCAGCCAACGGAGTGGTGAGTCAGCAGCAGCACGCTGATTCATGCTGTCCACCTTAAATAAATTGTTAGTGCATAAGGCTCTTGTAGGAGCGGCTGAGAGCCGCGGGAGGGTCGGCGAGCAAGGACCCAAAATTATTCACCAGGGGCGGGGTGCAGCGATGCCCCTTGGGAGGAGCCAGCAGATAAGGCCAAGTGAAAGGCCTTCTGAATATTCATTAGGTGGGGCAGGCACAAAGGAGGGGCAGAGAGATTGAGTGACAGTAGGCTTGATGAGCCAGGGAAATTAAAGGGGCCCTGCCACAGGATTAAAAGGGCATTGCTCAGCCCAGAATAAAAGAGGGTACCAGGCCCAATTAAGAGAGGGCACCAGGCCCAGTGTTAAAAAAGGGCACCAGGCCTACAGTAAAACAAAGGGCACCAGGCCCAGTGTAAATGAAGGGCACCGGGCCCAGTGTAAAAGAGGGCACCAGGCCCAGAGTAACAGAGGGCATCAGGCCCACCATTAGGAGAGGGCGCCAGGCCCAGAATTGAATTAGGGCAGCCCAGGACTAGCAAGTTAGGGCAAGCCAGCGTAGCGGTAATTAGGGCAGCCCAGGCCTCAGTGTTAGGCAAGCCAGCCAGTGGTACTAAGGGCACAAGGCCCAGCCAAGTGAAGAACACCAGGCCCAATAGTGATAAAGTAAGGGCAACACAAGGCCCAGGACCCGTGGCTTGCTATTTAGACCTGCAGATGTGATAGGGGCCCAGCAGTAGGAGCAACCCCAGGTTTAATAGGAGCCTAGCTACCCACGAAAAGTCCCTCTAGTGTTAAAGGGGCCCAGTTATCCATCTATTGTATAGCTCTCCAGAGAGCCTGTTCCTCACTGTAGTGTTTCCACAGTAACAGGAGAACCCAATTTTAGCTAGCAAGGACCACAGTTATAGTTAGGTCCACCAGAGCTAGGTTGAATCCGTATAATAAATTGCCTGTATATTTGCTGTGGTCTGACACTGAGACTGTATATTTATTGACCACTACAGAAGGAAGTGAGACTCTGTTTGTATTTTCCTGCATTATTATCCATTCTACAAACATTATTGAGTGTCAGAACTGTCTTGCATTGCTTTGTGCCAGCATTTCGGTGTTGGACCACCATCTGAATCAGTCTTCAACTATCTTCAGAGTCACTTCACCCCGGTGTAACCCTGTCAGTCTTCACCTATCTTCAAGAATCATCCTGCAGTGCAACCAGAAGCAGACAACAGCCAATCCACAAAGAGCCGTACTGCAGTTGTCTCGAAGTTGCATCGTCCCATTTCTTATTTTCCTCTTACAGTTTCCCAGTATGGCATGGCCCCGTGCAGAAGTCTGCTGTCCGTTTTCTTGTTTTCATGTCCGCAGCAGAATACCGTTTGACCTATCAATGTCAGTTCTTCGAGTGACGTTTGGTTTGTTGTTTTTAGTGTGTCCTGGCTCGTCTGGCCATGGACTCCAAGTTTGGTCGCAGTTCGACGTACGATTTATTGTTTTGACAAGTACCTTGGCTCGTTCGGCCTTGGAACTCAGAAGACCGACACATTTCGACGCCCAGAGAGAGTGGTTGCCTGGAGTCTAAGAGTGGTCCAGAGGTCCTGATCCAGTGGGAGCATCAGCAAGTGTGTGTCTTTTGTCCAAAGGGAGTGCTTGCCTGGAATCCAAGAGTGGTCCAGAGGTTCCGATTCTCCCGATCCAGTGTGTTCATCAGTCCAGAGTGCATCTTCAGTCCAGAAGCGGACTGTTGGTTCTTCTTCTTCTTCTTCTTCATCCCTTCACTTGGCAATCCAGAAGCGGATTGTGGCCAAGTGGTTTGCATTGCTTCTTCTTTCTGGGCAGTCTAGAAGCAGACTGCAGCCGGATCTTGTATTCCTTTCCGGCAACCCTAGAGAGGTGGGGTGTAGCCGAGAACTCATGGTCTGTTAAATCCTCTCTGCATCCTTAGTTTTCCACAAAGGTTCCGTATTTCACTGGGAAACCAGTGGAGTGTTTCCACATTTCTTTCATCGACAGAGAAATTTACAAGCACCAACTGACAATCATCTACCGCATGGACTCTTCTTGTAGTAATAGAGTGGCTGTATCTTTAAAACCTAAATTTAGGGAGAGGTGCACCTCGGGGTGGAAGTAGATATCTGAGGATAGGAAAGACACTTTTACAGTGTAGCTGTTACAGTCGATTGATCCATTCTGGTATTTATGCTGTAGAGTTTCCCTCTTATAGGGAAGTAGGGAAATAGAAATAAGACGCTCTTACAGCGTAGCTGTTACAGCTGATTATTCCTTTTGCCTACAGTGAAATATAATCTTGCCTATAATGAAATATAATCTTGCCTATGGTAAAGTAGTAGTTTCTGTATGTATGATTGTCCCTCTTTTGTGTCCCTAACCTATGATCAATTGACAATAAGCAAGTTCCTTTTCTCTAATCGTGCCTCCTGCCTCTCCATTTTGGTGAAGAATTACATCACGTGAGCCAAATAGGAAAATAACTGCCTTACCACCTGAGTGGATGGATGTGAAGAGTCTGATATTCTTGTTGAGCACACTTCACTTGGTCTAAACAGTAACGATAACCTCCCTATCCATCTATCTCTCTAACTCTTCTTTCCTAACAAATAATAAACCACCACCAATGATTCTGGCTCTTCACCTTATTTGCAAAGTGAACTGCCAAATCTGTGTTGCACTTTGTTTACACAATGAAGTGCCAAACCTGGTTCTACCTTAATTGCAAGGTGAACTGCCAGACTTGTGTTGTGCATCAATTGTAAACTGACCTGTCAGGTCTGTGCTGTACTCCAACTGCAAAGCAACTGTTTAAAACGTAACACCTTTTGGATTACAATGTGGGTAGTCGACACAGCTAGAGTTAGATGGTAGTCAGGACAGGCCCCTCCAGCTACTCCTCTTTGTTGTGTCCCCACCCCATTATGAAGGAAGTCTAGGAGCCACTCCGGTTCAATAGTTAAATACTTCGACACACAGTGAGGTGGGATTTTTCTTTTCAGTGCTTTTCACCCCCGGGCTAGACATTTCTAGGGGACCAGTCCTTCACGTTTCCAGAAAGCACCTGGTTTCCCCACTGAGTACAGCTAAGAGGACAGATAAGACAGACATTTGTTTTTTGGTTTTTGTTAGATTTCTGTTGTGAGAAGACAGGCACACAAGTGACTTTACACATATATATAAATATATATTTATTTATTTTTTTTTAAATATAATAGCTCCGAAATCACTGGTCAGCCAACGAGGGCTCGACCATCAATGACCCTGTCCCCATCTGACCTTACAGTTGCTGTTTGTGACAACACAGTCTGTTTTCGTAACGAGCATTGTGATGTCACAGAGGCACTGTGAGGTTAACTGGGAGAGGCAAATGACTGGGTAGACTACAAAGATGTGTTGTAAACCTTGGAAAGGAACATCGAAAGTGAAAAAAAAAAGTATTCACTAGTAAATTGTAAAAGCCGAAACATATTTATGAAGGTACATGCTGAGGTGCAGTGCTACTCTTCAGTCATAGAAGTGACTGCAGGGATTTATATGAGGCAGGGCTGGCATCAGCACCCGGGCCACATGGGCAAATGCCCAGGGCCCCAGCACCCTTAGCAGGCCCACCGAGGGGGCCCGAAAACTAAAAAAAAAAAAAAAGGAAAAACTCAGTAGGAAGGTATGGGTATGGTAGAGAAATGGAAAAAAGTCTGTGGGGTCAGGGGAAGCTCAGCTAGTGTCAGGTGAGTGCTGCTGCAAATTAAATTGTGTTCTGGTGCTGCTGCTTGCTTGGTGCGCTCAGCGAGATCGGCTCACATAATCACATTTTCCTGAGTTGCAGTGCATTGCTGCTGTGGGCTGCGGCATGCGGCTACGCTTTGACCATTTTCTGTTCCTGGGACTACTGGACGGTGGGAATTCTGTTGGGATGCGTGGTGGATTGGAACCAATTGCACTCCTGTAAGAAGAAATTCAGTTGTTCTTCTGTGGAGCCGCTCAGGGCTCTAGATGTCTTCTGCAGTTCTGCGCTTGTCGCTCCCTCCCAGTTGCCTTGTACTGGTGGCGGATGGTATATGACTGGCAGGGAGCTAAGGTAAAGAGACTGCAAGCACTTGGCACACACTTTGGTATAGTGGTAGGGTAGGGGCTAAGGGAGTAATATAAAGAGGTCACTCTTGGGGGGACAGAAACATGGTGCCTGGCTGGATGATGGGGGTAGGAGCTTCAAAAGTAACTGTAAGGAGGTTTGTTCAAGGGACTCTGGGTCTGAGAGGTCATCCCTCATATAGGCAGATCAGAGAGGATGAGTTTCAGAACTTAAGGTCAAGGAAGACCTGTTACCTTAGGAGCTAACTAAGGACTGCTGGCGTGGTGAGGCGGGCGAGCATGTGTGGAGGATGTAAGAGGGCTTTAAATGTCCTGAGGATTGATGTTTATGTGGAGAGAGTGGAGTGGTGGCACACTAAAGTTGAATGAAAGGCATAAGGATGATGAGGGCACAATTGCCAATGCCAGCAACCTGCCACTTTCCTCCAGAGTCTGTCTGAGCGCAGTGCGCATCATGATCAAACTAATAAGTGCCACTACCTGCCCTGCCCTTCAAGTTAAGTTCATCACACACCACCACAACCCAGAGAGAGAGAGAGAGCTCCTTCGCTGAAAAAAACAAAACAAAAAAATATCTTCTGGTCCTCTGGACTGTCCATTCCAGGCAGCACTGCACTGTCTGCTACTCAGTTCTGGAATTGGATCGTGGCGAGGCAATCACCTTCTGACTGTCTTTGCTGATGGTCAGTCCGACTCTGTTTCCTGAATCCTGATGCTGCTGTGCAGCTGTGTTCGCTCGCTCACTCAGGCACCATTCTCTGGACTGTCGGGCCGGCATGTCGCTCTTGTGCTGTTCGGTGGGCCGGCGCTGTCAGACTCAGGGCCCCCTCCCCATGCCCCGTCTCAGACAAGTTACAAACACACTGAGTCTGCGAGAGACAGCCGAGCCAGGTGCTGCCGAAGATACCGGTAGTACCCTGAGGCCTGAAACATGGATGGGCATTGGACATCAAAGATCAAGGAACACAAATGGTGCCCCAGTGTTACCCACAGTGAGAAATAAGTGTGGAACAGTGAAAAGGAGCCAGAATGAGGGGATGTGATGTGAGCTGAGCTTATCAGAGGGGTCGGTTGGCGGATGTCATTTTTTTCATTTCGCATTATTTTATGCAGAAATCAAGCTTGTCTTTGTTGTTACTTGTCTCTGATGAGGCTCTCAGGTTCAGGTGCAGCAGTGTAGAACGAACGAGCATAGGGTGGGTTCATTCATTCATTAATTTGACATGGATTGGCATCAGCTGCCTCTGGCTGCTCAGCGCTAGAGGGGCAGCAGTAGCCTAGCCCGACTGAATTTGTTCCCTTCTCGCTCACACAGTGTGACGGTTGTTTGCTTCTAGTGCATTCTATTCATTAATTATGGCATCAGCTGCCTTTGGTTGTGCAACGCTAGTGCTAGAGGGGCAGCAGTAGCCTAGCCCAACTGAATTTGCGATCCCTTCCGCTCACACAATGCAACATTGGGTTGCTTGCTTATGGGTTGCTAAGTTGTAGCCAGTCAGAAAGCAAGACGGTGGAGTGTCTGCCCTGCACACCAGGCGGGAAATTGAAACACTGTCTCTCGCCACTCACCTTCCAAAAGCAGCATATTATTAGCGTGTGTGTGGGCTGAGTGACTTTTGATTTGGCTTGAGATTTCTGTATTCTTGTTCTATTTTCTGACTGACTCACACTTCACACGGTGACCGTGGGGTGACGGTCCGGTCCTCATTCAAGGAGTGTATGTATGGGAAGGTTAGGCCAGGGTATATATTTTTTTACATTATTTCACTGTTTTTCACAAACACAGCCAAACCATGCCTGATCTTGACCTGACCTGACTGGCTTCAGAAAATCCATCGCCAGAATCAGTCACTCAGATTGGTGTTCCAGAGTGTGCAGGTGGGACTGTGTTCTCTCACTCTGAATCTGATTGAGAGACTACTGACTGTGACTGTGTGCTGCTGTGCTCTGCCTGGCCCACTCCACTGCCTGTGCTGTGCCTGCCTGTGCTCTGTAAAGAAAGCAGCACAGCCTGCCTGTAGACTAGCGCCATGTGGCAAGTAAGCTGGCAACCATGAGCGATCCAGAATCAGAACCCCCAAAGAAAAAGCACAAATTGGGATGTCAGAAGCGGAAGGAAAGGAATGCAAGGGAAGAAAGCATTAAAAAAACTAAAAGCTAGATCCCTGATTCGGCAATTTCTGCAGCCAAGTGTCTGGTTTGGCAGCAGTGGAGGGGGCACTGCCAGCACCAGTGGTGGCACTGCTGGCACTTCTACCACTAGTCAGACCACAGAGATTTGTTGTGAAGAAGGGGAACTTGGGGAAGCAGAAGGCGAAGCTGAAGCAGAAGCAAGTAGAGCAGGAATGAACAACAAAGATGAAGGTGATGATAGAGCAGGTGACGATGATGAGCCAGCAGTCCTAGATAACAACAACAGTGATGGAAATGAACACCAGCACCACCACACCCAATCAGTGAGTTTTAAAATATTTTGTAATATTTTTTTAGGAAAGGAGGCAGGGACAACGAAAGGGAACATTGTTTAACCAGGAAAGGCACACTAAGCCGAAGCTTGATTAGTTATTTCCAGATGCAACCGCCGACCTGGGAGCACAAGAAAGTTAAGTGACTTAATCAGGATCATCACACCGTACTAGCTAGGCGGCTGTGGGATTCAAACACAGGTCTCCAGATCTGCAGCGCACAGCCTTAGCCCACTCACTGCACTATACTACATCCCTTTTAATCCCATTAGTTCTCAGCCCAGGTCCCGCGGTGTGGGAAGCCAGGTATCGGTCACTGTTCAGTGGAGTCTGTCAGTCAGTGTGTCAGTCATGCACACTTGACTGATGAGACAGACAAAATGGGAGGGGCATGTCCTGCTGGGGAGGGCCACGGCTGGCTGCTGCCTGACATAGCACTGCAGTGTTCAATCTTGCACTATTTTAACCTGTCACTGTGCCTATGATGCATAGAGTTCATGGCTGGCTATGCCTGTCTGTCATTTATGTTTCTGTCTTGTAATTGATCAAGTAATCATCTAGACTGACTTCAGTCTGCTTCTGCTTGCTAACTTCAGAGTCCCATTTCAGTTCTAATAATCCAGCCAGTCAGTCAGTGAGTGAGAGAAGAAGCACGTGAGTTGACATCATGCTGTTGCTGGCAGCACTGCACTGCACTGCAGCCATTACTCCTCCTGGGTTGCTTGGGTTGGGGTGGGTGGGTGGGACTGACTGGGTCAGGGTCAGGGAAGGGTGGGTGTTATTAGTAGTTAGTTGGTCATGGTGCAGTGTGGTATGTCAGAGGTGGTCATCAGTGACTTTCTTCCTGCTGCTGCTACAGCCCTGGCCAACACACAGTGTCTGACATCTGACTTCCTTTATTAGGCTTTGAAGAAGCATTTATTTTCTCTTTGTTTTGGCTGCAATTGTCATGTTTAAAAATAAATATTGGGGTTAGATTATATATCCCCATATATGCAAGCACTACTGTCTAAAACTTAAGAACAGCAGCACCTTGCAAGTTATAGCACAGAAGCACTTTTTTGTTTCAGACAGACAGCACCTTATCGTCTTCTCTACCTCACTTAATTCTTAGGGTCCAGACCATCCAGGTCCATCTGAGCCTGTGGCTGCTGTGGAAGGTCAACCTCCTGGTGAACACCACAGTCTTGGTTATGGTGCCTTCCAACTTTGTAATCCACCACCAGAGCTTAGTGAAGATCCTGCTGAGTGGCCAGACAAAATCACTAATTCATTGCGAAGTCAAGCAGTCTTGAGAGGACCTACACAGCTGACAGGGTCAGATATGTTACAGAGAGTCTTTCCAGTGACTGAATACCCTGATGGCAAAGAGACTATTCTCTTCTGCTCACAACTATTGGAAATTAGGCAATGGATGTAAAATCAAAAGAGACTGGCTAGTCTACTCAGAAGTGGTTAATTCTGTATTCTGCTTCTGCTGTTTGTTATTTGATCATGATGAGAAGTCAAGTTTCTCTAGTCGGTCAGGTTTTTGTGACTGAAAACATCTGTCTGGCACTGAGGGTCCTTGCATGTGCATGAGATTTCTGCTCCTCATGTCGACAATTACTTGAAGTGGAAAGAATTAGAGCTAGTTCTTAAGTCAAATGCAACGATCAACAAAGAACTGCTCAGAAAGTTAGAATCAGAGAAGGAAAGGTGGTATCAGGTATTGAATCGTTTGTTAGAAGTGATTGATGGCTAGCTAAAAACAGTTTGCCCTTTGTGGATCTTCTGACAGAGTTTTCACAGAGCACAATGGCATTTTTCTGCAGCTACTGAACTAATGTCTAAATCGATCCAGTTTTGATGGAACACTTGTGATGGACTAGCGAGAAGACCAACACACATTATCTCAGCAAAGATATGCAGAACGAGTTTCTTGCCTTTTAGCAGATGCTGTGCTGGAAAACATGATAGCAGCAGTCAAAAAAGAAAAGTGTTTCAGCTTGATTATTGATTGTACGCCAGACAATTCTAAACAGGAACAACTGTCGCTAGTACTCCGCTATGTTGAAACTGATGAGGAAACCAACAAAACAGTTGAAATTAAGGAAAGCTTCTTGGAATTTATGCATGTCAAGGACACAACTGGGAAAGGGCTTGCCAGTGTTGTGTTAGATCGAATAACAAATTATGGTTTGTCAATTTCTGATCTTTGAGGTCAGCGTTATGACAGTGGCGAATATTGAGGGGACGGTACAATGGTGTGCAAGACATTATTGCTGAAAAGAACACTCTGGTTTTCTTTGTTCCCTGTTCTCCACACAACTGGAACCTTGTAATTGTACATGCTGCTGAAAGTTCCACTCATGCAGTCTTTTTTTGGGAATTTTGAAGAGAAGTTATACATTATTTGCTGCATCCACAAAAAGATGGGATGTTGCTTCACAGCATTTGACCAATCTCACCCTGAAAGGACTCTCTGAAACACATTGGAGTGCTCATCTAGATTCAGTTAGATCAATTGTGTCCCAATTTCCTCAGCTTACTGAATCCTTTGAGCAGCTTTTGCATGGTGACATTCTGGATGCTGAAGCCTTTTCTGAAGCACAGCCTCTGATGGCTCAAATTTCATCATACGAATTTATTGTTTCGTTAATAATCTGGCATGACATTTTGTCAAAAGTCAACAAAATTAGCATTGGTCTACAATCAAAAAAGATGGACATCTCCAGGGCAATTCCCTTGGTTCAAGCTATGATTTCAGACTTCCAGAATTATCTGTTGTGTGGACTTCAAAAGGCTAAAGCTGAAGCTGCAGAAATCTGTGAGCAACTAGATTTTCCAGCTGAATACCCTGTTCACAGAATCTGCAAACGAACCAAAAATGCTCTGACCCAGACTGTCGGAAGCTTCTTGCTGGAAAGCAGATGCTGAACAACTTCACACTGATCCTAGAACTGGATTTCAGCAAACACTCTTTAAGTCCCTACTAGAAAAGTCCTGGCTCAAATTGAAACAAGATTTGACTTGCCAAAATTTAGCTCCAATTATGGATTCCTATTTGACATAAAACATAGCTTCTTTGGCATCTGATGTTGTAGAGTTTGAGAAGACATGCAAGGATTTCTCAATTCAAGTTACAGCCGGGGATCTGTCTGGGGGGGGTAGATGTTTCAAGAACTGAAGACATTGTCAAGAATGCTGCCTGATCATCTGTCACCTCTGGAGACTCTGCAGTTTATTGTTTCTCGATCACTGTGCCCTGCTTTCCCAAATACTGTTGTTGCATTGCAATTGTTGCTGACTCTTCCATTGTCAGTTGCCTCAGCAGAAAGGAGTTTCAGCAAGTTAAAGCTAATCAAGAATTATCTCTGGTTTCAAATGTCACAAGAACGACTGAATGCCTTAGCTATTCTGTCAATTGAGTGTAAAGAAGCTGAGTCTGTGAACTTTGACAAATTTTTTCTAAGTTTGCCTCTGAAAAATCAAGATGAAAAGTGTTCTAATTTTTCTTTTTTGATTGATGAATATAGAGAAGGAAAGAAGCTGAATCAATCTGATCTATCACAAAATTGGTTCCAAATTTGCATTTCAGTCTATAGAGAAAAATCAAGATGGAAAGTCTTGTGATACTGTTTTGTGATTGATGAATAGTAGAAATAAGCTATTCTGTCTTGTGAACTTTGACTGTTGTACAAATTATTTCAAGTTTTGTCTGTGTAACATCAAGATGGAAATGAAATGGCCGGTGGCACTGAGGGTTGAGGCGCTGGACACCACACCTTGCACCACGCCAGTGACCCAGGTTCGGGAATGGACTCAGGCTGGCAGGGGAGAGGAAGGATTGAGCGTCCCACTACTGCTCTCCTTCCTCTGGGGTGGGTACAGGACATGCACCACGCTGCAGCAGCACCTAGCAGAGGCTAGGTGCACTGCCAGTGACGGGCAAACTAAGGGGAGGGAGCGCAGCGGGCGTCTGCACGTAGGTGTATCAGACACCATTGCACGTCTGGCTTCCTTAGGGGTTGTAATGGCAGAAAATCGCGGGGCAACCTCGGCGGCTCATGGCTGAGCCCTGTGCCCCCGGACACAAGAGGCGTGGCCACCTGGATCCCGGTACAGGCCCCGGGGGGGGGGTCCTGTTAACCGAACCAAGCCTGTGTGAGTCAGGTGCATGGAGCATATGCCAGACCTGGTCCGGGGGCGCGGATGCAGGTGACCGGCGGTTGCTGGGGCTCGCTCCGCATGAGGAGGAGGATAAAATGTAATATAAAAAAAAAAAAGATGGAAACTAAAGTCTTTATTTTTTGTTGATTTAACATGACTAGAAAATGTTAATGCTGTGCTTGAAAATATGTTATTAATTAAATTACAGTATGTAAAGGAATACTCATTGCATGTCTTATTTGTAGTTTGAGCCAGATTCAGTCAAAAAGTATGACAATTAAAAAAAAAATTGTTTTTGCTTGGTGGGGGGTGCGGAGGTGGAGGGGCCCACTGAAGGTCCACTGCCTAAGGCCCACAAAACCTGAAGCCAGCCCTGATATGAGGCACTGAGATGTTAACAGTTGCATATCTCATTTATTTAAGGATTGCCCATGGAGCTGTATGCATGCAAGTAAAATACAGAAAAGGTGGTTTCAAATAACACTACCCCATCAAAAAGGTCAGCAAAAGACTTACTCTTTAACAGCCTAATTTCTGACTTTCTAGACTCAATAAAACATAGTGCAAACAGTATACATCAAGCCCACCGATCCCTCACAATTAAGGCAGTCCCACTTTGCTTCTGGGATAGAATGTATCGTACTGTACAGCCACCCCCACAGCACACATCCATGATCCATAGACAGACCACTGGTGGGTAGTGACTGCTGACCACACCCTGGACTACCAAGTGTCATCTGTGCAATTTTTCCTATCTGGCCCTTTACGCTTGGAATGTGCAACCTATAGTAATTCAGCTAGGTGTTCGACAAACAAGTCCAAAAGTAATGTATTTACCTCCTGTAAGAGGTATTTTTCCCTTTTTTTAGATAGCTTTTATCCCCAACCACTGTCTGCCTAGTCCAGAGGCCTGAGGGCTTGCCCATTTGTTGATTGCCCCAAATCTGTCCTGTACTAGCCCCTGCCTGTCCACAGTGGAGGAGCCACAGTACAGGACCCAAGACTGTCACTGACTCACATTGTGACAGGTGCATTTTTTGATATATGTATATACATACATATACATGTATATAAAATGGATAAAAATAGCTCCAACAAAAGCAAAGTTCTAATTGTATAAAACACATCACACATTACCGTGTGTATATCAGAGCACGACCGCACACCTGCACTTTTACCTCCCTCTAAAACAATTTTGCTATTTTATAAGATAGATAATCGATTTACCGTAAGGGTCGCGGTTTTGATATACGCATGCCTTGGGTGGTTGATGTACCAAGGCGTGTATATCAGAGCGCAACTGCACACCTAAGAGTGGGTTATCTATTACATATACATATATATAACACGTATATGTGTGTATGTATATATATATATATATATATATATATATATTATTTTATATATATATACATATATATATATATATATATTTATTACAAAAACTTTATTAATGCATCAGTTACAGTGAGAACTATAGCCACAAAAGAAGGAAATGAGAAACCCTAATGCCCCCCCCACCCTGCAGAGAGTACAGGAGTCGGGTGTGCCCTTGGGGTCATTGGTCATAATGCTCATGCCATTCTACCCCCATCCCCACCCTGTAGATAAAAAGAGCTGGGTGTGCCTTGGTGTCTTCGCCCTAACGCTCACCCCATTCCATAAATAAATAAGGTGAAATGGGTACAGTAGAGGGGAATGTGTTGAGTGTTAGGGATGAAGACCTCAAGGCACACCCCGACGCCTGTCTGTGTCTGTAGGGTAGAATGGTGTGAGTGTTATAACTGATGACCACAAGGCACACCCCCACTTCTGTCCCTCTCTGCAGGGTCGGGGTGGGGATGGGACGTTAGGGTTGGAAACCCTAACGCCTCATTTTCCTTTCTTTTGTGGCTATAGTTCTCACCCTAACTGATGCATTAACAAAGTTTTTTGCAATGAATATATATATATATATATATATATTTTATTTTTTTTGTCCATCCCACAGTCTCCCCCATGAACCTGTTCCCTGACCCCATCACGATCATCTCTGGGACTTTCTATTTATCCACCACATACCCAGGATCACAATTGCTGTGTGTGGCCTGCCCTCTCTGTCGTGTGTGCGTGTCTGCAGGATGTGCTGGCACCATCTCTGATAGACCGGGTTTTTCACCTCCCAATTTCTCCTCTGAGGGTACCAGAGTGCAATGACAGACATGCATGAGGGCGATACTTGTGTGCTGGCACGTCAGGCAGTTGCCCCTTCTCCCTTGATGTGTGCCCGCTGTTCTACCACCTGTCTTCCACCAGTCAAGTATCGGAATGTAGTGTTCCCCCTTCACGAAAGAAGACATCTGTCCTTGGGATGCTTGATGTTCCCATACTGGGCTAGCTCCAAGTGACGCAAGTCCATTCTCGAACCCAAGTCACCAGCCTAGCATGCAATGGCACTACCAGGTTTCTCAGTGGCATGGTTTTTGCTTCTCATTTTGACTCTCTTCTACCTCATTGACATTGGACAAAGTCTACTTTTGGTCTCACATGCAGCCTCCACCCCTGATGAGGAAATGTACTCCCCGTCCAACTGCCAGAGATCACTGAGATGGTGATCCTTTCCCGGGCTGGTTTGTGCTACACTTAGCAGCAGACTCTAGTTCTCAATTCCATGATTATGGCTTCCCTAGTCTGGCTCTAAACCTGTGCCACTGGCACAAAAGCACAGTGCGCTTCCACTGAGCCATGGTGTGGTGCCATGTGTAATTGTTTTTATCTGTAAGTAAAACACCATGACAGGGTGTGCATTAAGGGATTTTAATGCACACCCCAGGTGCGTAGTAAGGCACGTGGCCACAGGCCGAGTGGCCTTATGCCTCTTGGAAGTGCATTAAAATCCTTTAATGCACACCCTGAAGTGGCTTGTCACACTTATGAAATGGCTCAAATGTACTTTGATAATAAAATAATTTTTAAAACAGTTGTGTTTTTTCTTTGTTCTAAAAAAAAGTAAAAAGTAGTAAAAATTGAGAGAATAGTTTTATTTGAAGTCTTTCGCCAGCAGATGGTGCTGTGTTGTTTTGCTTGCAGAGCAAGGGAAACTGCATGTAGTTTGTGTTTAGTTTCGGAGTTGTGATTATCAGTTTGGGGGAACAACATAGAGACATAGAATTTGACGGCAGATAAGGACCGTTGGCCCACCCAGTCTGCACATTTCCCTACTTGATGGATAAGCTGCAGATCCTAGTTAACTAACAGCCTACTTCTACAAGCCTACAAGCATGAGTAAAGACAGCTCCCCCTTGCTGCGATCAGTTGTGAGTCTCTCGCTCATCAAGTCTGCTACCCCTGCCCCAGTATGATTGACTGTGACTTGCTCAATCAGGAAGACTGCCCCACTGCTCTGTTCAGCTGTTTCAGTTGGTTGTGACCTGCCTGCTTCCAGGTTCAACAGTAAGGAGGTTAGTTGTTTAATTAAAGGAAATTTCAAAGCTGTAGTGTTGGGCTTTATAGCTGCAGCATTAGTCCTCTGAGGTATAAAAGATATTTTTTTTATCAGTCCTGTTGGAAAGGTAAGGGATCGAAAATCTGGTCAAGCCCAATGGCTAGCTGAGCCCTTGCACTTCCACTGGCCACGCCCCTGTGCTGGGACATTTTGTGATATCTAACCAGGGAAAGCATGGGGGTGTGCCACAGTGAAGTCTGTGGGGCTTGGTTTAAACTTTTTTAGGGATTATATTTCTGGTAGAAAGCCACCACTCAAACTAATAGGCCCACTATTAGGTGAGCGTGTGCTTTCATATATACCAGAGATTGCTAAATCACTTAAAAAAGTTTTGAATCTGAGCCCCATAAACTTAAATAGGTGCATCTCATGCTAAGGTCCCTGGTGACTGCAGGGGCATGGGCTGGCGGTCCAAGAGAACGGATCGGCTGGTTATCAGGCCCAGCCCGATATATGATCCCAGCCCATCCTAAAAGAACAAATAAAAAAAATAGCTTTTGTGGCTCAGAGGACTTACACTGCAGAAAGGTAACAGGGTAGGCTGGCCCAGTGGCAGTGAAGGTTGAGGCACTGGACACCACACCTCGCACCGTGCTAGTGACCCGAGTTTGGGAGCGAGCTTGGGCCACCAGGGGTCAGCTGGAGGGGGAAGGGCGAGGAGTTGGATCGCACAGCCACAAGGCAGCTCTCCTCTCCAGGGAGGGATGTGGGGTTTCCCTGGTTCTTGGCTGCCACCCGGTGGAGGCTAGCTGGCAGTGCCAAGCCAAGCGGGGCACCTGGCATTGGGCCAGGAGGGAGGGAGGAAGGGGCCGTTACTGGAGGCGCAGAGCACATGCACGCCTACACGCGCATGTGCGCCCGCGATCTGGCGTCTCAGGTAATGGGGTAACTGGCTATAAAGCCTGAAAGCCCCCAACAAAATGTTGGAAATTCAGTTTAATGTAGCAGTTGAGTGAGGGACTGATGAGAGAGCAATATTTTATGGCTGATGCTTTTGTGTAGTGGCTGTTTCTGCAGTATTAATGAAGTTGTTACTCTCTCACTGCACTCTGCTCTACCTCACTAATCTCTGTGGTTTTTAATGGCGTCTCATCATCTACGGTCTACTCTTTTTTGCAGTTTAACTTTTTATTGAGACAGTTCAATGAAAATTTTACATACTTTTGATCATCACATGGTTACAGTAGTCAATTTCACCTAGTCATCTTATACATTAAATCTCATATTTCATCACAGGTTATCAGTTATTCTTAGTTCTAACATCCTATAGGTGTTCTAGCAATCAAGTCGTATTTCCTATATATTTCTTTTTAGACACTTTGGGGAGGGCTGCATTTAAATCCCGGTGACCAGCCCGGCCCAGTGGCACTGAGGGTTGAGGCGCTGGATGCCACACTTCGCGCCACACCGCGACCCAGGCTCAGGAACGGATCTGGGCTGTCGGAGGTCAGCAGGGGAGGAAGAGGATCGAGCATCTGGAAGACTGCTCTCCTGTCCCGAGGTGGGTTAACGGGGACACCCGGCTCAGTAGTGACCTCTGGTGGAGATCAGAGGTGGCACTAGCGTCGGGATGTAGAAAGAGGTTGGAGCGACAGCAGGCTCCAGTGGCAGGAGGCGTGGAACGGCCATGCAAGGAGCTATTGCACGCCACGTCCCGAGGGGCAACAACAAGGAGAAAAAAAAAAACTACCTCGGCGGTAGGCGACGGTGTGGATCCGGGGCCAGCCCCATGTCCAGTGCCAGTCTCTATCGTCATGTGTTCCCAGTCTTCTTCCTCCTCCCCAGTCGCTCTACTAGATTCTAGGTAGAGTGCCAGAGGAGATGGCAGTCCCGCCCTGGGGGGCTCAGAGCCGGATGTTGGGTGGCGGGGTGAGGCTTGAGGGAGAAGGGCCCAACTGGAGAAGTGCAGAGTCAGAGGCTTCAGGCAGGTAGCAGAGCAGAGCTGAGTATCCACACCCGAGAGAGTCCTCCGAAGGTAGGAGATAAAAATAGTTGGGGGAAAAAAATCCAGGAGACCAACCCCCTGGCTCAGCTGACCCACTGTGGGAGGAATCCCGCTTCTGCAGGGAATCCGTGACACCGTCCCTCTGCCTCCCCTACAATCATGACTGAGATTTTCTTTGATTTTTCTCTGTTGTTCTTGCTGCGTCCCCATCAACGGTCTGCTGGTTTCCCCACTGTTTTAATCCCTTGTCTGATTTTGTTTCTTTTTTTTTTTGTCCCCCTTCCCCCAAGCCACTCTCAGTTTTTTACTTATCTCCTTATGGTATAAAATCCAGGCAGAAGTCTGAGACATAGAATATCCATTTTTACCATTTAGTTCTATGTTGGTCCTCCCTGTCCCAAATCCCAGCCATAAATCTTTCCATGTAGTATATTTCATTCATGATTTTTCTCCAGTTGGTGATGGTGGGATGGGCCACCTTCATCCAGTTTTTTATTATTGTTTTTTTTTTTTTTGTCGCTAGTAAGTAGAGCCAAATAGGAGAGCAGGGCGACAGTTGGTGTCCACTTGCAGGGTCCGAAACCAGAGCTATTTGTGGGGTTAGGTTTAGGGGGGCTCATTCTAATGTCCCTATCTGTAAGAGTATTTGCTCCCAGAATGTTTGTAGTTTCGGGCATGACCAAAGAACGCAGCTCTGGTCAATGGAGGATGACCCGCAGTTTCTCCAGCATTCACCATACCTGCTGGGCATATATTTTGCTAATATCTCTGGGGTTCTAAAGTATCACCTCTCTCCATTGGGTGGTGGGTGTAATCTTTACTGCTGTAATAGAGTACTTGAGCCGTGTTTCATATTCTATGTTTGTGTTCAGCTCTTTATTCTAGCTTTACAGAATTGTTTTAGTGGAATCTCCCAGTTGTTGTTGAAGTGCTTTATATGCATTCCCTTTGAGATGTCCCCACTGTGATCCTCCCTGAATGCCTATTATCATTGTCATTAGTAGTGGGGGCTGAGAGGGTCTTTTGGTCAGGGTTTTGCATTTATGAAATAAATACATTCAAACTTGCAAGCACCTGAAGCAGTTCCTGCCCATTAGGTTGTATGTTTTTTGCAGTTCTTCAAAGGTTGAATGCCATACTGGTCTAAAAATGTTAAAATATAAGATAGGCCCAGCTGTCCCAATTGATGGAACACTAGGTCTATTCTTGCAGACATAAATTACTCATCTGTTTTGAGGATTCTACAGTAATAGAATGTCTCCTGGAATGCTGGGTGTTTTTAGATTGCAATCCACACTTGTAGGGTATTACACGTTAAGGGAGTAAAGTTTCTCAGCCGTAAAGTAGAGCAGACTGTGGACAGTAGTATACGGCCTATGTCGTGGAGGTCATTTAAGTGGAATTAAATCTGTTTCCAGATCGCATTTACTTGTGGGGAAAGCCATAGGAGAGCTATGCGGAGATGGGCTGCCCTGGCATATTCTCTCAAATTTTGCAAGTTAACTCCACCTTGGCCGGGACGGAGTTGTAAAATGGATAATCAAATTTGTGTTCTCTGGCCTACCCATATAAAATCTGGATATCATTTTCCGCCACGACATGAAGTAGGTGGGTGAGGGGAAAATTGGGAGGGTTTGAAACAGATATAGTAGCCTAGAGAGTACATTCATTCGGACAGTCTGTACCCTTGCAAACAAGGAAAGTGGAGAAGAGTCCATCTGCCTATGTCTGTTTGTATTTGATTGAGCAACAGCTCACAGGTTACCATTTCTAGGGTAAAGAGATCCTGGGGAATTATTTTCGAACTATTTCATTTTAATGGAGCGCCATTTAATTTTATATGTGTCCATCACAATTTGTGTGTGTGTATGAATTAGATATGACCTCAGTCTTTTTAAAATTTAATTTGAAACCAGCAATTTGTGCAAAAGAGGTTAGTATGCGACATATCGCCGGGATTGATTTCTCCAGGTTAGTAAAGGTTAAGAGGACATCATTGGCATATAGCATTAGCTTGTGGTTCTGTTGTTCTGTCTGACTTCCCTCCACCTTTGGGTCCCGTTATATTGCCTGTGCAAGCGGCTTTATGTGGAGCACAAACGGGCCGGGTGATAGTGGGCGGCCCTGCCGTGTACCTCACTGAAGGTGTATTGGTTGGGATAATGTGCTATTAATTCTCATACACGCCTGAGGAGATGTATATATGGACTGGAAAACTGCTGTCTACTCTTGACTGGGAGACATTGCCCTATTGTTTTCAGTCAGAATATACTGAAATAACTAGGTATGTGAAACTGTATTGAAGTGGCATTAGAGAAAATGGTTTTGTGGGCAGAAAGAGGATGAGCTTCACTGGACATGCGGTGCGGTGCTTAACGGGATATCAAGAAAAAAAGACAGTTGCTTATTCGGAGGCCACAGTCTATAGTTTAAACACTCGAAACTTACGATTGTTGATTTAATTATTGGGAATTGTTTCATAATGTGTTCTATGTATGGCAGTGTAGGTTGTTTGGAAAAATATTGTTAACAGTTTTTGAAAAATGTCTTTGTAATACTGAGGTACTGAAGACTAGGATTCTCAGTATCTGGCTTTACTTTATTTTTGGAGGTACAGTGATATTGTTCAGTAAGTAGGTTTTTATGGTGAGAAAATGAGATTCAGCAGATGGCTGTGTGTTTGTGGAGATATAATGTACGGTTAGCTGACATCTTGGCCAATGACATTTCTAGAATTTTTCTTCCCATTTTATAATTGTTATACTTTGTGTCTCTGTAAGTTTGTATAATGTCTAATACTGCAGCTGACCAACTGCACTCTTTTAAAAGAGGTTCTTTTACCTGAATAAGTTATTTTCCCTAGTTAATATTAAGAACAAAATAATACTAGGACTTCTCAAGCACATGGCAGAAGACCCTACAATATAGTAATACTGTGTTCACCACTGAACATCTACCCCTTGACATTTATTGCTGTGTGGGAGGATGCTTATTCAGTGCTAATCAGAAATTGATGATCTATCAGGAGCTGTTGGATAGTTTGATACCTTTTATTGGACCAACATATGTCTTGTACAAAGATGGTATAGTACATAAGCCTTCAGAGCCCAATATTCATTTTACATTAAAGCGGAACAGTTACAGCTAGGCTCCCAATACCTAGCGTAATTGGTTCCAATGTGCACTTTTGTGTAAAACATTTTGGTGTTTATATACTGTTTACTGTACTATAGTAGATTGTATCATACTCGATTTTTCTTAGTTGTAAGCTGACATTTTCTGTTATTACAAATCCCAGAATCACCTGCAGATGACATCAAAGCAGTAGGCAGCAATGTAAGTAAGATTCAGTAGCCTACATAGGAACATAAAATTTGACGGCAGATAGGGACTGCTTGGCCCACCCAGTCTGCCATTTCCCCTACTAATGGATAAGAAGTGCAGATCCTAGTTAACCAGCAGCCTACTTCTTCCTGCCCCCACCCCCAAGAATTGCCTTATGACTGTCCCATGCATGCTTGAATTCCACCACTGTTTTTGACTCCTCATAACCTCCTCCAGAAGGCCGCTCCATGCATCCACAACCCTCTCTGTGAAAAATACTTCCTTAAATTACCTCTGAGCCGCCCCTCTGTCTTCAAATTGTGCCCCTTGTTCTTGCACACCTCTTTTTTGAAAGATGCTACCCTCTTGGACTTTGTTGATTCCCTTGAGGTACTTGAAAGTTTCTATCATGTCCCCCCTCTCCCTCCTTTCCTCGAGGCTATACATATTAAGCTCCTTAAGTCTGTCTTCATATGTCTTCCGGTACAGACTCTGCACCATTTTAGTTGCCCTCCTCTGGACAGCTTCCATCCTGTCTATGTCTTTGCGGAGATTGGGTCTCCAGAACTGCATGCAGTACTCCAGATGGGGTCTCACCAGCTGTCTGTACAGAGGGATAATAACTTCCTGTTTTCTATTGGTGATGCCTCTCCCTATGCATCCCAGTATCCCCCAGCCCTCCTTGCTGCCCTCTCACATTGCTTGCCCACCTTTAGGTCATCTGATATGACTACCCCCAGGTCCCTTTCCATTTTTGTTGTTGTTAGTATCTCACCCCCCATTGTGTACTCTTCCCCTTGGTTTTTGTTTCCCAGGTGCATTACCTTGCACTTCTTAGCATTGAATCTAAGCTGCCATACATTTGACCATTCCTCTAACCTTGCCAAGTCCCTTCTCATCCTTCCCACCCCACCTTGTGCATCAACACTGTTACAGATCTTTGTGTCATCTGCAAAGAGACATACTTTTCCTTCCAGTCCCTCTGCAATGTCGCTTATAAAGACATTGAAGAGGACCGTCCTAATACTCGAACCTCCCGCGTACCCCACTAGTAACCCCCTTCAGAGTGACTCCATTTACTATTAATTCTGTGTCCTATTCTCCAGCCAATTTTTACCCAGGCTGTCATCTTGGGACCCACTCCCAGGCTGGCTAACTTGTATATTAATCTTTTGTGTGGGACTGTGTCAAATGCCTTGCTAAAGTCTAGGTAGGCCATGTCCACAGCCCCTCCCTGATCTACTACTTTGGTCACCCAGTCAAAGAAATCTATCAGATTTGTCTGGCATGACCTTTCCACTGTGAATCTATGCTGCCTTGGGTCCTGTGCCCCTCTGGCCTCTAGATACTCGACAGTTCTTTCCTTCAGAAGTGATTCCATCATTTTCCTACCACTGAGGTTAAGCTAACAGGTCTGTAGTTTCCTGCTTCTGCCTTGCTCCCACTTTTGTGAAGGGAATCACATCTGCCTCCTCCAGTCCTTGGTACCACCCCATCCTCCCATGATTTGTTAAAGAGGGTAGTCAGTGGTGTCACTAGTTCTACCCTTAGTTCTTTAGAATTCTGGGATGAATCCATCAGGCCCCATTGCTTTGTCCACCTTCAGTTTAAGAGTTCTTTCAGAACCCTTTCTTCTGTAAATGGGCTGGTATCAACTTCTGTATCCAGAGTGTTTCTACTGTTTGTTTTAGGTACCTCCCCTCTTCCTTTGTAAATATTGAGCAAAAATATTTGTTTAGTATCTCTGCCTTTTCACAGTCACCCTCTGCCCACCCTCCTCCCTTTATTAAGCCTCACTATCCTCTCCCTTGGTCTTCCTTTGCTCCCTGATGTACCTATAAAAGGTTTTATCCCTTCTTAACTGAGTTGGCTATCTTTTCCTTGGTTTGGACCTTTGCTGTTCTGACTGCCTTCCCAGCTTCCTTTTGCTTTAACTGATACAGTTCTCTGTCCTGCTCCTTCTGTGATTCCTTGTACTTCCTGAATGCTTTCTTTTTCTAGAACCTTCACTGCCACTTCCTTTGAGAACCATAGTGGTTTCTTACATCGTTTCGTTTTGTTTATTTGCTTCACACAAAGGCTTGTTACCTCTGTGATGGCAGTTTTTATTATTCCCCATTGTTCTTCCACCCCTCCTTCCTGCCCATTTGCTAGTGCATTCCTTAGGCACTCACCCATTTTGGCAAAGTCAGCCCTCCTAAAGTCCAGTACTTTTGCCTTTGTATGACTTGACTCTATTGCTGTGTTTATTGTGAACCATACTGTTCGATGGTCGCTAGTTCCCAGATGGCTACCCACTTTTACATCTGTGATCCTCTTCATCTCCATTTGAGAGAACCAGGTCTAAGATTGCCCTCCTCGAGTGGGCTCCAATACTAGTTGTCTAAGGCATGCCCTGTAGGGCATCTAGAATAACCCCACTTCTTGAAGTGGCTGCTGCAACTGCATTCCAGTTAACATCTGGCATATTCAGATCACCCATCAGCAATATCTCCCTTTTTCTGCCATTCTAAGTATACTTTCTATCATTTCTTGTCCATTTCCTCCCCTGAGAAGGGGTCTGTATACAACCCCAGCGGATTGTGGTTCCATTGCGGTCTCCAAATTTACCCACAGTGCTTCTTCTCCTCCCTGTTTTCCCTTTGTTCTGTTGCTTTGATTCCTTCCCTTATGTAAAGAGCTACTCCTCCTCCTCTTTTACCCTCCCTGTCCCTCCTGCAGATAGTGTATCCTGGCATGTTTACGTCCCAGTCATGGTTTTGTGTGTACCATGTTTCTGTGACTGCCACAATATCCAGATGTTCCTCCTCCATCAAGGCCACTAATTCAGGAAGCTTGTTACTCAGACTACGGGCATTGGTACTCATTGCTCTCCATTTTTTGATGGCTTTACCTTCTGTTGCAGCATCCCCCACTGACCTTTCTACCTCGGTCTTTTTCTCATTTAGTACCCTGTTTTGTAGGGAGAGGCTGGGATTTTCCTGCTGCTTATCAGTGCCTCCCTTGACTAGTTTAAAAGCTTGCCAATGAAGCATTTAAACAGATTGCTCAAAAGACTTTGTTCCCTTCCTGGACAGATGCAGACCATCCTGCCAGTATAGGCTGGTGTCCCTCCAGGTGGAACCCCATTCCCCAATGAAGCCAAACCCTGTTCTCCACACCATTTTTTCAACCATTCATTAAACTGCATGGTGAAAGTACCTCAGCACCTCTGAGAAGGATACTGTGTGTGCTACTTGTCTTAGGCCCTCCCAATTCTGCAAAGTCCTTCTGCACTGCTCTAATCTCATGTTGAGCCAAGTCATTTGTCCCTAGGTGGACAATGACATCCAGCTCAGACTCCCGTACAGCTGTTCTCGTGATCCTGAGGATGCGCTTCCTCTCCCTCCAAGCCATGGCACCAGGCAGGCACCTTACTTCAGTTTTCCCTGCTCCCCCCAGTTCTATCCCCCTAATAATTGAGTCCCCCACCAGGAGCTGCTTCCTTTCCTTGTAGTGTCCTCTGCCTCCTTCCTGTGGGCCTCCCTTGTGATAGTTGTCCTCAGCCTCCTTAGTCTTCTCTGCGGGTGCATCCATAGGGGAGCTATGCTCCCCCAGAATGGTGTATGGATTGTGGAGTGGAACAACTGACTGGGTGTGCCTCTGTTCCACCATCCTCACCCTCCCTGAGCCCACTGTGCCCTCACAAAACAATCAGCTAAGAGCTCTGACCCACCGCTGCGATGAGTGCCTTCCTGTCAGCAAGATACCCTACACAACAATTTGAAAGAGAAAATACCCTGTTAATCAAACAGAGAAAAATGCAGACATCCAAGTCAGACACAGGTAAAACCTCCCCAGCCCCAAAGCAGCCTGGTGGTTTGTGCTCTGAAAGCAGTCAACCCCAAAATAAGTCAGCTGTGCTTTAAACTCTTCCTGCACTGAAAATCTTAAGAATTGTAACAAAGACTGTCTTTTCCTGATAATTCTAAGTTCCTTATTTCACCTTTCAGTTAGAAGTAGCCTCCACCTGCAGAATATCTGCTACAAACCAAAGACAATTGTAAGGTTCACCTCCCTCTGTTGTGAGCACTACTCGCTTTCTTGCAAATCCTATGTTCAGTATTGCAGCTTCCAGCCAGAGGTAATTTGACTTGAAAAATATTAGCTGTTCTGATGAGTTTGCTGTAAAACACTTGCTTATAATACTATTGTTCTCAGGTCTGTTACCAAAGCTATTGGCTGATAAGTAGCTATGATGTAAGCACTTCCTGCTAAAGTCTGGAATTTCCTTTTACAAGCACACACAGATAAACACAAAAAACAGTTTCCACCCCTTAGGGCACTTGTCTGGGTCAAATACACAACCTGTACCTGCACTTATTTCAGGATTTATGACAAATTCTTAGCCCAAGGTTTAAACTCTACCTGCACTGAAAATCTTAAGAATTGTAACAAAGACTGTCTTTTCCTGATAATTCTAAGTTCCTTATTTCACCTTTTAGTTAGAAGTAGCCTCCACATGCAGAATATCTGCTACAAACCAAAGACAATTGTAAGGTTCACCTCCCTCTGTTGTGAGCACAACTCGCTTTCTTGCAAATCCTATGTTCAGTATTGCAGCTTCCAGCCAGAGGTAGGTTGACTTGAAAAATAGTAGGTGTTAGCTGTTAGCAGTGCATGTTAGGGTTGATATAAGCTTGTTTGCTGGTCCCGCTGTTCTCCATGGGCTATGTGTGGTTGCAGAGGACTGTAGTTGGCCCCTGGAGAAAAGCAGTCCTGGAAAACATCTGATTGGAGATTATAAAAGCTCTAATATGCACTGCAGGCTATTGAATCTCCCACTGCTGCCTACTGCTCTGATGTCAGCTGCAGGGGATTCTGGGATTTGTAGTAAAAGATGTCAGCCTACAACTAAGCAAAATTAGTCTAACATACAGTAAACAGTGAGTAAATCAAAATGTTTTAGCCCACAAATTGCATATTGGGACTGGCATGCACTTGCCAGTGAGTTCCTTAATGCTGATGGGTCCCCTTGAAGAAACAAGGTATGTAATAAAAGGACCTTGATTGAAATCTGAATAATGTTTTAAAATAAGAGATCTTTTTTTTTTCAGTTTTAAAGGCAATAGAGGCTTATAGAAACGTAGAATTTGTCGGCAGAAAAGGACAGCTTGGCCCACCCAGTCTTCCTAGATGGTCCCTGCCTGGTCTGCCTCCACAGGCTTTAACTGGTCTCCAGCGACTCTCCCTCCTCCCTTCACTAATATTCCCTTGTGTTTATCCCACAGATGCTTGAAGCCCTATACTGTTTTTGCCTCTACCACTTCCATTGGCAGTCTGTTCCAGGTGTCTACCACATTTTCAGTGAAGTAGTACTTCTTGACATCCCTCTTAAACTTCTCCTCTCCAGCTTCATCACATGCCCTCTGGTCCTGGTGCTCTTCCTACTTAGAAAGAGAGTCTCATCCTGCACCCTGTTCAACCCCGTGAGGTACTTGTAGGTCTCTATCATGTCCCCTCTCACTCTCCTCTCTTCCAGAGTGTACATGTTGAGGTCCCTCAGTGTCCTCTCGTAAGGCTTTTGGTGCAGCCCCTGCGCCATTTTAGTTGCCCTCCTCCGGACCACCTCCACCCTTTCGATGTCCTTTCTGAGCTGCAGCCTCCAGAACTAGACACAATAATCCAGGTGGGGTCTCACCAATTAGCGATACACTGACAACACACCCTTCATCCTCCTGCTGGAGATACCTCTCCCAGTGCATCCCAGCATCACGCTGGCCCTACCCACGGTACTGTCCTACTGCCCTTTCACTTAGAGGTCATCAGATATGATAACCCCAAGGTCCCCTTCCTGCTTAGTCACCGACAGTACCTTCCCCACCGTCCTACACTCAGTCCCTGGGTTCCTGTGCCCAATGTGTGTAATTTTGCGCTGTTTGGCGTTGAACCCCAGCTGCCATGTTTTTGACCACTCCTCAAGTTTCCCAAGAACCCTATGTATTCATTCCACCCCCTCCTGATTGTCCATTCTATTACAGATTTTGGTATCATCTGCAAAATACATACCTTCCCTTCCAGTCCATCTGCAGTGTCACTTAAGACGACATTAAAGTGCACCAGTCCCAATACTGAGCCCTGTGACACCCTGCTGACCACCCTTCCATCTTTAGGGTGAGTGCTGTTAACAGCCACCCTGTGTTGCCTATCTGTTAACCAATTTCTAACTCAGTTCATCACTATGGATCCCACCCCTAGGCTGCTCAGTTTCTTAATCAGTCTCCTGTGCAGCACAGTGTCGAAGGCCTTGCTAATGTCTAGGTAGGTTAGGTCCACTGCCCTCCCTGATCAATTTCCTGGTCACCCAGTCAAAGAAATCAATCAGGTTTGCCTGACATGACCCCACCCCACCCCACCCCCATGAATCTATGCTGCCTTTGGTCTTGCAGCCCATTTGATTCATGATACACTGCCAACCTTTCCTTTAACAGTGTTTACATTAATGTCCTCACCACTGAGTTGAGACTTACTGGCCTATAGTTGCTAGCCTCGTCCCAGCTGCCACTCTTATGTACAGGAACCACGTCTGCTCTCCTCCAGTCCTCAGGAACCATGCCCAATTCCAGTGAGCTGTTGAACAAGCCTGTCATTGGGGCAGCCAGCACCTCCCTGACTTCTTTTATTACCCTTGAATGTATCCCATCCAGTCCCATAGCCTTGTCCACTTTCTGAACTGCAAGTCCTATCAGAACTCTTTCATCTGAAAATGAACTTGAGTTGCCACCCCACCCCCCCATTTCTACTGCTCTCTGGTGGTTGTCCCCACCTCCCTCCACTTTGAAGAGCGAGCAGGTGTGCCAGTTTGGGATATCTGCTTTTTTCTTGGTCTCCTATTGCGCAGGCTCCCTCTACTTTCCTCCTTATCCTCACTATCCCTCCCATTGGTTTCCTCTTCTCCGGGTGCCTTTGAATTTCTGTAGCTTTAATTCCCTCCCTCACATGTAGTACAACCCCTTCTCCTCTACCCCCTTCCCTGTCTCTCCTGAAGAAAGTAGCCTAGTATTGCCATAGCCAAGTCATGACTGTCAGAGCACCATGACTCGGTTATGGCCACCAAACCCAGGCTAGCCTCCTCCATGATGGCTTCCGGGTCCGGAATTTTATTTCCCAGACTCCTTGCATTGACATACATGGGGTTCCATACCTTATTACCTCCCTGCTTGCCTCCTTGCTGTCTCCCCCCTCCTTCCTGCAGCTCCCCCTTGACCCCCTTCCCTTTTTACCCTTTCTGTTTCTTGTCTCTTTTACTTCTCCATTATTGCATTCTAGCTTTATAACCCCCCTTATCCTCTGCCTTGTCTCTGCCTCTTTCTTCTTGCACTGCCCTGGGGGAGCTTCCTCCCCTCAGACCCTCTTTCCTTATTGCTTCATCATGTAGGGACAATTTTTGCCTCCCTTGGTATTACAGCTAGTTTAAATGCCCATCCAAGTAACATTTAAACCTCCCACTAAGGACTGGGATCTTCCTCCTCGAAGAATACAAGTCATCTCCTTCATAGAGGCCCATATCCTCTCAGACTGGTCCCCTGTCCCCCGTGTAACCAAAGCCCTCCTTTTTTTTTTTAAATTAATCTTTATTAAGTAACATAGGTACAAGCGTCTTTACACAGTACTATTACTGATATTTTATAGCACAGCAAATTTCACATAGAAATGGGACAATTGTCGCCTCTTACCTACAGACTGCAGACAAATTGTGAGCAGCATCTCAACCCAGCCATTTGTACACAGAAAAAGGATATGGGATGTCTGGAACAGGAGATTGGGCTGACTACTAAGAGTCATTGCGCAGCAGCCAAAGTGTCCATCTGCGGACAAATCATGCATTTGGAGATTAACTTTATAAGTTAATTCTTCCATAGACTGAATGTCCTGAATTACAGATAGCCACGACTGATATGTAGGTGGGCCCATTTGAAACCATTGCTGAGTGATGGCTTTATGTGCAGAAGCTAATAGTATGTTCCAGAGCTATATCTTATCACGCCCTACCAAGCCTGCAGGGGGAAGGCCCAGTATTACATTCTCTAATGAGAGAGGGGGAACCCCTAGGCCAAAAAGGCTTGACAATGAGGTTATAATATTGTCCCAAAAGTCTGCTAATGCCAAACAAGACCAAAAGATGTGGCCATGATTGGCCTGCTTTTCCCCACATTTCCTCCAACAAGCAGAGGAAAAACGTGAGCCCCATTTTCCTTGCATGACAGGTGTATGGAAGTAATGAGTCCTGACCTTCTGGGCGAACTCCTGCCACAAGGGGGAACAGGTGGTTTTAAGTCCTGAAAGGAAAACCATGGCCCAGTCAGATTCAGGAAGCACCTCATTGCTTTCTTGCTGCCATTTTTGTTTTATATGAATGGCATAATCAATTTGTGAAGCTTTAATAGCTTTATAAAGGGATGAAATCAACCTGGTCTTGATGGTATGCTTATAAACTGTGTCCATAACCGCCATCAAAGGTTTTACTTTTTGAGTATTGAAGGCTGCTGCACGCTGCTCTAACATATATGTGCGCAGTTGTAAATATCTGAAATTATCTGAGTTGGAAAGTAAAAAGGATTGTTGACGGGTGTGGAAATCTGAATGGGTATCCCCCTTCATTGCCTGGTTAAGATAACAAAAGTTTTGCCTAGACCATCTTCTAAATGTCAAGTCATGTGTGGTGGGATGAAAGCGGGCATCCCATATAAACCACCTAAAGAGTCACATTAAAGACCCAATATTAAACTTTCCCCATAGACAGTAAACCCTTTTCAAAGTATTACATACGGAGAGTAAAGACAAATCTGTGTTATCTTCCTGAAAAGCTGGGTCCATGGCCCGGGCAGTCAGCGGGGGCCCCCCCTCCTCCCTCATCTCCATAAGCTCCCAGTTAGTGGAATTATCAGTGACATGCCAAATTAGTGCATTTTTAGAAGAATGGCCAGGTAATAGTCCTCTAGGTCAAGTAGCACCCTGCCCCACAAAGCCTTAGGTGCTTGCAATAATTTATATTTGATTGTAGGGCATTGTGAGACCCAGATGTACTTAGAGAGAATATGCTACCATTGTTGAAAATGGTGTTTACCTATATGAATGGGGAGACATTAAAACAAATATAGATATCTTGGGACTCGATAGTCATAATTACCGAATAAATGCGAGAATACATAGGAAAGTTGAGTAGAGACCAACGAGTCACATCCGCCTGCACTGTTTTTGTCAGAAGGACAAAATTTGGCTCAAATAGGTTGGAGATGTTTTTATGTGTTTAAGCTGTGGCACCTTCCATTTTACTGGTAACAAATACCTGATTTGGTGGGAGGGGGTGTAATGGAAGGCCAGAACTTTTGTTTCAGATTTATTACGTGAGTAGCCTGCATGCTGCCCAAATGTTTCAAGGGTCTTCCAGACTTCTGGGATGGATTCTTCAGGGTGAGCCAAGTATAATAAAACATTGTCCACATATAGTGCAATCTTGTGGTGGGCTCCACCCGCCTCAATTCCCTCTATTTTTGGGATTGTCTCTAATGGCTTTTGCCAATGGCTCTATATATAGAGCAAAAAGAAGGGGCAATAGGGGGCACCCTTGCCGTGTCCCACTGTTAAGGTTAAATCTGGAGGACAAGCCTCTGTTCATTCAGACATAAGCCGGGGGGCGGCGTTGAGAGCTCAGATGCCTTTGATGAACTGACATGGGAACCCATAGGTCTGAAGAGTACTGAACAAAAAGCTGCCGACCACCTTATCAAAGGCTTTTTCGATGTTGAGACCCATGACACAAGCCAGGGTCCCGAAACGCCGAACAGCCTGAAGGACATTGAGTGTGCATCGGACATTATATGGAGCTTGTCTCCCTGAAATAAAGCCCATTTGATTCTATATGTACGATATCAGGGAGCATGGGGTTGAGTCTCTTTGCTATTATAGAAGTAAGTAATTTATAATCCATATTAAGAAGTGATATCGGACGATAAGATCCACTCAGGGTTGGGTCCTTGCTGTCCTTCAACAAAACTGAGATAGTGGTTCCAGGATGGTGGAACCAGCTCTCCTTTTCCCCAGACCACACTGAATACTCGACCCAGCAGTGGAGTTATCTCCTTCTGGAGGACTTTATAAAATTCCCCACTGAAACCATCAGGGCCAGGGCATTTGCTGTTCTGAGGTCTTTAATTGTGGTAAGGATTTCTGCCTGTGTTATTGGGGCAGTCAGCCGCTGCTTCTACTCGGTTGTCAGTTGAGGCAGCTGTAAGGAGTGTAAAGTATTCATGTTTGGCAGGCAGGGGAGTTTCCTGGTGAGGGCTATAGAGAGACCTGTAATAGAAGACCATGGCATCCGAGATGTGTTCATCCTGATACACCAGCTGGCCTGTGTCCGGGTGCCGGAGTTTAGTAATAGCTATTTTGGCAGCACACTGCTTAAGCCTATAGGCCACCAGTTTTGTGGCCCTAGCACCCCCTTTGTAGTTTTTTTTGTTGTAAGTAAAAAAAAATGCTTTTTCTATTTCGGCCTTCTGTAATTCTTGAATTTTAAGTTTCACCCTCTTTATCTCTGCTTCTACCTACCTATCCCATTTATGTTTTTGTTTGGTCTCTAAATCCTGAAGACTACTGATTAGGTCTGAAAGCTGTCACTGTCCCTCCCTTTTCCTGTGCACTGCTAGAGGAATTAGTTTTCCCCATAAAATCGATTTGGCCGTATCCCATAGAATTTGTGGGGAGGTGCCTGGTCTGTCATTATTTTCAGTGGCCAACTGCAGGAGAGTCTTGAGTTTGGTCACAATGGTGGGGTACCAGAGAAGTGAGCTATTCAGTCACCAGTGTGTTTTCATTTGGGGGATATGTAAGTTAACCTCCAAGAAAACTGGCTGGTAGCCTGACAAAACAGACATGCCCACCCACATGGATGCAAACTGTGACAGGTCCCTCTGATAGGTGAAATACATCTAACCACGAGTAGACTTTAAAATGAGGGGAATAATGTGTATTATCTGGCAGAAGGGTAGCGTGCCCACCAGACATCCTCCAACCCCAACTCCCTCAGGAGGAATTTAAACTGTTTGGCAACTCTATTATTTGAAGTTGAGATCTGAGAGGTTGTGTCCAGTGACCTATTCAGAATAAGATTCCAGTTCTCTCCCATAATCAACCCCCCCCCTTAACTTTATCAGAAACTAATTGAAGTAAACTGGAGTAGAAAGTACCCAGAAAACCCGGAGGGGCATATACATTGACTAGAGTAACCGGGGTATCATGAATAAACCCTATGACAATTAAGTACCAAGCCCCGGGGTCTACAATAACCTCTGTCTTTTTAAATAGGACTAAGGCAGGGAGCAGTATCATTATCCCCCACTTACGCCCCTTTTCCAGAGAACGTGATATAGGGTGGGAAAGCCCCAAGCCTTAAACGTTAGTTTCCACTGGAGATAAATGGGTCTCCTGTAAAAATACAAGGTCACATTTCTGAGTTTTCAAGTATTTAAGTAATTGCTTATGCTTGACTGGTTGTTTATGCTGTTAACATTATAAGTTAAGATTTTTGCCATTGTTTCTTGTAAAGCACACATCAGCTGCAGAATATTATATGGCAGTAGGGACATGCAACTAATCTGAGGGGCCATCCACTTCCCCACACCTACTCACCGACTTCCAAGGTCGAGTAAGAATAAAAATCCATACCTGGAGGGGGGTCCTGATTTTGACACAGTCATTCCCCCAGACTAAGGGGGGAAGCCAGGCCACTATGCTCAACACTGCAAGCCAGTGGTACTCAGGCAAACCAAACGTCATGTTGGAAACCTAGGCCCAATAATTAAATAGAAATGAGAAGGTCAGTTAAACATAGCCCCCCCAAAGCTAAAACATAACATATTAATCTGCCATGCCTCTGCCTAAAGAAAGCCCTCAGGTTCCCGACACTGACTTGAAAAATTCCCATTGTATTATGTTTCTGCCTGGACTGTGGCACATTGCCCCACCCAAAGTTCTGCACAGGTAGATTAACAGTGCTTTTTCTTTGAGCCTTCAAGGCAGCAGGTCCCCTGTTGATTAAATCAGGCAGCTCCACCCCAATAGAAAGTGCCATAAACAGGTAACGGGCGTGAGGTGTAAATGAGCAAGTTGCCCGACCTTCTTGGTGACACCCTTTCGCCCTCAGCTAGTCCAGCCCCTCTATGAAGAACTCTTAAGGGTAAGGGGGAGTAGGCATGTCTGCATAGAGAATTTACTGAACTGTATACACGTAGGGTAGGCTGGAGCAACCAGTAAGGACAACATGAAAGAGATCAACAACTAACATCAGCCCCAGCTTACACATGACCCATCTTCCTCCAACCCCAGAGAAATAAATATTGAAGAATAGTTGTATAACTGCGAAAACGAGGCATACTTCACACTTAATAAGTAGAGAACCAGTATTACTGTAGGCAAGGCCCCTAGAATTCTGCGGCTGCAGAATTTTGTGCAGAACTTGCAATCTACCGCAGAACTTCTGCAGTGCCGCAGAATTCACTCTTCTTGGTGATTTTTTATTAACATTTCTGTTTATCCATAGAATCTGGTTCCCTTCCCCTCTTTTTATATCCCAAACTGCTCTATGATCAGAATGTGATGTTATCATTGCTATAACATCATACATTAGCAAATGAAATGGCTGCATTCTGCAACAGAAATGAACAGTCACTTATCTACCACAGCTCCCATTGCCAGAGGTGATGGCACAGCACATCAGGCTTGGTGATATTTGCTCAACCTGCACTACAGCCTAATACAATTTTCAGTCTTACATTATTGCACTAGGGCCAACTTAAGCAAAACCTTGTCGGTAGCACAGACCTGTTAAGTCCATACCTCACTTTGTACAAACTTATTTGTGGCTTTAAGGTATAGAGATGCCATCTGAAATGAATAACTGGTAAAATGAATTTAACTGTCTTTTTTAAGAAAAATAAAATAATTATGCCCAGAAAAGTGGAATATAATAATGTGTAGACCTGCTGAAAGAACAGACCTGTTAAATAATTGCACTGTACAAATTTTTGCCAGGGTTACTGATTACATATTGTCACTGGTTGATAGAGTCACCCAAAAGTTATGGAAAAATGTGTTCAGGGCCAGAGGGTAGCATATTGTGTTTCCGTGCTGGCAACTGGGGTTCAGAGATTAGCTCTGGGAGCTGGCTGGGCAGCATTAGGATTGGTGGAACACATCACTGCTCTGAGCCGGGGAAGGTATGGTGCAGTGCTCTGTCTCACGGTGGACACATTGTGATGGACTGGAGAGCTCTATCTCACAATCGGTTCACATGCATGTCATGGCCTGATAGTGTTACGTAGTATGTCAGGGGAAGCAGGTTGGCATGAAAAATTAGTTTTGCAATAACTCCTCTTTTCCGTTCATTCCATTTCTAATGGGACCTGTATGAATGAGGAAACAACTTCATGGAAATAATAAAAAAAAAAATATATATATATACACACACACACACACACACACACACACAATCTCTCTCTCTCTCTACTACACACACATATTTGTAAGTATGTTACAGATTGCATATAAGTGATATACAGTGGGAACCTCATGAGTGGTGTAGAAAGCACATACAAATATGTAAGTGATACACAGTGGAGACCTCATTAGTGGGATAGATAGCATATGTGTAGAAATACCTTCTTCATCACATACAGTCTCTTCTGCATATTTTATTTATGCAATAGGCAAGGACCTTAAGGGAGAGACATTTGTTTTGCTTTTTTAGGCATAAAATTATTTCTCTGTCTGTTATTTTTTGAACTGGTGTTACTGTGCTTTCCCCCATCCTGATTGCTATAACCACTGCCATGAAAGTGAAGTCAGGATGACAAGCTGACACTGTGATGTGATAGTTTGTTAGTGCTGCAGAACTTCTGCAGAAATTACAAACCACTACCGAAGAAGTTCTGCAGCAAATGGTAGTCTTGCCATGAGAACTTGGTCCCGCTAGTGCCGCAGAAAAGTAGGGGTCTTGACTATAGGCACGTGCAGCAATCAAACACAAATTAGCACCTGCAATTAGGAGGAGTTATCTGAGTTTCTTAGTTACAGAGGACAGCAATAGGACCCTATTGCAGTCCACATAAATTTGATTAGGGTGCAGTCCTTAACTTAAGTCTTCCCACAGGTTGCCTTGGTAGATGCAGTGAAGAGCCGACCACATAGAGTGAAAACCTGTTTGGTCCGGAGCCCCAGAATATGCCCAATTTCCACAGGCACAGATAAGGTCCACTGATTATTACTGATGAAAACCAAGTGAATCAAATAAGAAATACAGCACTCACCGCAAGATACTAGGAGCAATGTCAGCATGTTGCACAAGCTCCAGTCACAATCCCGAGGAGGACCAAACAACAGGAAGTTCATCTTGGAACCTCACACTGGAAACTACCTCATGTCCACGTCTGCCTGGTCTTGCTCTCGTGAAGAAACAGGATTCTGTAGAGATGTTCCTTCATAGCCCTGGAGCAAAGAGTTTATATCCATATGTAGGGTAGTGGGCTGTCACCCAACTGAACCTTTCTCTTGTGACAGACCCTTCCGTGCGACCTCCCAGGCTGTCTGCAGGAGATCCCTCTCAATCTTTTCTTTCGCCAGGGACAGGATTTGGATCCCTAGGCTTTCCAAATATGCAGCAGCTTCCAATAGATCAGCATATGTGCAAGGGCCAGAAGGGGTTTCTATTCGGAGCCAAGCTGGAAGCAGCATCTGGGTTTTTATCTCCCATGCCTGGAGCTGCTGGAGGATGGGCCAGAGGACACACTGCTTCTCTTGAATCAGTGAGGTATAATCATTGTCAATTGTTATCCAATGAGTTTGGTAAAACAGTTCTTTATGCTGCCATGCTCGGCAGAGGAGGTCTCCTTCAGAGTGTATGATGCAAACTTGATAACAAAGGACCGTGATCGGGTACTGGAGGTGGTGGGCTTGGGCCCCAGAGATCGATGAGCATGATCGATATGCAGCTCATAGCCCTCCAGCAAGTGAAGTGTCTCCTTCTGTAGAGTGTTGATGAAAATAATGCTGGATTTAGAGCTTTTTTCAGCACCTTCGGGAATCCTGTAAATACGTATATTTTCCCAGCAGCTGCATCCCTCCAGATCATCCAACTTATGGGCACGCTCCCGATCTCTTTCTTATAGGTATAGAATAAGGCGCTCGTGTCAGTCCGTATGTTCCGCCACCGCTGTTAGATGTTCTTCCACTTGGTCCGTGCACTTCCCAATAGATTTAATATCTGCTTGCAGCTGAGTGAGAGAAGTGTCTATTCTTTGGACTGTTTTGGCAGTTTTCTTGATTGTAGTAATCAGATCCATCTCCTCAGCATCCTCGGCCAGCTGCAGACTCTCATGGCAGCTCGAGGGGTCCACGTCCGACATACTGCAAGATTTTTTCAGCCAGCAGGAGGTCCTTTCGTCTTTGAGCTGGCGTCCCCTGAGACCTGGGTGGGAGGGCTTTAGAGTGGGTGCTCTTGGCAGGTGAGTCCATTAATTTAGAGGCAGATGCCAATGGATATTGGCCAGAGAACCGAGGGAGCAACAGATTCAAGCTGACATTAGCCTGCTAACATCACCGGAAGTCCCAACCACAGCCCTCGTTGATGCACCATGCTTTCTAGCAAGTGTTAAAAGCCGTAGTGCTGAGTGCCCTTTCCTCTCCCCGGCTGCATGCAGGTGACACCTCATCAAATGCCACCCTGCATGTGACCTGCTTAAAGCCCCTCCCTAGCTCCCTGACACTACCATTCATGGCCCTTAACCTGTCCATACCAAACTGCCCTAAGGGCAGCAGGGAAGACAGTAAGGCAGGCAAAGTCCCAAACTGAGGAAACACTAGCACGAACAGTAAAAGAAGGTGACAAGACTTTCTATAGATACATTAGTGAAAGGAGAAAGTCCAGAGGGGGTATTGCTAAGCTCAAAAGAGAAAAGGGGCATGTGAGGAGGAGGGCCCTGTAAAAGCATCTATCCTAAATAGATAATTTTGCACAGTATTTACTGAAGAGAAGGTAGAGCAGGGCCCACAGCTCAGCACCAAGGACACAGCGGGGAGGGAGGTGAGCACTTCTCCCTTCACAAAAGAAAGGGTTCTACAAGAGCTTGCTAACGCTCAGGGTGGACAAGGCAATGGGACCTGATGGCATACATCCCAGGGTACTTAAGGAGCTAAGGGTGGAACTAGCAGAGCCATTAGCAGAACTGTTTAGTGAGTCTCTGAGCACAGGAGAGGTCCCAGAAGACTGGAGAAGGGCTCATGTGATCCCGCTCCACAAGAGTGGTAGCAGGGAGGAGGCAGGGAACAACAGACCAGTCAGTCTTTTTTTTTTTTTTTACGTGGTATTTATCCCTCCTACTGCCCTCTCTCACCACTCAATCGGACTTCCTCTGTTGCACTAACCTTCTTCACACTGGAGTCTGCCCCTAGAGCACCTTGGTCCATATATATCCTTTGATTGCCGGATTACCCCCCGGTGGGGTGGAGGGAGCCCTCTACTCTCCCCGACCATCAATAGTGGACACTGTGCAGCGGAGTCTGCCCCGATGATCCGACGGCACGCAATGAGGAGTCATCACCTAGGCGAGGAGAGGGTGTTTTTCCTCTTTTTCTTCCCCTAGCGCTGGCGTGCAATGAGGGCCAATGAGCAAGGAGGCGCAATGAGACGCACCTCCTGCTCTGCCCCTCGGCCGATGTTTGTCCCGGAACCCACGCTGCTACCTCCCTCTACCGCAGCTACCTCCCGAGCTCCCCCAGGAGGCGGTATTGCGGCGGGAGCTTGCAGATTGACACCCCAGAGGAAGGAGAGCAGCCCGTCGGGCACTCAATCCCTTCTCTTCCTCGGCCGACTCCTGGTCCGTGCGTTTCTGCCCCTCATCATGGGTCATCATGTGGTGTGTGAGGTAAGCATGCCCAGTGCTTCAGCCCCTCAGTGCCACCGGCCGCAGACCGCCAGTCTTACCTCAGTAGTGGGCAAGATTATGGAGGCACTCCTTAAGGAAAGGATAATGCAACACCTGGAATCCATAGGGGCACAGGATCCAAGACAGCATGGGTTTACAAAGGAAGGTCCCACAAACTAATAGATTTTTTGACTGGGTAACCAGAGTGGTGGACCTAGGGGAGCAGTTGATGTTGCTACTTTGACTTCAGCAAAGCTTTTGACACTGTTCCACATAGAAGATTGATAAATAAGCTGGGTAGGCTCGGGTGGGTCAGAAGTTGGTCAACTGGGTGGCAAACTGGTTGATGGGCAGAAAACAGAGAGTGGTGGTAAATGGTTTACAGCCAAAAGAGATGCATGTCACAAGTGGGGTACCTCAGGGATCAGTCCTGGGGCCAGTCCTCTTCAGTATCTTCATTAGTGACATTGCAGATGGACTAGAGGGTAAGGCTTGTCTGTTTGTAGATGACACCAAGATCTGCAACAGAGTAGATGATCCAGATGGGGTGGGCACAATGAGAAGAGATCTGGATAAACTAGCAAAATGGTCAGAAGAGTGGCAACTGGGATTTAATGCAAAGAAGTGCAAGATCATGCACAATGGAAAGAGAAACCCTGAAGCCACCTATAGGCTGGGAGGGGAGTTGCTGGCAGTCACAAAGGAAGAAAGAGACTTGGGCATCATCATCACCGATGACCTGAAATCATCCAAGCAGACCTCTAAAGCAGTAGGTAAGGCTAGGGGGATGTTAGGGTGTATTAGCAGGGGTATCACAAGTCGTAAGAGGGAGGTAATAATTCCTCTTTACAAGACACTGGTTAGGCTCCCATCTGAGTACTGCGCAGTACTGGAGGCCACACCTTCCCAAGGACATTAACCAGATTGAGGCAGTCCAGAGAAAGGCAACCAAAATGATGCAGGGACTGCATCAGAAGACCTATGAAGACAGATTAATGGAGCTCAATATGTATACCCTAGAGCAAAGGAGGGAGAGAGGTGATATGATCGAAACATTCGAACACCTTAAGGGCATTAACAAGGTGAAAGAGTCCAACATGTTTAAATATAAGAAAAATAGGAGGACAAGAGGACATAGCATGAGATTAGAGGGAGGCCAATTAAGGGGGAATGTGAGGAAATTCTTTTTCATAGAAAGAGTGGTGGATGCATGGAACGGCCTACCTCAGGAAGTGGTGGCTATGAATACAGTGCAGGGCTTCAAATAGGCATGGGATAGGCATAAGGGAGCAATACAGATGAGTATGAATAGATAGGCCACTGACAGAGCAAAGGTCAGCTGGCACATTTATAAGGTAGAAAAGAAATGGGCAGACTGGATGGGCCTTGCGGTCCTTATCTGCCGTCAGCCTCTATGTTTCTATGTCCCTTGCTAGGTCATTTGTCCCCAAGTGGACAATGACATCAAGCTCCCTCCACTCTCCTGCCAGCCTAGCAGTCCTCTGGATCTGCCCCCCATCCTAAGCTAAAGCACCAGGGAAGCACTTCACCTCCCTGTCCCTACCCTCGGGCCGTCCCTCCTTATTGCATCATCATGTGTTAGGGGGGCAGTTTTTGCCTCCCTTGATATTACAGCTTCCTCCCCCCAGCTAGTTTAAATGCTCATCCAAGTAACATTTAAACTTCCCACTGAGGGCTGTGGTCCCCCTCCTGTAAGGATGCAGGTTATCTCCCGTATAAAGTCCCATATCCTCCCAGACTGGTCCCTGGTCCCCACTGTAGCCAAAGCCCTTCTTGGTGCACCATGTCTTCCACCAGTTGTTAAAAGCCCTAGTGCAGAGTGCCCTTTCCTCTCCCTGGCTGTACACAGGTAACACCTTGGCAAATGCCACTGTGCATGCTACTTGCTTAGGGCCTCTCCACAGCTCCCTGAAATTACCTTGCACTACCACTAACCTATCCCTTACCAGATCATTTGTCTTCAAGTGGATAATGACATCTAGCTCCCTCCAATCTTCTGCTGCCCTAGCGATCCTCTGTAACCACTCCCTATCCCTCCCAGCTGAAGCACCATGGAGGCACTTCACCTCCCTCTTCTTTCCACCTCCTGTTCTGAAGTCTATCCCCTAACTGTAGAGTTCCCTACTAGCAGCTGCTTTCTCATCAGCTGGGGGCACGTCCTTCTTCCTTGGGGCCTCCTTTTCTGGGGACCCCCACATCCTCCCTTTTTACTGCTGTGGGTGCTTCCTCCTGGCTGCCCCATCACGCCAGTAAGGTGAAGGAATTTTGCAGTGGTACAGGCTAAGGAGTGTGTGCCCTGACCTCCACCCTCCTGGAGCCCACCAAGGTGTAATGGTTCTTCATCTGCCTAGGCATCTTCTGGGGAGGCGGTGGCAAACTTAGTGGCCCTTGGCTAGGGCAAAAATGTCTTTGCACCCTTGCCAGTTCAGCCCAGAGTCCAGTCACCTCTGCCCTCAACCCAGAGAGATGGGTGCAAATGGGGCAGCACCTCAGTCTTCAGAATGTGTCCGAAAGACTACAGCTCCACACCCGTTAAACTGCACCACTCCCATGCTCTTTCTAGCCATAACGTTTTTGGTTTTTCAACCTTCCCCACACCCTGCTACTGGCTTTCTATGCCTGTTTACTTCCTACATTTTCCTTTCCTTAACTGTATTTATTATCCTACCCTAGATAGAATGTCTCCTATTCTCCCTTCTGCCAGTGGCTACCTTTTCCTAATGTGTACTGTCTCTTACCCCTTAGTTGTTACCCCACCACCTGAAGTTACTTGACCTTATGCTATCATATTTCAGTATATCTGTACCCAGTACTGTGTTTTCTCCTACCTTGGTCTATTGTCTAACTCTGCAGAGTTTCCTGCAGACTGCAAACCATCTGTGGACACATGCAGATGACTTAAGATAGATGTTCCACTCCTGCTCTGTCTCACAAGCATGATGGGACATGCTGGGAAAAGTGCTCAAATGTATCCCAGAGTAAGAGCTTCCTGGCTAGCCCTGCCAACAAGCCACCAACAACTTGCAGTCAGAACTGTGACTCAGTCACCACCTCCAGTTATCACCCCTTCCCCAAACTGCAGGGCATATGACAGTTCTTTTATAGTGGGCTACTATGGCTGGTCTCAAACTTACCCTATAGTTAATAATAAACACACTAATTCAAATAAGTGGCACCACAACTTACCCCCACCTAAGTTGTCTGAAAATTACAAAAACGTTTTTTACTTCTGTAACAAATGCAGACAGCCTCAGCATATCTACCTCTCTAGTAGCAGTCACTATTTTAGGTGACAAATAATAGCTTGAGCGCCTGCTGCTATTATTCATATTCTTGTGTACAGATTGTCTAGATTATTGTTACATTTAGTGTGTGTGAATCAGCTGTGGTGAGGAGTGGGTAATGACGTGGTCAACATCACCGGAAGTCCCAACCACAGCCCTCGTTGATGCATTATGCTTTCTATCAAGTGTTAAAAGCCATAGTGCTGAGTGCCCTTTCCTTGCCCCGGCTGCGTGCAGGTGACACCTCATCAAATGCCACCCTGCATGCGACCTGCTTAAAGCCCCTCCCTAGCTCCCTGACACTACCATGCATGGCCCTTAACCTGTCCCTTGTCAGGTCATTTGTCCCCAAGTAGTACATGTTGAGACATTTCCTATTCAGCTTACACCCCACCCACCCACCTCCCTGCCTTGTCACTCGCCCATCTCAATGCCTTTTATATGCATGTTGGTTTGCACTGGGTTTTAGGCTTTATAATGCATTTGTTTGGCTGGGAGAGATTTACTAACACAAAATAAAATGAAAATTATCTGTCATCTTCTCTAGTTTCTGTTTTCTACATACTGTTTTTCTTCCAAATTGCCACTCTGTTATGCTTCATCTCTCATATACTACATTGGAGTGTAAAGGGTGCACTTAGGCAGTTCTACCTTAGCAAATTGATAGAGGCAAGTAATGCAGTGAGGAGGGCTAAGATGGAGGCAGAGCTCAGAATAGCAGATGAGGTGAAGAAAAATTATAAGGTCTTTCTTTGGTACATCAGGGAGACACATAAGAGAGAAGAGGAAAAACAAGGGAAATTGAAAAGCTGAAGAAGGGAGATGGGGTGAAGGAAGACATCCAAAAAGTTCAGTTTTCTTGGTTGAAGAAGGGCCGCTGCTGGAATGTGGTGTTAAAGGTTCTGAGGGGGTTGAAGATGGGGACATCACCAGGGCCTGATGGACTGCATCCCAGGTACTTAGGGAGGTGGGGCAGTCTCTGGCAGCACCCTTGGTAGACCTTTTCCATCTTTTTGCTAATGGCAGGCATGGTACTCATAGATTGGAAGGTGGTGGCTGATAGCTGTGGACAGGGGTCACCAGGGCAACTACAGACTGGTTAGCCTGACCTGTGTTGTAGGGAAGCTGCTGGAGTCTTTTCTCAAGGAAAGGTTGGTAGACTTCCTGGACAATGACAGCCTCCAGGACAGTAAACAGCATGGCTTTACAAAATGGAAGTATGACCAAATGAACCTGGTACAGTTCTTAAACACAGTGTTTCAGGCAGTGGACAGGGGCCACGTGGGGCACGTCCTGCATCTGGACTTCAGCAATGGCTTTAACTCAGTGCCTATAGACGTCCTGAGAAGAAGTTGGGTGACTTGGAGTTGGGGAAGATATAGAAACATAGACAGTGATAGCAGAAAAAGACCAATGGTCCATCCAGTCTGCAAGAATTCCCTGTTTAGCCCTGGGACCTACTGCCCCTCCAGGGTCTTAGCCCTCTCCATCCTTCCCCCATTCCCCTCTCAGCTTCTGCCTCCCCGGGCAGCCACTATCTATCCCAACCATGCTTGAACCCACCAACAGTTTTAGCACCCACCACTTCAGCAGGCAGATTGTTCCACAGCTCCGTGACCCTTTCTGTAAAGTACTACTTCCTGACATCCCTTCTGAGCCTCCCTCCTGCAAGTTTCCAGTCATGTCCATGTAACCTTGAACTAGTATTCAAGCTAACCATTTCTCCACAGTTCACCTTATTAATTCCTTACAGGAACTTGAAGGTCTCTGTCATATCTTCCCCTCTCCTTTCTGGTCTCCAGCGAGTACATGTTCAGTGCCTTGAGGTGCTCCTCATAGGACCTGCCCTATTGGCCCTGAATCATTTTTGTTACGTTGTACTGCACCGTCTCCAGCCATTTCTATTCTTCCTGAGGTGAGGACACCAGAATTGGGCACTGTACTCCAGGTGTAGCTTCACTAAGGATCTATATAGGGGATGTATTACCTCTACCCTTTTGCAGTCAGCACCCCTCCTGATGCATCCTACTCACTTTGCTATATGCCTTGTTGCACTGACTCAGTTGTTTGAGGCAATCATTGATGATAACTCCAAGGTCCTGTTCCTCAGTTGTAGTGCTAGGTCTCACCCCACTCGTCCAGTACTCTGTCCTGGGATAGTTGTTCCCTAGGTGCATGACTTTGCACTTTTTGGCATTGAATTTCAACTGCCAAACCTTAGATCAACCTCACTAGCTTCTGTACGTCACTCTGCATTTCTCTAATTCCCTTGCCGCTGTCCACCCTCCCACGTAGCTTAGTATCATCTGCGAAGAGGCACTGCCTACCCTGGATACCCTCACCAGTGTTACTAGTGAACATATTGAAGGGGACCGGTCCCAGAACAGATCCCTGTGTTACCCTGCTTGTGACCTCCCTTTTTGCTGACTTGACCCCATTGACTACAACCATCTGCTTCCTCCCCTTTAGCCAGTTACTTATCTAGTTTACTGTGACCTTAGCTGCACCCAGATCCTCCATCTTCTCCAGCAAATGTCTGTCAAAAACCTTGCTGAAGTTGAAGTGGAGCAGATCGACAGTGTGGCCCTTATCCAATTCCCTCATCACCCAGTCAAAGAAAACTATAAGGTTAATCTGACAAGACCTAACTGCCACAAATCTGTGCTGTCTACGATCTTGAAGTCCGTTGCTTTCCAAGTAGTCCATGAGGTTCTCTTTGACTAGTAACTCCATCACCTTCCATGCAGTAGAAGTAAGACTGACAGGTCTGTAGTTCCCAGCATGTTCCTTGCCCCCCCCCCACCTTATGGAGCAGAACTATATCCGCAACCCTCCAATCCTTCATAACTACCTCCGTCCTTAGAGAGCTGTTGAATAGACCTACCAAGGGTTCACCCAGTTCTGCTGCCAGTTCCGAGTAACCTTGGGTGCAACCCATCTGGTCCCAGCGCCTTATTGTTTTTAGTGCTGCCAGCCCATTCTGGATCCTTTCACCTGTAAATATTGCCTGCTTCATCTCTGGGACCCCATTAGTGGCCTTGTTGATGCCACTCTCTGGCAAGGGCCCACCATTCTCCTTAGTAAAAACTGAGCGAAAGTAATCATTAAGGACGGCGGCTTTTTGCCTGTCCTCCTCTATCACCCTACCCCCTCTGCTAACCTTACAACCCCCTTCTTCCTTTTTCCCTGATATAGTGGAAAACAGTTTTTCTCAGCTCTTGGCCCTTCAGCAGTACGCAGCTGTGTGTCTACTTTTGCCTCCCTAACTGCCCTCTTTGCCTCTCAGTTTTCAGTACATATTCTTCCTCCCCCTGCTTTTCGTTATACTTGTAGAAGGTCTTTTTCTTTGCCCTCAGTGCTTCCTGCAATCTTGTCAAGAACCATAATGGTCTCTTGAACCTGTACTTTTTGGTTGCTGTTCTCTTGCATAACTTGCCTCAAGAATGGCTCCCTTAATTAACACCATCTCTCTTCCACCCCCTATGTTGTTCACCCCAACTAACTTTTCCCTGACCAGCTTCCTCAGCTTGTTGAAGTCTGCACTTTGGAAATCCAGGACTTCAGCTCTCAGCTGGGGGTTTTCGGATCCAAGGGCAAGGTCATACCAGCTGGAGTAATGGTCACTGTTCCCCAGTGGCTCCCCTAGTCTCACAGTTACAGTCATCTCCAAGTTGATGAGCACCACATCAAAAATTGCAGTCTGGTGGATTTCTTAACTAGCTGTACCAGCAGATGGTCATGGCAGGTATCCAGCAAGGCCTGAATTCTGGTGATCCTGGCCACTGGAATATCCCAGTCGATGTCTGGCAGGTTCATATCACCCACCACTACTTCCCATTTTGCTAACCCTCTTTCAAGTTCTTTCCTGAGCTCTCTGTCTTTCTCTTCCCCTTGCCCCAAAAAGAACAGGTTCAAGAGAACATTATGGTTCTCGGCAAGCGTGCGGGAAGTGATGAGGGCAAAAAAAAGGCCTTCTACAAGTATAAAGAAAAGCAGGGGGAGGAAGAATATGTACTGAAAAGTGTTAGGCATTTATGTGAGACATTTCCTATTCAGCTTACCCCTCTACACACACACACACACACACACACACACATGCACACCTTTGCATGTGCATGGTTTGTGCTGGGTTTTTAGCTTAGAATGCATCTGTGTAGCTTTGAGAGATTTACAAAAAACAAGCAAATTGGAAATTATCCATCTTATTTGTTTATGAATCCTACGTACTGCTGTTATTTCAAACTGCCTCTCGGTTATGCTTCATTTGACTGTAATTGGTGCCTCATGGAGTGGTTTGTAGTGGACATGCTGCTTTGGCAAAGGAGTGATTGCATTGTGCTACATTGCCATGGTTCTCTGTGTGACCAGCCAAGATCACACAAGCTCACTACAATCCTCTGTTGCTTATCAAACAAATTGGCATGTACTACAGTCCCACAATATATCCTAGCTGATATGTTACTATCTGATTTCTGTTGGGGTCCTGCTTCTGCTTGGGGCAGTTTAATGCCTCTCAGTGTCATTGGTACTTTGATTTCTGTATGCTGATTTATGCATAGTTTTCATTCTTACACTAGCAGATGTTAAAATCTATGCCACTGAATGTGGGAGTCATTCTCGCTTTTAATTGTTGCATTATGATAAAAAAACTGCAGTTTACACCCACTGTATCTATCACAGGTAGTGTAATCATTTACAATGTAAACAATGGGTCATCTGTTTTCTAGTACAGTAGTACTATAGCCGTTTAACTCATAGAAACCTATAAATGTCATGTTAGATATAACACTAGACAGATGTAATTTTTAACACATCTAAACTCATGAGAAGGCACAGTAGGGGACATTAATAATATTCTTTACATAGGTTTAACAAATTATTACTTTAATATCCATATTTGCATTTCTGTTTTCTTTTATGGGTTTGTTTCCATTCTTTTATCTGTTATTTCTTGTTATAGAATAATATCGCATCACATGCCTGTCCGTCTTAAAATTATGCAGCAGAACAAGTAATGTGATAGCCTTCTTAATTCGAAAAAGGAAAAAGTTTGCACACCTGAAATTTCCTCACAAAATGTTTTTTAGGCCACGATAATATGGAGAACATAACCTGATGTTTTGACCTACATATAGTCTTTCTCAAGACTTAGGTTTTGTGTTTACTGTTCCCTTGTGGGGAAATGAGATTTATTAATACTCAGGGAATGATACTGAATGTACTGTATTGTAGCCAACGTAGTAGTAGTGCTACTGCTTGTGGCACTGACAACCTGAGTTTGGGAACAAGCTTGGGACATCGGAGGGTCAGCCAAGGGGGAGGAGGATCAAGTGTCCAAAGGACTGCTATCTTCCTCCAGGGAGGGGTTGGTGCAGTGTCTGGTGCTAGACTGTCCCCTAGCAGAGGTTGGGGGACAATATTCCCAGACCCCACTTTGGGGGTGGAGGTGTGGCAGGTGTCCGATGTACCACACACAGGAACATGCGTGTGACTGCCACTGACACCATTGCACATACGCTCCTCTGTGCCGATTGGGGGCAGAAAAGCAGGAAAAAGACATCCTGGATGGCCAGATGATTGTGCGCCTCAGGTCCTGCACCCTGTGACTCAGGCATGGCCCTGTTGGATCCTTGATTTGGCAGGTTGACAGCACTCCCGCCACCCCTGCGGGGGTAAGCCACAAGAGACTGTGGGCCCAGTAAGTCTTGGGGAAGTTGGGGTAACGGGCTGAGGGGGTCGACGTAATGGGGACCATGCCAGTAGGGAGAGAAATAAGACCAAAAAAAGAAAATGAGCTCTAAGTGTGTAATTCAGGAGTTCATCTGTGAGGAAAAACAAGTTCTGCTATAGGATTTTGTTGTTAAATTCTATTGTGAAATCATTTTAAAGGGTACCTAAACAACATTTTGCCAACAAACTTAAAAAATCCAGCTTTATGGGGGAATAAAGGAAAGGATGCTATACACATTAATGCAAGAACTGTATTTATATATTTAACATAACTGCAGTTTTGTAGTATTTAAAAAATGTAAACAGACTTTGCAGTTAAAAAAAATGCCCTGTATGCTCCCTAAAACTGCCAACAAACATGCTACATGATCATATCATTGGAGTCAGAGGCAGAGAACTACGTGGCTCTCTACAGTGTATACAGTGTAGCTAATTGTTTGTATTTCCCTTTTTGTAGTGTAGTATCACAAAAATTATCAAAATGAGACTGCAGTATACATTCATACAAAAACTACATTTATATAGTTAACATAAATGCAGTTTCATGGCATTTAAAAATGTAAACAGCCTTCACAGTTAAAAAAAAAGCAGCCCCATCTGCTCCCTAAAATGGCTGACAAATGTGCTACATGATTACATCATTGGAGCCAGAGGCAGAGAAATATGTGGCTCTCCACAGTGCAGCCAGTTCTATGTATTTCCTTTTTTGTAGTGTAGTTTCACAAAAAAATCAAAATCATGACATGTATATTATTTTTATCAGCACATATGTTAAGCTGTGGTTTTCTTCATTTTTTTTATCTAAACTTGATGAAATTGTGTTTTAAACTGCCTTCTGTTTGCAGGTACAGTATACCTTCTCAAATATCTGGTGGTCTAGTAATTATGTCCCAAGAGACTCCGAAAGATGTTCATGGTACCGGGTCTTTTCAAAAGGCAACGTTATCCTTGTTAATCCTTATTTGAAATGGAATTTGACTTCTCTTCCCTGTCTCTGATGTGAAACACCCCCCCTCCCGGCAGCCCACCCATCTTACTGTCATCGTACACTCCCAGTTAGCTTTTGTCCAACTCAGTTTCCACGTATGCCACACTGCCTGTCCACAAAGATAGGGCAGTACAACTGATGATAAGGTTTTAGCCTTGTACTGTATGAGTAGTGCAAACACCATTACCATTTCACTCGCTTCCTTTCTGGTGTGTACTACTAAATGGCGTATGTTTCACATAATTTAGTAGTACCACCAGGAAGGAAGAAAGCGTAAAGATAAAGGCGTGTGCTCGCAGGGTCACAAGGCTAAAGTCTTATCATCAGTTCTGCTTTCTTTGCGGGACCGGCAGTGTTGCATATGCGAGAACAGAGTCGGACACACATTATTCAGGAGTGTGTGACAGCGGCAGGTAGGCTGCCTGGGGGGGAGGCATTTCACATTAGAGGCAGTTGGAGAAGGGAAGAGGAGCTGAGTTTTATTTCAAATAAAGACTAACAAGGATAACTTTGCCTTTTGAAAAGACCTGGTACCATGGATATCGTCGGGAGTCTCTGGGGATATAATCACTAGACCGCCACATATTTGAAAACATGTACTGTACTGGCAAACAGAAGGCAGTTCAGAACACAATTTTATCAAGTTTAGATGAAAACAAAATAACAAAACCATAGCTTTACATGTATACTGCAGACCCTCCAACATTTCATTAGTCAAAATAGGTACACTTCTGTGTTTCAGTGAGTTGGGGGGCATATTATGGCCGGGGGTCTGAGGGCCGCCAGGCCTCCAGAAGCTCTGGGGGTTTAGATGCTCTGTGGTGAGTTTTGGGGCTTTTTCTGAAGGTAAAACACAGTTTTGATGCTCTAGGTTTTAGTCTGATCTGCGGTGAGTTTTAAGGCTATTTTTTTTGAAGATACAATATGCTATTTTTATGTGTTCACAACTCACGAATCCAGGGGGAAAATTATTGTTTTTCGCTGGAGTTAGGGATGTTGGTGTCTCTCTGGCTCACCTTGGCTTAGAGTCTTTAGCTGCAACTGAGGTGGGCAGCTGGCTGACCAACAATGTCAACCCTCCACCTCATGACCTTTTTTGCAATGTCCTGTGATGATTCTTCTTCCCCCTCCTCATCCCTTTGCTCTTCCCTCTCCTCCTCCTCCTCCTCTTCTTCTACTACTTCTCAAAAACAAGGACAAAGGTCAACAATATGCCCCCACCGCTCTATGTAAATAAACTTGAACACACTTGTTTTGAAGCACTACAATAATAAATAACGTTGTAATTATGTACTTGGGTTGCTTTGCAAATGGTGACATTCCTATAGAGATAAGTTACAGTACAGTTCCACTGTACCACCATGGCCACAATTTAGCTGCTTCTCTTTTTAATCTGTAAGAAAAAAAGGAGTAGGACTCACCTGACGTCTTCTCTCCCCAGTCTCTGTCTCTCTCTTGATCTCCTTCGATAATGCAGCTCAGATTTGAAGGGCTCTTGCTGTGTGGTATGCTCTGCTGCTGCCTCTATCCATCCGACCATATCATCCCTACCCAACCCATTCCCACAGACAGACAGGGCAACAGAGTCACAAATGGGCCTCAAACAAACTTGAACAAAAAAAGCAGATGAAGACTTCAGCTGGACCAAAAGAGTAATGGCAGTCTCTACATGCAGAAATATGGCAGGCTGTCTGTTAAAGCCGGCAGTGGATTTTCATTGGGCACCCACCCCCAGATGGATTACCTGACACACAGTGCTGCTCACCTGCCATTGGTGATTCACAGCCAATAGAACTGAAATTCACAAATTCTGTTTTCCAATTGAATTGGCTTATGTACATCACTGACTATGGACGGTCCAACAGGGCCATTCCTATCTGGTCCCTTTACCTGATATTGGTTGTTCAATTAAAGGGACACATGCTGGCAGGCAACAGGTAATAGGATCATCATTGGCTGGCATGCAGGGAGAAGGAGAGTGTGCAGTAGGCAGATTGGATAACACAACCTCTACACAATTAAATTCTGATTTCAGGAAAAGCTTCTGGACACTGGGACAGCCCTTTGGATACCAGGACTGTACCACTCAAACCGGGATGTTTGGCAGCTCAACCCCCCACCTCTGGTTTCCCACTATTCAAAGGGACCATGAGTCACCATTTTTCAGTGTTGGATGAAAACATACAGCTACGAGTCACCAGACAGCAGGTGTATTAATTAGTGTGTCTGTTTAATTTTGCATAAAGTTTCTAAATGTTTTTGAAAATGTAATTGTTTAAAGATGAAAATTCAAAACTTACATTCAAAACAGACTCAATAATTTCTACACAATAATATTCTGATACTTTTAAAGTTGTCATCTACAAGAACGTTTACAGGAACTGAACTGTTCTATAGGTAGATACCAAAAATAATTAAAATTTTAAACAGTAACAGAGGGAAAGTGTGCAATAACTTGATACTTGCGTCCCATACAGTAATTAGGAGGGATGTCAAGCGAAAGCTGAGAAGGGACTAATAGGCCAACCGGGCTTAACTACTGTGACTAAATTAAGAAACTCCTCTAAAAGGATATGTAAGGGGGGGTGAGAACTGTCACAACCCCAATCAGCAGGACAGCCCTCTACTTCCAAAGTGCCAACCTCTGATCGTAGAATTGTTAACAGTTAACAGAACAATGTAACCCTCTTGTCTGTTTTGTGGGTTCGAATCAACCTTTGGCCTCAGTTCTGGAGGGATTCAAACCATGAGCCTCTTGTTAGCGTACCCAACGCACAGGCTCAGATAATTCTGTCTTGGGGGGGCCAGATATCTTTGCCTACGGGCACCTAATCAGGTATCATAAAATGAACCCTTAAAACTCTATGCAAGACCTAGAGAACTGTTATCTGTTTCCCAGTTTGGTACCACAATAAGCTCATGCACAGTGTCAATTATAACCATGTAAGCTTCACTTATAAATAAAAAAAAGAAGTTTCAAGGCACACCATCTTTCAGTGCTTCGATGTTCCTCTTTCTCAATCAGAAAATGAATGTCTCTCTGTAAGGTCTGCTCAGTGTACTTAAAAGCAGTCTTGAGCTGACCTTCTCTCTGAGGTCATCTAACTCCAACTTAGTGTATTAAAATGTATATTTTATAACACAGCATGTCCTAATAAGATATTTTAAAAAAATTGGTGACATCAGTGAATCTCCTCTCTTCATGTGACTTCCCCCAAACCAGTCTGTGATCTGCTTCTCTTTGATGTAATTCACTGGATACCCCAAGCAAATGCATATTGGACTTCCCAATTTAGTCTGGGACCTGCTTCACACAGACATAAAAGTCTCTTTGATATAAATCACTGAATACCCCAAGCAAATGCATGTTGGACTTCCCAATTTAGTCTGGGATCTGCTTCACACAGACATCAAAGTCTCTTTGATGTAATTAGCTGGCTTCCTTGGAAGACACCCCAACACATGCATATGCCCCTTTCCTCATGACACCTAGTGCAAATCAAAGGATTTCCCTGAGGGCATTATAAAATGGATATATTGGTTCCTGGCTTCAAAACAAATTGAAAAGGTAATTGCATCGCAGATATCTGTAGTTTAACCTACGTCGTGTTGTTTGAACTTATACCTGGGGGGTTTTGATGTGTCAGTTTCAGCAAGACAGTAGTTTCTCCTGACAGACACTCCACTACATATTTTATATTGCAGAAAAAATATCATATTGTAATCAGAACCAGTTGTCCACATGTCACAAGAACTATATACAAACCCTCAAAAAGAGGGTGAACAGTGACTTCCAATAATGCGCCCTTGGATCGAATGTGCATTGGGGACAAGTCAATTGACTGTCCGGGATTGGGTTTCCCGACCACAGAGTGAGAGGAAAACCTAGGGAAATATTTTCCCCTAAATTCAGGATGGGATAGGATGAGAGTTAGGGAAAATAATAACAGGGAGAGCTGCGTGACAAAAAAATGGGGTGGCGTTAGGGAAAAGATATGGTATGGGGAAAAAGGTGCTGCTCCAGCGGGGTCTGACTCAGGCGTGGCATGTGGATTAACCAGAAGCCCGTTCCCCTTTATAGATGAGAGGGGGGGGGAGGGAGATAACAGATTACCGGATATCCTAAAATATTCACTAAGACCTACTAAGGTATCTGATATGAGGGGAGCACCAATCCTTCCAGGGTCTCTCCCAGTTGCCCACCCTCCCAAATATTCCAGGGAGGTAAAGTTTATTATTTATGTGGACTCTTTCCAAGTCTATAAGAGCGTAGGATGTATGGCACATAAACAGTCTGTTCACAAATTTATAGGTGCATTCAGTCCCAGTGTATGCTGCCATGCTGGAGTCACAGAATTTGTTGAGAGGAGATAGTTCTGGGGAGAAATTGAGGGCCAGCAGGGGGAGTGGGGTCTCCAGGGAGACCCAGTCCTTCCACTAGCTGCTGCGGTGGAGGAAAGGTGACCCTCATGTGGGGGGAAGGATGAGGGAGGGACAGGATCCATGTCTGTCAAATACCATTTGCACCTTTGATCGTATCCCAACATCTGGGGTGGATCCAATTAGATCAGAGACACTTCGTCACGGTGTCCTAGTCAAGAGGGGAGGACAGCATAGGCGGCCAACCACCAGGCCCTATTTATTATCAGCCAATCCCTTCCAAGTCTAACAGAGACAGTGTGAGACACTATGCCCTCTGAAAATGTTCCAGACAATCCCCAAAGTGCACTAACCTTTACGTATCCAAGGGTCACTTATTCTCAAGTGTGCATCGATGCCGCCAGGCCACTCGCAACCGATGAGACCCCAGAACCGCACCCTATTTAGCGGGTTAATGCAGTAAAGCCTGCTGTGATACAGTTTGATGGGGTGAGATCCTAAGTTCAGCGTTTGTGTCCAGGCCCGGCCGGGCGGGAAATGACCGACTAAGGCCCACCAGCCTCAGCTCAAGCATGGGAACCCCTGAAAGCCCCTATATAACAGAAATTAGCAAATAGCAGATCAAACTTCATATCTGAGCAAGGCATTGATCAAATCAGAGCCCATATCCTCCTGCCGCGAATGACCCGGCGGTTTACCATTCACCTGCATGACCCTTTGTCTACTTCAGACTGTGGGAATTGGGTAAAACATCCTCCCTGTTTCACTCTCTGGTCCCGACCAGGAAGGTAGGCCTACTGTGGCAGCCGCCCCCCGCCACCGCCCCACCTTGAGCAGGTGCTTTCAACTGTCCTAAGAGTCCCAGCCCATCGACCCCCAGGAATCTCACTCAAACCCTCCCCACATCACAATGTCAGCCAGGGAGTCCACCGGACCCACATCCGCTTACAACCTCTGTATTCACTGCGAACCCAAAGTCAGAGTGCAAAGAGGGCCTCAGCTGGGATTCCTGGAGAACTGGGCCAGCATCTGCTTGATTGAGTCGATTGTGGCCTGCTGATAGACTCGTGGGCCTGGAGGAGTCCACCTAGTAGGACCACATTCCACTGTTGATCTCTGGGGTAGACGAGCCGAGGTTGGAAGGGATATGCTCTGCTTCTTTAGGTCTGCGTAATCTTCCTCCGTGTTGTCATAGGTTTGCTGACCCGAGGGGAACTGTACCACCAGGTAGGGTAAGGGGTCCTATGAATCCATTCTATCTCAAAATTAAAGTCAGTAGTCAGCTCTAGTGTCTCTCGGATGAACGTCTCCACGAACAGCTGGAGGTCAGTACCCTCGCTATTTTCAGGAACGCCATAGAGCCATAGGTTGTTGCGGTGGCTACGATTCTCCGCATCTTCCTGATGCTCCACCGTAAGTTGGCAAAGGTGGACTACTTGATTAAGTGTGTTCTGAAGTTGTGAGCTGGTTGAGGCCTGCTCTTGCATGTTTTTCTCCAAGGAGGAAAATGTGATGTGTAGATCTGCGAGGTCCTTTTGAAAAGATTCTTGATTTTGTTCGAATTCATGAAAGTCTGATTTGAATTCTTGCAGGTCCAACAGTATTTTGTCAAGTTTGGTGTCCATCGTGCTCAACTGTCGTGCCTTCGGTCTATTCTTCCCCCCTGCTTTGGTCTGTTATTTTAGGGTTTACAACAGGGGCACGGGCTTGGAGCTTGTGAATTAAGCTGCCACCTAACCGGAAGCTGAACCGGAAATCCGTTATTTCCTTCTTAATTCTTTGTTTCTTTTCTTGCCATCAGACTCTTATATGTTGCTGATTTAGCCTTCTAGATGAGGTCACTGGAGGGTGACCATGCTGTACATGGTATGTCCTTGGACACATTGATTTTAGAAGCCATCACTGCACAGAGGTTGTTTCTGATGCCTGTATGCTCAGCATATGCTCCGGTTACTGCATGTCTTTCTGCCAATTTTCCTAATGAGCTTCTAACCTCTGTAGTGATTTTCCTGACCATGCTAAATATGCTTTCACAGGAAGCATTGCTATGTGGGAGCAGTAGAGCATATTTAGCTAACTGTGACAGCAATCTAAACTGTGGTTGCCCAGTGGCTGGTTCTGTCATTTGTGACACATTGTGCCAGAATCTATCAATCCTGTCCTCTTCAAGAGAGAAGGTAGGTAGATCAGTGGATGTCTGGTATAACATGAACTCCATGAACAGTTCGTTAGTTCGGTTCTGTGGGAATTACATCAGGGAAGTTCTGCAGCAGAGTTTCGATCATGGAGAAGTTGGATGTCAGTTGATTTTATGGGCCAAACACAACAACAGCCTTAAGTACAGGGTCATTGAGGGGGAATTTCTGTTTCATGTACACCATAGCATTGTGATAAAATCCCCTTACCTCAGCACGGAACTTGGCAACTTCACAGGATCCCCTCAAGATCTTGTCTCCTAATCATTTGAGATGCAGAAAACCCAATAAATAAATCTGCATTCAATTTCTGCAAATCCTTTTCAGTGACATCTATAGCAAGGAGGTCGTCCTTATTGTCCATGATCACAGAAGGTTTCATCAAGCATCCTAGCAGCTCCTGATATAGCTTCATCATAGCTGGTTGTAGTCTGTTGATCATGGGATCTTCACGCTGAAGCAGCACATTGAATGTGTCAAATCTGGGAATGATGGCATGTAAAAAGAGCACATACAATCTGTAGATGGGTCCACTGAAAATGTTAACCAGTCTTCTCTCCCTGGCTCCAGTATCACCTTGTACCCTTGTCTTCTGTCGTTTTGATGGACCAGGCTCGTCATTATCATAGTGGGTTAGAAAATAGCATCGGAGTCCATCCCAGATCTCTAGGACTCTTTCCAGTGTACGTGACATACTCAGCCATCGAGTTGACACATGCTTCAGTACTTTCCTAATGTTTTCATTACAGAAAGAAATGTCTTCTCTCAGCAACTCCTTCCATTTTGCACTTTTATCAGAATGGTAGAATATATCTAGTAGAAAATCTTGTGGATCAAATGACAGCGCTTTAGCCCCCTGTTTTGCAGCAAGGTGTGCAAGATGACAGGCACAACCTACTCCATAAGTTTCTCCTCCACTACGTTTTTCTTGTAAGAGTTTGAGAACTCCTCGGTGTTTGCCAATCATAACTGATGCATTGTCAGAGACAAAAGCTGCACAGTTGCTGAGACTAAGCCCTGAAGTGGTGAGACATCTTTCCATAGCTTCTGCAATGTTTCTGGTGTCAGCATAATTGACTGTGGGCATGTCCAGGAATCAAGTCCTAATTATTCCTTCTGCGTCTTCACAGTTAACCAGTACGGGGAAGTATTTGTCACCATTATCAGAACTTCCATCAGTGCTCAGGGAATACCATTTCTTGTCTTCTCCATTGTCTGGTATCAGTTGTTTTCTGACCTCATCAATACTTTCTTTCCCAATACACTGTATGAGATGACTTGCCTTTGTGTGACCACATGCATATTGTTTGGCTATATCACTGTCTGGAAACATCATGGCAACCAGTTTGTTGAAGCTATCATTCACAGCAAATGGAAGGTTATGCTGCAATACAAATCCTTGAAAAAGAACTTCCGCTTTTGTTGCTTCATCATTCACTGGGGTATGTGGATTGGCCCAGGCATTCATCTGACCTCTTGATGAGGTTAAACTCTTTTTTAGTTCAGCATTTGACCGGTGCTTGATTGTCTTTAGATGGACCTTCACATCGTGGATGCCACCATGAGAAATGGAGAAATCACAAGCACAGTGTTCACAAAATGCTTGTTCCCTTTACGGGATGGTTTTATGAAGTCCCTGCCTTCTGGTGAGTAAGAAACATTAAAAGTATTATCACAACGCAGTTGTTTAGACTGAGACATGATGTTGATTTGGAATGGGCTAATGGCTCCTACTTTCTTCTACTAGCCTGTACTTTACTGCTTTTGCTTGCTCCTTCTTGCAACCTTTTTTTTTTTTTTTTGTCTCTGACTCTCCTGGTGTTTCTGACTCTGGCTGATTCTCCTCACTTTTCTGTAACCTCTCTGCTTATCCTGATGCTTACACTTCTGCCGTGCCTCTTTATAATGTCTACTCTATCTGCCTCGTCTTCTTCTCTTTTTCTCACCTGTTACTGTAATCTGTCTGAAGCTTGTCCTACTCTTCTTCTCAGTCTTGTCACCTTCACTTTCTTCCCCTACAATATGACAAGCTACAGTTCAGTAACTTTCGTAATACAGTACTAAAAAACAGTAACAGTTACTAATACCACAACCAACATCAATACTTGAGTTATGCCGGTGCTCATCTTTTGAACTTCACTTGCAGCACTTCACTGATAAATATTACATACAATCACAGAGACAGAAATCCAACACTTCAAGGCTTATAAAAAAGGTACACACACAGTATAGTGATGCAAATGACACTTTAATAACTACCAAGGTGTTTGGAAGGATGGGGATACTATCTGAATGGCATGAATTGTGTTCAGGACAGGTCAAACTATACAAGCAGGTTGTAGATCTCTATGAAGAAAGGCTTGCATGGTAAGTATAGGTAGTAGGCCAGGAAAACACCTTGTCACAGATGTGGACATTTGAAAGGTCATAAACCAGGGATAGGATACTTACATTTGAGTGGTGACACGTGGCCGTGATAGATGTGACCAGTTACCATGAAATCATATGATCCACTATTATCCTGGTTGCCCTCCTCTGAACCCTCTCCAGAAGAGCAAGGTCCCTGTTTAACAGGATTAAAATCTCCAGAACAGCAGGCAGCATGGGTTTGTCTCAAGCACATCCTGCAAGACAAACTTGGTTGATTTTTATGACTGGGTTATGAGGGCACTGGGCAGGGGACATGCTTTGACACTGTGCCACACAGTAGGCTGACCTGTGGGTTGAAGAGTCTGGGAGCAGAGAAGAAACTGGTCAGGTGGGTCGAGAACTGGCTGCAGGGTAGACAACAGAAGGTAGTAGTTTGGGGGGGAGGGAGACATCTCGGCCCAAGGCAGTAACAAGTGGTATACCACAGGGCTCAGTGCTGGGACCAGTTCTGTTTAATATTTCATAGCTGACATTGCAGTGGGGATTAAGAGCAATAACATTCTGTGTGCAGATGACTCAAAGATTTGTGCCGAGGTAGATGGGGGAGGGAACAAAAGTACTTCAGGATGATTTGGTAAAACTAGAGGAGTGGTCTCATACTTGGCAGCTTGGTTTCAATGCCAGGAAGTGCAAAATGATGCATTTAGGAGACAAGAACCCAGGAGATAATTGCTGGCTGGAGGGTGTCCCGTTAACCAAATCCAAGAAGGAGAAGGATCTGGGAGTGCTGATAACTGGTACTCGAGCAGACTATACAGCTGGAATGGCCTGTATCTGCTGGAAATTTCATATGTACATAAGCTCATTTTAAAATCCATTTTGTGCAATAAGCAATCCATCCTTTTTTTTAATACACTGTGTAATAAAGGCGCTACATAACCTTATATCTTACAATGGGAAGAAAGAATCTTGGACTGTGATCAGTCAGTTTGGGGCTGGATCCGTGATGTTATCCCAGCACATCATCACGGGTCTAGTCTCAGCCTCACTGTGAACCAATGTAGATGACATTATGGATGACCGCTAGCACGCTCTCTTTTTTTGCATCTCCTCTTAAGAAACAACAATATTTTCCACACTAATAAAACATTTTTCAAATTATTTTTTACTTTTATATATAACAACAAGCCATTGTATAATAGTAATAATGCCCTCCAGTGTGTGTGTCGTTTGCGATAGCATGCGCCTTGGTATTAGACGCTCTTGGCCTATGGCCTTGTGCCCAACCACCAGATGTGGCGTTATCTCCAGCACGATACACACCCTGTTGCGGATTATTGCTTAATTATATTGTGGAGTGTTGTCCTGTACAAAATTCCATTCCTTTCAAAATGCTGTTCTACCACAGTTCAAAGCTAATGGAATGTGATTCTACCCTACATTGGCAGAACAGCATTGTAGAACATCTAGAGACTGCAGGGGTTGGTTTCATTTTGAAATCAAAAGAACTCACAACATACATTTCACATAGTACATTACACTACAGGATGAGCAACTTAAGGCACAACCAATGTGTTTTGCTACCTCAGGGCTCTGATTCCCATTGACCTCTAGAGTTTCGTTCTCAAGGTCATAGGGAATCAAACCCCTTCTGTGACAGAACACACTGGTTGTGCATATTTGCCCATCTATCACACCAGATATTATAGCAGATAACAACAGATACTAAAGAATTAGCTGTTTCAGCAAATACTACAAAGTTTTGGGTCATACAGGAAAAAGTGTTTTTTAAACGACTATGGGCAATATGGTATAAGAGGTGCTAGTATATCCTTTTAAAGTCTAAAACACTGACTGATATGCATTTTGCATATACCCTTTATTTTACATGACTGTTCTGTCCTCGACCTCTAATTGCTGCATCACATAATGGCTAAGAAAAATACTAAAAAGAACAGTTATGTAACCAGTGCCTTTACAGAGACATGCCAACCCCTCTTATACCATGATTGTTTACAGTTGTTTAAAAAAACATTATATATGTTTCCATTTTGATGGCATGGAATGAGATCACTGACCAATCTCATGTCTCAAAAAACACTCCAAGTACCCAACAAAAACCCCAAATCCGCCATATTGGATCCCTGCTAAACACTGGTGTCCCAACTGGCCTGGCACTGTAATTCTGCAAACAGTACTTTAAAGCCACAACCTGTAGCTGAAATACATTTCCAACATTCTGTTTTTTTTAAACGCAAATGTGTACCTGCCCATTCCTTTCAACACAGTTTCGTAGGGCAGTGTGGTTTTATTTTGGGGGGTGGGGGGGACGACTAGGAAGTGTTTGAATCTGGACCTAGATTGTTTTTTTGATTGTGTCCCAGCTGCTTTTTGATGTATGAGCCGGGACAGGATTTAGTTTGTTGCTTGTTTGTTTTTGTTTTTATTACGGAGATACTACTCCATTTTTGCTACTTGTGCACATGTGTGGCAGCATTGGTTATTGCCGAGGTTACTGTTAGGTGTGTTTTTAAGTTCTTCTATTTTGGGCCGAGAGAATGCAGTCCATTCTGTTCATATTTATTTCTTTTTGTTCTGCTTTGGCTTGGTTGAGAATGGTGCAGACTGTTGATGTGTCGCCTTTAGCGTGTGCTAAGCAGCGACAGCTTCTTATCATTTTGGAGCATGGTGACGAACTATCAGATGTTGTCACAGGATTGGGGGGACAACACTGTGTTGAAAGGAATGGGCAGATACACACTTGGCATTTTAAAAAAAATAGAAGTGTTGGAAATGTATTTTAGCTACAGGTTGTGGCTTTAAAGGACTGTTTGGAGAATTACAGTGCCAGGCCAGTTGGGACACCGGTGTTTAGCGGGGATCCAATATGGCGGATTCTGGGTTTTTGTTGGGTGCTCGGAGTGTTTTTTGAGACATGAAGCTGGTCAGTGATCTCATTCCATGCCACCAAAATGGAAACATATATAATGTTTTTTTAAACAACTGTAAAGCAATCATAGTATAAGAGGGGTTGGCATGTCTCTGTAAAGGCATTGGTTACATAACTGTTCTTTTTTGTATTTTTCTTAGCCATTATATGATGCAGCAATTAGAGGTCGAGGACAGAACAGTTATGTAAAATAAAAGGTATATGCAAATATGCATATCAGTCAGTGTTTTAGACTTTAAAAGGATATATTAACACCTCTTATACCATATTGCCCACAGTCGTTTAAAAAACATTTTTCCTGTATGACCCAAAACTTTGTAGTATTTGCTGAAACAGCTAATTCTTTAGTATCTGTTGTTATCTGCCATAATATTTGTTATGATAGATGGGCAAATATGCACAACCAGTGTGTTCTGTCACAGAGGTGTTTGATTCCTATAACCTTGAGAGCGAAACTCTAGAGGTCAATGGGAATCAGAACCTGAGGTAACAAAGCTACATTGGTTGTGCCTTTAAGTTGCTCATCCTGTGAGTGTAATGTACTATGTGAAATGTATGTTGTGAGTTCTTTTGATTTCAAAATGAAACCAACCCTGCAGTTTCTAGATGTTCTACAATGCTGTTCTGCCTGTGAGTGTAGAATCACATTCCATTAGCTTTGAACTGTGGTAGGACACATTTTGAAAGGAATGGAATTTTGTACAGGACAACACTCCACTATATAATTAAGCAATAATGCCCAACAGGGTGTGTGTTGTGCTGAGATAATGTCACATCTCAGATGGTTGGGCACAAGGCCATAGGCCGAGTGCGTCCAATACCTGAGGCATTACGTTGTCCCAAACGACACACACCCTGGAGGGCATTATTGCTTTTATACAATGGCTCATTGTTATATATAAAAGAAAAAAATAATTTGAAAAATGTTTTATTAGTGTGGAAAAGTATTGTTTTTTAGAGGAGATGCAAAAGGAGATGCTACGTGGTCATCCATAATGTCATCTACATTGGTTCACAGTGAGGTTGAGACTAGACCTGATGATGTGCAGGATATCATCAGGATCCAGTCCCAAACTGACCAATCACAGTCCAAGATTCTTTCTTGCCATTGTAAGATATAAGGTTATGTAGCGCCTTTATTACGGTGTATTAAAAACCGATGGATTGATTATTGCACAAAATGGTTTAAAAATGAGCTTATGTATACTGAAATTGCCAGCAGATACAGGCCATTTCAGCTGTATAGTCTGCTCAAGTACCAGTTATCAGCACTCCCAGATCCTTCTCCTTCTTGGATTTGTTAACGGGACACCCTCCACAGCAATTGTTTCCTGGGTTCTTGTCTCCTAAATGCATCACTTTTGCACTTCTTGGCATTGAAACTAAGCTGCCGGTATGAGACCATTCCTCTAGTTTTACCAAATCATCCTGAAGTACTTTTGTTCCCTCCCCATCTACCTCAGCACAAATCTTTGTGTCATCTACATAGAGAATGATCTTGCTCTTAAAGCCCCACTGCAGTGTCGGCTATGAATGTTAAATGAGAACCAGTGCCCAGCACTGGAGCCGCTGTGGTATATCACTTGTTACTGCTTTTGGCTGAGATGTCTTCCTCCACAAAACTACTACCTTCTGCTGTCTACCCTGCAGCGGTTCTTGACCACCTGACCAGTTTCTTCTCTTCTCCCAGACTCTTCAACCCACAGGTCAGCCTACTGTGTGGCACAGAGTCAAGCATGTCCTCTGCCAGTGCCCTCATAACCCAGTGCGTAAAATCAACCAAGTTCGCCTGGCAGGATGTGCTTGAGACAAACCCATGCTGCCTGCTGTTCTGAGATTTTTAATCCTGTTAAACAGGGACCTGCTCTTCTTGAGAGGTCCAGAGGAGGAAACCAGGATAATAGTGAATATATGATTTCGCTGGTAACTGGTCATCTATCACGGCCACATGTCACCACTTCAAATTGTAGGTATCTATCCTGGTTTATGACCTCTCAAATGTCCACATCTGTGACGAGTGTTTTCCTGTTTACCTACTTTACCATGCAAGCCTTTCTTCGTGAAGATCTACAACCTGCTTGTAGTCGACTGTCCTGAACACAATTCATACCATTCAGATATTGGCCCCATCCTTCCAAACACCTTGGTAGTTATTAAAGTGTCTTTTGCATCACTATACTGTGTGTGTACCTTTTGTATAAGCAGTTGTTGGTTGGATTTGCCATGTGATTGTATGTAATATTTATCAGTGAAGTGCTGCAAGTGAAGTTCAAAAGATGAGCCCGGCATAACTCTGTACTGATGTTGGTTGTAGTATTAGTAACTGTTACTGTTTTTAGTACTGTATTAAGAAGTTACTGAACTGTAGCTTGTCATATTGCAGGGAAGAAAGTGAAGGGTGACAAGACTGAGAAGAAGAGTAGGACAAGCTTCGAGACAGATTACAGTAACGAGAAAAAGAAGAGGCAGACAGGTAGACATTATAAAGAGCGCGACGGAGTGTAAGCATCAGGATAAGCAGAGAGGTTACAGAAAGTAGAGAATCAGCCAGAGTCCAGGAAAGACCAGGAGAGTCAGAGACAAAAAAAAAAAAAGGTTGCAAGAAGGAGCCAAAAGCAGTAAAGTACAGGCTGGTAGAAAAGTGGAGCCATTAGCAGATCTAAATCAACATCATGTCTCAGTGAAACAACTGCGTCGTGATAATACTTTTAATGTTTCTTACTCACCAGAGGGCAGGACTTCATAAAACCATTTCCGTAAAGGGAACAAGCATGCATTTTGTGAACACTGTGCTGTGATTTCTCATTTCTCATGGTGGCATCCACGATGTGAAGGTCCATCTAAAGACAATCAGACACCGGTCAGATGCTGAACTAAAAAGTTTTAACCTCATCAGAGGTCAGATGAATGCCTGGGCCAATCCACATAACCCAGCGAATGATGAAGCAACAAAGCGGAGTTCTTTTTTCAAGGATTTGTATTGCAGCATAACCTTCCATTTGCTGCTGACTGATAGCTTCAACAAACTGGTTTGCCAGGATGTTTCCAGACAGTGATATCGCAAGCGATATGCATGTGGTCACACAAAGGCAAGTCATCTCATTAAGTGTATTGGGAGAAGTGTATTGATGGGGTCAGAAAACAACTGATACCAGACACTGGAAAGACAATAATGGTATTCCCTGAGCACTGATGGAAGTTCTGATAATGATGACAAATTTCCTCGTACTGGTTAACTGTGAAGACACAGAAAGGATAATTGGGGACTCGATTCCTGGACATGCCCACAGTCAGTTTGCGTGACACCAGGAGCATTGCAGAAGTTTGGAAGATGTCTTCACTGCTTCGGGGCTTTGTCTCCGCAACTGTGCAGCTTTTGTCTCTGACAATGCATCAGTTATGATTTGCAAACACCAAGGAGTTCTCAAACTCTTACAAGAAAACGTAGTGGAGGAGCAGTTTATGGAGTAGGTTGTGCCTGTCGCCTTGCACACCCTTGCTGCAAAACAGGGGCTAAAGGCAGTCATTTGATCCACAAGATTTTCTAGTAGGTATATTCTACCATTTTGACAAGTGCGTGAAACGTGGAGGGTTGCTGAGAAGACATTTCTTTCTGTAATGAAACATTAGGAAGTACTGAAGCATATGTGTCACTTGATGGCTGGTATGTCACATACACTGGAAAGAGTTCTGAGATCTGGGATGACTCTGATGCTATTTCTAACCCACTATGATAATGTGAGCCTGGTCCATCAAAGCGACAGAGACAAGTGTACAAGGTGATACTGGGCCAGGAGAAGATGGTTAACATTTTCAGTGGACCCATCTACAAATTGTATGTGTCTTTTACATGCCATCATTCCCAGATTTGACACATTCAATGTGCCTTCAGCGTGAAGATCCCATGATCACAGACTACAAGCTATGATGAAGCTATATCGGGAGTTGCTAGGATGTTGATGAAACCTTCTGTGTTCATGGACAATAAGGACGACCTCCTTGCTGCTAGATGTCATCGCTGAAAAGATATGCAGAAGTTGAATGCAGATTTATTTATTGTTTTCTGCATCTCAAATGATTAGAGATAGGATCTTGAGGGATCCTGTGAAGTTGCCAAGTTCTGTGCTGAGGTGAGGGATTTTATCAGAATGCTCTGGTGTACATGAAACAGAAATTCTCCTCAATGACCCTGTACTTAGGATGTTGTGTTTTGATCCACAAAATCAACTGACATCAACTTCTCCCAATTGAAACTCTGCTGCAGAATTTCCTGATGTAATTCCACAGAACGACTAACAAACTGTTCATGGAGTTGATGTTATACCACATCCACTGAACTACCTACCTACTCTTGAGGGACGGGATTGATAGATTCTGGATATTGTCTCAATGATGGAACCAGTCACTGGGCAGCCAGTTTTGATTGATACAGTAGCTAAATATGTTCTGCTCACATAGCAATGCTCTGGCAAGCATATTTATGGTCAGGAAAACACTAGGTTAGAAGTTCCTTAAAAATTAGCAGAAGGACATGTGTAACTGGGCATATTGGGTATACAGGCATCGAAACAACCTCTTGCAGTGATGGCTTTGAATCAATGTGTTCAAGCTTATACCACAGCATGGTCTCCAGCCAGGGCCTCATCCGAAGGCTAAATCAGCAACACATAAGTGCTGATGGCAAGAAAAGAAACAAAATTAAGAAGTAATGGACTTTGGTTCAGCTTGGTTAGATGGCAGCAATTCATGAGCTCGAGCCGCCCTGTTGTAAACTAAAATAACAGACCAAAGCAGAAATAGATGAAGGCACCAGTCAAGCACGATGGACGCCAACTGACAAAATATTGTTGACCTGCAAGATCAATCAGACTTTCATCAGTTCAAACAACAAATCAAGAATCTTTCAAGGACTTTGCAGATTCTTCATCACATTTTCTCCTTGGAAAACATGCAAACGTGCCTCAACCAGCTCACAACTTCAGAACACACTTAATCGTGGTCTTTGCCAACTGGCGGTGAGCACCAGGAAGATGCAGAGTCAGTCGTAGCAACCTATGCTCTATGGGTTCCTGAAAATAGCGGGTATTGACCTCCAGCTGTTCGTGGAGGCGTTCATCGAGAGACACTTGATGACTACTGACTTAATTTTGAGATACAATGAATTCATGAACCCTTACCTAGCTGGTGGTACAGTTCCCTGGTCAGCAAACTATGACAACTTGGGAGATTGCAGATCTGAAGAAGCGAGCATCCTTCCAACCTCGGCCTGTCTGCCCCAGATCTATAGTGGAATGTGGCCCTACTAGGTGGATTCCCCAGGCTCCGCAGTCGATCAGCAGGCCACATCGACTAATCAAGCGGATGTTGGCCCTATTCTCCAGGAATTTCAGCTGAGGTCACTTGCACCCAACTTTGGGTTCCAGGAGTACAGAGGTGGAAGTGGATGGGTCCGTGGCCTCCTGGCTGACATTGTGATGTGGGAGGGTTTGAGTGCTTTCCCGGGGGTCGATGGGCTGGTGGGATGGGACTCTTAGGACAGTTGGAAGCACCTACTCAGGTGGAGGCGGTGGCGGGCGTCCATACAGTGAGCCCTGCCTGCACCTGCCAGCCAATGTGTCCTTTAATTGAACAATAATATCAGGTGAAAGGGACCAGATAGGAATGGCCCAGTCAGACCGGCCCATAGTCAGTGATGCGATAAGCCAATTCAATTGGAAAACAGAACTTGGGAATTTCAGTTCTTTATTGTGACTCACAATGGCAAGTGAGCAGCACTGTGCGTCAGGTGATCCATCTGGGGGTAGGTGCCCAATGAAAATCCACTGCCAGCTTAAACAGACAGCCTGCCATATTTCTGCATGTAGAGACTGCCATTACTCTTTTGGTCCAGCTGAAGTCTTCATCTGCTTTTTTTGTTCAAGTTTGTTTGAGGCCCATTTGCGACTCTGTTGCCCTGTCTGCCTGTGGAAATGGGCTGGGTAGGGATGATATGGTCGGATGGATAGAGGCAGCAGCAGAGCGTACCACACAGCAACAGCCCTTCAAATCTGTGGTGCATTATTGAAGGAGATCAAGAGAGAGACAGAGACCGGGGAGAGAAGACGTCAGGTGAGTCCTACTCCTTTTATTCTTACAGATTAACAAGAGAAGCAGCTAAATCGTGGCCGTGGTGGTACAGTGGAACTGTACTATAACTTATCTCTATAGGAATGTCACCATTTGCAAAGCAACCCAAGTACATAATTACAATGTTATTTATTATTGTAGTGCTTCAAAACAAGTGTGTTCAAATTTATTTACATAGAGCGGTGGGGGCATATTGTTGACCTTTGTCCTTGTTTTTGAAGAGAAGTAGTAGAAGAGGAGGAGGAGGAGGAGGAGAGGGAAGGGTAGAGGGATGAGGAGGGGGAAGAAGAATCATCACAGGACATTGCAAAAAAGGTCATGAGGTGGAGGGTTGACATTGTTGGTCAGCCAGCTGCCCACCTCGGTTGCAGCTAAAGATTCTAAGCCAAGGTGAGCCAGAGAGACACCAACATCCCTAACTCCAGCGAAAAACAATAATTTTCCCCCTGGAGTCGTAAGTAGTGAACACATAAAAATAGCATATTGTATCTTCAAAAAAATAGCCATAAAACTCACCGCAGATCAGACTAAAACCTAGAGCATCAAAAGAGTGTTTTACCTTCAGAAAAAGCCCCAAAACTCACCACAGAGCATCTAAACCCCCAGACCCCCGGCTGTAATATGCCTCCCAACTCACTGAAACACAGAAGTGTACCTATTTTGACTAATGGAATGTTGGCGGGTCTGTTGTTTACATTTTTTAAATGCTGTGAAACTGCATTTATGTTAATTATATAAATGCAGTGTTAGCTTTAATATATATAGCAACCTTTCCTTTACATCCCTATGAAGCAGGATTTTTGAATAGTTTGTTGGCAGAATTGGTTGTTTAGGTGTCCTTTTAAACTGAGTTTAACAAGTGCTGTATTTTCTGATGTTTTAGCAGCCCTCTATCGTGTGATATGGACTACTAAATCTCAGTTCTATTTGGTTTAACTGAGTACTGAGGTTGAAAATTGAAGATGAACAGGTCTATTATAACAGCACAGTTAGCTTATGCAATAACCTCTGGCAATTATATAGAATCAAAAATCAAATCTTTTGTACTGTTTCACGTGCTGCTTCATGCAAAAGAAAATTATCCTCAAACAACCTGTGCAGCATTCGAGTTTGCCTCAAAATAACACCACTATTTTATCGTGTACTGCTGTAAAGTATTTTGATAGCAGATGACATGTTCTCACTGATGAAGTGATGGTTTCCAGAAGTTTGTTTTTCCTTATCTTTTTCTAGTATTTAGCAGTTTCCCTAAAAATCAACGTTTGGGCCATTTCTGGGTGGTTTTTAGTTGTGCTGTAAATGGCACACAGTTTTGCCTACAGTAAACAGAGTGTGTAATTTAAAAATAATAAATGCGCTTTTATTGATAAACGGAAAGCCAAATTTGGAGTAACTTAAATAGCAACGACTGATGTGCTGCTTATTTTTTAATTGTAATATTGGGATATTACAGTTTGGCCCTCAGATATATTAAAGCCCACTGTATTGTGGCCTTGTGTGGCGAGGGATCACTTAGGCATGCTGGCAGCCTGACTTTCTGCACCGAGCCCAGGACATCAGAAGTGGAGGCCAGCAAGGAGGGCAAAAGTGTCTGCAAGAATAGTCTCCTAGAGGTGGGAGGAGACATGTACCACTCAGAGAGTGGCACCTGGAGGTAGCGTGGGGCCATTGTCAGAGGTGAGGGAACCACGTGAGGCAAGCCTTGCCCCAGGTTGCCGATGAGGGCACACTCTAGGCAGGTGGGGGGAGGCGGGTGGGAGAAGTGCATGGGGAAAAAAAATGGCTAAGCAGTCTTGAGTGATGGCCTCTGCGTGTTCACTTCCCCATGCCACCAGATCCTCATCAGCATCTCGCCCGCTTCACAGCCTCTGTTGCCTTGTAATTGCTTAGGCAGCATAGTTCTCTCCCTCCCACTATAAGACCAGGCAGGAAGATGGAGGGCCTTGGGGAGGCATAGAACTGACCTGGGCGACAGATGGCAGACAGTGATCACAAGGATGTGTCCGTTGGGAAGAAGGCCTGCACAGATGAAAGTGACTGAAAGAGTGAGGCTCCTGGGGCATGGAAGGAGATTAAAAAATACTTTAATTGCCTGTACTATGAAACAGCCTTTATCATAACAAGACAAATGATTAACTTCTAATGACAGTTTTATAGTAATATGTTCCTATATACACAAACGAAAGGTGTTTAGAGATTATGATGGATTCTTCTGTTTTTGCAGGTATTTTGCAGAAATTAAGATGAAGGTGCACATTAATGTAATTCAAAAGCTATCCACTACATGGCTGAAAAGATGTCACATACAGTGCAGGTTCCAAAGTAATGGCCGGCCAACTGCCCCTCTTGGTTCACGGATTCTAACTGATCCTACAAAAGTGTTTGAACATAATATGTGGTGAGTTATTTTTTTCCCCGGAGACACAGAGCCATCAATGTGTTCTTTAGCTGCTGTAATATATTGTACACAAAAATGGTCATAACACTGTAGAATGTCTGAGGACAATACCCAGCAAATGTAATGTATTTATTTATTTATTTTGAAAGTCGGATTTACGACCTTCGAGTCAGGGACTCATTTACAAAGGCAGCTCGTCGCAGGGAGGGTAGTCATGGTTACAGTGTGACATACAACAGTGGTAACATACAGGTGCAATACATATAACAAAAAGAGCACAATATAACAGTGGTTTATGGGATAAAGTTACATGCAGTAAATAGCAATCGAGTAAAAAAAAAAAGAAAGGGGGGGAAAGCAGTCCAACGGACATTGTCAAGGCTATGGGCAAGAAACGGGGAGGGACCCCAACATTAGGTTGGTTAAGGGCAACTACAGCTTTGAGCGCCAAAGAGATGGTTACGGAGAGTGACTTTAAAGGGACCAATTTTGGTGGACTTAGTGACAGAGAGCGGGAGGGAGTTGAACCATGTGGGGCACGGTAGTGGAAGGACCTTTGGGCTAGGGATGTCTTGGTATGAGGCACCAGAAAGGTGGCCTTAACTGAGCTACGGGTGGCAACGGATGGGGATGTAAGCCGCAGGGACGCGGTGACCCTTGGGGGGGGGAGTCCTAGCAGGGATTTTTTGGCAAGTAAGCAGGTTTGGTAGCGCAGGTGCTCCTCCAAGGTGAGCAGGTTGGTGGTGGAATAGAGCAGGCAAGTATGGGTGCGGAGGGATGCACTGGTCAGGTGCCTGCAGGCCTTGTTTATCGAGGTCTAGATTCTGGTGAGGGTGGTACTGTCGGCCACAGCGTAGATAGGCAGGCCGTAGTCTACTAGGGACAGGACGGAGGAGTTGATGGCCAGTCGGAGAGCGGTTTAGGGGAGGCAATGTCTTTATCCCAAAACAAACATTCTGTCATTTTTGCTGTTGTCATCTTATTATTATGTTAATTTCTATCAGCCTGGTTGCCCCTGTCTGACCATTCCCAGGCCACCTCCAAACTCCGTTGCTCCCCTGTCATACCAGGTTACCCCACAGCTTACCCCATTGGTGGGTCATGTTGGCAAGGGGAATTAACAGCCAGAGGAACTGAACTTTCACTCAGCCAGTAGGAACGTAAGGTCCAAGAGTACCCACGTCATCATCCTGCTACAGGCAGGTGTTCCTCCTTGTTACCTTTGCTAGGGGCACCGGTGACAAAATCAGCACAAGTGTGTACGCTTGAGCATGCTGATACAGATCTCTGCCCAGCAGCCACAGACACTACAGTCCTCAGCAGCTTGGTCACTTGTGGTCAACCACGTGGCTGTGTTGCAATTATGGCTGGCTGTCCCCCACCCCTTCTCCCAGAGGAGGAGGAGGAGGAGAGCATCCTCTGAGATACCCAACCCTCCCTCTGACAATCCAGGTTCAGGGCACAAACCCAGGTTGCCCGAATCACAAGTGACAGTGTTTCCGCTATGCCATCAGGCCAGCTGCTGTGGTCATGTTGCACTATAAAGCTGTGGCCATCAGTCTCATGAAATGTCAGAGATTAGAGCCAATAACTAACATGCAGCAAACACTTTCCAGGACAATACTGTCGGGTTCCCTAAGGATCCTAGAGGAGTGGGACACCCTTATCCTAGAAGTTGAGGAGTGTTTGTAGCTGAATAACAGGGATACAGTCATAACTAAAATCTAGTATACACCCGTAGAGGTCTGTGGAAGAAAACCTATCCGCATCAAACAGGAGGCTTATAGGCTACCCAACCTGCCAGTTTTACTATAATGCAGTCACCAGATACAGCTTAGACATTAAAGGACATGTTCAGTCTTCATGGCTCTATTGCTTGTTCCCAATACTTGTTCATTAAAAAAAAACTTTGTTTCCTCTGTAAAGTTCCAGACTTCCCATTCTTGGGGCAGTGGCATCTGGGGTATAAAGGATGCCTGCCTACACGCTCCCACAGCTGCTGACGTTTCGGCTTGTAACCATGCCTTCTTCAGATCTCTAAATAGAGCCATGAAGACTGAAGACTGAACATGTCCTTTGATGTCTAAGCTGTAGCTGGTAACTGCGCTGTTTTGCACTTCTGGAATAAAAATGGCAGGTGAGGTAAGCTGTAAGCCACCTGTTTGTTTAAGGTGGGTGCAGACAGGTTTTCTTCCATAGACCTCTATGGGTACATGCTAGATTTTAATTATGATTGTATCCCTGCTATTTAGCACCACACTATTGATTTTGAGGCCTTTTGTCAGCCTTTATGAGCGAAACAACCCCACATTGTTGTTGTCTGTAGCGGGATGTGTCCTTGTTCAGACTGACAGATAAAGTAGGTGGTGTGATAGCTTTTATTGGACCAGTGTGCAAGTTTGAGTACACAAGATTTTGGATCTACACACAATGCTTCTTCGGATGATCGTCTGCAGGATTCTGTGTGGACAATTGTACAGAAACTTGCTGGTCCAGTAAGTGGCATCACATCACCTACTGTGGCAGCTGTTCTGATCTTCCACCCTACCACTGAACAAGTGCTACCAATTAAGTTACTGCATCGCAGCAGTCATACGTCTTTAACGCTTTTAGGAAATGCTCATAATAGGCAGTTAGTAAAACTGCAGCTGCCTGACAGCACAGTAACACAGTAAAGTAACACATCAGCTAATGTGGTACCTTGAGGGCACTGTGGTAAGGGGGAATTTCAGAATGGCTGGCATTGTTGCTGTCTGAGTGTTCTTATTTTCTAGTGTGATCTTGGTACATACACTTTTTTACTGACAGTTTTGCATTTTTTCAGCCTTATTGCCTTGGTTATATTATTGGCTTGTACACGTGTGTAGGTTCTTTTGTAGTCACTCTGGTCAACATTGCAGAAATGGAGAGGATTACTTAAAGCAGCAGTACAGTAAAAAGTGTATTTCCAAAAAGCTAGTTTCAGCTAAAAATAATAAAAATATAAGCAGACTTATCAGATCTACTTTCCTAGGTACTGTACCTCCTATGCTGCACACCTTAAGTGTTTTTTGTTTGTTTTTTCAATCCTAACCCTTGCCAGGTCTCCAGTGCTATTTCTAAGCCAAGGGTGGCTGTTGTCTTTTTTCCTTAAGAGAAAAATAATAAAAACATTTATAAAATACTTAGTTTTTGGTGGGATTTGAAAATGTTACCACCAAATAAAACTGTAAGATACCTGAAATCTTTTATAGTAAGAAAGGCAGGGTCAAACTTTTCCCCCAGTTTCATTGCAGTGCTGTTTTGTGGTCCTTAATGTGCTTTTAAATCTTTTCTTTTGTGTAATGCACTAATATAAGCCTATTAATATGCACAATAAATATTGCTAATTGGCTGAAGAAAAGTTTTGGATATTGTAGATGTAGTTAAGAAATTTCCTGTGATCACTGAGAAAATATCAAGGGGAAGTTTATGCTGTTTAACCTCAGTACTTAGCCTGCCATGATTTCAATGAGAAAAAGTGAGTGTGTCCTTCTGCACCCATAGAGTATAATGGAGTACAGATTCTGATCATAGCTAAGACTGTACTGAGCCAGCCACGTGAATCACTGTAACCTGCTCTTCCTTAGAACAAGTAGTTGCCATATACAATCACAAATATTTGTGCTGGAGCCATAAGAGTTAAACAGGCAAGAGGGTGTCTTTAGCTTTAAATGCACATTGGCTGAGCTAGATATTAATGGGTGCAGACGGAGTTTGCACCCACTGACATGCTGTACTGTGAGAGCCATAGGTATTAGAGCATGACCTAGCACTATCACAATGTCCTACCTTGAGACCTGGGCTAGTGGCACTACCGTTGTAGTTACCCCCTTACCTTGTGCCTGCTTCTGGGCCACAGTGAGCATGGTGGCTCCATTCACTCCTCGTGGTCCCATCAAGTACCAAATCATTATGGCAAGAGAAAAACTTTGCACACAAACACCAAAACTGGAATGCAAGGTTCTAGCCTAGGTTTATTAGAGTCCAGCACATCAGTGTGCTGTATTCCTAGTGAATCTAGCACCTTGTTTTCCAGTTTTGGCGTTTGTGTGCGAAGTTTCTCCTTCCTCATACTGTATTGGCTTACTGATGCACTAGCCTGACTCCTGAGCAGCCTTGCCTTTTTTTTCTATTTAGAAAATGTACTTTATTAAATTTTCAACAATAATACATGACAAAAAAGGGGAAAAAACAAGCCAACAGCAAATACACTATAACTATAAAATAGCCCCTCCTCCCCACAGGTGCGGTGCCCATCCCTATTGAATGTCAGGGACTAAACGCTTATAGCCTGACCATGGAACAATAAGTATCTTTAGTTTGCACAGTCTACTAAGGGAAGGATTGCCTCGAGTGTGTCCCATCGATGTTAGTACACTTGCACCTTACGGGTAAGGGATGCCGCCATCTTTTCCATCCTTAAAACAGACAAAATCTTTTTATGCCATTCTAAAAGTGAAGGGGTCAATTGGTCCATCCAGTGACACGGGATACGTTTCTTGACCACCAGAACTATCAGGGTGAAGTGAAATTTGTGATTTCCCATTAAAGGTTGTAGATCGAGGCCTAGCAGGCATCTTTCCCTTGTAAAGATACCTTCCAAACCCAACACCAGATCTATTATTGTTTGGACTGCCTGCCATAGGTGCTGGGACTTGGGGCAGTCCCATAGAATGTAAAGTAAAGTAACCTTCCCCTCACCACATCTGGTACAAAGAAGGGATTTCAGTAGCCCCCAGCGGTGTAGTTTCTTGGGAATGTGATACATCTTGTAATATTTTTAAACTGCATTAAGTAATAATCATCTATAGTAATATGTTTATTTATATATACCCAGTATTTATATATGGTCTCTTACTTACACTCCTGTACAGGTCTCTCAGTCAGTCAAATGGCTCACATTTTTCTCTCCAGTGTTATGACTCTAACCAGCCACTTTGAAACATAAACTGCAGAGTGCTTTTACCTGCAGCAACGTAGCATAGTACTTAGAAACACAGAAACATAGAATTTGTCAGCAGAAAAGAACTACTTGATCCACCCAGTCTGCCCAGATGTTCCTTGCCTAGACCATCTCCGCAGACCCTAACTGGTTTTAGGCAACCCTCCATCTACCCTGCCTATTTACTAATATTGTCCTATGTCTATTCCACACCTGCTTGAAGACCCCACTGTTTTCGCCTCCACCACTAATGCTGGCAGTCTGTTTCAGGTGTCTACCACCTCTTCAGAGAAGTAGTACTTCCTCACATCCCTTTTAAACTCCTCCCCCCGCCACCATCAACTTCTTTTCTTGCCCCATGGTCCATGTGCTCTTTCTCATTTGAAAGAGACTCCCTTTCTGCACCCTGTTCACCCCTGTGAGGTTCTTAGCATGTCCCCTCTCACTTTTCTTCCAGGGTATACATGTTGAAATCCCTCAGTCTCTTCTTGTAGGCCTTTTGGTGCAACCCATGCACCATTTTAGCTGCCCTCCTCTTAACTACCTCCACCCAGTCTATGTCCTTCCTGAGGTGCTGCTTCCAGAACAGGACACAGTACTTCAGGCAGGGTCTCACCAGTGAGCGATACAGTGGCAACGCCACCTCCCTCCTCTTGCTGGAGATACCCCTCCCTATGCAACCCAGCATTCCACTAGTCCTACCCGCTGCTTTGTTACACTTCCCTGCCACTTTGAGGTCATCAGGTATGATAACCCCAGGGTCCCTTTCCTGCTTAGTGACTGTTAGTACCTCCCCCCATCCTGTACTCAGCTCCTGCATTCCTATGCCCTACGTATTTGATTTTATGCTTTTTAGCATTGAACCCCAACTGCCATACTCATGACCACACCTTAAGTTTCTCAAGATCCCTGTGCATTCTCTCCACTCCCTCCTGAGTTTTCCACTCTTTTCCAGAGTTTGGCATCATCTGCAAAAAGGCATAACTTTGCTTCCAGTTCTTGTGCAATGTAACGTACGAAGACATTGAAGAGAACTGGTCCCTGTACTGAACCCTGTCTGCTCGCCTTCAGTCCTCCGGAACCATGCCTGTCTCCAGTGAACTGTTGATTAAGCCCTGCCAGCAAGCCAAAACCAACCTGTAATCGGAAATTTGACTCAGTCCCACCTTCCAGTTATCAACTAGCTGAGGACCCAGGCCAGACAATTATGTGAGCTACTGTGGCTAGTCGCAGATTTACCCTTCAGTCAATAAAAAAAAATACTTTTCCAGTCATCTGAAGAAAACAGGCAGACTCTGCTTAAGACAGAACTTCATTGTAGCAAGAAATCAGGATCAGTCTGGATTCAGTTATCACAGGGCAACTGGAACCAGGTTGACATGACAACAACCCATTTGAGTTGAACATGTGTACAATTTTAAAGAATTAAGTACTGAAACATAATTTGGAATTACACAGTATACACAGTAAAATAAATGAGAATTGCACAGTATACACTTTAATATATTCTGGGATTACAAAGTATGACATATGTATTAGTTGGAGTTTATAATCTGAATTGTTCCAGCAATCATTTTTCTTTTTCTTTTCTTTTTTTTTGTATTCCATATTTTTATTGATAGTAGTTCAGGCATTACATCTGACTTACATCAAAGCAAAAAACAAGTCAGATAAGAAGAAAAAAGAAGAAACACATTTTCTGGAAAGAGCAGTAGGGTGTAGCAAAAACTTATATACAACTATCTCACCACCTCCTAAACCCATATATGTACTAGGTAACAGTCCTATAATAGATTACACACACAGAATAGGGAAAGGAAAAATATATCACCCCCTTTCATAGAAACATAGAAACATAGACTTTGACGGCAGATAAGGACTGCTTGGCCCACCTAGTCTGCCCATTTCCCTACCTAGAGGATAAGCTGCAGATCCTGTTTAACCAACAGCTTATTTCTTCCTGCCCCTCACAAAAATTGCCTTATGTCTGTCCCATTCTCCCCCGGTTTTAGACCCCACAACCTCCTCAGGAAGGCTGTTCCATGCGTCCACCACCCTCTCTGTGAAAAAATACTTCCTCACATTGCCCCTGAGCCGTCCTCCCCATCTTCAGATTGTGTCCCCTTGTTCTTGCACATCTCTTTTTCTGAAAGATGCTACCCTCTTGGACTTTGTTGATTCCACTGAGGTACTTAAACGTTTCTATCATGTTCCCCCTCTCCCTCCTTTCCTCAAGGGTATACATATTAAGCTCCTTTAGTCTCTCCTCGTATAGCTTCTCTTGCAGACCCTGCACCATTTTAGTTGCCCTCCTCTGAATTGCCTCCATCCTGTCTATGTCCTTGCAGAGATGGGGTCTCCAGAACTGGACGCAGTACTCCAGATGGGGTCTCACCAACTGTCTGTACAGGGGGATAACAACTTCCTGTTTTCTGCTGGTGATACCATGCCCTATACATCCCAGTATCCCCCCTTTCATGAATCTTCATACTTTCTTCTGTTTAAAGACCACATTTCTCCCTAAGGTCAGAGATTAAAGAGCTGCTGACATCTCTGGGAAAACTTTGAAAATCATAATACTTAGAAACAATTAAGCATGTATGTAATTTACCTTCTATAGATTTCTCCTCCCTCATATTCATTACGGAGGAAGTGCCCACAAAAACAGGATCTTTATCCCTTAGAGTTGATCTGCCCCTTCAGCATACTTCCTACCTGAAATCATAATGCTCTGTAACATCACAATCAGCTGCCAGGTTGGGAATAAGCAATAGGAGCTGATAAACCCTCAAGGAACAAAGATCCTGTTTTTATGCATAAAACCTCAGTAATAAATATTGGAAAGAAGAAATACAGAACTCATGAGAAATACAAGTTGCTTTGTGTCTAAATATGATGTTATTCAAAGTTCTTCTGGAGGCGTCAGTGGCTCTCTAAATAAATGTCCTGAGTCTTTGAAAAGGTCAAAGGTGGGGGGGTGGCTTGGCTAGGCAGCCAACTAGACGTGTTTGCTTTGGCTCCCGAGAAGGGCTATTTTACTGAACTAAATCCATGCTAAATTTCAACTTTTCTTTGCGTAATTTCCCACATTACAAACTGGGACTACATGTCGTTTGACAATATCGGTCACACGAAAGGATCTACTACGCAATCAGACTTTTTTAAGCCAAAGAGCTCTCAACCTTCTATGAACAAGCAGGCCATAGAAAAGCCGCCGCAGCAGCAGTCCCAACCGTAGGGTGAGGTAACATTTGCCACAGTAAACCACACACTTTCTCAGCTATGTCGCACAGTTAGTGACATGGATAAAAAGTTGGACGGACTTACAGGAAAAGTAGCTACACTGGAGCAGAGAGTGAATGTGGTGCAAGCAACTATGGAAAAGGCAGATGTTAATGCAGGGAAAGCCTGAGACGCCGTGGCTAAACTCATCCAAGAAAATCAATTAGTACAGCAGCGACTTGAGGTAGTTGAAAATATGTCTCGATCTTGTCATCTCCATCTGGTCAGCCTGCTGGAGGGTGCAGAGGGAGATTACATTAAACAAGTTATTAAAGTATGGCTGGGTACAGCTCTAAATCTCAGTGAACCACTTAGCTTTGAAATAGCTTACTGGAAAGCAATGGGGTCGCAGAGCTCGCGAACTCTGTTGGCAGTGTGTTCCAGGACCAGTATGAAGGACACCATTCTAAAAGCAGCACGTCAACAACAGGGCACAAAGTGGGAAGACACAAAAGTTTCGATCTACCTGGACCTGTCCTATAGCATGAGTATGCACCGCAAACAATTCGATCCTATTAGGTGGGACCTCCGGGAATTAAAAGTTCACCACCAACTGTTGCTACCTGCTAAGTTACTGGTCATTGAGGAAGACCACTCATACATTTTCTCGGACCCTAAAGATTCCACCAAATTCATTGCCAAAATCCAACAGGAGAGAGAGGGTCATGGGGAATCGGGATGCAGCAGTGGGACTTGAAGACGAGTGAACTTTATCATGAGTATTCTCAATTTGGAGAAGTAAGTGCAGAGGGCAGGGAGAAGGTGTAGGGAATTTGGAGAGATTTGCTGTGACTTAGGGTGCAGAAATTAGCACACTTGGAATAATATTACCCTACCTTTTGATCTGAGACATGTATTAAAATGGCATCTTGCAGGGCTTCTCAAGCTGGATATAACCTTTCTTCCCTCCACGTGGGAGCCCTCCGTCTTGTTGCCACCCGCAGGGTTTTAACAGACTGCTTGTTATGACAGCATTACTATAAATATGGTTGTTTCCCTGTGTTTAGATCACCTACGTGCTGGTGTCTCATTAGACAGTTTCTATATTCATGTTTCTGCCTGAAATAAGTGTTTTAATTATAGCACAGGATTGGTATAGTGTTGTACAATTATTAATATTACAGTTTTGTCACTACGTTCTTGTTTGTAAGAGGTATAGGTCACTTACTACTGTCTGTGATGTTACAACTATAATTAACACCTCCTATATAGTTACTCTAATGAATAAACTTAACGCTAATCTCAGTTGATGTGACCAGTCTCGGGAGGAGATTAATATGTTTTTTAGCTTAACTACTACTATTGGTGCCTGTTTTGACCAGGAGGTCATATAGTTTGATATAATTCCTTTAACAAATTCCTGAGCCGCTCAGGCACTTCAGACTTTATGGTTGCTTTTAGCAGTATGTGTAATGTAAAAGGTACATTTCAAATTCTTTATTTCCCTCCATGATGCAACGCTAAGGAAGGGTCTTTTTATATGCCTTATTATGAGACTGCCCGTAATTAACTGTTGCAAACTTCCTATGTCAAAGATTTGTATGTTATTATGCATAAAATCAATAAAGAAAGTTTGAAAAAAAGAGAAAAGGTAAACGGTGCTCGTGGCACAAAGTCCTCATTGGTTGTAATCTGGTGAAGTACCCAGCATCTCCACATTTCTTCAACTGCAGTAGATTTGTCTCTAATGGATGCTGTAAACAACTTCAACCTGTAAATATTGTTCACTAAAGTTACCCACTGAGACCGCTGAGGAGTCACCCCCCATAGCCACAGCTTGGTTATAGTTTTTTTTGTAGCCAGTAATAAGATTAGTAGTAACTTCCAGCTAGGTCCTCAAATGGTCCAAGGTATGATAGGTAGGAGAGCCAATTGAGGTGAAAGAAAATGTTGCTACATAAAAAGAGCATTCAGTGCCTAATTAATCTCTTGCCAGAACAAAGATATCTTGGGACATGTCCAGAAAATATGAATATGTGTGGCAAGAGGCTCACCACACCCTCTCCAGCATGTCCCCATAGGGTTACACAATCATTTTTCTTAGTTTTCCATTTTTGGGGATCTGCTTGCACGTTATTGAATGTTTAAACAGAGCTGTTCAAAATGCAGTAAATGGTTACTGTTTTCCTTGCTGTTTGAGGCAAGGAAAGGAATTTGGTTTTCTACACTGTAGCACTTTTCATACACACTGTATCCTGAAGCAGTGTACAGTTCTGGAACAGGTCTTGATAGAATCCACTTCACTGCACCCAAGCAGGGCCAACCGGATAGGACACAACTTGCATGGTTCGGCTGTTCTGGCTGGACCTGTGAGTCCAGTTTTTACTGTTTTGGTCCATTACTTCAAGTCTGGATTTCATCTAGGTGAGCGTATGGGTTAAATCCGGACCCTCAGACCAGACTGTATACCGTTTTGTTACAGTCATAGTCCGGTGATCTGGATTTCCCCATAGCCAGCACCCTACATGAACTCCAGTCCAGCCAGAACAGATGGACTAAAGTAACACCGGACTGACTGGTGCAGGTTGCATCCGGTCTGGTTTTTACTGGTTTGGCCCCTTCTGAGTCCAGCAGTCCATATTTCACCCATACAGTTGGCATCAGCTGTAAGGCATGTATGGAGAGGTTGAGTTAGATTATGGGAGGTTCATTAAATGTAGAGAGAGTGAAAAGGTATATTTAGCACAGAGAGGTTAAGTGACATGCTTAAGGTCACAGTGAGTAACTGGAAGTGGTAGGATTCAAAGCAAGGTCTCCAGGTTCACAACTCACCCACTAAGCTACATACTCCCATTAAAGGGAAGGCATCCTTACCCAAGTAGGACCCTACTTACATGAGTTCACAATTAAGACTTTTGTAGCCCTTACAATATGTTTAGGTAGATGTTCATAATTTACATTATTTTTAAGAGGGTGATAGATGTTCATAACTTATATCATTTTTAAGAGGGTGAAATTAAGTTTTGCTTACATTAGTCAGGAAGTCTAAGAGTTGGGAAAATCTGCTGGCCCCACAGACCTTCTACCAATTCAGATAAAGTACTCATTGAAATGTTACAGTCTCCTCCGGTACAAGCAACGCATGCCACAAATCCTGTTTAGGCATGTGGCACTCCTTGTCCTCTGACTAGCCCCTTTCCTTTTTTAATAACAGTTCCTTTTCCTGCTGTGCGTGTTTCATTCATTTGTGCAACTGGAAATTCTTAGATCCATAAGCAGAGGCAGTGTCATCTCATCACAGTGCAAGCCAAGGGTCATTCGTGTGCCTAATGTCTGTGTGTGCTGTGCCACTGGACTGCCCCCAGTGCAACTAGAAACCTGTAAAAGTAATGGTCCAGCTAGCATGTAAGCATGTGGTCATGGGTCCCTTGCTCGTATGGGAAAATGCTATCTGACATTGACATAGCCAGAGCACAGCACAGGGTCCATTTGCACAGATGAAGCATTACGCTACACTTATTTACATACATGATGTGGTAGCTGCTGCTCAACATGGAATGGAACTCAAGGAGCCATTAGAAATAAATATTTTTTAAAAAGCAGCAATTATGAAGCAAACAGCAGCTGGAATCAGAGACTACAAACGGAGAGTTTGGTGAGGTGAAGATTTCAAAATATGTGACATTTTCCTTTGAGGAAAACTTTTGCTGGCCCTGTACAATGTTTACCAGCTTTTGGCTGGTGACAGTTTGGGCCACTGTTTTTTTAAAGGCTCGATGCATCGGCCATTAACTACTGTGATACTCACATAGAACATTTTTTTTTTTTAATTACTCTTTTTGGCCCCCTACTGCCTGTCGACTCCAACCCTTCAGGGCATCCAAGGAGTCATCCTCCTGCTTCTCACTGTGAGACTTGCCTCCTCCAGTCCCCAAGACTGTGATTCCCCAGCAGGGATGAGGTGGGGCCTCTACACCTGGACACCCTTCCTTTCGTCAGGCCGAGAGTAGTCTGGCAAAGCAGGGCACATTGGAGGCATACACCGGGAAGCCCGTCTTCCTGGAGCCAGAAGGGTTTTCTCCCTGTTCTTCTTTCCACTACAGCGTCGACCCTTGGCGTCAGATGCAAGGCACCCACGTCCACGCTATAGCGGCCACCATCCCTACATTGGGACTTGCAGTACTCGAGCCTCTGCCTGGGAGTCAGGCAAATCTTGGTGTCGGTCTCCCACTCCTGGAGAAGGCGAGGCTGTAGTGGGATGCTCAAGCTATCTCCCCCCTCCAGCCGACCCTGGCGACCTGAGTCCACTCCCAGCCTCATTGGTCACCAGTGGTGTGTCCAGCTTGAACCTTCAGCAGCAATCAAGGCCAGCTTGAGGACATTTTTAAAAGTAATATAACTAAAACAATACCCACCCACAAATTTAGTTGTTATACTAATTTTTAAATCGGTTATCGAATAGGCCCTGCTGTTGGGTGGGAGACAGGGGAAAAATGATTAACTTCTAAAAAGAACTAAATGAAGAAAAATTTAATAAATAAAATTGGAGTCTGTGGCATGAAAGAGATCTTCCCCAATCCTAGTACTCATTCACCTTTACAGGAACGCTCAGTGAGATATGAACCATTTCTGACTACCATACTGCATGACTAAACTTTTAAGCTTATTATAATACTTTTAGACTGCTTTTTCTAAAACTGACAAATCAGTCAGTGCAAACAATACCCACATCATATCTGAAGCTAGTATCCAGCCTGTTCCCATTTAGGCTGGCCCGCCAGTGCAGTGGTAGGGTTTTTCAGCTTGACACCAACATCCTGGGTTCAGTGATGGATCTGAAGAGTTGGAGGGCTGGCGGGGGGGGGGGGAGGACTGAGCGTCCTATGGATTGCTCTCCTTTTCCAGTGGGGGGGAGGATGGGCGAGCGTCCAGCACATGACTGACCTCTGGCGGAGGCCAGGGGGAGCAGCTGCTGTAGCCCAAGCTGTGGGGAGGCATGCTGGACTTTGGCGCTTCGGCACCTCACATCATTGCACGCCACGCCTTCCATAGGGGAGAAAGCATCTGAAAAATGCCGGCCCCATGACTGATGTCCTGCTCCACCAGTTCTGCACCGCCTGCCCACAACACTTATCTGGTGACCAAGTTCATGGTCTGTCGGGTCCGGACCAACCCCGCAGCCCTGCCCTGGGGGCAAGCCAGGGAGGAATACCAATAGCCCTCTGCCGAGAACCTAGTTCAGATTCCATTGGGAGTGTGCTTATTTGGTGTCCCCACCCTGGGGGGGGCAAGCCTGGGAGGATCTCCACCTGAGTTAAGTCACGGGGGACTGAGTGGGGGAGCGGGGGCTGAGCCTCTGGGGTCTGGCACCAAGAAAGGAAAAAAGAACCCATTCTCATTTTCCATCACAAGCAATACTATATATTAGTATGGACCTTCTGGCTTAATAACTGTTTTGAGGAGGGGAGGTAAAGGGTTCCAAATATGATGGACTATACTCTGACTATTTTTAAATTTCAACAATATTAAAGACTCATAAAAATGAATGGTGACCAATATATTTTGCCACTTACCCTTTCGACAGTATCCACACCTTTTTTTTAGTGCCTATTTATGCTCCTCCAGTCAGCCGCCCCATCTGACCGACCCTCCCCCAGCCCCATCACCCGGAATAGCCGGTGCTTACCGGGAGCGGAGCCTGCAGGGAGTCGGTCATCATCCTGCTGCTGCCGGCATTTTCGACCTCTGGTTTTCACCCGGGGGCCCAGGAGTAGGAGTGCATGCGCATGGAGGCGCGCATGCGCCTACAGCCCGGTTACGACCCCTTCTCCCACCCCATGGCCTAGCGCCTGGCCCCCTCTGAGCCCATGCCACCCCTAGCCTTAGCGTTCACTAGGGGCCACCATTGGCCGAGGGATGCCACATCACCTCTCCGGAGAGGAGAGCCTGCCTGCCAGCAGCTCTATCCAGCCCCCGCCGACCTCCGATAACCCGGACTCGTTCCCGAACATGGGTCGCTGGTGTGCTGTGAGGTAAGGTGTCCAGTGCCTCAACCCTCAGCACCACCGGACTGGCCCAGACAGTATCCACACTTTAATCGACCAAGAAGGAGGAAACTCATTCTGGCAAATCTACTACACTTGTGCCCCCCAACAATGACAGGTAATCTGTCTTTAGCCTCACCCTCTAATGGAAAAACAATCCCACTGCTTCAGATTTCTGATTTATATGTTAGCCACAAAAAAATCTGCCTGTCCCACTAGTGAACAAGTCAGTCAAATGCTAGCTCTTCCACCTTTCTCTCCTTTTTACCTGTTCAACCCAACTAACACCTCAAGTTCATCATCCTACAAACACCCTTGGCTGCATAATCACAAACAGACCTTCTGTTAGATCATCACACCATCTTCTCTATCCATTTCTCTGCAACCTGTTATGCATTAGTACCCGTTATACATTTCTGATGATCTCTGTGTCAAAGCCCAACTACCATCTCCAATCTTAGGAATTTACACACAGAAAGAGACTCATGGTCCCTCAGGTCTAGTTAATTCCTGCCTAAGTCCACACCAGGCTAGCGCCGGCAGGTCCTTATGTGGAGACCTCATCCCACGGTTCTGCATGGCCAGTCCCATTGCTGCCATTAGTACCATCCCTCACCCTAGTCATTTTCACTAGTCCCATGTGCCTAGCCACCCTCTCTTAAAACTAGCAACAGTCTTAAAACTGACTAGCTCTTCTGGTAGTGTTCCATGAAGGCATTCCTCCTTACATCCCTCCTAAATTTTCCCCATCCGTTTTAAAATTGTGGCCCCTTGCAATGGACCCCTAATTAAGCCTGAACAGTTGCTGATTATCCATCCTATTTGTACCCATCATATATCTGACTATTTTAAGCATGCCCCCTTTCTCTTCTGAATCCACAAAAATACATGCACTGTCAGTTTGAGGGGCTGCTGTCAGGCAAATTCAGAGGTAATGTAACAAAAGACGGCGCACACTACAAAACTAATGAAGTGCTAGTGCATGTATTATGGTAAAGAGAAACACAGTAGCCAAATCCCCAGTGCTTCGTGACATCCTGCCTCTTCATTAGGGGGAGGTTGAAGCACCAGGGATTTGTCTGTTGCATCTCTGTTTACCTTTATAAAGCACTAGCACTTTATTCATTTTGCAGTGTGTCTTATGTGGCTTTACGCTTCTCTCTCCATCTCTCCTGGTCTTCAAGGGGTCATATTAAGGTCAGCCTCCAGGTGATTGTTGTCCTTTTTTGGTCAAGAGTCCAGAAATGTGCACAGTGCACCAAGTGCGGCCTCACCAAGGACTCGTACAAGGGTAGAACTTTTTTTTTTAAATATATGTATTTTTTTCTCCCCTGAGCTCTCTGACCAGCCCACTTCAGTTCTCCGTCGTGCCCAGCTCTGTTACCCTCCATCTCCAGGATTTACCTCTCTCTTTTTTCTCCGTTGATGACATCCCTCCCCCCACGGGGAGGGCTGCCTGGAGCCACCCCTTAACTTCCACCCTGAGTTGGGCTTTGGTGGGGGAGTGAGAGTTCTGTTGGCGGTTCGGGACCTGTGGCAGGGTGGCGAACACCATCCTGCGTGGACAAGAGATTTTCACTTTTTCTGCCTTGTCCTTGAGCGTAGGTGGAGTAGTGTGACCTGACATATTGACGTCAGCGCAGTTATGCTCCCCTCCCTAATACTGGCTGTAGCCTGTGGTGACCCAGCTAGCAGTAGAATAGCAGAGACCATAGCCTTCCTTCCCTTGAAGAGGCAAGTGCCATGGGACGCTTAACCATAGTCCCTCAGCTGGCCTCCAGTGACCTACAAGCATTTTAGAACTCTTGTTAGTTGCATCACAAGTGGTAGCACTACCGCTGTGCCAGCAGGCTGGCATCCTGCTAATCTTTCCATATGCTTTATTACAGTGGGCCAACTTGGTCTTGAGACCAAGTGGGCCCACTGTAACTTCCAGGTCTCTTTCCTCTGTGGTCTGTTGTCCCCCAATCCAATATTCAGTTTTCAGATTCCTCTTCTCTAAGTGCATAACATTGCACTTTAAATTTCATTTTCCAACTCTTTGACCATATTTCCAGTTTATCCAAATCTCTTTTTAAGTCCCTTACGGCCTTATCACTATTTAGTCTGACATCTATTTTAGTGTCCCATCCACAAATGGACACATCTTTTTCTGGATCCCTTCTCCAGTGTCACTAAAGGACATAATAAAGAGTACCAAACCCAGAACTGACCCCTGTGGTACCCCACTAATTACCCCCCCACGATCTCTGAGTGCAAACCATTCAGTACCACCCTTTGGGTTCTGCCCCCAGCCAGTTCTGTACCCACCTTATGACTTTCTCCCCCTACTCCCATGTCTCTCAATCTCTTCACTAGCATTTTGTGGAGCACAGAGTCATAGGCCTTGCAGAATTCCAGGTACAGGATGTCCAGCACTTGGCCCTTGTCCATCATCTGGGACACAGCACTGAAGAATTCGACAAGGTTTGTCTGACAAGGCATCCCCTTTACAAAGCCGTACTGCTTGCTGCCCTGAAGACCTCATGACTCCATGGAGTCATCCAGCTATTCCTTGACCATAGACTCAAGGAGCTTCCCCATAACGGAAGTCAGACTAACAGGTCTGTAGTTCCCTAGATCTCCCCTACTGTCACTCGTGCAGAAGAACTACGTCTGCCACTCTCCAGTCCCTGGGGACAAGGCCCATCCTATTCGAGCACTTAAATAGGTCCACCAGCGGTGCTTCTTGAGCTGCTCCACCTCTTGAGTGCCTATGGGTGCAGTCTATCTAGACCTAGGGACTTACCTACTTTTAACCCTCTCAGACAATTCAGCACCCTTTCTTCAGTGATTGTCTCAATTGTCATTTCTGTTTCCCCCCTAACTTTGACACTACATTCTGGCTGTGGTCCTCCCTTCTCATCTATGAAAAACAAGTGGAAGTATTCATTCAGAATATCAGCTCTTTGCCTATCTTCCTCCACCTACTCTTCCTCGTTCTCAGCCTCTCGATCTCCCCCCCCTTGTTCTTTCACTTTTCCTTGCTGTACTGTAGCTGAAGAAGTCTTTATCACCATTATCACTCACCTCTACTGCTGTTGTAAGCTCTGCCTCAACTTTTGCTCTCCTCACTGGCGTACTAGCTTTCTTTGCCCTGTCAAGGTAGAGCTTTCTCCTTGCTTTTGTCTCATTGGCTTTGTACCTTCTGAAGGCTGATTTTTTGGGCCGCATTGCTACCCCCAACCTCCTTGCAAAATTGTATAGGCCTCTTGTTCCTCCTTCCTTTTCTGCCTGACATCCTTTTACTACATCAGTCCCCTGTTTGATAAACTTCCATTTGCTCTTCATCCCTTCTAGTCTTTTCCTTAGGTTGTTCTCCATCTTCCTGAAGTCTGCCTTGCTAAAATCCAGAACTGATGTCCAGGACTTCTGCCTTTGTGTTTCCAGGGCTGTGTCAAACAACATTGTGTTGTGGTCATTAGTCCGGAACACATCCTCCACTGTTAACCCCTCAGTTCTATCCTGGTTGGTCAGTACTAGATTGACTATAGCCCCATCCCTAGTGTACGCCTCCATCTGCTGAGTCTGTAAACAGTCATGGAAGGCATCCACCAACATCTGGTTCCTGGTGGTCCATGCCTAGGAATGTTGTAGTCCACATTTTGCATGTTGAAGTCACCTAGCAGCAAAACATATCCTCCACCGGTTGTTCTCCTGATCTCCTTGATGAGTGCCATTTTCACATCCTCAGACTGAGTAAGGGGCCTATAGATTACCCCCATGTGGTTGCCCTCTCTTTATCAGTCACCGTACTTATTCAACATCACAACCTCCCCCATGCCTTCCCTAACATACAGTGCAGTCCCCTCTATGGTTGAGGCATATGTCAGGAGGCATAGGGAAAGCAGGATAAGTTGTAAAATCCATCCGTAGCATTTTATTATTAATAACAATAAAATAAAATTGTATAAGATAGCACTTCACAAGGGCAATACCAAAAATGTCCTTCATCTGAGAGGCTCTTTTCAGTGTATTTATTTATTTATTTATTTATTTATTTATTTATTTTTGCTCCTCCCTCTCTCCCCGGTCGACCAATCCATCAGGACACCTAGGACCCCTGCCAGCACTCTACCTCCCCCCGCCAACCACCACCCCACATGTCAGCCCCCTGGGTAACCCGACATGACCCTTCGTTGGATGGGTTCCCGCCCTCTGAGGGAGAAGGCATCGGTGGGGACTGGCCAGCGTAACTCATTGGCCCGGGTGCTGCTGAGGTGGGCCGGGCTCGTCCAGGGCTTCGTGGCGGTGGGTGACCGGCAACCATCATCCGACCAGCCAGGGAGCCAGTTCCTGTTTTTCTCCCCCTTTAGAGCATGACATCCAGGACGTCTAGGCCAGAGCCGACATCCTCCACACTCCCTGCTCGAGGGGGACCCGACATACTGCCATGCCTCTGGCCTCCACCAGAGGTTGGCAGACACCGGGATGCACGCCTGCCCTACCCCCATGAGATGGCGAGCTGTCATGGGATGCTCGAGCCATCTCCCCCCGGCCGGCCCTCTGACACCCGGGTCCATTCCCTAACCCAGGTCATCGGCATTGCAAGTGGAAATCCAACCACTGCGCCAGTGGCTCAGCACTTTTCAATTTAAATTTCTCTTTCTCTCTCCCTCTATCTCTCTTTATCTACAAAAACATTGCTCTCTTTTTATAAGATGTTTTTCCCTGGCAGTTAAATTCTGCATCCTGATCTTGTAAATTACACCACCTGTGTGTCACAAACCCACTCAGCAGGTCAGCCTTCTACTCCCAAAGTGCCAGCCTCCAAGTGTAGTCTTATGAACAGTTAACAGAAACAGGGTAACCCTCCTGTCTGTTTTGTGGGTTTGAATCAATCTTTGGTCTCAGTTCTGGAGGGATTCAAACTGTGAACCTCTTGCTAGCGTACTCAATGCACAGGCTCAGATAATTCTGTCTTCGGGGGGCCAGATATCTTTGCCTACGGGCACCTAACCAGGTGTACAGAAATGAACCCTTAAAAACTCTAATAAAGACCTCAGATTAATCTTACCTTTTTCCAGTTTGGTATCACCATTCAAGCTTATGCACAGTGTCTGCTTTAACCATATATATTTCACTTGTTAAAGGAAGAAATTCAAAGACAGACCAAGTAGGCTCTAAAAATAGAGTTTACTAAAATAGATAAAAAAATATGTAAAACATAAAATACAGAACCATATATCACAAAACATTGAAATATTTTAAAAGAACAAGGTTATAACAGTGCAATTCATACTACAGTACATAGATTTTGTCTCTCTCTACCTGTATACTTGCTTAAAGTGCTGAAAGATGTTTCTTTGTCAGAGTGTAGATAACAGTCTCTGAAGAAAAACAGAATTCTGTTTAAAAGCTGGCTTTGCCCACCTCTTTGAATGAGGTCACCTAGCACCTCCTCTGTTTATGAAAAATCACACACCCAGGATATTTTATCATATTAGAAGGTAAGATAATTAAGGTTACATCAGCAGAAACTCCTTTCCCCATGTGACTTCCCCAATCAAGTCTGTAAATTTCCTTTCATCTATAAGCAGTATCCTCTCTCACACAGACATCAAAGCATTTATGACTTTGCACCAGTGTCATATAATCCTGCACTCTTCCCCTAAATGCCATAAAAGTTTATGATTTCCCTCTTAGCAGTTTAAGCTATAATTAACGTAGATAAACAGGAGATCCTTGATCAAGGCCTATTCTACCCTGTAATTAGCTTCTGGCCTTCCAGGTAACACCTTGTATCTAAAACCTGTGTGTGTGTGTGTGTGTGTCATACTCACATACTGTTTCGGCATTTCTCGTGAGAGACAGTCCATAACACATTTTTGTATTACAAAAAATGATACAGTGATCAGAACCAGCTGTCCAAGTGTCACAATTCCTCCCCACCTTGACTGAATTTGGGGGCTCTATCCCCTGCATGGGATGAGCTTCCCAAATCAGTTCACTTCTTGTACACCCAAGACAGCCCATTGCAGTTCTGATTTTTGGCACCAGCTCTATGTACGATTGTCAGATCATACCCTTGCAAAGCAAGACTCCATCTGAGCAATCTACCATTGTTTTTCCCCATCTGCGTCAGCCAAACCAGGGGGTTGTGGTCAGTCTGCACCACAAAATGCTGCCCATATAAGTATGGCTCTAATTTCTTTAGGGCTCACACTATGGCAAGATACTCCTTTTCCACCGTGGAGTATGCCTGCTCCCTGGGAAATAACTTTTTACTCAGGCTATTGGGTGATCCCTTCCTTGGCTGGATGTCTGGCTCAGTACTGCCCCAATACCCACATCTGAGGCGTCAGTCTGAACTATAAAGGGTCTGCTATAGTCAGGACTTGTCAAAACAGGAGCACTGCACAGTGCCTCCTTTAGTTTGGAAAAGGCTTCCTCACAGGCTGGGCCCCAGGTAATTTTCTTTGGCATCCTTTTCTTTGTCAGGTCAGATAGGGGAGCAGCCAGGGCACTGTAATTGGGTACAAATTTTCTATAGTACCCTGCTGTCCCGAGAAAACTCCTGACCTGCTTCTGTGTTTCAGGTCTGGGCCACACCTGGATTACCTCTATTTTGATTTGGTTAGGACGGAGCTGTCCCCAGTCTACCACATGCCTGAGGTATGCCACTTCTCCCATGACCAAGTGGTACTTCCCGGCTTTGACAGTGAGCCCAGCCCTCTGTATCCTGCCCAGCACTTCCCTAAGGTGGGATAGGTGTTCCTACCAGCTGGTACTGAAGATAGCAGTGTCATCCAGGTATGCCACGGCGTACTCCTCAGCACCATTTAACACCTGGTTCACCAACCTTTGGAAAGTGGCCAGGGCGTTCTTCATTCTGAAAGGCATTACTTTAAATTCAAATAAGCCTATCGGAGTGATGAAGGCCGACCTCTCCCTAGCTCTGTCCATCAACTCTACCTGCCAATACCCCTTGGTCAGGTCAATCGTCGTAAGGTAGGCCCCTCCCAACTTGTCCAGGTGTTCGTCCGTCCGGGGCATCGGGTGGGCGTCTGACTTCGTGCCTGCATTCAGTCCATGATAGTCCACACGGAAACGAGTGGCTTAGGCACAAGGACTACGGGTGTGGCCCAGGGACTGTGGGATCTCTGGATTACCCCTAGATCCAGCATCTCCTCCACTTCCCTCCTAATGTCCTTTTGGACAGCCTCTGACACCCGATATGCTGTGCACCATATGAGCGTCTATATCCCTGTCTCCACATTATGTGTCGCTAAGGGGGTTAGTCTAGGCTTGGCGCTAAAATTACCAAAAGCTAATAAATAAATAAATAAACAATGGGGCAAAGTCTGCTAAAATCTCCCTTACTTTCTGGATCTGGTCTGGGGCCAGCTGGGGAGACAATTTTACTGCCTCCACAGAGGACTCCTGCTTACTTTCTTTCAGCAAGTCCAGAAGGGGGGTCTCCTTCCCCGTCCCCTCCCCAGGACTACACACTGCAAACACCATGTCAGCCCTATTTGCATATGGCTTCATCATGTTGACATGGTACATCCTTTCTGTCTGTCTTCAGTCAGGTAACTCCACAATGTAGTTCACGTAATTTACCTTCCTAACCACTTTGTACGGTCCTGCCCACTCAGCCTGCAGCTGGTCTTTCTGGACCGGAATAAGGACCATGACTTCCTGACCCACCATGTACAAGCGAGCTCTGGCTCTGCGGTCGTACCACACTTTTTGTTTCTGTTGGGCAGCTGCCAGGTTGCTCTGGGCTGTCCCCATAAGCTCCTTCAGCCTCTCCCTAAACCTAAGGACGTAATCCACAATGGGAGTTCCCTGGGTGGCATGCTTGCCTTCCCAGTCCTCCCGGATCAAGTCTAGGGGCCCATGTACCCGGCGTCCATATAAGAGTTCAAAGGGGAAAATCCTGTTGACTCTTGGGGCACCTCCCTGTATGCAAACAACAGGTGGGGAAGGTATTTCTCCCAGTCCCTCCCATGCTGTTCAGCAAACGCCCGGAGCATTGACTTCAGGGTACCATTGAATCTTTCCACAAGTCCATTGGCTTGTGGGTGATATGGTGTTGTGCATCTCTGCACCACCCCACACTTCTCCCATAAACATTTCATCAGGCACAACTTGAAGGAACCCGCTCGATCGGTGATTTCCTCCTGCGGAAACCCAGCACTGGAGAAAATCCCAAGTAAGGCATCTGCCACTTTGTCTGTCCTCAGTGAGGATAGGGCAACTGCCTCTGGGTACCGGGTGGCATAATCCACCACAGTCAGTATGAATCTCTTCCCTGAGGAGCTAAGGGTATTTAAAGGCCCCACAATATCCATTCCCACCCTCTGGAGTGGTTCCTCCACTATGGGCAATGGAATCAGGGCAGCTTGGGTTTTCTTGCCCGCCTTCCCTATTTCTTGGCACCGGTGACAAGACCTGCAATACTCCTTCACCTGCTGGGTGAAGTTAGGCCAGTAGAAATTCTGGGCCAACTGCTGTGTCATGTGCGCGATTTCCAGATGACCAGACAAGGGAATATCATGTGCAGTCTTGAGCAACTGCTCACAATACCCCTGGGGAACAACAAGCTGCCTACCTAGCATCCCTCCCTCTGTCTGTACTGCCTGAGTATACATAAGTCCATTTTCCCAATAAACCTTATGTCTGCCATCACCTCCCTGTGCGCCGTCTGAGTCTGCCCAAGCCCTCATCTTCTCTAAACTAGGGTCACTTCTCTGAGCAGCTGCAAACCCCTCACACATTCCCAAGGCATGGGACAGGTCTCCTTCAGTTGCTAAACTAGGGCCCTAGTACTAGCGTCAGGGCACTCAGGATCATTGTCAGTCCCAACCCTCTGACAATGAGTCACACCTCCCTCTTCGGAGTAACCCTCCGTAGCTGTGTGGTTACTTGCTACTGGGGAAATTTCTACCCCCTTTTCATTAATCTCCCCATCTGGAGACACAGGCTGGGGAACCAGCCTCTCAGTGGTTTCCACAATGGCTTCTGTGGGGTTCAGGGAACTACAATTTTCCCTTGCCGCTTGGCTATGGGTAACTGCACACACCATCCCTTGTTTGAGATTGTTACCCAGGATCACATCCACTACTAACATTTTAGCTACAGCCACCTGTTGCACAGTTGCCCCTGTTTCACCCCAGTCTAGGAGAACACTAGTGAGGGGCAATGTTTTCGCCTTACCAGTAAAGTCCTGTAAAATGACGTATTTAGTGGGTATAAGCTGACCAGGCTCTACTAGATCCCCTTTACCAAGGTCAAGGATGCCCCTGTGTCCCTTAACCCTTGCGTCTGTACACCATTCACCATGACTGGGTGCATGTATTGCCTCATGTTTACAGGCATGCTTCCAGGGACACACAAACAACCCACTTCTTTTCTAGTACCATTCTGCATATTATTGCTCATTCTTTTGGGACATTGTCTGGCAATATGCCCCGTTTCTTTACATAACCAACATTCACTTCTCTTTTCAGAGAAATCTTTTCTCTGAAACCTGGGGCTAACTGGTTTTGGTGGAGGCAGTGAGGGTTTTAGCTGCCCTGAAGGCTGCTTTTTCCTTTCTGTGCTGCCCCGCCTGCCCCATTCGCTCTCAGAGCAGGTCTGCTCTTGGCATAGCGGTCCGAGAGTTCAGCAGCCTCTTGCACTGTTTTGGGATTTCGGTCCTCCAGCCAGGTTTTCAGCTCTGCTGGGCATGCCCAATAAAACTGTTCAAATAAAATCACATTTTCAATTTTATCAACAGAGTTTGCCTCAATTCCTTCCCACCAATGTTTTAAAAACTGACGTTGTTTCGTGGCTAGCTCCTCGTAGCTCATGTCAGGGCTTCTCCTGAGCTTACGGAATTTAGCTCTGTATGATTCAGCAGTTAATTCAGATTTCTTTAACAGTGCAGCTTTAAGTTTGATGTAATCGTCACTGTCCTCATTGTCTGTTTGACCCAATGCATCCCGAGCTTTCCTGGTAAGTAGCGGGGATAGTTGGAAGCTCCAGGACTCTCTAGGAATTTTAGTCTGAACACAAACTTTTTAAAAAGAATTAAAAAAGGCATCCATGTCTTCCCCTTCTTTAAATTTGGCTATTAATTTGAAATTCAATTTGTAACCCAGTCCTGTAGTCCCAGTTAAACCCAAGCCACTTACCTGCTCTGGTGCTGCTGGTTGAAGTCGTAGCTTCTCCAGTTCGTGGTGCCTCTGGCGCTCCTGCTCCTCACGGTCTGTGTCTCAGCGTTCTCGCTCTCTCTTCTCCTCTGCAGTTTGCTGGCGCTCATGCTGCTTATGGTCTGCGTCTCAGCGTTCTCGCTCCCTCTTCGCCTCTGCAGCTCGCTAGCGCTCACGCTCCTCATGGTCTGCCTCCCACTGTTCCCGCTCTGCCTCTCCTCTCTCTCGTTCTCTCTTCTCCTGGAACTCCAGCTCCATCCTGCGCAACTCAATTTGCAGCCTGAGTACTTCTGGATCCAGGATACTGGTGACCTTTCCCTGCTGCTGTGGCCCTTCACTGGCACTGGCCCTGTTGCCCTCCTTATCAGATCTGGACACTGCACTGGCCGCTAGCCCTGCCACATTTGAGGTTTGGTCCTTTTCAGTCACGGTCTGTGACTCACTGCTCTGGGTATCTGCTACCATTAGGACATCTATGAGGTTCTGCTTGCTGGCTTTCACCTCAAACGGGACTCCTCTGTCCCCGTACAACTGCCTTAAGTAGTCTACAGTGTGCCTGCTGTGGTTGGAAGCCATCTTCCCTAACTACTGCTACTCTGACTTGCACTTTAGGAAAAAAAATAAAATGGGTAGGAACTTGACTCTATGCCAAGTGATATAGTTCTGTCTCCTTTTAAAATAAAACTCTGCCTTTTTCTTTCTTTGCAAGTGATCTGATGGTCTCAAGCTGACACACTGAACAATAAAAGCTTGTAATACCAAAATTATGCCACTGCTACCAACCAATCTGTCACAAACCCACTCAGCAGGTCAGCCCTCTACTCCCAAAGTGCCAACCTCCGAGCGTAGTCTTGTGAACAGTTAACAGAAACAGGGTAACCCTCCTGTCTGTTTTGTGGGTTCGAATCAACCTTTGGTCTCAGTTCTGGAGGGATTCAAACTGTGAACCTCTTACTAGCATACCCAATGCACAGGCTCAGATAATTCTGTCTTCGGGAGGCCAGATATCTTTGCCTACGGGCACCTAACCAGGTGTACAGAAATGAACCCTTAAAAACTCTAATGAAGACCTCAGATTAATCTTACCTTTTTCCAGTTTGGTATCACCATTCAAGCTTATGCACAGTGTTTGCCTTAACCATATATATTTCACTTGTTAAAGGAAGAAATTCAAAGACAGACCAAGTAGGCTCTAAAAATAGAGTTTTACTAAAATAGATAAAAAAATATGTAAAATATAAAATACAGAACCATATATCACAAAACATTCAACTCTTTTAAAAGAACAAGGTTTTAACAGTGCAATTCCTACTACAGTACTTAGATTTTGTCTCTCTCTACCTGTATACTTGCTTAAAGTGCTGAAAGATGTTTCTTTGTCAGAGTGTAGATAACAGTCTCTGAAGGAAAACAGAATTCTGTTTAAAAGCTGGCTTTGCCCACCTCTTTGCATGAGGTCACCTAGCTCCTCCTCTGTTTATGAATAATCATACACCTAGGATATTTTATCATATTAGAAGGTAAAATAATTAAGGTTACATCAGCAGAAACTCCTTTCCCCATGTGACTTCCCCAGTCAAGTCTGTAAATTTCCTTTCATCTATAAGCAGTATCCTCTCTCACACAGACATTAAAGCATTTATGACTTCACACCAGTGTCACATAATCCTGCCTCTTCCCATATACATAAAAGTTTATGATTTCCTCTTAACGATTAAGCTATTAACTTAGATAAACAGGAGATCCTTGATCAAGGCCTGTTCTACTCTGTAATTAGCTTCTGGCCTTCCAGGTAACACCTTGTATCTAAAACCTGTGTGTGTATTTGTGTGTCATACTCACATGCTGTTTCAGCATTTCTCATGAGAGACAGTCCATAACACATTTTTATATTACAAAAAATGATACAGTGATCAGAACCAGCTGTTAAATTCTGCATCCTGTTCTTGTAAATTACACCACCTGTGTTCCACAAAATGTATTAAGATTTTTTCAGTTTCTTTCCTGTGACCAGCCTGAAGAGTACATTTATCCTCTTAACAGGTGCATCCAATTAAGGTATCCTGTGCCAGGGCTGATTTCCTGCTGATAATTTTGCAAACAAGCTTGTGGCGGTCAAACTGCACCTCAGGGTTAACTCCCCCCCCGCCCCATGCCAGATAAACCCAAATACTGTAGCTGTCTGTAATCATTTCAACAATATAACTGTGTACATTTGCAAACCAAGGCATTCCAGTTTCGCCTACAGATTCATATATATTTTAAGCACAGATAAGCAAGGGAGGAAAGAAAGAAAGAAAGAAAGAAAGAAAGAAAGAAAGAAAGAAAACAAGAAAAGAAGAAAACAGGAAGTGAGGAAGGGAGAAAATGGGGAAATTATGGGTCTGTCAGAGTGGCTAGTTCCTAGGTGTACCACAAGGCAAATTCGACTGTACAGTCAGACAGGCAGGAGATAGTCAAGTAGCAGAACAGGAAAAAGAAAAATATATCCTTGCTTTTACCTCTCTCTGCATAACAAATGGGACAGGGTCTTACCCAACCCTGTCTCACACCCCTAACCCTTTTCACTGTCCCTCCCGAATATTACATATTCAGAAGGTGAGCCTCCATCAACAGCAGTACGAGGTGGGTGCTGGTAAGGGCAGCCAGCCCAGTACATAGATACAGTGCCAAAGAATCAGCACACCGAGGCAGTAAGGTAGCCACAAGCAAAGTTAATGTGCAGATGCAAAGATTTATTGTGGTTAAGTTCAGACAAGAGTAAGCACCAGTGACCCCAGAGCTTCAGCAAACTGCCTTCCTCAGAGGATGTGGCCAGAACAGTCTAAACATCACTTTTATAACCCCAACATTTAATAATAGCAGATGAATTAATTAGACACACAATTACATACAAAAGTGATTCACAGTTAAATTTCTCAGAATAACATACATACAAAATGAAGTCACAATCAGTGATTATATTAACTCTATTTTTATAATTATTATAAAAAAAGTCAATATTATCCTGTTTTCTTAGATTGTTTTTTCTGGTGCAAGCTGGGATTTGCATGTTACATTCTTAACAGAAATTGATTTAGGCTTGCAGCCAGTGTTAAGACCTAATGAGCTAGGAAAAAAAAGGAAAAAAAGGACAGAGAATGCAAAGCAGGCAAATGATGTGATCACCCAGTGGATATTCGAAGGATTGAATTATATGAAAATCCATGGAATCTGCTGGCCTGTTGGCACAGCAGTTGGATTTCCACTTGCAAAAGCCAGTGACCCAGGTTTGGGAACGAGCCTAGGTCGCTGGAGAGCCAGCCGGGGGAAGAAGGATGGAGCGTTCCAGGGACAGCTGTCCTTCTCCAGGGGGAGGGTGGGAGAACGCTCTGGTGCCAGCTGGCTCCTAGCAGAGGCTAGGAGCATCGCAGGCTGCCAGCACCAGCTTGCAATAGGGGGGAGGAGTGGACGTTGGCATAAGCCATGATGTCACTACGCTGCCCCTGAAGAAAAAGAGGAAAAATAGCTGGGTGCTCACTGGATGACAGCCTCCAGGTCCTCTGCACCTCGGTACCCTCCAGGGAGCTATTCGCCACAGGCCTCAGCAGCATCCTGTGGCCTAGAAGGTAGGTGCTAGTGCTGCCCCTCCACTGGTGCATTCCGCCTCAGAAGGGGGGGCACCCCCAGCGAAGAGAAACGCTGGGTTACCACAGGAGGGCTGTGATATGGGGCTTGCAGGGGAGTCAGGACTCGAGAGGGGGTGGCAGAGGAATAGCAGAAGGGACCATAGGAGAGCCCGAAAGTGAGGCGGGCATCCGAGCAGGAGTGAGGGGAAATAAATAACACAAAAAAAAAATCCAGGGAATCCACACATTGGAGAATAGAACAAGGGGTAACAGGAAGAACCTATAAAGGACAAAGAACAACAAGAGCCGTGAAAAATAGAACTAGTAAAAAATTATCAGAAATACATAACTTTTCAAAACTTTTTAGAAATGACTCATTCAGAGTTACATTACCATACTGAATGCAAGCACAGGCATATTGCAGTTTCAAATAGCTATATACCATGAATCCAGCACACTGACCAATCAGATAGGCAAGCTGGCACCTTACCTGAGTTGATTATCTACCGATAATCACCGCAAAAGGTGCCAGCCAGCCGCATCTCAATAACCAAAAAAAAAAATAATTCGACGCCACGCTTTCTTTCCTCGATAAATTTTCCTATAGTAACTAGCCCTCTACCTCTGCAACCACAACACCTAAAAAACAACTTGTTCAACCAAGAGATCATCCAGCAGCATTTTAATACCTCATTCACTTAAACCAACCACTTTATCCAGCTGACTTGTTCTTTAGTGAACTGCCGTTTGCTCTCCATGTCACTCCTGCTTCCTCTCCGCTCTGTCCCCACTCTCTCTTCACTGCTGTGCCACTGTATCTTATCCCATAATTCGTTAAAAAAAAACAAAAACGAAACAGCCACAAAAAAGCTGCATAATAAATTCCCCTCAACACCATTGTGGCCACATACCCAGAAGCTGAACAAAAAAACATGATCTGTAACACCCCACTCTGCCCAGTCACAACGCTAAACACATCTCGCTGTCTGCCTATTTGAACCCCACACCGGAACAAAAACAAACCTTCAGTCTCTTGCTCTCTGACCTGCATGCAGCTGACCTTAGTAAAAAACAGCATCTATTGAACTGCTCTCTCACTCAGCTCACTAAAACCTTCAAACTGCGATAATTGTATCGCGGGGGGCGGGAGGGAAACATCTTCTCAAAATTCAATCTATTACAATGAACTATTTTTTGCAACTCAGCAATAAAATAAAATATAATTTCAAATAATACAAAACACTATTTTTCTTTCATTTTTTTTTTTTTTACATAAAAACTAAAATAAACATAGTATAATGTAATAAGCCACTCAGGGGATGTGGGTTGTCGGAGGATTACCACGGCTGGGGCAGATTTACCACTCGGCTGTCGCCTGGGTAACCACCCAACCGTGGATAACCCTAACTAACCCTCGTGGCTTATTGCTTAAATAATCTAATTCAGCATCAAAGCATCAGTAGTGATTTTTTCTTGAGAAAAGGTTTAAGATCCCATTCATCATCTAACCCCACTGGTTTCACACTTTTAAGCCTAAAAATCAGTTGGCTTGCTTTTTGGAGAAGTAAATTTACGGTTGCCCTCCAAATTTTGGTGCTGACACATATTCTAGTCCCATAAATTTAAAACTCTTGGGGTCGGAATCGTGGTACTGTAAATAATGTAATCCAGCTGGTTTATCTTCTCTTTTATTGCAAACTGACCTAATGTGCTTTTGTATGCGTGTTTTAAGGCTTCTTATGGTGCACCCTTTATATAGAAAATTACAGGGGCACCATCGAACATCTACAATGAATGGGGTGTTACAGATTATGCATTCCCTAATGTCAGATTGCAGTGTTGGATCTCTGGGGTGCATAAAGGTGTTACTGATTTGACAGTGTTCACAAATCTTGCACCTATTGCATTTATGCATACCCCTGGGCCTTTTTGTTAGCCAGTTTAATTGTAACATGGGGTCCGGGTCAGTTGGCAGTCTGCCGTGAGCCAATTTGTCCCTGAGATTAGCTGCTCTGCTGAGGCTAGCCCATGGTTTAGGGCCAAAAGCACTGGCCAGCTGGGGGTCACCAAGTAATATATGCCAATTGCTATATATCGTTTTTCCAGTTCTCCTTGACCAGCTGTTGAATTCAGTGATAAATGTAACTAGTCTTGTCTCTTGTACACATCTTTTGTTCCCCTCTGAAAGCAAAGTCTCTCTGTCTTTATCAAAAGCTTTTTGCACTTATTCATCTAACAACTCAGTGGAGTAACCCCTCTCCAAGAATTTGGTTTTTAGTTATTTTGCTTGTTACAAGAAGTCTTCTTCCTGGGAGCAATTTCTGCGCAAACAGAGGAATTGGCTGTATAGAACTTAATTTTTTAATTTGCTAGGATGAGCACTGTCTGCATATAAGACCAGTTGGTAACAATTTTTTCTATAACATTTAGTTTCAACTTGTTTGCTATGTTCAGTAAGTGCGGAGAAAGTGACATCCAAGGATTTAATTTTATCATAACTTGCGATGTGGGTAAACCACAAATTTAAGTCATTCTCATGCAGCTAATCCGTAAACATCGCAATTTCACTATTCTCCCCTGTCCAGACACAGATCACATCATCAGTATAATGATTCCATTTAGCAAGTTTTGGAAGAAAGGGGTTACAGTCAGCATGAAAGATGCACTGTTCCTCCCATAACCCAGTAAACAGGTTCGCATAGGAAGGGGCCATAGATGCCCCCATGGTAGTTCCACAAATTTGTAAATAATGCGAGCAATCAAATTTGAACAAGTTGTGGGTAAGAGTGAACTATAAAGTTCCTAGGATAAATTTGTTCGGGATCTAATTTTTCTGAGGGTGTCTTTCTAACAAATGTCTACAGGCTTTAATGCCTAAATCGTGTTTGATGAAAGTATATAAGGCTTCCACATCAGTTAGTAGGCCACATTGAATTACTTTCCAAGTTGTGATCTTTGAATTTTCTGATAACATCAAATGTGTCCCTAACATAGAGGCACACTTGTGTAAAAAATAACCTATAAACTTGCCCAGATTCTGAGTGAGCGAGTTAACCTCCGAGACAGTAGGTCTCCCGGGAGGTCGTCATCTAAATTTTTGTGAATCTTGGGCAAAATATAGATACAAGGTACGACAGGATGTTCCTCCCAAATGTACTCAAATTCTTTCTCAGAAATGGATCCCTGGCCACAGTGAATATTTGCATTTGCACCTTAATTTTATTTGTGGCTTCCTTATTGCCTCAGAGTTCTGAATATTATGTAGTCTGGTACCATGAGGGCCCAGTCGTGACTGGGTGTTGCCCATGTTTCTTTTATCACCATTATGTCCAGGCTGCCTTCTGCTGCAATGTCACTCATCTTATTACCAAGGCTTCTGTAATTTAAGCAAGCCACCTTCCAGGACCCCTGCTTTCTGCTATTGCCCCATTCACTGACTGGACCAGTTGTACCCATTCCCTGGCTATTTGTCCCAAGCTGAGCAATAACTACCTTCCCCCCACCCCACCCCAACACATGCACTTTTCTAACCAACCTGTCTATCCTAGGGAGAACCCTATCTGCTGTCATCCCTTGGAGACAGTGCACCACTCTCCCCACCTGGTCTGAGGCACAGACCGCTGTCTCAGTACCCCAACTATGGAATCCCTCACTAAGAGCACCCGCCTCCAAATCTTCCCCTTCTGACTGCACCCCCACCCATACCCACAGCAGGTTTAGCTGCCCCTGAGGCACTGGAAGCAACAGGGTTTGCTCCCCTGGCAGGGGGAGTGGTGTGCACCACATCCATCAATAGTGTGAAAGTTTCTTGTTGCTTATTTCAACCTTGTACTGTACTGTATACACTGTATATACTTTTTCTTCCTTGTATATTATTGCTTTTTGTATACCTCCTTCTGTGCTGTACTTTGATGTATTCATGACCAGGTCCACCTTGCAAATGAGCCTTGCTCAATGGTGCCCACCTGGATAAATAAAGATTTTGATTGATTGATTGATTGACTGATTTTTCCAGGGCCCCTTCCCTCTTTAATGGTTGCCACCCTCTGCCCCCTCCCTTGCCCACTGCCTTACATCCCATATTGGGAAGTCTCGGGAGACACTGATGGAGGGGAGCAGCAGTGGACATCCCTGACTCCCACTCCAGTCTGCCCTGTAGCTGTGTATTATCTCCCATGCTTCAGACAGCTAATAGTGGAGTTCTGCAAAGCTTCTGCAGATTGGGCATCCTCTACACCTCCACAGAGTACCCTGGAGGAGTGTGACTCAACAGGTCCTGCAGCTGATTAAATCCTCTTCCCATGTTCTCCTCATCTGCCTTCTGCCCATGACTGTGTAGAAGAAGCAGAAGAATCAGTATTTATATAGAGCTTCCAAAGAACTTTACAAGCAATCAGAGGCTGGTAGTGAAGTTACTGAATGTGTAGTGGCAACTATTTTGCACATCAGCACCCATTCACAGCCTTGCACAATTGCATGAACCAGTTTTATGGGAAAGGAAATGTTGGCCATGACACCAGAGAAAATCCCCTACTCTTCCTCCAGGTGGTGCTGCATGTATCCTGTGGGAGAGGATGGAGGGGCCCCGACTTGGAGGATGGTGGTAGAGTAGGAGTGCTTGGAACAGGGGAGCAAACCTCTTCCTCTGTCCCTGACTCGAAAGAGGTTGCTAAAGTTATGGAAGTTGAACACACTCCTAGTGAAGAAGGTGATGCAGAATTGACAGCTGAAGAAGAAATGCTGAATCTGGAATTACAAGAATAACAACACTTCTTAATGACCATGATAGAAGAAGAAGAAGAAGAAGCAAAGTTTCTAAAAGAGAAATGCAAACTGGAGGAAAAAAAAGAAAGAAAAAGGCTCTCTGTCAGTCTGCAAACACAACTAAGCAAAACATTTCAACAAGAGAACCAAAATGCTAGGCCCCCACCTCCATGCATCATTTCTCCCTACCTGAGTCCTGAACATGCAGGCATCTCAACCATCAGTAAACGGTCTAATGATACAGAATTAGCTGCAAGTTGGTCTCCAGAGAAGGCTGGCTGGATACAGAATTCACAGGGCAAATGGATCCTTGATCCAGAGATTTCTGTCCATGGCAACGCCCAAACTGCTGACTGCGTGGCAGACATGGCTAACAACATAGCTGTGCCACTGGAAGATCAAAGAACACCAGCAGCTGAGCACAATGCACATAGACCCTGCAACACAAGGAAGGTACGTATACCAGTGAGCAGCATATTGAGAAACGACCAGAAATTTTGCTAGTAGAACCAACCAGGGTGGAGCAGATGGTTGAGTCTGAAGTTCGAAAGCTGGGAGGGAAGACTCTAGATATGAGACTCAGATGGCAACAGCCACCTGTAACTAAAGAAATGGTGGCTGACTAGGGAGGCGCAGGTGCAAGTTTCTGTAAAAGCCCCAAATGTTTCACAGGACAATGTGCCAGATTTGTTGCCTCCTTGTGTAAAGCACCCCGAGATTGAATGGGATGAGGTCAGCATGGACCTCGGGTGTTTTTTTCTGCAACGGGGGGGTACAGAACACCAGGACTGACACTGCACTGGAAGAAAGGGGTACAGTTACACAACATGAGGGGCAGGGGACTCCTGGTGTACAGGATACTTCACCTAAAATGCCTACTCACCAGATAAACATGGGGCCACAACAGGAGATACTGAATAACGATGCACAGAAACAACAGAGAATTACAGCCCCCAAGCCTTCTATCTCTAGACAGTCCACACAGCTTGCGTCAGATACTGAAGGGGGGGTGAGGGTTCTGCTTGGAGAGGTGAAACCTTGCAAAGGCCTGCACCCTTCAGCTGTGCAGGGTTATTCCATCATCTTGTGGAGCCACCTAAACTTAAAAATGCTGTTGGTATTAAGTATAAACAAGGGCTAGATGGACTCTGGAAAGACTTTGTGTGAGGAAGGTTCTCATTAAACACTCTCTGAGCTGTTTGGCTTCTGAAGTTTATGCACTTGCCCCTGGAGAAAATACATGTGACATCAACCCTTGCTGTGCCACGGCTATATATACACGTCCTAAAAATGTATACATTCTAAATCTTCTGGCAGCCTAAGGGTTAAAACTGCTAAATTTCTTGAACAGTTCTGGAACCGGGCTTCCGGTGCAGCTCTGGAGCTAATGGCAGCCTAACATCAGAGCTCCGCTCACAAACCCTCCCAAAACAGCCAAAAAAAAAAAAAAAGCCAAATTTTAGTAAAAACCGACAGTTGATGGAGAAATATTTACAAATGGCGTCAATTACTCAAAAGGGAACGATAAACAGATATGCAGTGTTACTGATAGAAGAAGAGAAATAGGGAGAAGAAAAATCAGACTCGGAGACCTCAGAATTGTCATAGGCCCAGACGGTGTCCTCTGGAAAGAAATCAAAACGGAAAAAGCAAAAGCCCAAAGATATCATTCTGAATGACAAACTGGACAGAATAATAACAGATTTACAAGATATAAAAAAAGATTTCCAAGACTTTCGATCAGACCATGACCTCCTTCGCACAGATGTAACAGCTTTGCAAACCCAAGTAAGGTCATTAGAACAGACTAGCTCCGATCAGGCCTTAGAGACTCCTCAGATTCAAATAACTTTAAATCAACTTCTGGAAATAACCAAAAGCACTAGGAGAAAGACAAGACAAGAAAATGCAGAGAACAGACAGCGACGCCAGAATATTCGCATTTACGGCATACCTGAGAATAGTGAGGGCAGAGACATGAGGGGATACATTGAAAAAATACTGAGAGAGGAGCTAGATTTGGAACACTGTTTCCCCATGGCAATAGAGCAAGCACATCGAGCACTCGGACCCAAACCTTCGGATCCAGAGGCATGTCCACGCTCAATAATTATTTGATTTTTGAGTTACCACACAAAAGAAATAATACTTCAGAAAGCATGGGCAAGCGGGAAAATATTCAGGGACAAGCAGAGACTCTTCTTTGATAATGACTATGCGAGGGTTACAATACAGAGAAGAAGAGAATGTGTGTCCTTATTCCCAATCCTGAGACACTTAAATTAAAATTCTGCACACTCTACCCATCCAGGTTGATGATCCAGTATTCCAGCGGACAGGTAATTTACGATATGGTGGCGAGTGCGATGGAGGACTTGAGATAGAGGGGATTCAAACTACCATCTAAACTTCCAGGGAAACCGTATATAGTACTATCAACTTAAGCCTGAACAAAGAAAAAAAGACCAGGAAAGGAATCACAGCAAGTAGTCTTAGAAGAGATTTAGAGACTATTGGGTCAGTTTGCTACTAACATATAACAACTGTCTTCCTTAGATGAGTAGGCCTGTGGGTTAGTGCATCACCCTGGTGAGGTGGAAATCCAGCGTGCGGAGGAGTAGGCCCTTCGTCTAGACGATAAGGTAGTTCGAGAGGGGAAGCTCTGGACTGGGTTCATGGGACTATAATGTAAATATTGTTTAGTGGGTAGTGGTCCTCTTCTAGGTTCTTCGACCCCCAATCTAGGCTTTCAAATTCAAGAAAAAAATATAGGTATTGAATGGTATGTGTATACACCAAAGAATTAAAAATGTAACAATATCATATTAAAAAAATGCTGATCAATGACATAAAATAAATGTATTTATAGATGTGTAACAAAGAATAAACCCTGTGAACAAGCTCCCAAGTCGAGCAAAACGTAGGGGGAAGAGAAATAAAAAGAAAGATTGAAGAACAATAACTTGAGCGAAGAGGGTTTACTTCAAAAGGCCTCCCAACATTTCCTATATTTTTTCTTCATGGGATTGTACCCCACGGGGAAGTACATAGCTGGCATTAATATGGAAGAGGGACCTTATAGGGCTGAACTAGAGAAAAAAGGGGTCTCCGGGGAGCATCTCAGCTGAATGGCACCAAAACAGGTCTAGGGGAATGATCGCCTGTGGATACCGCTTATGTGCCCTATTTCAGATGCCAGAAAATGATGAGTAGCTGGAGGAAGGAGGTCGGGAAGCTATCCTTTCTTTCTTGCTATAAGAGTGGTATTTACATACTTTTTCATTTTGGAGTCTGAGGGGGAAGGTGTACCTGGAGCGATCGCCTTAGGACATTGCTGAAAATATTAACAAATAATGGGGCGCCTTCAGAGGAGGGGGGACTCATAGACCTGGAAAGGAAGTATGCTCAGGGCCTAACTGTGGAATCCTGAGGGGGGGATCCTGGACTAGGCCTGGAGCGCCACACGGACGCCGAGGAGTCGGGATGGGGGACTGATGACCTCTGTAAGCACGCTGGAAATATATAATTTGAGCCTCCTAGAGGGAGGAGAAGGTAATGATTATAAGTTTAAACCCACCATGCAGCATGCACTGCCTAGGGCCGAGAACCAGGGAAACTTTCTAACCAAAAGGACACTATAAAGTTGTTCTACAGTGAGAGAGAGAGAGAGAGAGAGAGACGGACTTGATTAGGAATGTATAAAGAAATTTGGCCTAAAGGAACAGAAGACAGTAATGTGAAGGGAGATCTGAAATCTGAAGACACACCTGCTAATTAGAAGGGCTAAATGTTTTAATATAATAAACTACCCTGAAAATTTATTAAGGAGGAGGGAGGGAGAAGTGAGATGAAGTGACCAGAGATATGCACCTGTACACTCTACCTCCGTTTATTGTTATTTTGTGTTTGTGTTTATAATTATTATTTGGGATTTTATTTTGAGGGACCGGATTGCCTGACTAACATTCTGGCTGGAGCCCACCTTATTTCTCAGTTGTATTCTGGGGGATATGTACAACCCTCAGGGCAGGTCTACAGAGTAAGGCAAGAAGCCCACGTTTGAAGGAATATTCCGTCCTTTTCAGAGATGATTTTGACACTGGAGGTCACTATGTACATAGGTTACAAAGGAGTGAGGAGAGAAAACTGTTTGAGGAGGACAAAAATAAGGAAGGGATATAGGGACATCAGGGAAAACAAACAGAAGAGACATGGAAACAGTATAATATGGAGAGGGACAGCACGGCCCAGGGCAATAGATAATACAACAGAGATACAATATAATAAAAGGGATAGAATGGAAGAAGAGGGAAAATATTACAGCTATATAGATGTCTCAGACTAAGAAACTCCTTAGAGTGGTGTACCAGAATGTCAATGGATTGAATAATCCTATAAAGATAACTGAAATAATTTCTAACCTTAAAAAAATGCATCCCCAGATCATTCTCCTACAAGAGACACACTTATCCAAAGATGAACACCAGAAATTACTTAAATATGGAATGTCAAGTGTTGTAGCAAGTGCTTATGCGAGGGACAGAGAAGGGGATCAGTAATCCTCATACCAAGATCCTCAACTTTTCAAAATATAGACTCATATCAAGATAATGAGGGCAGGTTGTCCTTGATTAAGGGAAACTAGGAGGGACAGGTTTATACAGTGGGGAGTTTGTATATTCCCTCCCCCCGGGGTCAGAGAGTACTGTATATCAAACTATTTTTGATTAAATCATAGCATTTAAAAAGGGGATATTGATATTGGGTGGAGATTTGAATATTTTAATGACTCCTTCAAGAGATAGTTCAAACCCTAATATTCCTAGAGCTACAAGGGGACAGAAACATGGTAGGAGGCTAATAAACGATCTTGCCCTAACAGATACCTGGCGACACTGCTATCCAGCATGCCGAGGCTATACACATTTTCTGGGAGTTCACACACTTACTCACGAATAGATTAGTTTCATTTAGAAGCGGAATCTATAGATATAATACTTAACGCAAAGATCTCACCAATCCATTTATCAGACCATGCAGCTATTACAGTGGAATTAGAATCAGAACAGGAAGTTATAATGAGACAGTGGAGGTTCAATAACATGTTTATTAAAGATAAACAGTTTAAAGAAAAGGTTCAAGAATGAATCCCTAGAATACTACAAGAGAACAGTATGGAGGTGGTGCAGGAAGGGATATTATGGGACACTCTAAAATCTGTATTACAGGGTGAAATCATAGCATATGCAACCCATCAAAAGAAACAGAGAGCTAAGAAACAAAAATAGTTAGAAATTGAACTAGGGAGATTACAACAACTACATACGGGAGGAAGGGGAGACATAATTACACAGATAAATCAGCTGAAGACAAAATTACAAGACTTATTAAACCAAAAAACAGAACAAGCTTTAATGTATGTAAAACAAAGCAAAGATACTATAAGGGGGGGCAGTAAGGCTGCTACAACTTTGGCTTATAGATTAAGGAAACAACAAGCAATTTCAACAATAACAAAAATAAAACACCCTACACAACTTAAAATATTTAATAAAACAAAAAATATACTTGAGGGATTTAGGGAATTTTATTTAAAATTATATAATCAACCACAGGAACCAGATGAAGAAAAATATGAAACATTTTTTACAAAAATGCAATTACCGAACATTACAGAGGAACAAAGTAACTCCCTAATCAGTCCCATAATGCCACAAGAGATAGGAATGGTCCTATGCAACTCTAAATCAAATAAAAACTCAGGCCCAGACGGCTGTATGGCAGAATTTTATAAAACATTTCAAAAAGCGTTACTGTCAATGATAATTACATTATTTAATGCAATACAGGAGAATACTTCCCCTATACTGAATAGCTGGCAGCATGCCAATATGTCTACTATACTAAAAATAAAGATCCATTAAATTGTGACTCCTATTGCCCCATATCAGTTCTAAACCAGGACTACAAGTATTTTACAGCAATTACGGCTAAACGACTAGAGAGCATACTGCCAAATATAATTAACAAGGACCAAGCGGGTTTTTATAATAAAATGCCAAACAGTGGACAATATTAAAACAACAGTATTTCTTTTAGAAGTGATCCAACAAGAGCAAACCCCCTTTATACTTTTAAGTATGGATGCCCAAAAGGCGTTTGATACAGTCTCCTGGCAATTCTTGACATACTGTACATGATGGAGAAATTTAATTTTCCAACAGGCTTTTTAAATATTATACAACGATTATATACCTCCCCACAAGCTATGATCAAAGTGAATGGATCATATTCTAACCGTTTTACCCTAAATAGGGGTACTCATCAGGGCTACCCCCCATCCCCCTCCCTATTTGCCTTGTATGCTGAACCCTTAGCCCAAGCTATTAGAGAAAATATACAGATTAAGGGAATAAATTATCTTAATACCATACACAAAACAGCTTTCTTTGCTGGTGACCTGCTAATATACTTAACGGAGCCAGAGACCTCCATACCGGAATTGTTCTCCCTTCTAAGAGAAATGGAGTCCATATTAGGATACAAGTTAAATACAAGTAAAACAGAAGTATTAAGCTTTAACTATCAACCGAGTAAGGCAATTCAAGAGATATCCACTGAGATAGAAAAGTAATAAATTCAGATATTTAGGGATAAATCTTACAAAAGAAATCCATAACCTCTATGAAGCTAATTATACACCACTTATACAGTTTATTAGAGAGGATTTCCAGAGATGGGACCCCCGCCCTCTCACGCTTAAACCAAAGTACTGATGTTATGCGAATGAATATACTGCCAAGATTCTTGTACCTCTTTCAGACCCTCCCAGTCCTTGCACCAAAAAAAGACTTTAAAAATGGAATAGTATGATATCTAGCTTTCTATGGCAGCGGAGAAAACCAAGGATAAAATATAAGACCCTCCAATTGCCCAAAAATAAAGGAGGATTAGCCCTACCAAACTTAGAACAATATGCACAAGCAGCAGTAATATCACATATACTTCATTGGTTAGATAAAGGGATGGACCCACATTGGAAAGAAATAGAACAAGGGACCACAATAGAGGAGATGGAGAAATATTTATTTAGACAGTCCGTTTTAAAAGCAACTGTGGAGAGATCAGATTTAAAAAAAAAAAAAAAAACTCGTAAGTATATGGAGAAATATAATACAAAAAAAAAAACAAAGATCCAGTAACACAACTTTTACAGAAAATTACAGCAGACCCCAAGTTTGATCCAGCTAGACAAGATTATAATTTTAAAAGGTGGCAACACCAGGGACTTATTAGATTCTAACAATTATATGAACAAGAACTATTTAGCCAATTCCAGACTTTGGAGAGAAAGTACCAATTAGTGCAGCAGGATTTTTTCAGATTTCTGCAGATAAGAAATTACTGTAGGAACCTGATGGGCATCTCCTGGGATCCAGGAGAAATGCATCCACTAACGAATATTATAATAAACTCAATAGAGATAGGAATACCAGATCATGTAATTTCTAAAATGTATCAAGCCCTAAAGAGTAAACAGAAAGAGATTATTCTATATTCACAACAACGATCGGAAGAAGAGCTAGGTATTAAATTAGAGAAGGAAAGATAGGAATTGATATACTCGACAATCCATAGAGCCACAAGATCCTTTACTTGGAGAGAGTTCGGTTGGAAGTGTATAATAAGGTTTTTTAGAACACCACAAATAGTAGGAAAGTATGATGCTCAACTTGGATCAGAGTGCCAGAGAGGATGCAAGGAACCTTTAGCTAACCACAAGCATATTTTTTGGAGCTGCCCACTCCTAGAAATATTCTGGAGAGAGGTGGGGGGAGAATTGGAGGAATTGTTCCCAGAAATAGGGACGTTGACACTAGAATGTGCACTTATTTTTGGCTTCCCTAAGGAAATGGGGAAGGGCAACTCTAGGCTTGTGCTAGCCATATTACTCCTTGCAGCTCATAAGGCTGTGACAAGGAGATGGCTCCAGAAGCTACCATCCTCTTCTCAGGAATGGGAAGACATAACATCAAATATATCGAATGGAGGTTTTGACTGCACATATTAACCTCAAGGTTAAGATATGTACTGAATTCTGGACTAAATGGTGGATCTGCATATCTAGACATAGACAGGATTTAATTCCCTAGGAGCAAATAAAATCTGTATGAGATTTGGGAAAACCACAGGGGAGCACATGAAAGAGTTACCAAATGTATTGGTTAATTTTAATCAAAAATGTATAAAAGGATAAAGGCCCAAGCACTAAGCAAATGTATCATATATATTGTAAAATGAATGAACAAATGATGTACCCTGATCAGTACCTGAAAAACTTGGATACAATAAAAATATATTTGAAAAAAAAGAACAGTTCTGGAACAAATATCACCCTTTTCAAAGATACCCCTGTCTGGACACCATTTATTGCTGCTCCGCTGACCAAACCAACTTTTAAATATGTCACAGTTTGGGATAGCTTGGTGGCACTGAGGGTTGAGGTGCTGGATGCCACACCTCGCACCATGTAAGCAACCCAGGTTTGGGGAGCGAGCCCGGGTCATCAGGGTTGGCAGGAGGAAGAGATTGAGCATCCAGAGGACTGCTCTCACTTCCCGGGGAGGGTTCAGGGGAGTGTTTGCTCCTGAAGAAGCCTGTGGCCGCGGCCAGAGGCACCTGACGTAGTGACGCTGTGAATGCAGAGGGACAGCGTTGCAGCATAGCTTTGCCTTGACGGCTGCACTCCAAGGTGTCCAGGAACACATACAAGAAAAATCCCCACCCTGGGGATAGACGATGGCACCCTGACCCTAGGACCACACTCCAATGCTGGGCTTCCTCCTCTCCATAGCCGACCTGTACAGTCCCGGTGCTCTATACTGTAGATAGAGCACCCTGGGCTGGTAAGGCAGCCCTTCCTCCAGGGGGCTCAGATCTGGAGGTTGCATCGGGCTGTGCGGGGGAGAGGTAGGGAAGTCTCAGGTCGGAGGTAGAGACCTGGGCCTCCCAAGGATGCCCAAAACAGTTCCCCAGTGAGTGGTGCAGAAAAATAGTTTGAAAAAAAAATATATATATATATATGTCACAGTCCTATTCAGAAATGAAGGTGTCAACATTGCAGGTATAGTATATTGACTGCAAAAATGTTGTGATATTTAGAATAACCCAGAACTAATCATGAACACTGAGAATTTCTGGACAGGAGGCTGGAAGTCCAGAATCAAACTACATCAGACAGACAGTGGCATAAACACCTGCCTAGTACTTTTTTCCCCCCAGACGGGACAGGGGTATCCTCTTTCATCAGGGCCAGCCCAAATTCTCTTATAGGTGTGGATCACTGCAACATCTCAATAAGCGCCTGCAAGCATACAAAATGTGGACTTTGCAGGGAATTAGGATTTTTCCCTAGATTCTGGAATACCCTACCTGCAACCATCAGATGTACCCCCACCCATCCCATCTCCCCCGCACGGCCCGATGCAACCTCCAGATCTGAGCCCCCTGGAGGAAGGGCTGCCTTACCAGCCCAGGGTGCTCTATCTACAGTATAGAGCGCTGGGACTGTACGGGTCGGCTGCGAAGGGCACCCTAGTTTACACTGTATTAATACCCACCATTGCAACCTCTGTGAAGAAGGACACACATCCTGCTCATGCCCATGGGCTGTCCATAATAACTCAGACTTTTTGGAACAGGATTATTTGTTGCAGGCAGTGGTGGAGCTGGACCCTAATAGTATGGATGTTACCCCCGTAGAATCACACACTCCATCAGAACAACAAACTGAGGAGACTGACAGGAGGAAAATCCTCTGAAATACACCCTGGAAATGAGGTAAAAAATGCAATACTGACATTGCCCCTTCCCATACAGAGGAAGTCACTTTGAAAAATAAGTATGCATCTTTAAAACAAGACCGGCAGTGGGGCAACATGGATGGGGATGAGGACTCGGATACCTCCTCTGTAGTCTCTTGACTTCCTTCATCCCAAAAAGGATTGTCCTCTGATACTGAAGTCGTAGGGTCCCAACCTCAAAAACTAAAAAGTAAGACATGGAGGACAAAGAACTGGTTCCAGGAAAAAGAAACCATGAGTGTGGTAATGAACCTGATGCTTCTTTTACTATTAATCACGGTCCTCAACCTATGCCTGGTATGTGCATCTCTTAATGTCAACAGCATCAAGAATTTAAAAAGCTGAACAACCACTTTCTCAGTACTGAGTCAAACAGAACATGACATCATTTTTCTGCAGGACTTCAGACTTAGATCTACAGCAGATTTCCTGACTGCACAAACGGCATGGATACGGGGTGTCTCATTCTGGTCCAGTAGAGATGTGGCATGCACTGATGTAGGACTTGCTTTAAAAATCCAAACACCACAGTTAGACGTCTTGTGGACATACAACCTGGAAGAGCACTTTCTCTGGACACTGACTTACAAACCCATAAATTTAGAATCATCAATGTCTATGCCCCTCAAACCAAGACAGCCAGAATTGTGTTATTTACACAAATGCAGCCATAACTGTTTAACGTCAAGGAACTACTGTATTTGATGGGGACTTCAACTGCAGTCTATCTAGGGCAGATGGGGGGCTAAAACAGAAAACATGTTTTGTGATTCGACCTTCCTTAAAAAAAGTGCCACCAAGAAGATTTAATTGAAGCCCATGGTCATGCAGACAAACTTCAGAAACATGCATATTTTCGTGGAACTGTATCCACCAGAATTAATTCTGATTTCTTTCTACCTCCCCTACAACCTCTAAAACAAAAGGGCAGCTGGTGGAGACTACTGATCACAGAATGTTGAAAGGCACATTTCTGATTTGATAGAGCCTACAACTGGGAGAGGTTTTTGGAGAGTAAATACTTTTTTGTTAGATAATCCTAAAATACTCTGACAATTCATAGATCTAGTAGAGGCTCGGAAATCAGTGTTCAGTGTGTATGATTCTCCTGTTCCATGGTAGAAGGATAGTAAAAGGGATTGCAGAATCTTTCCACACACACAACCTAGGCTGTTAGAACAAATTACCATAAATATAAATATTTAGATATTTTATTTTTATTTATTATGTTTGCACGCATCGCGCACAAGAAACATATTGAGGTAGTAGAGCATTGCAGAGGTGTGGCAATGTTGTGGCCAATCTAGCGAGCGCTTTAATGGGCTCTTCTGTTGGCCACCAATTAATGCTTAAGCTGCCAATGACTGCAGTTTCAAAGCGAGCGCCGCACTTGAAAGAAATCTGCCACTGCAATTGGGGGCAGTTTTGTCATTGCAGAGGCAGTCCCCCCTCCCTCCCAACCAGTCACACAGCAGGACAATAAAATTAGCTCCTCCCCCACTGCTGCTGCCTGCCCAACACCCTCAATGAAATCTGTCGCTGCAATCAGGGGCAGTTTCCTAATTGCAGCGGCAGTCCCCCCTCCCAACCAGTCACACAGTAGGACAACAAATTAGCTCCCTCCCACTGCTGCTGCCTGCCCCGCACCCTCCATTCTCCATCCCCTGCTGACATCGGGGTGTTCAATCCCCATGTCAGTATGTATCCCCCCCCCATTAATGTGGCACACTGGGAGACCACCCCAGTGTGCCATAAAATACTTCTTTGATGTTTCCGACACTAGGATGCCCACTCCCGGTGTAGAATGCACAGCCTCCCCCTGATGCCCCATGTTCTCAGACGACCTTGGGGTGCCCAATCCCCGGGTCAGCATTGATCCCCCCACTCCAGTGCCAAAGTCTGTTTTTTAATATTTCACATGTAAAAAAGAAAACAGTCCCATGACATATTTTTTTTAAACCTGAAAAAAAAGGAAACGGTTCCTCATTGTTCCCCCCAGCCCTCCTCCCCCAAACCGGCACCTCCTCTGCGCACCCACATCCCGCACCCCCCACCCATACTTACCTCCGGAGATCGGGAGCAGCGATCTTCTGTGGACCGGGAATACGTTGCACTCTTCAAAGACTAAGCAGGAACTGAAGAAATGACGGTAAGCCCCATAATGGCAGTCGGGGGTTGGGGATCAATTTATTTATTAGCTTTTGTTTACTGGGTAAGCACACTAGACAAGGAATGCCTATTTTCAGGTACGACCTGGGAGATTACAAGAGCATGGTTTACAGAAGAATGCAAGGGAATTACAACAATGTGACATTCAAGCAATGAGCAGGATGATACAAATAAACAGGTACAGGATGAACAGATAAGCATATACATCAAGGGTAAGAACAAGCAAACAATTACATTTTATGGAAATAATACAAGTGCAATGTGTACCATTCTGAGTATGGTAAGTGCTGAGGTGAAGGGCATGCACAGTAGATAATTCCCCTTACTAGTGCTCAGAGGGGGTAGGGGATTAGGGAAGTAGAGGGTGCACACCAGGGTCCAAGTCAGGGTAGGGGATATCAGGCAGCCTTGGAACAGTTACAGGCTGAGGCAGACTTCAGGTGCAACCAGAGGGAGCTCTTAAAGATGGGATGGGTGGGGGTACATCTGATGGTTGCAGGTAGGGTATTCTAGAATCTAGGGGCACAAACAGCAAAGGCACGATCACCTGACAATGTACAAGTTTTTGGGACAAAGAGGGGTTGCAAGTCAGCTGACCTTAGCCGGCGTGATGGTAGAGCCAGCCGAAGGAGTTTGGACAGGCAGGTGGGGTGGCATTGAGGACAATTTTGTCTGTGAAGCAGCCCAAGACAAATGAGTGACAATTATCCAGGGACAACCAGTGTAGTTGATTGTATAAATCACAGTGATGTGTAAGTCGAGGGACGGCAAGGCAAAGCGACAAATATTATTATAGGCCACATCCCATTTAGCAAGGCTAGTTTTTGCAGCAAGGGTAAAGATTGTCAGTCCATAGTTGAGAGAGGGAAGGAATAAACCTTTAGCAAGGGCAAGCCGTGCAGCAGCAGTAAGGGACCCACCAGCCCGGTATGCAAGTCCAAGCTTGATATTTGTTGCCCTGCAGACATTTTGAATGTGTAGAGACAGGTCTAACTGAGGGTCAAGAGTAACTCCCAGGTATCCAAAGGAGCATATAGTGCCAGCTGGGACACCATCAAGGTTTAAGACATTGAGTGGGACAGAACACGGTTTAAGTTTGGCAGAGGAGCCGAAGAGCATGAGTTGAGTTTTGTTTAAGTTCATCATGAGCTTATTTGGTAGGAGCCAATGTTGCAGTTTTCTGAAGTCAGCTTGTAGGTTGTGATTTATGGCACGGACATCACCTGAGCTAGCTAGGAGGACTAGGTCATCAGCATATATAGCTGTGGTGCAATGGGTAGGGACCATTGGGAAATCATTGATGAAAAGAGAAAATAGGATAGGGCCCAGAATAGATCCCTGAGGGACACCGATAGTGATAGAAACAGATTCTGATAGAGCTCTGTTGTACTTAACAAGCTGTAGCCTCCCAGTGAGATAGTTAGAAAACCAGTTTAGGGCTGGACCAGCAACACCAAGGGAGTGAAGCTTGGTACAGAGTAGGGAGTGATTCACTAGATCGAAGGCCTTTGAGAGGTCCACGAAGATAGCCCCCATCAGCATACCCTGGTCCATGGCAGTTCTTATAGCAGATGTAACTTTAGCAAAGGCTGTACGAGTGCTATGTCCTTTATGAAATCCGTGCTGTTCAGGTGACAGTAAGGTATGTTTAGACAGGTAGTCCATGAGCTGCACTTCCACCACCTTTTCCAGTATCTTGCTAACAGCATATTTAGGTTGATATCTCAGCCAGTTTTTAGAGTTTTGGCCCAAAATTTCAACATGGGGTTCTTGGGACCCCACCTCGTGAACACTGTCACTGTCATTTCGTTTCTTGGTCCCGAAAGGTGATTTCATGGTCGCTGCGTGAATCACCTTTGGGACAATTAATTAACAAATGACAGTGCCACTGTTCATGAGGGGGTCCCAAAAAAGTCTCTTTGTTGCAAATTTGTGAAAAACCTAGAAATGATCAAGCATGGCGTCCGCTATGCAGTTTCTATGCACGCATAACTTCATCAATTTTTAATATTTTCACTCCAGATTTCCAACATTGCCATTTTAACACCCCTTATGAAAAGTACAGCTGTCATTTTCGCATCCTTCCCAAAATGTGTTTTTGCACCTATGACGCAGAATGGTATGGTCGCTGTGTGAAATCTACTTTCGGGACAGATTATTGAAATCCCAGTGCCACTGTTCATGAGGGGAGGTCCCAAAAAGGACATGTTGAAAATTTGGTGAAAACATTCCAAAATGACTGTTATATGAACGGTGTTGCACAGTTTCACGCACACCGTAAACTTTACTTTTCATTTACCCAGATTTTCAACATTGCCATTTCTTCACACCTCCTCATGAACAGTACAGCTGTCATTTTTCACATCCTGTCCAAAATGTGTTTTCACACCTGTGACGCAAAATGGCATACTCGCTGTGCGAAATCACCTTTTGGAATCGAGTAACGAAATGATACTGCCACTGTTCATGAAGTGGGGTCCCAGAAATCCCATGTTTAAAATCTGTAGCAAAAATACCAACAAACGCCCGTGGTATTAGGGTTTCCAACCGCAACGCCCACCCTGTACAGATTGACAGACGTCCGGTGTGACTTGGGGTCACATGCTCAATGTTATTCTTATTCTACCCTACCCCACCCCTGCAGCCACTGACAGGCATCGTGGTGTGCCTTGGGTCTTCGCCCCTAACATTCATGCCATTTCCTATACTGCACCCATCTCAGCTTATTTCATGGAATGGGGTGAATGTAAGGGCTGAAGACTACAGCACACTGCAACACCTGTCGGTGTCTGCAGCGTGAGGTGAGGTGGAATGGTGTGAGTGTTATGGCCTGACACCAAAAGGCACACCCAACGCCTGTCAGTCTCTGCAGGTGTGGGGGTAGGGGTTGGCGTTACCTCAATACTTCATTGCTATTCTTATTATGCATCTCTCTCTAACTCCTGCACTACCAATGCCAATACCAGCAAGCAAACATTCGGCATTGACAAATGCTTGTTTTACAGTTTCTGGCCAATAAAGACGCAGTAAGCTGAGTCTTGTTTCCCAGTGCATCCTGGGAGCACAAGGAAGTTAAATGACTTGCTCTTGATCACACAGTTTGCAGGTGGTGGCTGTGGGATTCAAACTTAGTTCTCCAGGTTTGCAGCTCAGTGCTGTTAACCACTACGCTGTACTGAGTCCCTAGATATGAGGGTACAGCTACATAAACTAATCTCTCTATAACACAGGCAGCAGTAATTGTTTATTTACTTATTGAAATCTTGGATTACAAAATACCTTTGAGCCAGTGGCTCATGTACAAAGGTTCCACGTCAGGTTAGAGAAGACAAGAAGACTTAGTGAGAAGGACATTAAAATACAAGCAGCCAAGTTAAAAAACATAGATATCAAACAGATGCAGCAATTAACATACATTGATTGTTCAAAGTCATACACTAAGTAGGGGATATGGGCGAGGGGGAGAAATGGAGCAGCCTGTTGATTAATAGATTTTGTCATACATGCAGGAGCAGTTTAGTAATGGGTGAGCTTGGACCAGATACTGTAGGGGTATGAAATGGTAAGGAGGGAGGGAGAGGAGGGCCAGGGAGGACAATAGAGGGAGCAGGATTGCCTAGGAGGGTAACAAGAGGGTGAGAAATGCAGCATAGTGATTGCATTGGATAGGGATGTGGTGGGGGGAGATGGTATGAATAGAGGTAGTGGAGAGTGGACTAGCTATCAAAGCTACAGGGGCAAGGAGTTAGGATTGAGGAATAAGCAGGCTAGTTTGGGTAGACGTGAGTGCTGGCATTGATAGGTGTGGGACCAACCGGTTAAGGGGGAGGGGGATGGGTGGGTAGTGTCCTGCAGAAATTGTATATGTGTGATGGTGTGTGTGGATGGGCTGAAATGGAGGCATACTAGTAAGTGCATATGTATGTATGTATTCAGTTTAAAAGGTTAGTCATTACAATCACAGCTACTAGTAGATGCTAGGAAGGTTCGGAACTTTAATTTGAAAGGGCCTAATCTGGTTTCAGATTGAATTTCTGCACTCAATAAATTTGTCCATAGTGGCGCTCGGTATTCGAATTAACATTGACTGGTCAGTCTGCTTAAAGGGCACTTTTAAGGGCTGGCTAGATGCTCCTCTAGTACACCTGACATTATCAGATTTTCTGAGTAGATTCTATACCCCAAGGGGAGTTAGGCCTAATGCAGATTTCTTTGCGAGCAGGCTTGTTTGGTATCACACCCTGCATTCCAAGTTTAGCCAACCAGATTTGGCATAAAGCTTACAGGTGTGCATTTGATGGGGGACTCCCAGGACTAGCAAACAAGCCGTATTTAGGGTTCTTTTTATATGCTTGAGGGCCGTTTCTGTTGCAGCACTGTAGATTATGAGCCCGTAGTCTAACACAGACAGCACCGAGCTAGTGACAGCTAGATTCTGTGCTTCATTTGTGATGCACTGCTTGTTTTTGTAAAGTACACCTAGTTTGGCATTTGCCGATTTTGCTGTCAGGTCTATGTGCTGGGAGAATGAGAGCGAACAGTCAAGTGCAACCTCTAAGTATTTAAAAGTCTGCACCATTTCTAGGAGCGTGTTTTGGCTGTTTAGGATTTTCAGGTGGTGTGTCCTAAATTTATTATGATTGGATGCGAACAACATAGTTTTTTTTTTTTTTTTATAGTTTAATAACAGCTTTGATGTTACAAACCAGGCTTCAATTGCTGAGAATTTGGTCTATATGTTTTCTTGTAGGGATACTGGGTCTAAATGTGCGGAATATAGGACCACGTCATCTGCATAATGCAGTACTTTGTCCTGCACGGCAAACAGAAGTTTATTCAGAAACAAGCTGAAAAGTAGTGGACCCAATATGGATCGTACACCAGTATTTATACTCCTACTATCGGAGAGGACGTTCACGATTTTCACCCGTTGTACTCTCCCTGTTAGGTAGCTCCTGAACCAGGTCACCGCCTCAGGTGACAGTCCTATTTGTGAAAGTTGGCTCAGGAGTAGATCATGGTTTACTGTATGAAAGGCTTTCATGAGGTCAGTGTAGGCTGCCCCCAACAAGAGCCCTCGATCTAAGGCATCATGAATGAACCCAGTAAATTCAACCAAAGCAGTGGTGGTGCTGTGCTGTTTTGTGAACCCATGCAGTTGTGGGCATTGCAGCTGATACTTATCCAGGTATTCAACTACTTGGTTGTACATGATTCGTTCAAGTGCCTTTGAGAGCAGGGGAAGTATAGAAATTGTTCTGTAGTTTGTATGAATAGTTCTATCTCCATTTTTGAATACTGGAGTCACCACTGCAGCTTTCTAACTCTGGGGGACTCTACCGGTTATGAGAGATACGTTTAGGATACTTGTAATTGGTTGAAGAATCACATCAAGGTTGAGCGCAATGAATTTTGGGTTGAACGAATCACCACTAGCTCTTGATTTCCCGAGGACCTGGGAGAGGTACTTTTTGGCCTCGTTTCGGTGATGATTTTGAGGTAGGGGGGGAGCAATTTGGTGGATGAAGACTGAATAGGATTATTGTCACCCTGCGGATTGAAGAAATCAGGGGACAGGACACTGCTTAGGTCAGTGAAGGCATTATTAAAAATAATCGGCAATAGTAATTGGGTAATTGGTTGCAGCACCTGCAACATTCAACAAGGTTGGGGGGGGGGGCGTTTAATTAGGTTTGCTCATTAATGACTTGATGTTGTCCCAGAATTTCTGACTATGACACCAAGTGTCAGCCAGTTCTTTTTTTGAAGTGCTGACTTTCAGCTTGACGAATACCCCATGTACACTTGTTCCTGGCTGTTTTATATGTTTGTGTATCTGCTGATGACTTTGTGCTTTTAGCTTTGTGCCATAGACTGTTCCTGTTCTTCATCTGCTCGAGCAGTTGAGGTGACATCCAGGATTTACTTGAGCCTTTAATCTTGCGTTTGGAAAAGGGTGCCTAGATGTCGCATGCACTGTTGAAATTATGAATGAAGATATCAAGTGTCTGGTCAACATCTACAGCGGTGTCAATGGCACCCCAGTTTTGGTTCCTAAGATGTTCTTTGAGGGCTTCGAGTTTCCCTTTTTGTAGGATCCTAGACGTGAGTGTCTTAGCTGGTATTTTGGGGGCCTTGTTAGACCAGTTAAAGAGTATCAGACAGTGGTCACTAATGGCATCTGGGAGGACTACAGTGCAGAATTTGGTTGATTCTCTCAGGTCGGTTGGTGATCAACCAGTCAATAGTAGTACTGGTCCCTGTTTGGTAGTTTTGGTGAGTGGGGGAGTCAATTAGTTGGGACATATTTAACGAGGATAAGGCATCCCTGCATTGTGCTGCCTCTGGCGATGCCCAGTTTATGTTAAAATCTCCCATCATGATTAGTTCTGTATTGTGGGGGAGGTCAACGAGGTAGTCGTGGATTGCTTTAAAGCCACAGGATTGTTCCTTAGGGGGATGTAGACAGATATCACCATTACAGTTTTCCCCTTTGTGCCTAGAAATATTTTAACTGGCAGTATTTGGGTGTTTTTGTTGGTTGTTACCAGAGGGAGTGCTGGCTCTTTGATGGGATCTTTTATATAGTTTTACACATTCCCCTCCTTGTTTGCCAGTTCTGTCTAGCCTAAAAGACGAGTATCTTGTAGCTGAATGGCCGAGTCAGTAATTCTTGGTGTTAGCCACATTTCAACTATAAAGAGTATTTCAGGTTGATGCTTAGTGACCCACACTTGTAGTTGGTTGAATTTTGCCAACAGGCTGCACATATTAAAGGAGGAGAGCGTTATTCCTCTTTGTTTGTTATGAGGATCTGCTGCATGCATCGGGGGCCTGGGTTGGGATATTATTACCTGATAGCATCAGAAGTAGCCAAGCCAATCTTAAACTTGCCACTTGAGATACTGCAATGTCTGAGAGTTGTAACGATTTCGGGATTTAATTTTCTTATTGTTGGACCAAATTAGAAGCATGTTGATTATAGGAGGGGCTATTGGATAGGTCCTTGTAAGCATGTCTGGCGGTAGTGTGTGTCCCATCTATGCAGGGTGTCCAGGGAGGACGTCACTTTATATCTTTGCTGATGAGGCAGTGATTCAGTACAGTATGTAGATACAATGTGGCAATTCTGTGCAGCTGTGGTAAGTAGGAGCCACAAGGTTAGTAGCGCAGAGGGTGTTATCTGCCCCATTGTTTTGACAAAAAGTAGGGTCAGGTGATTGTTAAGATAGAGCACTGGAAAGGAGTTACAGAGCTGGGGCAGTAGTAGAAGTAGGAGGAGTACTATGGGCTCTGAGCACGGGTGGAGAAAGCGTTAATATAGGTTGAGACCACCCTTATTCAGATCAAGTGCTCAAACTGTGATAAGCTGGTTAGCGTGACAGTACAAGCTGAGAGACCATGCTGTTGTCTGTCTGAATTGGAACTGTGCATTTAAGATACAGCGCAAATGTGTTATGGCCAATGAGCTGAGGTTTCTTACAAAGGGGAGGAGTTAAGGTGCATTTAAGGTGGACGGGGGTAAGGGAGGGTGGGCAGGAGAAAATCTATAGAGTCAAAGAACGAGCCTGTTTAACTAATGTCTCCCAGAAGTTAGCCATCACAGTACCCGGAGTTCCATTGCAGGCTTTGGTAGGGATAGCCAATGGCTGCAGTTTGAGTGCCGTCAGAGATCAATGAGGTCGCGGCATTTGAAAAGGTGCCGGTGTTCAAGATTCAGGAATTACCCTGAAACCGGAGCACAGTCCTAGACCGTACCTGTGTCTGTGTTGTGGAGGGTGGGTGGCAGAAGGGTCCTTGCTCTGTCCACGGGTGGCGAGGCGGGCGGCTTGTGAATGGAGACCGCCATAGATGCTAGCCCAGTAGGGCTCCTTCTGCCTGAGGGACATAAAAAATACAGTTTATGGCTTGGATCTGGGATAGGGAGAGGTTACTTAGCAGGAGGGGTAATTTAGCAGACAGTAGGATTGACTAGGGATAGAATCGGGGGGGTGGGTTACAGACCAAGGCAGGTGCCAGCAGCTAGGTTCAGGGTCTATGGAAACAAAAGAGGTGGCTAAGGGGGGTGGGTACTGACCTGAGCGCAAGTGCCAGGACGGGGTGTGTGTGTCATAGGAAGCACTGAGTTCAACTTTAACTTATTACTAGAATTTCTATAGCAGTAAAATGTTGATTGTAAACATTGTGTACTAATTAAGTTTAAACCTTGAACTTCTAGAACAGTTAAAATGCAGTTGAAAAGCACTGAAGTACGACTTAAATTTAAACCTTGTAATTCAATCATGGTTAGAATGCAGTTTAAGAGCACTGTGTTCTATTTAGAATTAAGCCTCGAGTCTCTTCCACATTGAGATGCAGTTAAATCAACTAGCTAAGAATTAAAAAAAGTAAATGAGACCCTCTGCAACCTTAGGCTAGCCTTCTTGTCAAGTTATTATGCAGTCTAGGTCCAAAATATAAAACAAGACGTGAAAAACTTACCAATGTAACAGCCAAAAATACCTAGAAATGGAAGAAAAATTTGGGATCCAGGACAGACATTTTCAAGTTAACATTCGAACATACAAAGAAGCCAGCAGAAGAAGGAAATCTGGCTTTTCAAGTCTGCTCGTAATGGGGAGTCCACAGCTTGCGCTAATGTTCTGCCCTCCCTCCCCACTCCTCCCATCCTCCCTATCCATGATCCTTACCTTCCCCCTATGCCTATCCCAGCCTCTCTTAAATCTGCCCACTGTCTTCAGAGTTATACAAGGGCGCACCCCTGGTTCAGCAAGTCCTTAGGTGCCCTCAAGGTTCTGCAGTTTGTGGTTGTGGCAGCTGGTACAGCTCCTGTGCCAGTGCTGCCGGCAGTCCCTCTGTGGCCTGGGGGGCCACACCAACTGCGTGGGTGCAGTCTTCCACCCACAGCAATACCAGCCAGAGGAGATGAACCTAACGTCAGATGAGGTCATCCCAGCCCTCCGTCACTGCTGTGTACCGTCGACCCCTGTGGGCTCTTACATACTTCTGGGCACCAATGGAAAGAAAGAAAGGTACAGAAGTCAGCCAGCTGTGCACACAGATGAAGGGACACAGGAGTGGCTTACTGTGCATAGCAGATGTAGAGCCAGCCAACACATGGGCTGCTATGACAAACATAGGGGGAGGAGGACAAACAGCCACAAAGAACTGTGTGTTGCAGAACAGAAACAGCATTGTGGTCCCAAACAGTAGAGGACAGCACAATACAGTGAGGGTGCTGTCCTGCAGCAGTGCATGACCAAGCTGTGCAAGGAACATATGGCACCAGCTCGCATCCGAGATGTAGAAACCCAATACAAGCAGTGACAGCACCAGGTCCGAGCACAATAGGCTGTGTAATTGCTCAAGTGGCTTGGAGTTGCACCCACACACCCAGTGCCATACACACTGGCCATCCAGCACATGGGACAACAGGGGAGACCCAGGCATACATGTCTTACCCACAGCACATCTGTATACGGATGGCACCGTCATGCAGCAGTGTGTACAGCAGCTGGTGTAACACATAAGTGCAGTAGCGTTGTATGCATGTGGGCATCCCACACACCCTACCGCGTCAGCACAACACTGGTGTGAGATACAAAGCCTCCGGGAGGCACACCCAGACCATACAAGCAAATGTCAGCTCCACCCTAGGCACAGGGTTGCCACTCATACACAGCTGCTGCAGGACAGTGGGCCTTAAGTGACACAGATGTGTCCAAATGTATGAGTGGCCCTGCCCGTGTACTGTGGAGTGATCGTAACCTGGTCATCACTGTGTTGGTTAGACTCCACCAACTCTGCATCATACCATTTTTTTTTTTTATTTATTTATCAAGTCTAGGATTACAAATACCTTTGAGCCATGGCTCTTTTACAAAGGTTCCACGTCAGAGAAATACAAATTATGGGGAACATCAAGACAGGCATTACAACAATGTGGACATTGCAAACAGAGTACAGATTAATACAGTTCAAGGGTAGCATTGTAACAAGGCAGCCAGCGGCATTTGTCAGAGAAAATAGACAACAGATAAGAAGTGCCAGAGTAGGGGAGAGGAAGAGGGTAGGGGGAAGGAATGTAGGAAGGGTGGCAAGAGGGTGAAAAGTGCAGCATTGGGTATACCAAGATGTGAGGGTAGAATCCAGTGGGGGACAACTAGAGCAGAAAGGGAAGTGGAGAAACAAGGTTAAGTTGGGCAGTCACAGGAGCTGTTGGTAGTGAGATAGTCCCGGAGCCTAGTTTTAAACATACCAATAGTTGGGGCAGAGGAGATGGTTGGGCTGAGGCCATTGAACCAGAGTGGTGCTTGATAAGCAAAAGAGCATTGTCCCTGTGAAGTGTGACAGTGGGGGACTTTCAGTAGCTGTAGCGTGGATCTCCTAAGGCACCGTTTGTTAATTCGGTGTTGTAACAGAGTTGAGACCCCAGAAGGTGCAAGGCCAAGGTAGATTTTTTTGACCATGGAGCAGGTGAGAAACTTTATGTGGTTTGATAGTTTGAGCCAGCCGGTCTGAGTGTACAGGTCACATGTGTCGGTGAGACGGTGAGCACAAGTGATGAGCCGACATGCTTTATTTAAGGCAGTTGAGAGGCGTCTAAGGGTTGTGGTTGTGGCCGAGCCATAAATGATGAGACCATAGTCTATTACAGAGATCAGGACTGCAACCTTCAAAGCTTCTGGCGTGAGGTGTGGTCTGTGTTTGTAGAGGAGACCAAGCTGTGTATTAGCAGCTCTAGCTACATTATCTACATGAAGTCCATAGGAGAGATTAGGGTCAAGCTGAATCCCTAAGTATTTGAAGGACACCACCTGATCTAGAGTGTTGTCCTGGGTGGTGGAGATAGCCAAGTGGTGTAGCTTGTGTGGGTTATGAGAGCTGCAGAAGAGCATAGATTTGGTCTTCTTGTCATTGAGGACCAGTTTATGATTAAGAAACCATGTCTCTACAGAACTGAAACCAAGTTGAAGGTTGTGTTGAAGAGTTGCAGGATCTTTGAGTGGAGAATACAACAGCATCATCGGCATATAGTATGATCTGCTCAGAGCAGTGGTAAGGAGGAGTTTAAGAAAAGGCTAAAAAGGAGGGGTCCCAGTATGGATCCCTGTGGGACACCCGAGCGAACAGGCAGGGTGTTAGAAAGAGCGTCCGCAATTTTTACTCTCTGTGACCGGTTTTGTAAGTAGCTTTTAAACCAGAGAGAAGAGTCAGGTGATAGCCCGGCATTCAGTAGTTGGTGTATTAGCAAGGCCCCTAGAATTCTGCAGCCGCAGAATTTTGCACGGAACTTGCAATCTAACGCAGAACTTCTGCGGTGCCGCAGAATTCACTCTTCTTGGTGATTTTTTATTAATATTTCTGTTTATACCTATAATCTGGTTCCCTTCCCCTCTTTTTATATCCAAACCCCCCCATATGCTCAGAATGTGATGTTATCATTGCTATAACATCATACATTAGCTAATGAAATGGCTGCATTCTGCAATAGAAATGAACAGTCACTTATCTACCACAGCTCCCACTGCCAGAGACGGTGGCACAGCACATCATGCATGGTGATATTTGCTCAACCTGCACTACAGCCTAATACAATTTTCAGTCTTACATTGTTGCACTAGGGCCAACTTAAACCAAACCTTGTCAATAGCACAGACCTGTTAAGTCCATACCTCACTTTGTACAAACCTATTTGTGCCTTTAAGGTATAGAGACACTATCTGAAATGAATAACTGGTAAAATGAATTTAACTGTCTAAATTTTTAAGAAAAATAATTATGCCCAGAAAAGCGAAATATAATAATCTGTAGATCTGTTGAAACAATATACCTGTTAAATAATTGCACTGTATGTATTTTTGCCAGGGTTATTGATTACATATTGTCATTGGTTGATAGAATCACCTAAAAGTTATTGAGAAATGTTGTGTGCAGGGACAGCTGTTGGGCCAGAGGGTAGCATGCTGTGTTTCCGTACCGGCAACTCATGTTCAGAGATTAGCTCTGGAAGCTGGCTGGGCAGCACAAGGATTGGTGGAACACATCACTGCTCGGAGCCTGGGAAGGTATGGTGCAGTGTTCTGTCACATGGTGGACACATTGTGATGGGCCGGAGAGCTGTATCTCACAATTGGTTCACATGCATGTCATGGCCTGATGGTGTTACGCAGTGTGTCAGGGAAAGCAGGTTATGGAAATTAAAAAAAAAAAAAAAATATATATATATATATATATATATATACACACACATATACACACACACACACACACACACACACACACACACACACAGTATCTCTGTCTCTCACCACACACATGCATATTTGTATGTATGTTACAGATTGCATATAAATATTTAAGTGATGCACAGTGGGAACCTCATGAGTGGTGTAGAAAGCACATACAAATGTGTAAGTGATAGACAGTGGAAACCTCATTAGCGGGACAGATGGCATGCATATAGAAATACCTTATTTATCACATAAGATCCCCTCTGCATATGTCATTTATGCAACAGGCTAGGATCTTAAGGGAGAGGCATTTGTTTTGCTTTTTTAGGCATAAAATTATTTTTATAAGTCTGTTATTTTTTTAACTAGTGTTACTGTGCTTTCCACCATCCTGATTGCTATAACCACTGCCATGAAAGTGAAGTCAGGATGACAAGCTGACACTGTGATGTGGTAGTTTGTTAGTGCCGCAGAACTTCCGCAGAAATTACAAACCACCACCACAGAAGTTCTGCGGCAAATGGTAGTTTTGCCCATTTGCCGCAGAACTTGGTCCCACTGTGCTGCAGAAAAGTAGGGGCCCTGTGTATTAGCAGTCCATGGTGTACTGTATCGAAGGCCTTGGAGAGGTCAACGAAAACGGCCCCTGTGAGAAGGCCGTTGTCAAGGGATTTGTGCAAAGCTCCAGTGAACTCAAGAAGGGCTGTGGTGGTGCTGTGACCTTTCCGGAAGCCGTGTTGTTGTGGACAAGGTATATTGTATTTATCCAAGTGGTCGGTAAGTTGATCAGCCACGGTGCGCTCAAGTGCCTTAGAGAGTGGGGGCAGTATGGAGATAGGGCGATAATTTGAGTGAATCGTCTTGTCCCTACTTTTATGGACAGGTGTCACAGTGGCTGTTTTCCATACCATCAAACACATATGGTACTGTACATGCAATGCCCAGTAATGCCACCCCATGCCACATAAGCCCAGCTCTGTTGAGATGCAGTGACATGTCACCATGTGTGTAGCGCTCTGGACATGGCACTGCTGCAGGCACATTGCCATGGGTGCTATATGATACACACGGTGTGACACAGTGGTATACTGGTACAACATTGACTGGAACCTACCGCCGCCAGACAGATATGCATAGATAGACCTGGCCTTGTGGCACAACAGACCTAGTCAACAATGACTGGCATACCAACCAGGGCTGAGAGCATTACCACAAACACCCTGGTGCACTGGGTCGGTGGCACAGGGGACATACCACTGCATGGTGTAATGCATGGCAAGGCACAGTACACACACATAGCCAACTGTACACTGCACAGACCCTGAGACACCAGAGGTGCAGGGTGACTGTCCCCAACAACATCAGCATAGGTGCTGCCCCAACAGGCATGCATACAGCATGGTGAGGCACACATGGACGTCTGTCTCCAACCACAGTAGCATGCAGCATAGTGGAGACATGCTTCTCAGAGTGTGAAGCACACAATGCAGGGTACTTGTGTGGAATTGTGTCTGCAGACCAGCTAATCTGGACCATATCACGGCCCAGTGTGGCCTGTGGTGGGTCCTGGTGGCCCCGCTGATGTTCCTGGGCCCTGGTGTTGCCTCCCTGGGTACTGAGATCTCTAGTGGAGGACAAAAGGGATGTGAACAATAGCATGCAGTGGAACCCATCGCACAGCACCATACACCCTAAACAGTACACATGCCCATATGTAGGTACTGCTGACACATGTGCATGGTGTGGATAGACAGGATCGAGCAGGGCCAAGTTGCATCACTGTGAACAGCTGTGGCACCACACACACACACACACACACACACACACACAGACACACATGTGCCATAGCCCAGTCGCAGCTGGAATGATACATCACACTGTTGTAGATATGGCCTAGCACATTGTGCACCAGCCTGTGTAGTGATCATATCCTACCATACTCCCCACCCTTGTACAGCATACCCAGACATGTCGGCTACAGGCCATGTACACCTCACAGTATGCCATAGGATGCATGGAGCACAAGGTCCCATGGCACAGGAAGCATACCTGGACAGCAGTAGGGGAGGACATGGTACCATAGGTGTGGCCTAACACAGTGGCCAGTCCAGGAGTGGCACGCCATGTGCAGTATAATAGTACACCATGCATTACATGGCATATGCAAACTGGCATCCACACTGCATGACACGGACAGTGTACATGAAATAGATGATGGCCACATCCAAGTGCTGTTGGGTGCACCTATCACTGCAGCTACATGTAGAACTATGTAACTTCCTTCTGGGCTGTACCTGACAATAGGCATGTTCTTCTGTAGTATACCTTACATGGTAAACAGAACCCAAATACAATACAGTGCATTAGTACACTAGCCAGGCATCCACCCTGGCACTGCAACCATGTCACTGTGGTGGCACTCAACCTTGCTGCTATGGCAGGTGCATGCCTCAGGGATCCACAGCATGTCCTGTAGTGTACAGTGCCTCGGAGGACATCCACTGGGGCAGCGTTCCCACACAGCAGCATTGGTAGGACCAGGCCATACCGTTGGAATGGTCCCATAGGACAGAGGGGACACAACAGGGACAAAACAGTCAAGTGCACACCCCTTCTTGCACACGACCCACAATGCATTCTATTCTGGAAACAGTACTCAATTCAATTCAGTTTTATTGATTCGGAAGATACCTTTGAGCCCAAGCTCTTTTACAAAGGTTCCACTTCAGTGACAAGACAAGGTACACAGTAGTAATCAAGAGAAAAAAAAAAATATTAAAACAACACCCCATTTAACATATGCACAAAAACATTGTGGATTACAAGATAGAGTGGTGAGTAACATGTGCACAGTTATAGAGGCAGAGAATAGTGCAGCCAACTAGGAGCCTTATCATCAGGTAGGGGGGAAGGGGAATGGTCAGGGAGGTTGTAAAGCAATAGGTGGGTGTTAAGGGTAGGCTGTAGAGGCCTTGTCTTAACAAAGTGCAGCCAAGGGGGCGTGAGACGAGGAGAGACAAATGCTACATCAATCATAAATTGGCAGAGGATTGAGATACCCAAGATTAGTTGCAGGAACATTTAGAGATTGTACTTAGAGGTTGTTTGAGGTTAGTTTTGAATTTGGCTAGAGATGTGGTGACAAGAAGGATCCAGTACTTCACACAGGTCACTGCAGCAAACATAACCATAACTCTCTGTACTCATCTAGCGTTGGGACTGCACCACTGGCAACCAGTGCACGCTTCTGCTGCAGGCAGTGTGGCTCCCTCTTCGACAGGTCATTAAATCTGTGGCAACACTGGTCCCCTGTTCATACTAGTCCTGTCCTTCTAGCCAGTCTCCTCCCCACTGATGCCTACAGTTCCGATCTGGGCCTGTCCGACTCCCCTTACCACAGCAACTGCTGCTCACTGGCCACTAACAGGCCCACAAGGATGGCCAGCTCATTCCCCTCTCCACCTGGCATCCCTCTGTAGGGCAGGCCGCCTGCATTCAGCCATTCTGTCTGCCCTTTCTGCAGCACCACAGCACTTCCAACAGGTGGGCTGCCTGTATGGGTGTGTTCTTTCTGTTTGCGCAGCATGTTCTGCCATTAGCAATGTGCAAACAACATTTTACGCAGCAAAACAGGCACTTCCGGTGGGGGGGGGGTTAGGGCCTGTACCGCGCATCAGGCATAGGCTGGCACATGCACGGTGTGTGCATCTGCTGCCCTATGCAGCTCTGCACAATACCATTGCACAGCTGCATACCACGCATGCTTTTGCAGCATGACATTGGGCACTGCATGTGACATCATGCCTGCACCAAGCATGGCTGTAACTGTGGTGCAGATGCAGTACTAGCGCTTGCACAGATACAATAGCACTGGGGTAGACCTGCAGTACTCAGCCAAAGTATGCAAATGAGCGAATTTCACATTCTAAGGGAAAACCCAAATTAGCTGTCACTGCTGAAATATATGCATACATTAGCATGTGTAATTGCACCTGGAGCATATAAAAGGAACAAAGTGAACCAACTAAATTACACAGTGGAACTGCAGGAGGCAGAAGCTAAGTGTATTGTGGATTGGCCTATGAAGGTGATCATGGCACTGTGTATATTCCCGTATATGGCCTTGACTATGGCTGTATCTGGATTTTGGCAAGCCTGTGTCAGGCAGGCTGCCGACTGTGTTGGGACATGCAGTGCTGGAACACTTATGTGCCCCTGCCGGGGGTGGTGAAGCCTTCACCCAATGTACCTTCCATCTATGTTGTGTTGTGTGTATGCTCTGCTCAGCTGTGTTCCTCCCCCATGTCCGGCATGAAACATGGATGACGCGGAGAGAATACAGACCTACAGCTTCTCCGAGGATGAGTTGCAGATGTTGGCACAAGCCTGTGTGGCCAGGGAGGAGGTCATAACCCGGAGGCATGGCACAAAGGCCCAAGTGTGCCAGGCCTAGACTGAAATAATGGATGCAGTCAGTGTTGTCAGCAGCTATAACAGGACCAAGAAGGAGATGCATAAATGCCTCATGGACATGAAAAGACAGACAAAGGAGGTCCAATAAACCACATGTAGGGAGATGCATGCGACAGGCAGGGGTCCACAGGCACTGGCGACTGAATGAAATCTAGCACCTGCAAAGGAGGCAATAGCCTTCACCCTACATCCTGTGAAGGTGATGGGAGTGCTGGGAGGCAGCTATGAGAGCCAAGTGGGACCAGCCCAGCCATTTGAGTGACCAACTGTGAGCAGTCCAGTCGAGCATGTGTGTATGTGTGTGTATATATGTATGGGTGCATGCATACACCAGTGTGATGTGTGCCACATTGGTTGTAGGCCGCACTGTTTCCACGTATCCTGGCATGTAGCCATCCTTGTGGTAATCCACTACTGTGTCACATATCATCTGTGTGCTCACTGGTGATGGAGTGTGTACTTATTGCTGTTGAGCTGTGTGGTGTGTACAGCTCTGAGCTCTGTGGAGTATGGACAGTGCAAAGCACAAACAGCATGGGTCTTGTGTCTCCATATGCCAGGCATACATGCTGCCCCGGCTGACACACAGGTATGTACAGTACACTGCTATATATATATCGCCTCTCCCAACAGCTCACTCCATCATTCCAGACACGGTGTAGGATGCCCCAGGTCCCTCTGGGTGGCAGCTGCCCCTGCTGGCCACCCATGTACAAAGGGTGACTGACACCAGTGAGTAGGGTGAAGAAGATGATGATGATGAGACCTTCGTCAAGGGCTAGAGACAGGAGGGGTTCACCCCAGACCAGGAGATGTTTCCACACCTTCCAGCCCCCATAATAATAGGGGCAAGCCGCTACACCTACCTGGCATAACAGTCAAAGTGGTGCAACCCCCCCAAAGCCCTTGGCACAGCCACCGCTGTGCCACCCCATGACTCCACCTCTGGCACGGCCATTGCCCTGTTTCCCCCGGCAAATTCCACAGGGCCAGCCACCGCTGTGCCATCTCATGACCCTTCCACCAGCACGGCCACCACCCTGCCACCACCGGTTCATCTCACCGGCCCAACTACAGCAAAGCTGCAAGGCCCTCAGTGTACCACAGCACTGACTGTGGTGCAGCCCTGGACCACACAGCGGCCGAGGATGCAGCTCAGCCCTATCCCAGTGGACAGTCCCCAGTGACAGTGGGAGGCAGCTGCCAACTGGCAGTTGCTGCAGTCTGCCACGGAGGCACAGAGTGTCACACAGCAGAAAATGGCATGCATATGCCACATGCCACATAGCACAATGCAGCATTCCGAGGAGCGGGCGGAAGCATGCCATGTGGAGCACATGGTAACCATTCCTGCACTGCGCCAGGATATAGCCTTCCAGCATGGAGCTACTGCATTGGGACATGAACACTGGCATGGATCGCCTGTGTGCAGCTATGCTGGAGGCTGCAGCCATGGTAGAGGGGCTGGCCATACTCCTGACCAGCAGGACTACAGATCATTTTTAGGAGTGGGAAGTATTTACTGCTAGCTTCTTCCACCTGGTAGCATTTTCATCTAAATGGTAGTAGTACCATCCACTGACCTGTCTTGAACTTCCCACCTTTATGCCAAATCTCAAGCCCACTGGATACCTGCAGCCAATGACTCTCTCTGTCTGATTTTGCCGTGGAGTTTTGAGATACTTCATCCCTGCTAAGTAGTTCTGTAATTCTATTTTTAACATTCTGCCCTGTTGTAACTGCCTTTCTAGCCAGCCAGTGAGCAATTCCTGACACTTGATTCCTACACTATACACAACTGCAACTGATGCCATTTTCTGCAACCACCTCTACTGGTTTCACTCTGTTAGTGTGTAGATCCATGACTGGTAGCTACTAATTTTGTACATACGTATGTACCAACATACCTATGTACCAACATGCCATAAGTGTGCAGGGTGGGAAACAAATTCCTAAAATCAGAACATGGGAGTAAATCATGGAAAAAATGGTAGTAAAATACTCCTTTACTGCCCTTACCTGTTCGCCTGCCAGCCCGTCCAGTGGGAGGAGCAACATCCCATGGCAGACACCACAGAATACACCCATGTGACATGGTGCTAGAACATGAACACCCAGCACACCCAGGACACGACCTGCTGCTCGCCAGAGTCAGTACCTCACGGGGCCATAGCCGGGGGCAGCTAACACTGTACCCATGCTCATCCCCCATAACATGGATGATAACCCCCCCACCATACTAGGTATGGTACATACATACAATCTGTACTGAGGGAGGTGGTAGAGGGCACACCTAGAGTGTAGATTGCCCACCCGACCCACCTCCCCGCATTACCTGTGTGTCACCTGCCCCTGCGACCTGTCCCATCCATCCCCCACACCTAGATGACATATATATTTGTTTACCCCTTCTGGACTCCCCGTTTGGATGGTATGTATATTTGTTTACTGTTCTTTGGAACTCCACCTGCCAGGATGACATATATATTTGTTTACTGTCCTTTGGAACCCCGCCAGGATGACATGTATATTTGTTTACTATCCTTTGAACCTCCCCCGCCAGGATGGCATGTATATTTGTTTACTCTCCTTTTGACCCCCCCACCACACCTGGATGGCATGTATGTTTGAAACCCCCCCGCCTTGATGGCATGTATAATTTACTCCCCTTTTGAACCCCACCCAAATCTGGATGGCATGTATGTTTACTCCCTTTTTGAAACTCCCTCCCCCACCTGAATGGCATGTTTATTTGTTTACTCCCCTTTCGAAACCCCCAAACCTGGATGGCCTTTATTTATGTTCTTTTATTATTCTATGTTAATACATCATCTAAACACATAACAGTCTTCTATGTGGTCTCTACGCATCCACTGTGTCCAAAGTATGAGGTGGGCTTTGCACTCCTTGGCCCTTCTGGCCATCCTGGGGCCATGCCTTTTGAGCTTCTCCTGTATCCCGTGGTCCTCTGGCTCGGCATCAGCTGCAGCATGCCTCCTTTCATGTGCTGAACAGATGGCATTTTTGGGTATTGTGTCTCACCCAAATAAACAAAAAAATGTACTTTTTGTTGCCTGTCTCACTCTCCCAGAGCTGTAGTGTGCTGACTGCAAACTGAGGACCCATGGCATAGAACAAAAAAAACGGACTGCCACAGAACCGGTAATTAAAAAAAATAAAGTGAAACTTTGTTCACAGTCATCAACGTGGCTTGAGGGGAAAGGCAGCCATGCGACAGCATTGTGTGTTTTTGTGCTGCAGTAGTGATACCACTAGTGCAGTGCAACAACATCGTAACGTAGCTGCTGCAGCACAAGGGAAATCTAGGGATGGATTTCCATCAGCAGTTGCTTTCTACCATACTCTATGAAAGGACTATGCAATGGGTGAGGTGGAAATAAACCATTTATTTCTATCTGTGAGGGAGTGTTGTCAAGGCACAGGTCAGAAAGCATAAAAAGACCAGGAGCAGTTTTAAAATTCACAAGTAGCGTTTTAATTTTTACCAATAACAGTAAAATAAAAATAAAATTGTTCAGTATAACTATTCTCAAGGGTGGTTCAACAGAGAAAACAATGTCCTTCTGAGTTTTTCTTCTCAATTTCAAATCTCAGTCTCAATCTCTCTCTCTCTCTCTCTTGCACAAGCATTGCTGCTCTTTTTATAAGTCTGAGCCTTGGAAACTCATTAAAAAAACAGCATGCTTCTCACACAATGTTCTTGTAAGTTTCCAATGTTCTTGCAGCTGCATCAAAAAGAATATAATGACCCAGAACTGGCCTCGTTTACAGCATCTCAGAGAGTTTATAAACCAGCTTCTCGGGTTAACCCACTGAGTTCCAAATAGCTTTTTACAATCATTTCAACAGTATTACTATATAGTTTTAGCTTTGTGATCATTTCAACAGTATAATTATATACAGTTTTAAACAAAGGAATCCCAGTATCAGTGACATTTCCACATAAAGATTCACATATATTTTTTTACCCACAGATATGCAAGGGGGAAGAAAAGACAGAACAGCATGGGAAGGCATAGAGATAGCGAGAGGCAGAGAATTGCAAAACTGTCAGAGTGATCAGTTCCTAGGTCTCACATGGAAATTTGGTTGCACAACCAGATAGAGAAGAGACAGAAAAGGAGAGGATAGAATAGATCCTTGCGTTTAAACTATTTCTGCATAACAAATGGAACAGGGCCTTATTTAACCTTGTCACATACCTCCTCTTTAAGAAGGAACCTGTTTTACAAAAACAGGTTTCCAAAACATTCTAATTAATTCCAGTCTCTAACATTAGCTTATAACCTTTAGAGTTCAATGTATATGCAGCATAGAAAACAGAGCAGTTTCAACTCATATTTTGTTTTTTCAACCTTTGGCATTCTCAATTCCTGATCCATATCTTGACAGAAAATTAGCACTGACATTCTCTTTCCAGATTTGCTATCACTTTAAATTTAAATGGCTGCAGTGCCAGGTACCACTGTGTGATTCTGGAATTTTTATCCTTCATTTCATTAAGCCAACAGAGAGGATTGTGATCTGTTACAAGTACAAAGTCAGCTCCTAGTAAGTAAAACTTAAGGGATTCCATGGCCCACTTTGCTGCAAGGCATTCATTTTTAGTAATGGAGTACCTTTTCTCTCTGTTCAGCAATTTCCTACTTCTGTATAGAATAGGATGTTCTTTCTCATTCATATGCTGACTCAAGGCTGCACCTAGGCCTGCCTCTGATGCATCATTCTGTAACAGAAATTGTATCTCAAAGTCTGGGCTTCTTAAAACAAGGGCTGAACTTAATGCAGCCTTAATGGCCCAAAAAGCCTTGTCACACTCTGGGGTCCATGTCACATTATTTGGGAACTGTTTCTTTGTGAGTTCAGCGAGGGGAGTAGCTAACTCTGCAAAGTTGGGAACAAATCTCCAATAATAACCAGCCAACCCTAAAAATGACCTGACATGTTTCTTGGTTTTGGGGACAGGGCTGTTAGCTACAGCTTCTATCTTGGAATCCTCTGGCTTGACTTCTCCATTTCCCAAAACACAGCCCAAATATCTGGTTTCCTGCATGCCCAATGCACACTTGGTAGGATTAATTGTCAGACCTGCCTTTTTGATAGATTGGATAACTGCTTGTAGGTGTTCCAGATGGCTTTTCCAGTCTGGACTGTACACCATGACATCATCCAGGTATGCAGCAGAATAACCAGTGTGAGGGGATAAAATTACATCCATGTACCGCTGGAATGTAGCAGGTGCGCCATGTAAACCTTACGGCTGGGTGGTGAACTGATAGAATCCTATAGGAGTGGCAAATGCAGCTTTCAAACAACATGAAGTCTTGCTATATTATGACATATGCAGTTTGTCCCAGCCTTAGAACTGCTCGAGGTGAGTTAACTTTCCATGCCAGGCATGGAATCTTGAGCACGAGCTCGGTTGAAAACTCTGTCTGTTGTTCTTCAAACCCAAACTGTCAGATTCTTTACTCCGCCTCACTGAACAGTCGCTCCGGAGATTTCTCCTTCTGCTCGGTTCATTTTGTCGGTTAAAAAGTGTAATTTCTCGGTTTTTTAAACCGCATTTGTCTTATTTTAACTGCAACCGGTCGGTTCAAGCTCTGTCTGTGGTATCGTAAGTCATAGATAGGTTTTACATTTTCTCTGTGTGGAACTTGCAAACGGTATTATCGGTTCGGTTTGAACTGATCAGGTTGTTGTTAAACTTAATTAAATTGCATTTAGAGTGCAGTTCCCAGTTCTTATCGGTTCTAAAAAAATCGGATTTCATTACGGTTTTTTCTACGACACGGTTGGGAACCGATAAGGGTGTCTTGCTTGGCGATTTGCCGTAAAAGGGCAAGTTTTTGGTTAGGCTGGCATTATGTCTGAGAAACCCAAAAGAAAAACCGGGCCCACTGGGTTTCAGCACTGTAGTGTCTGTGGGGAAGCCTTTGCCAAGGCTGACCCACACACCACATGTGTTTATTGTCTGGGGTTTGACCACCTCAATGCAGACTGCCAGATTTGCAAGAATTTCCCTGCAGCTACCCTGGATAAGAGAGTTGGTAGGCTCAGGGAATGAGAGGCCAAAAAGTCCACTGACCCGGATGGCCAGCCCGGTCCAGTGCCAACCGAACCGGAGGGAGTGCCCTCTGACCAGGTCGAGACTTCCTCAGGCAAACGAAGAGCTGACTCGCAGGAGCCAGTTCCAGCAAAGAGGACTAGAAAATCAGCAGGTGTGGAGCCAAAATTTCCTTCTCCAATTGCTGCAGAGATTGCCAAAGTGATCCAAATTGTCCAGTCGCTTTCCCCGGTTCCGACCGAACCGGCACCATCAGGTAAGCGGTCGGTTCGGTCGGTTCCACCGGTTCAAGAATATGATATAGAGGAATTTTATGAACCGGAGGAGGGGGAGGAGGATTATGAAGAGAGTGAATGTGATTTTGAAAGTCTGGATGTGCCCATTGAACCGGACATCTCCCCAGACAGACCTTCAGGAGTGTCTCCCCCTAGGCTTTCTGAGTCCCCTTCTCATTTTATGTTTTATAAAAAAGTTGCTGAAACCCTCCAGCTCCTTTTGGAAGAAGCTGTGGATGAACAGGAGGAGCCTGACTATGTGGAAATGATGGATATCCCAGAGTCCAGGAGATTGTCTGTTCCTTTACATAAATCTTTTAGGAAACAGACAATAAAAATTTTAAAAGCTCCTAACACTATACCTCCTGTGGATAAAAAAATGGTCAAGAGGTACACATTGTCAGGCTCTGATACGGAGTTCCTTTCACAACAGTGCAGCCATGTTGGGGTAGTGCAGGCTGCAGCCTGTGATAAGGCAAATATTCCCTTGGCTTCACACACCCCTGACAAGGTCTCCAGGAGGATTGATGCCATGGCAAAGAAACAATACATGGCAGCATCCTTGGGACTCAGACAGGCAAATTATATGGCCTATGTTGCAAGATACCAGAATTCCAGATGGGATACTGTTATGGCTTTAGCGAAACAGGTCCCTGGCCAGCTTGCCAAGGAGCTGGAGCAGGTGGCTGCTGATGGTATTGAGGCATCCCAGGTGCAATTCCATGCTGCAGTGGACTCTAATGATGTATCTTCAAGAGTCATGGCTACATCTGTGGCTTTTCGCAGAATGGCTTGGCTCAGGTGTACTAGCCTGTCACAGGATACCCAGGCTAATGCCATGGATTTTCCTGTTGTGGGTAATTCTCTGTTTGGGGAGCAGACAGAGAATTACATGAAGAAAATGGATGAGTATAGGACCACTTATAGGAGTGCACAGGCCAAGGAGAGGCAAGCCACTCCTCAGAGGCAGCTTTCCAGGGGCAGGGGCAGGCCTTTTCACAGGCCTTTTTACCAAGCCCAGGCCTCCTCTTCAGCTTATGCCCAGAGGGGGTTCTTCAGAGGGAGAGGCAGACGGGGTACGAGCAGGCCTGCTCCCACCCCTCAGCCTAAAGCCCCTGCCAAACAGGCACCCTGATGGGATGCCCAGGGCCGATTCTCCATTACCTGTGGCAGGCTGGCTTACTGTCCAGGACTGGGAGTCTTTAACATCAGACAAGTGGGTCCTGGAAGTAGTAAGCCAGGACTGGTTCTCAGCTTCAAAAATTTCCAAAGATGAGAACCAGATCCTTTCCACCTGCAAATCCATTAGAGGCTCTCGCTTTGAAACAGAAGTCTCAACCTCCTGGCTCTCAGAGCTGTAGAAAGGGTTCTCCCACACCAGGGCAAAGGACTGTACTCCAGGTACTTCCTTACCCCAAAAAAGACAGGAGAATGGCGGCCCATCCTGGATCTCAGATACCTAAACAAGCACCTTTTAAAACCAAAGTTCAAAATGGTGACTCTGGGACTTATTTTACCCTCCCTAAGGCCAGGGGACTGGCTAGCGTCCCTGGACCTCAAGGATGCCTACTTCCATGTTCTCATCAGAAGCTCCCACCGAAAGTACCTCAGATTCTAACTGCCCTCAGGCCATTACCAGTTCAGAGCAATGCCCTTCGGCCTCACCTCTGCCCCAAGGGTATTCACAAAATTCCTGGCAGTAGCAGTTGCTCACTTAAGAAGGCAAAAGATTGCCATCTTTCCTTACCTGGACGACTGGCTCATAGTGGGTCAGTCTCCAGACCAAGTCAAATTACACCTTCAGGTTACCCAGCAGCTGCTTACATCTCTAGGTTTTCTTCTCAATCTTCCAAAGTCAGTTCTAGAGCCTGTTCAGCTACTCACCTTCATAGGCGCAGAACTGGACACCAAAGCAGGCCAGAGCTTTCCTTCCCTAGAAAGAGTAAGGACCCTGGTGGCTCTGGCCTCCTCTTCCACTCTGCAGGTCTCGACCAGCAAGGCACTTTCTACAGCTCCTAGGGCACATGGCTGCTTCCACAGCTGTAGTGCAAGGAGCAAGATTTCAGATGAGGGACATTCAGTTCCATTTGAGAGCCTTCTGGTCTCAAAGGAGAGATCCTCTAACCAAATTGATCCCAGTAACTCGAACCCTGATCCAGGCCCTGCAGTGGTGGCAGGATCAGAGCAATCTGAGACAGGGGTTCCTTTCATCCTCAGTCTCACTCCTTGACCCTTACTACAGATGCGTCCCTTTGGGATGGGAGCTCACATGGGCGACCTCACCACCCAGGGATTGTGGTCCCTCAGGAATCTCTGCTCCACATCAATCTGTTGGAACTCAGAGCTGTTTTCTAGCACTTCAGGTTTTTCTGCATCTGTTCAGAACAAAGTGGTACAGGTCAGAACAGACAACACCACTACAATGTGGTACATCAACAACAAGGGGGCACTCGGCTCGGCCTTGTGCACCGAGGCAATGAAGTTGTGGTCTCTGGCTTATTCCCTGAACACTTCCCTCATGGCAGTTCACCTCCCAGGCAAGGACAATGTCCTGGCAGATGCTCAGCAGGATTTCCCAGGGCCATCACGAATGGTCACTGGATCCCCTAGTACTGGGTTAGTATTTGCCAGGTGGGGCACCCTCAGATAGATCTTTTGCAGCCCCAGACAATCACCAACTTCCACTTTTTGTTGCAGGCCCCAGTGTTGGCTCAGTCCCTCTGGATGCCTTTCTTCTCGATTGGGAAGGAAGTTTCTCTATGCCTTTCCCTTCCTCTCTCTTGTTCAAGGTGCTAGTCAAATCAGATCTCAACCCTGCAAGATGATTCTGATTGCTCCAGATTGGGCCAGACAGCCCTGGTATCCACTCCTTCTGTCCTTAGCAGTCCACCTTCCCCTGTGTCTTCCCAGGAATCACAATCTGTTAACCTGTGCCCAGGGGAGAGTTTGGTATCCGAATCTCAAATCCCTCAACCTCAAGGCCTGGCTCTTGAGGAGTTAGAGTTTGCTGACCTACACCTTTCTCAAGGTGTACTCGATATCTTGAAAGCTTCTAGGAAGCCTTCCACCAGGGCTACTTATAATTCTAAATGGAAAAGGTTTTCCATATGGTGCTCTGGTAAGCATATTTCCCCAGAATCTGCTGATTTGCCCACAGTCCTGGATTATATGGTCCATCTAAATACTTTGGGGCTGAGACCAGCTACCCTGAAAGTGCATTTGGCAGCTGTCTCTGCTTTTATTTCAGCAGGAAGCCTCTTCTCTTTCTGCTCACCCTGTATTCTCCAAGTTTTTCAAGGGATTGCTTCACACCAACCCTCCATTCAGGGACCCTGCTCCTGCCTGGGATCTTAATGTTTGCATTGCTCAGCTGATGCAACCCCCTTTGAGCCTTTGTCTTCAGCAGAGCTTAAGTACTTGACTTGGAAAACTGTGTTTAGTAGCCATCACTTCTGCCAGGCATAAGTGAATTACAAGCTTTGTCAGTGGAGCCTGACTTTATCTCCTTTCACAGAGATAAGGTAGTCCTCAGGACTAACAGGAAGTTCTTGCCTAAGGTGGTTTCAGATTTCCACCTTAATCAATCTATATCTCTTCCAGTGTACTTCACTGACCATTCCTCCTCTGGCGAGAGGAGGCTGCACAGTTTAGATGTAAAGAGAGCCCTTAGTTACTACATAGAGCGCATCAAGGGTCACAGGTTTGACTCCTCCAACTGTTTCTCACTTATGGTGAGGTTGGTAAAGGAAACCTGCCACTAAGAGATCCATTGCCAGGTGGATTGTCTCTTGTATCCAATTTGTTATCAAAAACTGGGTAAGGTTCCCCCTTCAGGCCTGAGGGCTCACTCTACCAGAGGTACAGCTGCGTCCCTAGCTGCTGCCAGGGACATCCCTATCTTAGAGATATGTCAAGCAGCTACCTGGAAAACAGTACACACTTTCACCAAGCATTACTCCTGGACATCCAGGCTAGGAGTGATGCTCGGTTTGGCACAGCTGTGCTTCAGAGCCTATTTCCTAAGTAGGTTCTGTCCCTCCTCCATGGAGGTACTGCTGTGTAGTCTGCATATGTCATAATATAGCAAGACTTCATGTTGTTTGAAGAAAAATTACTCACCTTAGTAATGTTGTTTCTTCTAATGGAGTCTTGCTATATTATGACCTCCCCTGCCTGCCCTCTCAGAACTCTCTGTTTTGGGATGTGGGTGGGCAGTGCAGTGTTGGCACTTAGTGATGCCCACCTTGTGTTTTTCACCCCTCCTTTTGGGGTGTTTGGTGTTGTGTTTTATTTTATTTTTGGATCCTGACTTGAGTCTTTGTTTTGGGACCAAAAATGTGTTAATATTTTAGTAGCCAGTTGGCTAGTGTAGGTTTACAGCTTCCACACAGAATCTTAGTGAGTTTTGCTCGAAGATCTGACAGTTTGGGTTTGAAGAACAACAGACAGAGTTTCAACCGAGCTCGTGCTCAAGATTCCATGCCTGGCATGGAAAGTTAACTCTTTCACCTCCGGAGCAGTTCTAAGGCTGGGACAAACTGCATATGTCATAATATAGCAAGACTCCATTAGAAGAAACAACATTACTAAGGTGAGTAATTTTTTCTTGTCTCTGAATTCATTAGCTAGGGGGATTTGCCAGTAACGCTTGGTGAGATTGAGGGTCCTGATATACTTGGCACTTCTCAGTCTGTCCACCAGATCACCTGTTCTGGGCATAGGATAACTGTCAAACTTTGACACTTAATAAGTTTCCTAAAATCAAGGCATATTTTTACACCCCCTTCTTTTTTGTTTACAATCACCATTTGTGATGACCAAGCACTTCTCGACTCTTATATGATACCCAATTCTTTAATTTTTTGTATTTCCTCAACCACATCCGCTCTTAACCACTCTGGTAATCAGTATGTCTTTTGTCTAATAGGGCAAGCATTCCTTGTCACTATTATGTGCTCAACCCCTTTGCTTGGCCTGGTATTGTGGTAAAAGTACTGTTAAATGTCTTTAGTAGTTACAATTTCTGCGGTTTGTTCTGAGGTTAAGGAAACATTCACCTTTACAGCATCAGCAGTTACAGTTTGTTCCAGTCTGTCATGCATCAATATCTTCTTTATCAGTTTCTGGTAAAACTAGCAAAGCAGCTTTGGTGATTTTCAACCCATTTCTTCAGGAGGTTAGCATGGTGTATCTTAGTAGGATTTTTCCTATCAGGGTCTCAGTCTCATAGTTAACATGTGCCAGTACGTCTGAGCACTTTATAAGGCCCTTGCCACATCATTAACAGTTTATTTTCTGTAGTGGGTAACGGTAGCAAAACCTTTTCACCTGGCTCAAAAACTTTTTCTTTTACCCCATGGTCATAATACACCTTCTGCTGGTTTTTGGGCCTCTTCCCAATTACTATAGGCGATTTCAACATATTTTGCTAGCTTCTTTTTCAGGGCACACATGTAAGATGTAATAGATTGTTTCTGATGGGGGTTATCTTCCCATGTTTCTTTTATTACATCTAGTGGCCCTCTAGGTTGTCTGCCATACAGCATTTCGAATGGTGAAAAAACAGTTGATGCCCATGGCACTCCTCTGTAAGCAAAAAGCAGGTAAGGTAAGTATTGGTCCCAGTCTTTCCCTTCCCCTTTTACAAACCTTTTAACATGCATTTTAGGGTTTGGTTAAAACGCTCAACAAGACCGTCTGTCTGAGGGTGATAAGGGGAGGTTCTTATGGCAGTGATACCTAGTAGTCGGTACAGCTCCTTCAGTAATGCAGCACCAAAATTACTACCCTGATCAGTAATAATCTCTTTAGGTATGCCCATCCTGCTGAAATTTTTGGCAAGCTCTGCTGTCACTTTCGGAGCTGTGACAGTATGCATTGGAACTGCTTCTGGGCATCAAGTAGCATAGTCACATACTACCAAAATGATTTGATTACCCTTTTTTACTTTTGTCTAAGGGGCCAACCACATCCATTGCAGTTCTCTCAAAAGGCACATCTATCAAGGGTAGGGGTGTCAGGGGCACCTTGTCTTTTTTAGTCACTGGAGCTACTTTCTGATACTCAGCACAAGAACTGCAATAGGTAGCAACATCTTCATGAATTCCAGGCCAGTAAAATCTGTACAGCAATCTGGCAAGGGTGCGATCCTCCCTGAGTGACCAGCCATAGGACTATCATGTGCTATCTGTAACAACTCAATCTATACTTTTGTGGTATAACCAATTGTTCTATCTGGTCCTGTGTCTGAGGTTTAACCCAAACTCTGTACAGTAGCCCATTACATTTTTAAACATTGGTTCACCCTGTTTTGTTTTCACCCCAGCTGCTTAAAATAACTCTGAGAGAAACATCGTTAGCTTGTTCTGAAAGAAAATCACAATCAGTGATCAGTTTAGTTTCAGCATTTTCATATGTTAACCCCTTATGTCCATCAGTCTTTTGTTGCCACTGTTTCTTCAGGCATCGTCTTTCTTTCCTGGATTTCCGGATCTTGGAGCTGTGCTCAAACAAGTCCAAATCAAAATCAGCGAAAGGAAAAGTGTCTCCGCCATCTGAGATTTTCTTTGCCTGTGCTCTTGTCACCACAGCTGCTGAAACATCAGGATTTACTCCCTCTGAGAGTAACTCAGTAAACCCTGGACAGTCAGTTCCAATAATCACGAGTATAGGTAACTTGGGTACTACCCCCACTTTCATTTAGTGCGACACCCCATTAATAGTCAGTCACTTGGGTGATGGGATAGTATTGAGTGTCTTGTTTTCCTAGCACTTCAGTATGTACTAGGGTCTGCCTGCTTCTCGAATTTATAAGTCCCGTTACAGTCTTATCATCCACCTTCACATCTGTTAAGTACTGTACTTGCCCCAGTTTGCTAAGGACAAATCTGCTCCAGTGTCAGTCTTCTTACTACGGCAATTTCTTGCAATATGACCTGGTTTATTGCAGTTACAGGCTAGCAAATGAAGTCTTTGGGTGTAGATTTGTTACCCCCACCAGAGTTCTTATCAGACTTGGAGTTTAAATGGGAAAAAGAGTGTGTTAACGGTGCTTGGCTGTTACCTCACTGCTGTGGTGTCTGTTTAGCCATTTGGTAGTCTTCGGTCAAGGAAACAGCCTTTTCCCCACTTTCTGGTCAGTGTTCTTTTACCCAAAGCTGTACATCTGTAGGCAGGATGTTGATGAATTGTTCAATTGCAAGTGTGTCAGTGATCTGTGAGAGTGTTTTGCCCTCTGGTTGGAGCCATTTCATAAGGAGTTGTCGTGAGTCAGCTGAAGGCTTCTCGAGGATTGCCGACTGAGTTATACTTCAGGGACCGAAATCTTTGCCTGTATGTCTCTCCTGAGATGTCATACCTTTTCAGGATTTTGCTTTTCACCAGGTCATAGTTTTCTGACTGTGCGGTGTCCATATTTCTGTAAGCAAGTTGGGCTTTTCCTGTCAGGTAAGGTACCAGTCTGATTGCCCATTGCTGCTTTGGCCACTGGTAGGCTGTAGCAGCCCTTTCAAAGGTTGTCCGGTATGCTTCGATATCATCCGAGGGACACAAATTTGTAAGATTAAGGTCTTATAAGTTGTTGGTGTTTTGTTGCTCTGCTGGACCTGTGTCAGAACCTCCAGCTTTGATAACTTGCAAAGCATCCATCCAGCACTGCATCTTTTCTCTTCTTTGCTGCTCCTGTCATTGCATCTCTTCTATTCTCGGTTTCTCCAGTTGTTGCATTTCTTCTTTTCTCTGTGTGTCTAAACGTTGAATTTCCTTTTCTCTCTGCTGCATCTCCTCTCTTCTCTGTTTCTCCGTCTCTGTCTGTTGTATAGCCCACCATTTGAAAAAGGCAGTCAGGCTTTCAGGTTCTGTCACTGCCTGTTCTTTTTTTTCCATTGCTGGTGCTTGCTGTACAGTCTCAGCTTCGACTTTTGTTTCTGCTTCTAGTTTGGCTGCCATTCTTCTGATAATGACTACTGGGCTTGCTGCTGCAGAATCCATATGTTTTTGCTATGCTTCTCTGGTATTAGGTCTAGTACCCACGCACAAAACTCCTGGCTTAGAGTATGAACATCATAAATCGCACTTAGTCTGACACCATCTGTCGTCAAGGCACTGGTCAGGAAGCATAGGACGACCAGGAGCATCTGTAAAATTCAGAGGTAGCGTTTTATTTTTTTCCAATAACACTAAAATAAAAATAAGATTGTTCAGTATAACTATTTACAAAGGCAGTTCAACAGAGAAAACAAAGTTCTTCTGAGTTTTTCTTCTCAATTTCAAATCTCAGTCTCTGTCTCTCTTGCACGGGCCTTGCTGCTCTTTTTATAAGTCTGATCCTGGGAAACTTGTTAAAAAAAACAGCATGCTTCTCACACAATGTTCTTGTAAGTTTCCAATGTTCTTGCAGGTGAAGCAAAAAGGAACATACTGACCCAGAACTGGCCTCTTGCTTACAGCATCTCAGAGAGTTTGCAAACCAGCTTCTCAGGTTAACCCCATGAGTTCCAAATAACCTTTTGCAATCATTTTAATAGTATAACTATATACAGTTTTAAACAAAGGGATCCCAGTATCAGTGACATTTCCACATGAAGATTCACATATATTTTTATACCCACAGATATGGAAGGGGGAGGAAAAGACAAAACAGCAAGGAACGGCATAGAGATAGCAAGAGGCAGAGAATTACAAATCCATTGGAGTAATCAGTTCCTAGGTCTCACAAGAAAATTTGGTTGCACAACCAGACAGAGAAGAGACAGAAAACGAGAGGATAGAACAGATCCTCGCGTTTAAACTCTTTCTTTATTACAAATGGGACAGGGCCTTATTTAACCCTAGCACAGGGGGGTGGGACTTTAATAATTCACTAGTGACTTTGCCACTCATGAGTTTTGGTGCCGGCCCTCACTCATGAAATAAGATGATTTATTTCCACCCCTTCCATTGCATAGCCTTATTTTATGCCATGAGGGTAAGAATAAACACATTTATTCTGCAGCATGACTCTCCTGGAGTGAAAATAATTTATTTTCGCTCCAGGAGCATCATCCCCTTTTATTTCCACTCCAGGGGCATCATCAAGAACCCTGGAAGTGTACTGGTTCCATCGTTCTACTGAAGTGATGCCAGGACTAATTTAAAATGCACAGCTGACCGTGCAGCTCCCGAAAAGAGCTTAATTTTTCAAAATCCAAGAAAGTGAAAGCAAATGTTTCTCTTAGCGCCACACTACAAGTCTTAATCGTGGTTCAGACATTACTTTCCTCCTCTAAATCAACTTGTGTTAGAGAGTGATTACTCCTTCACCCATCCACAATTCCTCAAATCAGCCTTCCCACCCTGCCATTTTAAAAATACCAAAAAAAAAAAAAGTGACTTGTCTGTGTTGTTAATGATCAGGATGTACAGCAAGCCAGCCGATCACAGGGTGTCAGTTAATGCTTCCCACGCTGCCTGCTTAAAAGAGAAAAAAGTGACAAATCTGTGCTGTTTACTTTTGCCATCCCAATCTAGCCAGCTGACCTCAGTGTGTGAGTCAAAGCGCCCCCGAAATCTGTTTCAACAACAACAAAAAAAGCAGCAAGTTTCTTACTGAGAGTGCTATTGCTGTCTCTGAACACTGTGGTTCTAGGTCATCTGAGACCATGCGCCGTGACCGACACTTTCTTACTATGGCATCCCACTAACTTGCGCTATATTCTGGTTACATCCCCATTTAATTTGCTCGCACGTTAAAAGCCGCAGATGGCCCGTCAGACATTTACTGCACATGTGTCAGTAACCCACATATTTCCACCAATAACAGGGAATCTTGTAGATTAGCACACCTACATCATATGCACGTCATCATGCAAATGGCGCATTTGTCACAAACGAGTGATTAAAAAATCCTGTTCTTGGCAGTCAAAGTAGGTTATAAAAGGACTTCTGATGACATCATCCTCAAGATGGCAGCTTGAAGAATTTGCTAGGGATCCACCCCTCAACAGTCCCCCTCAGAAAGACCAATTTCTGTCTCCAAACAACTGCTACTAAACTACAGGGATCCTCCAAATACCATAGCGGGTTGCAGCTTGGGCAATTCAGGATCAGAGCTGGAAGATGGCAACAGATACAATGGAGAGGCCTACAACCCTATGACAGTGAACACTCTCCAGCTTCGATCACTTTCTCAAGATTGAGCCACTGCAAGTCCACTGGGAAACAGCAACGCAAAAGCAGACAAAACTTTGCTGAGCAAGTAAATAAAAAAGTACATGTGCTTTATTGCAGAGCTTAGAGTTTTCCAACTTGAAGTATGGCAGTGGCCCTGAGAATGGATGTTAAAAACCTCTAGAAATGAGCCAATGACTATGAGACTCAGCTCTCTCAAACTGACAAAAGAGTAGCTACATCGAAAACTGCCCTCCTGCAGCTGCATTCCACTGTCCAATGCCTCGAGGAGCAAATGGAGGATGCAGAGAGCTGAAATAGATGGAATAACCACTGCCTCTCTGGAATTCAAAAGGGAGAGGAAGGTAGCGCTATGATCCTGTTTGTGCAACAGTTTCTGCATGAAGCCCTGGACCTCCCTCCGACATACTCTGTAGAAATTGGGAGAGCACACTGGGCATTTGACCTTCGTCTGACCGCCCCAGGAGCTAGGCCGAGGTCGATTGTAGCATGCTTTTTGAGATATACTGTATAACCCCTTAATTTCACGGTAAATTAATTTCTGAGTTATCCGTGGGGTACCAATGTCCCGCGTAAATAAAGTGCACGCATATATTTTTATTGCGTGTATGTTAATTTGCTAGCTGTAATGCGTCCCTTAATTTCTCGACGGTAATGAAATGTTAAGCACTCACCGAGCATTGCAGGCTTTTTGTGTGCTCTGTGCTGGTTGTTACGGTGCGCACAGTCTTAGGCAAACCTGGTAGTCGACCATGTAGAGTGAATCTTGTGATATTCACGTGATTCAAACGAGATCCATGCTGTGCTGCAAATGCGATCATAAATGCAATCACAAGTGACAGAAGTAATACACTACTACTGGTATATTACAGTATAAAATGAGAGTGTCTTATGAAATGTTCATGCGGTGTGCAATTAAGGCAGTGTGCAAGTATTCAGTGTGGTGGAAGCGTCCACGCTCATGCGGGCCTGGGGACCATGAAGTCGGTATGACCTGGGGTTGGGGGGGGTGAGTTGACCATGTGCAATGGCCGAAATGACCTGGGCATTAACAACTGCCCCCTCTGACCTCAGGCTTTTAATGATCATTTTCAGCTCCTCTTCAACTTCCTCAAGGAGCGATGCAGGTCATCCACAGGGTTTAGTGGGCAGTTCTGGAACCAGTTTGCTGGGGTCAGAAATTTTGCTCAGCTTTGCTAGGTAGTCTTTTTTGAAGCCCCGTACAGTACTCTCATTAATGGAGCTGGAGTACTTATTGCTGTGATAATGAACGGCATTCATAACGCTGTTACATAGATACATAGACAGTGTCGGCAGATATGGGCCTGTGGCCTACCCAGTCTGCCCACTTGAGCGTGTAAGTTCAGTTTATGTTTTCCTAGAAGTCTGTTGCCCCTTACCCCTGGCCTCCAAAATTCCTTTATGTCTATCCCATGCATTCTTAAATCCCGTGATTGTTTCAGCCCCCACCACTTCCTCTGGCAGGGTGTTCCACTTGTCCACCACCCGTTCTGTGAAGAAATTCTTCCTCATGTTTCCTCTGAATCGTCCTCCCTCCAACTTCATCCCATGCCCTCTAGTCCTGGAACATCTTTTTCGCTTAAAAATAGTGTATTCCTGCACCCTGTTCCTCCCTGTAAGATACTTGTATGTCTCTATCATATCCCCCTCTCTCCCTCCTCTCCTCCTGGGAGTACATATTCAGTTCCTGCAACCTGTCCTCATAGGACTTGAGATGCAATCCATGTACCATCTTTGTTGCCCTCCTCTGAACCTTCTCTACCCTGTCTATGTCCTTACATAGGTAAGGTCTCCAGAACTGTACACTGTACTCCTGGTGGGGCCTCACTAGTGTCTTGTATAGTGGAATTATGACCTCCCTTTTCCTGCTGGTGATGCCCCTGTCTATGCACCCCAGCATCCTATTTGCTTTACCTGCTGCCTTGTCACACTGTTTCCCTACCTTGAGGTCATCAGGGATGATAACCCCAAGATCCCTTTCTTGCTTGGTGCATGTTATATCCTCACCCCCCAACTGATATATTGTGCCAGGGGTTTTGTGCCCCATATGCATTATCTTGCACTTCTTTGCATTGAATTTCAACTGCCAAACCCCTGACCATTCTTCAAGTTTCTGCAGGTCTCTTCTCATTCTGTCTACACCCTCTGGTGTGTCTACTCTGTTACAGAGCTTTGTGTCATCAACGAACAGTGAAATTCTGCCTTCTAGGTCCTGCATAATGTCACTGAAGAAGATGTTGAATAGGACCGGTCCCAGCACTGATCCCTGTGGTACCCCACTGGTCACTCTTCCCTCTGTGGAGTGACAGCCATTTACCACCACCCTCTGTGTCCTGCCGCCCAGCCAGTTACCTACCCACCACACTGTCCTACCCACACCCATATTCCCCAGTTTGTGTAATAGTCTTCTATGTGGCACAGTGTCAGAGGCCTTGCTGAAGTCCAGATAGGCCATGTCCACTGCCCTCCCCTGATCCACCTCCCTAGTCACCCAGTCAAAAAATTCAACGAGGTTGGTCTGACATGACCGCCCCTTGGAGAAACCATGCTATCTTGGGTCCTGTAGTCCATTGACAACCAGATGTTCCACCAGTCTCTCCTTCATACTTGCTGACTTCGAATCGGACCGCTGCAGTGTACTTCGTGTATTCAGTCCTGTGCTTCTTTGCCACAAGACCTGAGGTTTCACCTGAAAGTTCAGCAACCACTGCTTCAGCAACTTGGAGGGGGACTGCAGCAGTCTGGCTCAGACCTTCAGCGCTCAGGGGCTCACCAGATATATCTCACTTGACAGTGGGCTTCTTGTTCAATCAGGAGAGGAGAGACATCTTTTAAGTTCTACTGTCAATAGTATGCAAAATGCTGGACTACAGTCGACAGTATTCTCAGCATTTTGTAGACAATTGACAGCTGACTTCCAGGAGTACAGTTACTGTATTACTGCTAACATAAGTTAACGCGGAGTAGTCGCATTAGTGCCACTGCGTAGAAATTTGTTTGTGCTGTAATAATGCGTTGTACAGTAATGAAAAACAAGACATTCTCTTAACAGCCTGGAGAAACAAAACTGTAATGTACAACACCCATAGGGTATACTTTGACAATGACTGTCCTGCCTCCCTGCAAATCTGGTGCAGGGCATAGTCATCGCTTCTGAAAATCCTAAGAGACCACAATCTGAAATCCTTTACACCATACCCAGCCAAACTTGTAATTCGCTTTCCTGAAGGCTCCCAGATGTTTAACTTGGTGGGCAAAGTGCGTGAGGCGCTAGCCACAAAATGATTTGCATAGCCCAGGAAGCTGCTAAAATGTCTCATGCCTCCAACACCATTGCATCTAAAATTGCTAGACAAGCCTGGCACATTGTAAAGGCAAAAAAGCTTGTGACTGACACCATTACACAGCTTAACCAACATCTATGAACGCTTAACAGGCTCTTAGTACTGGAGATGCCCACACCTGAATTGGAATCTACAGTTCATCTGCAGTTCTTGACTTCCTGAGACCTGTGGTGGTGACTCGCTCTAGCAGAAAATAACCTGACTGAGAAACTGCCTAGCCTGCCAGGATACTGCTTCTACCCATAGCTGTTTACCCTTCATACGGTTCCTACCAGATCTCTTTATTACCCGCAGCAGACCCTAGGCATCCCATCAGGTAAGCAATGCTGCAAAAGATTGGAGGGTCCTCTCCTTCTCTTGTGTGACCCTGAGTAAAATCTTATATATATATTTATGTGTCCTTCATGTGCAGGATAGAGGCCCTTTTCCGCCTCCCTCCGCTTGGTGAGCTGGATTGCTTCAGGCATGTTTCTGTGGTTCACGCTCCTTGATGTCCCCCCCCCCGATGCTGCAGGTGTACATAATAAAATTAAAACAAGCTCATTACCCTGCAATATCTGGCTGTGGAGTAGGCAGCCGAACATAGGTATAATCATGAGGCATGCCATCTCAAATCGAGACCAGCATGGTTATGCAGATTTATTTTCGCTCATGCTGGAGGAGCACGAAGGCAGGATATGGCCCTTTTAAACCATACAAGTTATGGCTACAGCATGACCTGGGCCTACCAATACAAATAATCACACCCAATGGCCTTCAAAATCACTTGTGGAGGCTGGGGGTGGGGACAGCATGCAGCATGGTCAATATGTGCAGGGGGCAGCGAATGGGGGTCCTCAGGGCATATTTGAGAGGTACATGGCTGAGTGGAGGGGACGGGACCTAGTAGGCAAGCAGCCAACAATCCTGTTCTATGGATGTGGGACTACATATCAATAAAAGATGAGGAATTACCACTATCTGCCAGAACACTTAACAGGCCAGTTGAAATGCAAAACACCTGAAAGCTCGCATTAGGTTGATGACAGCTAGACTGCTCAGTTATTATGCTGTTAGCTATTTCTGTGTGCCTATACAATATGCAGAGTATTTTCATGGGTGAATCTGGGGAATGATGTGCCCTAATTCAAGGAACCGGAAATTATAGGTATATGTCTTCATATTTAGCGCAGTGACAGTCTACTTGGAATATAACTGTCCAGGATGGGAAAGTCCAAGGCCACTGATTGTTTGGCTTTAAGTTTAATACAGTATTAGAGCACAGAGACATAACAAATGTGTTACAGACTACACTGCTTTCAAAATATATGGGGTGGGGAAGACATAATACTGGCTGGAAAAGGGAACAGTAAAAAGCTTTACTGGCCAAATATCTGACCCTACACATGGGACTATAGCCCTGACTGCAGGCCAGGTGGCATGTACATAACAGGGGAGGGGCTCTACCCACCAGTGACGTTCGTCCTGAATTCCCTTAAACCTGTATAGCAGGGATACTGTTGGGGCCTCCCCTTTTGTGGTGAGACAACCCCAGCCACAGGTAACAGCTGCAAGCCCAGAGCTCTAAATAGGGCACCTACCTTGAATGTCCACAATTATCCCCTGGGCTCCTTTTTAGGGACCCCACTTTTGCCTAGTTGGTTAGGATGCCCAGTTGGCATCAAACTCAGCTCAGTGTTACTGAAGTTCAAGTTACTAGGTTTTGTGTTTAATAAGTGCAGTTCTTTTTCGAAAAAATTGCAAGGAGGTAATTCGTGTGGGGGAATGGGGAAGTCCAGAGGAGACTAAGAGCGAGAACCCAAAAATCGTGATAGATAATGATACCCACTGGTTCCCTTTAAATGTAAATAAGTTGTATAACCCTGTGACGAGGTCTAGGACCCTTGCACAAATTAAAAAAAAGAGCATTCAGACCTCATTTGCCTACAGGAAACTTATTTAGATGCGCAGGATCATGCTCCATAAATTTGGTTTTACAAAATACACAGCTCGGAATTACCTAGAGGCAAAACACGAGGGGTAGCTATTTTGATTCTGCACTTCACTCAGTTCCAGGAATGTAAAGTTACTAGAGATAAAGAGGGCAGACTGGTAGTAGTCCAAGGAATCCTTACATTAGCCTCTATTTACAGTACATTCCACCGAGGACAAAGCCACTGAGATCAGGAATCTCCTGGATTTGCTCCTAGTAAATACCCCAGGTATGTTACTGTTGGTTGGAGGTGTTAATATGCTCCACTCCAACACCTGGGATACATCTAAAATATCTACCCCCAAGGCAACCTGCAGCCCATAAATTGTGTGCTGTAATCCTTAAATACCTACAGTGGTCTGATATATATTGAGAGAGGCATCATAGAGATAAGAATTATGTTCACTATTCGGCGGCTCATGGGGTGTACACTATAACTGATTATAGCTATACTCAACAGGAGTGTCTACATAAAGTGGCAAAATAGGAGATATAATACTATCTGACCACGCCCCGATTGAGACCTACCTTACCTTCTCACAGTTTCTTCCAAAAACACAATTGAGACTAAACAGGTATTACTTGAGGTCAGAGGAGTTCCGCACTTTTCTGGTAGAGAGGATCCCTGAGATCCTGGAGCTTACCAGGGAGGAAACCATACGGCCGCTGTCCTGTGGGATAAACTAAAAGCAGTGCTCCATGGACATATAATAACATATATGGCCAGAAAAAATCACGAAAAATAGCAACGACTGAATGATCTTCAGGAAACCTATCACTTCCTGCAGGCAGCCCATAAACAGGGGGACAGATCAGTCAAAAGCAAAATGAACAAAGTAAAACAGGACATAGAGGCCATATATCTACAGTACATAAAACAGAGCTGGCACTGCTGTGCTTGCGGCATAAATACTATGAAGTAGGCCCTAAAGCCATCAAAGTGTTAGCTCACCAAATATGATGGCAGAAGACAAGGGCAGTAGTTGCCAGCTTACTTCACCTCTTTATTGGCTGGACCTTGTGGGAAACCTCTTAAACTGCTGACACTTTCTGGTCCTTTTACACTGCCTTGTACACACCTGAAGGTCTACATAACCCTGAGGAGGTGGATAATTTTCTAGGCTCACTGAAGTTACCGACCTTTACATCAAAACAGGCTGGCACCCTCACAGCCCCAATCCAGCTCAAGCGGTTGGAACATGTGGTCCAACTTGTCAAGAATTAAAAGGCCTCAGGTCCTGATGGGTATACATCGGAACTTTATAAAACTCAAAGTGAGTTACTGCTACCCAGATTATTAAAAGCCTGTAACAAAGTCCTCTGGGGGGTGGGGGGAAGCAAAATCCTGAGTTTGTGCAAATGCGCCTCGATTGCAGGTATTGCCAGACTAAGAAAAAACCCTATAAACTACGCAGCCTACAGGCTGATCTTGAATGTGGACTATAAATTCTTTATGGCGATAATGGCCCATAGACTCGGTCTGCCGTTACCAGCTTTAATACACCCAGATCAGACTGCGTTTGTCCACTTCTGACAGACAGGAGACATCAAACGTACATTACATATCCTTCACCACACCCACACTCATCAGAAACCATCCTCACTTGATTAGTTTAGATGCCAAAAAAGCATTTGATAGGGTGCCTTGGCCGTATATTTTTCCTGCCCTCACACAGATGTTCTCAGAAAATTTCATGCCACCCTACAGGCCTTTATTAAGGTAAATGGACACACCTCCCCTGCTTTTAACCAGGGTCACGATACTCACCAAGGATACCTCCTCTCCCTGTTACTATTCCCTTTATACACAGAACCATTAGCACAAGCCATTCAGGAAAGTGAGGTTTATAAGGGAGTTCAAATCAGAGGAAGGGAGCACTGGACAGCACTGTATGTGGATGATGTACTACTTTGTATGACAGATCCTGAGAGCTCCGTTCCAGAGATCTTCCATACTTGGCTCGATTTAGCACAATATCATCTTATAAACTAAACACCACTAAAACAGAGGCCCTCTGCTGCTATTTTACCTCGAGTCCAGGATTGAGAAAGCAATAACCATTTTCCTGGCACCACAAGGAAATTAAGTACCTTGGTGTTAAGCTCTCACAGAAAATTGAAAGGTTCTATGAGGCAGGGCCAGATTCAGGCAGCCTGGGGCCCTAGGCCCAAGAGAAATCTTGGACCCTCCCTCAACGTGACTATGCCCCTTCATTGCGAAGGGACCCTCTTACAGACTGTAAGGCACCTTGGGAATCCATTTACATACAAAGTGTATCCCAAGTTAGGATACAGTTTGTATCTAAAGAACTACAGGCAATAGAATATAAATCAAAATTCCCACCCTTCTGTTCCCCTCTCTCAAAATCATATTAGTGATAGTGCAACACCATTCTCTTCTTTCCCTTTCCCTCAAGTGTCAAATACTATTTGATTTCAGTTTACTAATATACAGTGCACCCTCGGTTATCCCCCCCATTTTTGTACAAGCAAAATTGGGCAGATAACCAAGAGTGGGGGATAATAAGGGGCAATAGAATAACTAATATTTTGTACAAGCCGCAACATTTGGCAGATAATCAAGGGATCACTGTATGTGTAAGGCTACTCCCAGCATGCATGGTCACCACCTTTCTTACCTTACTTAACTTACTGCAAGTGCAGTCTTACTTCCAGATACAACCCAACCCACAAAACCACGTAGCAAAGGGCCTGCACTGCTATAAGTAGGTTTATAATGGTTGGGGTTAGTGGTGGCTTTTAGATACTATTTGTTTACTTTGCAGGCAGTTGTACATAATTGGGGGAGGGGGTAGTATAATATGTATATAGCCCCATAACATACACAATTGCCTGCAGAGTAAACAAATATGACCTAAAGCCTGCCGTTACCTCTGATAGCATTGTAAGCATATATGTAGAGCTGTATCCTCTGCTACTTTGTGTCATTAAAACAGGTTTTTGTGGGTGGTGATAAAGATTGGGCTTAGCCATACTGTTTGCAAATTGCAATATAGTATTGATGAAGGACTTAGAAAATTCAGCCCCCCCTTTTTCTTTTATTCATAACTTTGATTATTTTTGTGACATTGATTACCCTGACCCAAAATTATCCAGGAACCCCCACCACCACCAGCACCACAAACACTCACTAATTTTCCCTGAAAGGAGGATTGCACTTAACAATGATAATCCATTTCTAGACAAGGAATGTCAAAATTAAGTAAGTAATGCATTAGGTAGTATAGCCTAGTGGCTAGAGCCCCAAGCTGAGAAAATGTAGACTCAGAACACTTGGATTTCTGAACCACAACCTCTGCCTGCATTCTCCGTGACGAAGGGGCATGGCAAGTCTTGTAACATCCCTGTGCTAATAAGAGGCACCTGAAACTTGGAAAAGGTTCTCCAATAGGCAGGCCCTGGTGGCTCTCTGATCCTTCAGATATGAATGATAGGGGCCCCCTCAAATGCACAAGACAAGGTAAGTGGTGGACAAATACCACAGGGAACCGCATTTAAGATTCATGCCAGTCACTTTCCATATCAGGAGTATCAATTGGGAGGGGGCAGGATTTTCTAGACACTTTTCCCCACTAGGGTACGGGGGGGGGATGAAGCAAAGGAATGGGCCTGTTTACAATTTTAAAAGTCATCCTTGCAGGGCCCCCCTGAAGCTATTAACCATACTTAACATCTAATCAGGGAGGTGAGAATCACATCACAGTTCAGCCCCTACCTTGCTCAGATTACTCAGCAGCTGAGTCCTTTACAAAAATAAATGCAGCTCAGGCAGAAAGAAAAGGATATGTAGTAAATATATTGTGGGGATTCCACGAGGCCCTAGCATATGTTGCTTATAGAAACATAGAATTTGACAGCAGATAAGGACCGCTTGGCCCACCTAGTCTGCCCATTTCCCTACCTGATGGATAAGCTGCAGATCCTAGCCAACCAACAGTTTAATTCCTCCTACCCCCCTCTAGAATTGCCTTATGTCTGTCCCATGCATTCTTGAATTCTCCCACTGTTCTTGACTCCACAACCTCCTCAGGAAGGCTGTTCCATGCATCCACAACCCTCTCCATGAAAAAATACTTTCTAACATTACCTCTAACCCCCCCCCCTCGATCTTCAAATTGTGCCCCTTTGTTCTTGCACATCTCTTTTTCTGAAAGATGCTACCCTCTTGGACTTTGTTAATTCCCTTGAGGTACTTAAAAGTTTCTGTCATGTCCCCCCCCTCTTCCTTCTTTCCTCGAGGGTATACATATTAAGCTGCTTTAGTCTCTCTTCATTTGGTTGCCCTCCTCTGAACAGTCTTTACTCTGTCTGTGTCTTTGAGAAGATGGAGTTTCCAGAACTGCATGCAGTACTCCAGACAGGGTCTCACCAACTGTCTGTACAGAGGGATAACAACTTCCTGTTTTCTACTGTTGATGCCTCTTCCTGTGCATCCCAGTATCCTCCCAGCCCTCCTTATTGCCTTCTCACATTGCTTGCCCACCTTTATGTCATCTGATATAATTACTCCCAGGTCCCTTTCGATTTTTGTTGTTGTTAGTATCTTAGCCCCCATTGTGTACTCTTCCCCTGGGTTTTTGTTTCCCAGGTGCATTACCTTGCACTTCTTTGCATTGAATCTGAGCTTATGCCTTAATCGGGTCCCACTATGAGGTACATTATGGTTCCCCATCTCAGCAATTAATGGATCTTCAGAGATGGCATTCCCTTCCCTTAACATTTTGTTTTGAATATAGTCTCGATCTGCATGGTGGTGTTACCTTGCCTTCTCTATGTTTCCCAAAATGTCCCTCACTGATACCACAACAGGATTAGTGGAAATGGCAAATATCCATCACTAGGTATATTTGGGGATCTGTAAACCTCAAGTAAGGCTGTCCACCTTAATGCTACCTAAAAGTAAAGGAGGCCTTGCACTCGCGGACCTGTGTCATGGCTGAGCTCTGAATTATATTCTACTGACACATCCTGGGCCCGGGTCCTCAATAAGTAGAAATGGAAATGGAATTGCTACCCTTTCAAGACATGGTTAGATACATGTTTGGGGAAGAGGTGGGAGAAGTGGCTGGGGATGTTGTGAATCCCTGGATCACTCAAGTCAAAGAGGTATGGAGAAAGGTAGTGACAGACACAGGCCTGAAAAGCCAATAAGTTTGGGTATGCCCATTTGCCACTTTGGCCAATTTTTCAGCAGCACGAATTGACAAAACTTTCTGGGATTGGCAAAAATGGAACATAATGTATCTAGCCAAATGTGTTCAGGTATAAACATGAAATCCATTATGAAACTGCAGCAGCGGCAGCCTGAACCGTAGGGACTTTTTCCGATACCTTCAAATCCCACAGTATCCCGCTAATCTAACTGTTGAAGCACAGGATCCTAATGAATGTTCAGCACTTAATTAGCAACTTGGCATTACGTATTAGGACACAGAATACTGCACACTTAATTTCTACTATATAGAAAGCCCTCCAAGGAACATATATGTACTGTATAGTACTGTACCACTTATGTGGCCCATAGATGGGAGGACGAAGTAGACATGCAGATAGAGCAGGTGAACTGGGAAAAGGGATGCTATGAGATAAACAAGGTTACATGCCTGCACATCTGGTGGAAATGTGCTTGGAGGCACTTTATATGCTTCTTCAACTGCCAGATATGCAAGGAATGGAAATGCTAAATGCTGGTGGGCCTCTGGTACCTCTAAGGTGACCCATACACATATAATGTGGACCTGTCCAGCACTGGGACCTGTCTGCTGGGAGCTAGAAGTAGCCGTTACAGAGATCCTGCATGTTCCAGTGAAGCTTACACCACAAATGTACTTATTTCACATATATCGCAGGAACTTCAAAGAAAGACATATAAAATATCTGCTTGGGATTATGCTTATAGTAGCTAAGAAATGTATCACCCAGAAATGGTTGTCCTCCCAACCTGTTATATTGGATCAGTGGAGAACCATGGTCAATGAGAGTTATAAAACAGAAAAAAATACATTTGACTTAAATGACAAAATGGAGGTCTTTACATCCAGATGGAATTCCTGGGTCTTACATGTGATGCAGCATGACAATAATTTTCTCCCCTAAATAGAACCAGTCTCAAACAGCTTCACCTTCCTGTACTGGGACATCTTTAGTACATGCTAGATGTACCTAGACAGTCACAAGAAGAATAGAAATAGAACAGGAGGGGATCACGTGATGCAGCTAGCCTGAAATGATGCCTAATCTAACCTCTCCTGCATACTGATGATATTTTTTGACTATTTCTACTTTAAACTCGACTAGAGATTCCAACAAAAACAAGCCAGTGGAATCAAAGTGCTAGTGCATCTGTTGGGGTCGTTTTTGGAGAGATGGAAGTCGAAATGAAAAAAGCACAGCCCAAACATACCCCTCCAGCTACGCCTGAAAAGGCCGCTAAGAAACAGCGAGCTAACATTCCGGCTACCGCTCAATCGACGCTGCAGCATAGCTCAGACCAGGAACCCCTAACACTTACTGGCTTTTTGGCTGAATTTTGCCCGTTTAAAGAGGAGCTGAAGAGCCTCACAACAAAAATGAAAACAATTTCACAGGCCATTGAAGATATTGCCCTGCAGGTGTCTGATACCGAAGCTCACCTTACCTCGCTCGAAAGAAGAGCGGATAAACAGGATCCTGAGGTAGTGCTCATTAAGCAAAAACTCTCAAGGATGGAACTGAAGTTGGAGGATTTAGAAGGACGTAGCCGCAGAAATAATGTGGTGATCATAGGCCTCCCCGAGTCTGAAGAAGGGCAGGATGCGGTGCTATTCGTCCAGAAATTTGTGGAAAAAATAGTTGGGCCCTCTCCATATGGCTCCCGTTACATTATAGAACGGGCCCACAGAGCACTTAGACCCACACCTTCGATAGGTGCCCCCCGTCCCTTAATTTTCCGGTTTTTAAACTTTCTGGAAAAGCAGCATTTCTTCACAAAATGAGGAACATTCAAGACCTGCAATGGGGTGGGGGTGGGGGGGAGTAGCTCAAGACCTACCGCTCACAGTTCGCCAACGCAGATCTGTTTTTCACCCTCTAGTCACCAAGCTAATCGCCGCTGGAATTAAATTCAAAATGGGATATCCCGCAAAATTGCAGGTTCTTGCATCTGGTACGTGGCACTCCTTCGAGGATCTGGATGCAGCGACTGCGGGTCTCAAGTCTGCCATGCCTGAGCTCTTTAAAAATACATGAGTGAGTGATTGGCCTCACCTTAAGCATTTTCCTCATAAATTGTTCTTGACTGGGACTCTGGAAATATTTGCAGCATCAATCGGATCAGCGTGCTTGGATGGTCTCCTGTGACTCCAGTCATATTCAGATTATAATTCCTGGGACTTTTTCAGGGTTACAATAGGAGTCAATGCTCTGCATAAGTGTAGATGTATGCTGAAGTCGCCTTTATTTACGTCCTAAAGTAATAACGGGGATAAAGGCAAAATATAATTTAGGGTCATGTTAAATTTATCTACTTAACATTTTGTTATATTGTTGGAAGGGGAACAGTGGTCCTGCTGCTGTTAATTTGGTGGGCGCTACTATGATCGAGTTTACGCTGGTGAATCTCGTTATAAGGAGTATAATTTAGATGGCAAATGCTGTCGGGAGGTAACAATATTTTGGTTAGAGGGGATTATATAGCAGCACTCCCCAGAATAAGCTTCTAATACGTGAGCTCCCTTTTTTCCTACTTCATTATTACGTTATACTACAGGTTTTATAAGGGTAGGCAAGGTGGTTATTACTCCAGGTTGTTGCGTGAGGGGAGCGCAGGTTTAATCTGGTGGCACGTAGAAGTCAAGTTGGGGAGCATGGGTTGGTAACTGTATCTTTTTGTAGAGATAAGGTAACAGTCGATGGGATTCATATAATCTCTACGGATGTGTCATACTGAACTGAGCTGCCCTGAGGCTTACCTACTAGGTAAATAACGACCCGGTTTCAGTAGCGGTTCTGTGTGTCTCAACAATTGCCAGGTGAAATAGAGATAAAAGGCCGCTAGATAGGATTATGTTAAGAGGCAGCGTTGTAGGTTAATCGGTTAGGTCGAGATAACTGCTTATTTGTAGGGTGTTTAGAGTTATGTTAGTTTATCTATTTGATATCTTCCCTCGGCAATGGAAGTGGAAGAGTAGCTATGCCACGGGTAGTGGAAGTGGAACCTTTGTGCACGGAGTCTATTACAGATGCCCCGTTATTAGTTTACTAGCGCGATTAACAACTTAGAGGGGGCTTTCATTATTTGCTTGAAGGAGCACCATTTAGATGGTAAAGCATGGCCAGGAAGAGCAATACGTATCCCTGGAGAGAATTTCAAAGCTACATTCTCCAGAATAAGCCCCGGAGGTGTGAGTTTTCCTTTTTGTTTAATATGGGGTTACAATGCAAAATTGCGAGGGACATGGGATGGTGCTGTTGCACTAAATGACCACACGAGGGGAGTGTAGCCTCAGTTTTATAGCGTATCTATTGCAAGTTGTGGACTGTAGGAGGATAATTGTGTCCCTTTATGGCAACAAGGAAGTTACTGAGGGGATACCTATAAATCTGGATATAGTAGTCTTGTTAAATAGAGCTGTTCTGTGGGTTAATCATTAGATTAAGGTTGTAGTACCCTTAGGAGCTCTGTGTTTGTTAGCAGCCGGTTGTCTTCCCGTCTTCTTCCTTAATATTTATTTCTTGTTCCCCTTATAGGAAAATGGTGTGAGTATGTTAGTAGGAAAATAGAATAGATAGGGACCTCTGCTTAACTAAAGATTTCGGGGAGTTGGTTATAGTACAGGGGAAATTTCTAATGTCCCCAAATGTGTTGTTATGTTGCGATTGAATTAGGGGTTGATAATAGTAAGGGAAGGCATGGCAATAGGTTTAATATGATATCAAGGTTAGAGGTTAATATGTACTTCTGTCGACATTTAGTCACTATTCAGTTTGCTTTGTTACATATAGAGTTATTGGGGAAAGTATAGAAGGCAGGGAAGCAGGAGGGGGAGGGCGGAGTTTGTGGAGAGCTCCAAAGCGAATCATGGAAGAGAGGTGGGGTGGGAGGGCGGAAGGGTTTTAAAATTCTAAGGGTGTGTAGTTTGGGAATTTTTTTGGTTCATTCTTGGGGTTTGGGGAATAATGGGAGTTGTTGGAGGGCGGGAGGTTGGAGGGTGGGGGGCACAGTCCGAACAAGGGTGCATTTTGATGGTCTTATAATATCTCATTTTGTTTCAGATCACTCATGTTTTGTGGGCAGGAATGATGGCTAATGATATTTGTTTTGCAACCTGGAATGTTAAAGGAGTCCGTAAAAAGTTAAAGCAGTATAAGATTCTGAAGCATTTCGATTTCTTACACTCTAATATCTCTTTTATACAAGAATCTCATTTACTAGACCCGGAGGCCATTCAGATGAGACGGTTGCAAATTGGGCAGGTTTTTGCAGCCCAAGGTACCTCCAATAGCTGCAGGGTTTTAATATTAGTTAACAGGAATATCCCGTTTAAGGTTATGCAAGAGGTTAAAGATCCACATGGAAGATTTATTCTGGTGCGGGGTACTCTTTATTCTACGGAACTCTTACTAGGTAGCATTTATGGCCCCAATAAGGACAACCCACTTTTCTTTATGCGGTTACTTAATAGTATTCTCCCATTATTACCCGCGTCTATAATATTAGGGGGAGATCTGAACCTAGTGCTTGATTCGGATAAGGACCGCTCCAGTAATGTTTCAGGAATGTTTCCCCAGCACAGCGGGCATTGCATGAACTAATGGATTGCCTGGGTCTGTGCGACATATGGAGGGTTTTACATCCGGAGAGTAAGGAATTTACTTTTACATCTCCTGTTTACAGATCTTCGTCTCGTATAGACTATTTGCTGATATCGCAGGCATTCTTACCCAGAGTAACAACTTCAGTCATTCAACCGGGCCCTCCTTCTGACCACTCCCTTGTTCTGTTCAGGATTTCTCTTACATCGTTGCCCAAACGTCAAACTAGGTGGAAGTTGAACGAACAACTGCTTTAAGACTCAAAAAATAGGGAAAGCATTAAAGAACACATCATACAATTTTTCGACTTGAACCTTACTCCAGACACTAAGCCCGACATTTTATGGTGTGCATTTAAAACATATCTCCGGGGCATTTAAATCGGGATGGCTTCCGCTCGGCAAAAGGAGCAGGAGGCGAAGCAGAGGGCGGTATTATCCCAGATCAGAGCTTTGGAAATAAACACGCAATCTCACTCATCGGATGAGGTTAAGCTAAAGCTCGTAAAATTAAAAGATTCTTACATTGGCTTACTTAATGAAAAAGTGGAATTTGCGATTTTGCGTACCAGGGCTTCTTACACGGATCAAGGAGAGAAGGCGGGAAAGTTATTGGCTCAGAGAATTAAACAACAAGAGTCTGCCCGGTTTATTCCTCCAATTCGTTCTTCGATAGATGGGGCGTTGAGGTCTTCTCCTCAAGAAATTGTTTCAGAATTCACTAGGTATTACAAGCAACTGTATGGAGAAATGCCTAATCCGCCTTCTGATCCGGTCATGTCTTCTTACCTAGTGGAGGCCCAATTACCTCATCTTTCTGAAGCGCAACGTAGGAAGTTAGTAGCCCTTATCTCAGCTTCTGAAATCATGAAGGTGATACAGGCCTTCCCTTAGATAAAACACTGGGAATGGATGGTTTTTCGGCCAATTTCTACAAATGTTTCAAGGAACAAATTACACCACACCTCCTCTCATTATACCAACACATTCTTTCGGGTACACAGGTGGACCTCACTTTATTTGAAGCACTTATTGTGCTTTTGCCTAAGACGGGTTAAAATTTAGAACTTGTGGAGAGCTACAGACCCATTTCTCTGTTGAATCAGGATATAAAGATTCTAACCAAAATCTTAGCAGATAGGCTTACTCCTATACTCCCTGATGTGATAGGAATGCAGCAGGTGGGCTTCATGAGGGGAAGATCCTCTGTGGATCACCTCCGTACTCTTTCCCATGTCTTCTCGGTGGCTAGGGATGCCCCTTTTCCAGTAGCGTTGATGTCCCTGGACGTCGAGAAGGCTTTTGACAGAGTCAATTGGAATTTTTTACTCCAAACTTTAAACTCTTTTGGCTTCCCCCAACAATTTCAAGGGTGGGTGAAAGCCCTTTACTAAAACCCAACTACCAGAATTTCAGGAAACAGAGTAATCTCTGAATCCTTCTCCCTATATTCCGGCACTAGGCAAGGTTGTCCTCTCTCCCCTTTACTTTTTAACCTTTATTTGGAACCATTAATTCGTAAGCTGTCCCTATGTCCAAAGATTCAGGGGCTCACAATCCTGGATACCGAAATTAAAGTTTCTGCTTACGCAGATGATCTGCTCTTACAGCTTTCTTACCCTGAATCTTCTATCCCCTCAATGCTAGACATTATAGAGAAATACAGTGGACTTTCAAATTATAAGTTAAATGTCAGTAAATCTATTGTATTCCCCTTGAACCACAAGGTTTTTAAGAGCAGCATTACTGCCTTAGGTCTCTCGTGGTCTAAGGACTCTTTACGATACTTGGGCATCGAGCTAACTAGGAGTACGTCGCTTACCATTAAGAAGAACTTTGATTCGCTATTATTAATGTTGACCCAGGATATAGACAGGTGGTCGATATTTCCCATTTCTTTATGGGGAAGAATAAATTTGATTAAGATGACTGTTTTCCCCCGATTATTATATCCCCTGCAATTACTTAATATCTACCTACCTGGGAGTTGGTTTAAAAAAGTTCAGAGATTGATGGTAAACTCCATCTGGTCTAAGAAACAACCGAGATTAGCACACTACAAGTTAGCTGCGCCTAAATGTAAGGGTGGTCTACGACTTCCATATCTTAGCTTGTATTATTGGGCCAGTCATTCGGCCAAATACCTTAAGTGGTTAGATCTTAATTCTTCCTCTGTTCTTTCTCCTTGGCTCAAGATAGAGCTGGAAATGATTCGGTCATGTAACATAGCCCCTTCCACACTACTATATTTAAACTTATCTACCTTGCCGAAAAAGTTAAAAGATACCACAGTGGCAACATCCATTAGAATTCATTCACAGTTGTGTGGATTCTTGAAATATAACAGTATCTGGATTCATCACAGTCGATCTGGAATTCCCCAGCTTTTAAAATAGATGGTAAGACTCTTTCCCCTGCATGGTTACCAAGATTAGGAGAGGGAAGACTATCTTCATTCCTTAAGGAAGATGGATCATGGTTATCTACAGAGGATTTCATACTGAAATTTAGGTTGCAAGCAAGGGATTACTTTAAAGTCCTTCAACTTAGACATCTTCTTATCAATAAATTCGAAAAAAGTATCCCTACATCGCTCAAACTTTCTTTCCATTCAGATCTGTATCCATTAGTCAATACCTCCAAAGTAGTTTCTAAATTGTACAACATATTGTATGATTGGCGCTTCCCAGACTCGTTTAGGCCTACGGAGTTCTGGTCTGATTGTTTTCCGCATTGGAATAAAGACTGGTCCATCTTGTGGAATAATTGTCATCGTTTTGTTACACAAGATAGGTTACGTCTCATGCAGTTTAACATCTTGCATAACCTTTACTATTCCCCTCAAAAGCTGGCCAAGTGGGACGTATTAAACTCTGATCAATGTACAAGGTGTTTGCAGTACAGAAGGAGGGCACTCTGTTCCATATTTTTTGGGACTGTCCCAAAATAGCCCCCCCTCTAGAACAGTATTAAGGCTAATATAGACCCATTGCTCGGTTTAACCAAACTATTTACCCCTGAGGTCTGTCTCTTAGGAGATTATTCGCAGATATAGGTGAATATCCGAAAATTCCACATTGCACTGATTTCCATGTCAGTTAAAAAATTGGTCCTTAAATATTGGAAAAGTACAGGAACAGTCTCTTACTCTGAATGGCTTAATGAGTTCATAGCTAATCTTAGAACGGAACAAACTATATCTAGTCTCAAGAATAATAAATCTAAATACGAGAAGATTTGGGCTCCTTTATACACATTATATACCATTTAGGTTGTATTCTGTGAGGTAATCTCTTATTTTGGACTAACAGGTTTCTGGACTGTGCCGGAGGGATGGGGGTTTGGGGAGGAGGGGTGGAGGGGATGGGCTCATGCATCTTGCTTTGTATGTACATGTTTGAGTTTGATAAGCATGATCCCGTCTGGTGTATTGTAAAAAAAAAAAAACTTTCAATAAACATTATATTGAAAAAAAGAAATAGAACAGGAGGACGAGGCATTCATGATTGCCTCTGTAAAAGAAGGCTGGAGTCTCATTGGGCCCCCCTCTTTAAAGATACTGCTTTAACCAATAGGTTACTCTTTTCTGTGCTTTGTTTAAGGCACTAAAAAAATACAGGATTAGGAATTAACAGTAACAGAGTGGTAACACCCTCATTGCTGAGTCAGGAGGCAGAAATTACCTTGCTAGAGTGGTTGTTTTTAGTATGTGCCTAATTCGTCCTGTGGTCTGTGTAACCTTTGTATCTCCTTGTTGCCTTGTATTTATCCACTGTGCAAAAACATTTCTTTAAGAAAAGGATATTTACAAAAAAGTAAGTTATAAAACATTTTATTATTTCTATAATGACTGAAACAACTAAATGATTATTAGTCCTAGGCTCCATGGCATAAACAGCATATGCAGTGGGCTGCCTAGAAATAAACAATTTATGTTTTTTATCTCAGGGTTTAAACTCTATGGACCTCACTTGTGGCTCCACCACTCGTGAGGTCAATAGAGATCAGAATCTGAGACAAAAAATAAATTGTTTATTTCTGTCTAGTCCATGGCATATCCCCTATGTTTAAAAGAACTTTTTTTTTAAATAGCTTGAATGTAGGCAAACCAGAAATCAAACAGTACTGGGCACCTGCCAAAGATAGGGCTCCCAGGTTGATTACAACAACAGAGATAAATCCAAGCCACAGCAAGCACCAGATAATGATAAAAAAAAAACAAAAAAACTAATATGTAGCAAATAAATTCAAGTGAAAATTGCAGTCCAGAGTGTTCCAATAGCAAAATATTTCAGAGAGTAAATCAGTTCTGCAGGAACTCTAAGGATAGCTAAAGACACCTCTTGGTCCTTTTCCAGCATGAAGACAATGGTTATCAGGTGGCTCCAGTCAACCCACCAGTTTGTTATGGATCAGGGAAGGTAAACAACAGCAAAGGGGTAAACTTTCAAAAACAAATCATCCAGAATATATGTCAGTATTTGAGAGAAAATAAAACTGATCCATTCACAAGATTTTACACAAAAAAATTAAAAAGTTATTAAAATTAGTAGAGTTAAAGCTGCTACTAATATTATGAACATGAACCTAGAACAATACGTAAGGGTACCTATCGGGGTAACAACATATTGGATGTTGTCCTTAGTGACAAGGGTGACGACATTAGCAACTGTCATACCATTGAGCCACTTGGGGACAGTGACTATCAAATGTCACTTTCAGCATTGAGAGGCATACCTTGAAAGCCAGGGGATGTTCCACTGTTAAATGTTGTAACAAGGCTAATTTTAAGCAAATGAGGGAACAGTTGAGAGGCTGGAGACGGAAGGAGGAATTTAGTAACTCCAATGTAAATATAATGTGGGACATTCTGGTCAGGAAAATTAAAGGATTTGAAGAAAAAATGGGTACCTGAGAGAAACAAATATACAAAAAATGGAATTGAACCCATTTGATTGATCAGTAAAGAAGAAGAGAAAGTTATACAGCAGAGGCAAGGTTTCTGGAATTAGAGATCACTGGGAGCAATATATAAAGCATGAGAAAGAATGAAAACCCTTATTAGGCTGACTAAGAGGGGAATAGAAAAAAGATATAGCCAAAAATTCAGGATCCAATCCCAAAAATTTCTGGGCATATGTAAGGAATAAGAGAGGGACAAATAAGACAGTTGTACCACTCAAGGAAGGAAACGTATCCATTATGGATGACAGAACGATGGCAGAATATTTTACTTTGCATAAGTATTTCAGGAATCCCAGTTGGATACAGTCAATGTACAGATTAAGGATGGCACACCTACGAGTTCGTTGGAAATGTCAGTGAGGGAGGTATACCATGCTTTGAGATCTGTCAATATAAGAAAGCCTATTCATATAACACCCTATGGTGTTATATGAAATGGCTTTACAACTAGCTGAACCAATAACATAAATATTCAGAAAATCCTTAGAGCAGGAGGAGGTGCCAGATGATTGGAGAAAAGTCATTCTTGTGCCAGCTTTTCAGAGGGGGAGCAGGGCACTGAAGGAAAATTACAGACCTATGAGGCTCATGTCCGTGCTGGAAAAAATCATGAAGGCATTACTAAGAAAATTTGAAGAACACCTGAGTCGGTGGGGCTTATGGCTTTAGAAGTGACAGATCATGCCAAGTAAGACCCACGAGAGTAAGGGGCTCCCACCTTCCCTGGATCTCCGCCAATATCATTAGCCGATGCCACACCAGGGATCTGGCATGGAAAAAACAAAAATTAACTAACTCCCAAGAATCCTTACAAAACTGTTGTTCCCTCTGCAACTCCTGCACAAAATTGGTACGCCAGGCTAAACAGAAATACTTCTCAGCGGCGCTGAACTCAAATCTGAACCATCCTACCAACTTTTGGAAAACCATCAAATCCCTCCTCTCCACTCCTGCCCAACCACCAATCCCGACACTATCAATCCTTGGCTCGCTCATCACTGACCCTGGCGAGGTAGCCTCTGCCTTCAATGCCTTCTTCACCAGCAGCACAACCTCTCTCCTGCCCAGCCTCCCACACGACCCACACAAACCAATTACCTCAACGAAATCCCAGAACTCCGCCTCTACCACCAACTTCTCATTCCGACCAGTATCCCCGATCGAAGTGTTTCAAGCTCTGAGAGCCCTTAACCCTGTCAAAGGCAAATGCCCCTCTGGCTTGGACGCCAAATTACTACATTTATCCACCCCCGCCATAGCCGCTCCATTAGCCGACTTGCTCAACCTCTCCTTCTTGTTGGCCAAAATACCATGCAGATGGAAACAGGTGACTGTCATCCCCCTACCCAAGGGAGGTGACCCCACCATAGCGGGAAATTACCATCCCATCTCCCTACTCCCAATTCTGGCCAAAATTCAAGAACACTTTGCTTTTGCTCAACTCTCCCAATTCCTAAACACCTCCTCCTCCTTCTTCACCCCTTATCAGTCTGGGTTCCGTAAGTCACATTCTACCATCACCTCCCTATTAAGAATCACCAATGATATTCTCTCAGGCACGGACAAAGGCCATATCACCTCTGCCATTTTTATAGACCTGGCCAAGGCCTTCGACACTGTCTCCCACAAAATGTTACTAGACAAATTAAGTGTTGCCGGTCTCTCCAACCATGCTACAAGCTGGTTTCAGGCATACCTGGATGGTAGACACCAATCAGTGAAAATTGGCCCCTACGTATCTACCCCCCTCCCCATCACTACGGGGGTCCCCCAAGGATCAGTCCTGGGCCCAATATTATTTTCAATATTTCTAAATGACCTCCCGTTGGCCTGCTCACACTCAGCGATTCACATGTATGCAGATGATACAGTACTATACGCCACATGCCCTTCCGCTGAAGCAGTGCACAACATGCTACAGCAGGATTTCAGTGCCGTACAACAATGGCTCCAAACCAACCAGCTATTCCTAAACGCAAAAAAATACCATCTCACTAACCTTCAGGTCACAGTCATGGCCTTCTCGCCTAACAACTCGCCCTTCACTCCTAACCCTGGACGGATCACCCCTGGAGTCCTGCACCTCCTTCAGATATTTGGGAGTATGGCTCAACCAATACCTCGACTTCTCCACACACATCGAATCACTGCACAAAAAATTACACCCCAAACTTGGTGCACTGTATCGCAACAAAGGCTGTTTGTCCACTCCAGTCCAGAAGGAAATAGTCCAAAAGATGATACTCCCGTTACTTGACTACGGGGACGTGGTCTATGGAGCCCGCCTCTACATCCAACCCTGGCCAGCCTGGACACACTTTTCCACTCCGTTTGTCGCTTCACCCTGGAGTGCCCACAACTGACACATCACTGTGACCTATACAGCTCCCTAGCCTTACCCTCACTCACAGCCCGTAGACAAATCCACTGCGTCAGAGTCGCTGCTAAATTCTGGTCACAGACCCTTCCCCCATACCTAGGCTCCGCACTATCGGCTCAGCCTTCCCCTGACTACCCACTCAGACACTCGGACTCCAGGCTTCTACAAGTCACACTAATGCACACCTCCAAGGGCCAATCAGCTTTCAGATATCACTTACCAAAACTTTGGAATGACGTGCCTGCAGATGTCAGACACTCCACCCACCCTAGCCACCTCAACCCGCGCCTCCATGCACACTTTTCCACCGCGTGCACTTGCTCCCAGCAGACATAAGTACAAGCCCTCTAGACCTCTGGTTACCACCACCTGATAGTCACATGAATCAGCTGTCTTCGCTGGGCTGTCAATCTAGGTTGTCCTGGCCCGAGGCTGTATACCAGGGATGTTATGTAGTACCCAGTACCTCTCCCATTGTAAACTCTGTACAAATGTAAATCTGCAATGTATGTATAAATGGTAATCTGTTATGTATGTATGACTTAGCCCACTATTGTATACTCTGTAACATTGTGACCCTGCAAGTTTGTATGTCATCCTATGTGTCCCTCCACCCTATTTCCCCCAGGCCGCATCTGGAAATGAGCGGTTTGCCACTCAGTATGCCTGTCTGGTTAATCTCTTAAATAAATAAATAAACCTGATTAGCTTCTTTGAAAAAGTGAGCAGGGCTCTGGATGAAGGTAGGCTGGTTGATGTAGTTTACCTTGACTTCGCAAAGGGTTTTGACTCAGTCCCCCATGCTGAATTAATTAAATGCTTAGAGGTTTACAGTCTGGATGGCAGAAATATAGTATGGATTAGGGTATGGCTGAAACATAGGTCACGGATTGTCAGGATAAATGGAGTTGACTCAGGGCAGAGGGGTGTGATGAATGGAGTTCCTCAGGGGTCAGTGCTAAGACCTACTCTATTTAACATCTACTGTATGTCACAAGAATGAATACCACTAAAGTAGGGTGGATAGCAAAGTCATGGATGACACCAAAATAGGTCATTCGGTTCAAACCAGCAAACAAGTAAAGGACTTTCAAAGGGATCTGAATGAATTGTATGAGTGGGCAACTGATAAAAAAATTAGGTTTAATTTGGACAAGTGTGTGGTGATGCACTTCAGAAACAAAAATCGGGGGGTTACGTGTAGAATTGGAAACCACATTTTTAGATGTACGGATAGTGAAAGGGACTTGGGGCAGGGATGTGCAAATCCTATTGCCTGATGCACGAGGCTGACCTAAAAGCTCTGTCGGGCAGATCCCTTAATCTGATGACTTCAGGCCAAGAACAGGTGATTTTTGGTGTCTCTTTAATAATGTTGCCTCTTAACAAATTGCTGCCCACTAATAGCAGATATGCTCCATAGTAGAAATGAAATACAACTTGAAGTGAGATTTGTGGGAAATAATGAATTAAACTCAGTTCAAACTTATTTGCTGCCTCTTGATGCTTCCTCATGTCTGCGATGGTGATATCATGCTGAACTGCAGTAGACTCGTGCATGAATGAGTCTGTCATTTTTGGAGGCATATAAGATAAGTACATTTCCAGATACTATGCCGTTAACTGATTCAGGCAAGATAGCTCTTTTCTCAAAACGAGCATTGAAACCCATTGATTTTAATGATTAAAACATGAAACCATGACTCCGGGCATGCACACGTGCCTGGAGTCGTGGTTTCACTTCTTAATCATTAAAATCAGTGCATGCCTGGAGTCATGGCTTTACTTTTTAATAATTAAAATCAGCACATGCCCGGAGTCATGGTTTCACTTTTTAATCATTAAAATCAGCGCATGCTCAGAGTCGTGGTTTCATTTTCTTATCATTAAAATCAGTGGGTTTTAGATTTAGGCAGAAGTTGTTACTGTTCTTCTGGCCTGAAGTACGGTACTGTTTTATGCAGCTGCAGAGTACTGTCAGATTTAAAAGTTAGAATAAGCTACATCCCATGAGGAGACTGTAGCTGGATTCCTACCCTAGATTCCTCCCCCCCTCCCCCCAAGACTTACTGTGCATCCAGTGCTTTGTTACCAGCAGTCCGCTTTAGCCTGTATTGGATCCCGTTCTCATGGCTCTGGATCTTCCTTCTCTGGCTGCTCTCTCCTGGTCCAGAAAAACTTGTGCCGCCGCTGGAGAGGTGAAGGTACATGGTGATCTACCTTGAGGCAGCTGATCAGTTGTAACGACCAAAGGTGGGCAAACTGCCACTGCTTGATGTGCAGGCCCCTCTTAACGTCATTAAATGACTGGTGCTTTTACTGCGTGTGTGTGCTGCAGTCGGAAGATGCGGACCACCAAATTTGCCATCTTGATGACACCTTTCTGTCTCACCACCTGCAAGATCCACTGTCTGTCCTGGTATCTGAGAAACTTTATCAGGAAATGGCATGGGTTGTCCGTTGCTTCTGGTTTGCACACTAGGGATGTCCATTGCTTCCAGTTTGCACACTGGGGAGTGGTGTGTCCTCTGCACTTCCAGGGTGGCCTCTCGATCAAAACCAAGAGTCCCTGGGACCCACTTGCAGAGAAATTCTAGGGGGGTCCTGGAGTTCTTGATGACACCCTTCTGTCTTGCCACCTGCAAGATCCTCTGCCTGTCCTGGTATATGAGAAATGTTATCAGGAAATAGCGCAGGTTATCCATTTCTTCTGGTTTGCACACTGGGAAGCGGTGTGTCCTCTGCATTTCCACAGTGGCCTCTTGCTCAAAACCCAGAGTCTGTTGGAGCCAGCTGCAGAGAAATTCTAGCGGGGTCCTCGAGATCTTGATGACACCCTTCTGTCTTGCCACCTGCAAGACCCGCTGCCTGTCCTGGTATATGAGAAACATTATCAGGAAATGACGCAGGTTGTCCACTGCTTCTGATCTGCACACTGGGGAGCGGTGTGTCCTCTATACTTCCTGACCCTGTACCCCTTCAGGTAGGCCAACCATGCAGGCATTGTTCTACCGGTTGCAGTTCTCGTGGTCATCTGCTGTCTCCTCTTACTCCTTGATCCTCCTGGTGACTGAGATGAGTTTGTTGGACATATCAGTAAGCCACTTCTCCTGCTCTGCTACCCAGTTCTCCATTTTTTTTGTCTTTTGGTGTACCTCTCTACAGTATCCCAAAGTACATTCACAATTCTTTGAATATGTGAGAATTGGGCTGTTAGATTTCAAAGCTCGCTTTCATTTCAGTCCACATCTCAAACAAGAGAGGAGACAGCGACTTAAGGGTTGGGGCTGTCACAGGCTGGTCCATGCTGCTGGCAGGTTGCTGTTACATAGCTGAAGCAGAGGCAGGAGCCACTTTGGTGTTGGCATGCCTCAAAATGTCCACAGGTCTCTCTTGCTCTGTTGACTCTTTGATTGCTGCAAACTGAAGCTATGTCTGTTTTTTTGCCACTTTTGCGCTCTGCCATTAGTGTGTCTTTGTCCGATCAGCATGAATCTGGACGTGCGTTGTAATAGCAGGATCGCTGAGATTTCGGATGGATGGTCCTTGGAGTTAGGCTTAAACATAGCCATCTGCTGGCCTTTTGGTGCAGTGGTAATGCTATCGCTCATGATGCTGGCGACCTGAGTTTGGGAATGAGCGAGAGGAGGATTGAGTGTCCCAGAGGATGCTCTCCTCCGGCGAGGTAGGGTTCCATTCTCTGCTGCAATACTGCCACCTGGGTGAGCACAGGTGGCAGTGCAGCTGGAGATGGAATGGGGGAACACTGCAGACATATGGCATGTGGATGCATGCATTGTGTGCATGGGGACGCCTAGACGCCATTGCATGTAACATCTCCGGGGATGGGACACAACACTAGAAAAATACTGTGACCCCAGCACCTCTGCAATGATGATGGCACCAGTACATCCGGATCCTCCACCTCCCCAGCGCACATCACCTGACAAGATTCAGTGTCCGGGGGTTCTCCCCTTACCCCAGCCCCACCTGGGAGGCAAGCCAAGGCTCTGTGGAGGTAGGTGTTGGTGGCTGGGGGAAGCGGAGGGATCGGGAGGTGCCTGGATGTCCCAAGATTAAGTGTAGGTTGGTGGTCGGGGGGACGGGGTATAAAAGGTTTAAAAAAAAAAAAAATCTCGCTCCCTAGCTAGGCCCTGCCTCTCCAGCTTGGTTTATTTCTACCACAAACCTTTAGTTTTTCTGTTTTACAGGTTTGATATGACTAGGTTTGCGATTATTTTTAGGTGCCAACAGTATAGCTGTTGGCACCTGTCATGGTCGCACGTACACTTTTGTGCATTTAGACAGGTTTAAGGTTACATTCAGTGTGTGTGATTCGGCTGCTTGATGTCATTGATGATGTCAGTGATAGGGCTTTTATGGCTTGGCATAGGGTTTCAGACCTACACAAGTAAGTTTGTTTCAGGTTTTTTTTTGTAAAATGAAAACTTATTTGAGCGAGGATTCATAGTGGTATGGAGTTGGAATAGTAAATTATATGAGAAGTAAATTTAGCTAGGGACAACAATTTGTGACGGTAAATCACCTGCTGGGATTAGACCCCAGTCCTCTGTTTTACAGGTTGTGACATAACCTATACATACATAAATAATAATAAATAAATAAACTTTATTTGTAAAGCGCCTTTCAAGCACCAAGGCATTGGACAATAAATAAGCATATAAAAGCAGTAAAATGCAGAGCAATATTACCAAACGACAGAATAAATAAAATAGCTAAATAATCAGTCTGGGTAGATATTCAGCCACAGATGTGTCTTCAAGGCCTTCTTAAAGCCCTCCACAGTCATGCACTCATGTGTCTGATGGAGTAGAGAATTCCACAGGGCTGGGGCCGCATACATAAATGCACAGGTCCCAGATGACTTAAGACGCACCCTGGGAATCTCCAGCAACCATTCATCAGCTGAGCGGAGTGGTCGCCCGGGGCAGTAGGGGCACAGGAGCTCTTGCATATAGTCCAGGCCCAGTCCATGCAGGGCCTTATAGGTCAGAAGCCTGACCTTAAGGTGATCTGCCACTGAATAGGCAGCCAGTGCAGTTCGCGCAGCACCGGCATGATGTGATTTGAACGAGGAGTCCCCATCAGCAGCCGGGCCGCAACGTTCTGCACTAGCTGCAAGCAGAGGATATCAACCCCTGGAAGCCCTAGATAAAGGGAGTTGCAGTAGTCAAGGTGCGAGGTCACAAAGGCGTGGATCAATGTTGGAAGGTCACTGGATGGAACAAGGTGCTTAACCCTGGTGATGTTTCTCAGATGGTAAAAAGAGGACTTAACAACTGACAACACCTGCGAACGCAGTGTCAGCCCATCATCAAGAATCACCTCCAGGTCTCGCACCCGTTCAGAGGAAGGAAGCAGGATACCCCCAAGACAAAGTCCGGAACTAAAGACAAAGTAGGAACTGCAACTTACCTGCAGTCCAGTAGCACACTGAATGTGTATTCACTTAGCAGGAAAGGATCAGTGGCTCAAATCCTGGGAGGGAGTCATACATGGGTTTCAGGTTTTGTTTTGTGTAAGATGGATACTCACTTGAGTGGCAATTCATGCTTGTGTGGAGTTGGAATAGTAAATTATATCAGAAGTAACTTTAGTTAAGAACAACAATTTGTGAAGGTGTATCGCCTGCTAGGATTAGATCCCCAGTTGTCTGTTTTGCAGGTTGTGACATACCTCTGTACCATAGGAACTTCATCTCACTTGCCTGCAGCTCAGTGGCACATTGAATGTTTATTTGCTTAACAGGCAAAGGATAAGTGGTTTAAATGCAAGCAAGCACACAGTATATTGTATTGTAATACATAATTATTTTACACTTTACAGACCTTATTTGCCACCTTTAGTACCATTAGTAGTTTGATTTAAGGTATTTTCCATGTTTGTGACGTAACTTTTTTATGTGTTGTTTGCGTGTGCTAGAGTATGTACAGGAAGTCAGGTGAAATCTATTCTAAAATACTCCACAGACATTTTCCTTTTTATCATGTATCATTACTTCTGGTTCATTATAATGGCTTTATGGTATTTACTGGGACACTGCATTATGGAAGGTACCATGCTTTGTCAATACAGAAGCCAAAAGATGAATAAAGTTTAAATGATTCTTTGTTTTATCTTGTGACAGACTGGTCTCCACCACATTCAGCCTATACACTATTACCAGCTTTATCAAACCCTTCAGACAACTGCAGGGGTACTTCAGTAGCTACTACCACTCAGCGTAGACACTCACTTGTGGTGCCCCTAGGTCTGAATCCCACCAGAGCCACTACCCACACAGTACAGTGCTCCTCACCAAAGAGCAAATGACCTACCTCTGTCTGTCACAGCTGAGAACACCTCACTTTAGAAACAAAATATGGTAACTGCAGCCTTCTCTTTAAAGACGGAAACACATTTTTTGTCAGTTATAACCCACTTATCTGTACCTCAAAGGACTCGGTCACAGAAACGTTAAGTATATAAAAAAAATAATATTTCAATACTTTGATATTTACACATTTATTTATTTATTTATTTAGCTTTTGTTTACCGGGTAAGTACAGTAGACAAGTAGTATTCAGGAACGACCCGGGAGAGCACAAAACATACAGTATACATACATGGCAACATTGGAGAAACAGCATGATACAGTAAAAAACAGCTATAACAACGCTTGTATAAGGGCAGAGATACTGCCACACATAGTACAAATTGTTACAGGACATAGACAGACATTAGAATCACTGAATACATATTTCATAGACCATCATGGACTCAGAGTGGACAATAGTGGACTGCAGAGTATTACATTACAGAGACTAGGAGCAGTCACATCTTGTCGTTTGTTTTAGAGATGGGACCACAGGAGGGCCAAGGTCCCATGGGAGGGGCAGAGCGAACAGAGTCCGGAATGGAGTTCCAGAGCCTAGGCACAAAAGTGGCAAAGTCACGATCCCCCATAAGGGTCCAAGTAGGGGAACTTTAAGCAACTCGGGCGGTCTGTGACCTGAGCTGGTCGGGCATGGCGGCCCAGTTTGGGAGCAGATGCACCAGTCCCACCCGGGTATGCCCGCGGCAAGGCACTTTCCTGGTGAAGTTTCCTACACCAAGGATCAGGAATTCCGCAGGGGGGAGCCAGTTGAGTTTGTCATAGAGCTCACATCGGTGGGTGAGTTTGGGAGCAGCAAGTGCAAACCAACAGATATCATTATATGCCGTGTTCCGACAATTAAGATGGATTTGAGGTGACCTGGCAAATAGGTGGTATCCATAACTAAGGGAGGGGAGAAGCACTCCCCTCGCAAGTGCCAGCCTTGCTTCCGGAGTCAGGTTGTTTTTGGCCCTGTAGGCAAGACCAAGCTTACACCTGGTGGCTCTGCAGATGTTTTGGATATGGCTTCCCATGTCAAGTTGTGGGTCGAGGGTGACCCCAAGATATTTAATTGAGCTCGCTGTTGGCAACAGGGGGCCTCCATCACAAGCTATTTTGAGCATAGCTGATGGGGCTTTTAACTTGGCCGTGGAACCAAAGAGCATGGCCTGAGTTTTGTTAGGATTCAGTACCAGTCTATGGTTGGTAATCTAGGCTGAGACTCTGCTGAAGTCTTCAGATAGGCACTGGTTAAGGTCAGCAGCATTATGAGCATGGGCCACTAGCACAAGGTCATCTGCATAAAGTGTGACTTGGCAACGAGAGGTCACCCGTGGGAGTTGATTAATAAAAAGTGAGAATAGGAGAGGTCCAAGTACCGATCCCTGGGGAACTCCCATGGTCACAGCCGTAGGCTCCGAGAGGATCTTGTTAAAGCAGGTGCGCTGCTTTCTACCCGTTAGGTAGCCCATCATCCAACTCATGGCATGCAGAGAGAACCCGAGAGCCCTGAGCTGCTCCCCCAGTAGGTCATGGTTGACAAGGTCAAAAGCTTTAGACAAGTCAATAAATATAGCACCTGACAGTTTGCCCTGACCCATGGCGGATCTAATACTAGAGGTTACAGTAATCAGGGCAGTATTGGTACTGTGACCCTTCCGGAAATCATGTTGGGCCCCAGAAAGCAGCTCATGGGTATCCACGTACTCCGAGAGTTGCTCCGCCACAACTTTTTCCAGGAGTTTACCAAGGGATGGGAGAATAGCAATAGGGCGATAGTTGTCAGGGAGTTTGGGATTTCCCTGCTTCAGAACAGGGACTATCCTTGCCTCCTTCCAGATGTCAGGATTATCCCAAGCTAAGGGATAGGTTAAAGATATGGGCAATCAGAGGGGCAATGTAAGCTGCTCCCAGCTTGAGAAGCCTGGGCTCAAGGTTGTCAGGCCCTGCACTGGAGTGCTGGGAGAGGGCAGCCAAGCGGTTCCGAACATCAAGGACAGACACGGCCTTAAGATTAAATACTCTCCGAGGAGGATGTTCACTCTGCATCGGAGGGATATTAAGTGAGAGACCCCCATCAGCCGTGAAATGAGAGGTGAGGGCCGAAAGGTCGGAGAAGTTAGATTGAGGTGGTCGGCTATAGTATGGGGATTATTGCACGAGACTCCATCAATAATCATGTCCACGACACCCGAGTGAGAGGGCCCACTGACGAGGGATTTAATGTTCCTCCAGAACCTCCTAGGATCCCTGACAGAGCTAAGTAGTGCCGATTTACAGAAGTTACTTTTGGCAGCCCTAATGGCTTTTTTACACTGATTCCTGAGTTGCCGATATCTCAGGAGATTAGCAGGATCTCTGGAACCCTTAGTACTTGCCCAGCATTTGTCTCTCTCCGCATCTGGGCAAGTAAGTCACCATTCAGCCAGAAGGTGGTTGTTCCCCTCACCCTCCGGTGACCCTGGGGGCGGTCTATCTTGGAGAACACCAAAGGAATGTATGAAGCAGGAGGCTGCCGCTGAGGGGTCAGAGGCTTCAAGCACCCTGGTCCAGTCAGTACATCCTAGATCGGCCAGGAAAGCCTCAGGGTCAAAACTGGAGTATTTTCTGACTTGAATGATTTTGTGTGGAATTCTAGGAGAGGGGATTTTCCAGACACAGTATACCGAGGAGTGGTCAGATATGGAGTCTGATAGCTTGCCTGATGAGGCAATCCTCTCCGGCCGGTTGGTCAGGATCCAGTCCAGCAGGGAACTTGAGGAACCATTGGCTTCCTGTCTCGTCGGGTCATGGATTAGTTGGTTAAGGGATAGGCAGGCAAGTTGTGATTCACATTTCCTAATATTGCCACACTCCCAGTTCATGTTGATATCACCCATAATAATGAGTTCATTGTCACCTATACTGGGCCTGACTGCATCTAAGAGGTAAGTGAGTCCTGTCAGACCCCCCCAAGGGGGTTATAGGCGCACACCAAGTGCAGCTTCTTAGTATCGCCCAGCAGCAGGAGCACATGAAGAAACTCACAAGGTGGATGATCAGGTTTACTCTGTACCACCAGGGAGATTTTCAGATGGGATCTGTAGTAGATGAGGGTGCCACCCCCCTTCCTACCCCCAGTCCTGTCTAGACGAATGAACTCGTATCCTGTTAGGAAGCAGGCAGAGTCAGGAATCAAGGGTTTGAGCCAAGTCTCAGTTATCCCTAGGATGTCTGGCTTGTATAGTTCAGTCCACGCTAGGAGATCGTCTTGGTTAGGAAGCAAGCTCCTAATATTCATATGCACTATTTTTAGTCCCTTATTCCCATTCCAGGTGGCGGGAATATTAGAGATCAGCTTAGATGGCCCAGGATTGAGCTTAGTATCTCCAGCCATGAGAAGTGAGAGTAGGGCTAGCCAGGGGAGGAACAATCTTACGAGCAGCCTACCTCCAGGCCTGTGCATGCTTCGGACTTTCTTCACCCTGACCGTACACATAAGACATCTAGTGTCAAGGCTAAGGACAGTACCGTAGTGCATTACCTTAGTTACAAGTAGGTTGGAAAAGGAGAAATCAGTATCATCATGGGAGGAGGGCCACAACCCTGGGTCAATAAATAGGCTAGGAGTCGAGGTAGCACAATAAAGGAGGACTAGCTCCAGGGCCAGTATCATAATTATTAGTGTCGTAAAACCAACCTGCCACCCCCTCCTGAACATAGGAGAGGTGGCTTCCAGTTCTTCCGTGGTAAGGACAGTAGTAACCACCCCCACAGATTATAGGCAACTGGAGACCTAGAAAAGGAGCAAACCAGGGCTCCTGGAAACCTGTAAAAGGGGCAAACCAGGACACCCCGTGTGGTAGGGCCCCAAAAGGAACAGGTCACCACAACTAGCGAGCTGGGGGGGGACCCTCGGTGTAGGTCACCCACGCCTCCCCTCCTCTCGTCAGCAGCTTGCAGTAGTTGAAGACGTTGACATAAATGCTCCCATGTGTGCTCTGCCAGGTGCCTGCCCTGTCTCTACCCCATGTCGGCAGTGTCGGAGGTACTGCCTTGCAGGTCCCGCCCCACATATAATACATGCTACTACACTAACAGTATGGAGAATAGTACTTCCACAGAGATAAAAAGAAAAAGCACAGTAGAAAAAACACAGAAAAATCTTACTACACTTCCTAACTTTCCCAAAGTATAAAGAGCGTCTCACACAGGACACCTTCATTAATTGGGGCAGACTCAAACCTTAGATGTTAACTGCTCAGAGTCTCAGCCTGACTACCTTTTTTAGTCCTCCATGAGACATTATCAAGTATGTCACTCTGACATCATAGGTTCGACACTTCCTTTGTGTCTTGGGAAACCTCCCATCTGGAAAACTGGTCCAAACCGGACTGGTATTCCACACCCTGGTTTCGTGAATTACAAGGTCCACCCTTTTGTCTTCCTGTTTGTTAAAGTACATGGGGTTTCTGTCTCCTTGCTCCAACTTTGTTTACACTGAAAACAGAGCCTGTGGCCCAGCCCAGTGGTGCTGAGGGTTGAGGTGCTGGACGCCACACCTCGCACCACGCCAGTGATCCGTGTTCAGGAACGAGCATAGGCCACCAGGGGTCGGCAGGGGAGGAGAAGGATCAAGCATCCCAGGGACTGCTCTCCTCCAGGGAGGGGGGACTCTAGTGGTCAGTGAACGACTGGTTCCTAGCAGAGGCTGGGGGCTGCGCGCCGACACTGCCGACATGGGGTAGAGACAGGGCAGGCACCTGGCAGAGCACACATGGGAGCATTTATGTCACAGTTGCTGGTGTCATTGCACTCTAGGGGAGTACACTGGAGGAGAAAACAGAATGCTCAGTGGATGACAGAGGGCGCCTTGCAGGTCCCGCCCCAGAATAGCCACGGCACTGGCCACACTGGATCCGGTCTTCAGCAGATGTTGGGGAGCCCAGTTGGGGAGGAAAAGCACTGGGAGTAATGGCGCCAGCAGGTGGACATTGGGGGATGGGACTGGGGGCTCCCTCCAGAGAGATAGGGCCGAGTAATAAGGCGCACAAATTGAGAGCTAAAAATAAAAACAGAGCCTGTGACTATGAAAGCAGTTCACCTCTTTGAAGTGTAAGTTCCCTTTAGCTGACACAAACTCTATTGTTTGCCCAAAAGATACCTTATCTGACTGCCTCAGGCCTGCGCTGCAAGGCATGAAACTTTAGATTTATCAGACAGCTTTAATCTCAGCTGAAATACTTACAAGTGAGCTCACTGACAATAAAAAAAATAAGCTGAAATACTTGCAAGTGGTTTCATTGATAATAACAATTAAACACAGAAACATGAAAAAAATTACACAAAACTTGTTACATATCTCCCAATTTTCTTTTTTCATGGTGCCTCTCTTCCATATCCAGTGCTTGATTTAACTCTTAGGCTGCCAGAAGATTTAGAATGTATAGATTGTGTGGAGGGGTTGTGTAATAACAGATGGACCAGACACAGAACTTCAGGTTCAACACACAATCTCTGTGTGATGTTTATTTCAAACACAGGGGATAACCTTAATCAATGGCATATTCCTTCTTCAATACATCAGATTGCAGCAACAGACTATGCATGTCCTTCCTCTGCACTTAGTCAGCACCTACTGACCCACTGATCTACTGATCTATCTTTTTAGTGAAAATTATTTCTTTCGTATGTTGGTCTTGTGTGTTTGGGTGATGGGGAGCTCAAGAAAAGAAAACCTCAAAAACAAGCTGAAGACAAAGAACCTCAGTGCCGTGGTATTTTCAACATTCACAGGTTTCATACACATAAGGCATATAAATTAAGGTATTTTATGACATAGTGCTATTGCATACTAAATCCAACAACAAGGAACACAGCCTGTTGTTTTACATCATTTCGGAGGTCACCGCAATAACCTCCTTGCATGAGGACCTGAGAGGGAAAAGGAAAATTAAAGAGGACACTATAACATAGTCAAGAAAGGGGAAGGGGCACCCATAGGTGGCCAACCTTATGGATTAGAAATTGTAAAGGATAGATTAGGCTAAGAAACAGAAAAACTGTTACAACAGATTTAAAAAAAAGTCGGTCCTCAAGAGTGGCAGGATCTCCCTGTCACATATCCCTCACCTTAAGAGGGAAGCAGTTATCTTAGACTGCTTACCACCTTCCTGTCCCAGGACGGGATGGAGCTTCCACCCATCCATCTTCAGAAGCTCCATCTCAGGGTCCCTATTAACGATAAACATTCCATCATAAACATAATGGAGATCATCATTCTTTACCCTGAGGCGTTAACACATTTCTTAGCAGAGACTAATGATACCTTCCCTGCACTATCTCCTTTTAGGAAAAGTCCATCATTTTTCATTGACATCAATTCCTGCATCATATCTAGACATGAAATCAGCAGTTACATGTTTTGTCCCTACCCTATGGGACACAGTAAATCGATAGGGCTGAAGAGCTGAGTACCACCACATTATACGGGGATTTTTTTCTCTCATCTGGTGCAACCAGCATGCAGCTGTTGATTTATTTCTTACTACACTTTTGGATATACAAGATAGACATTTTCCCTTAATAAAAAGAAGGGTTAAGGGGAAAAATAGTAAATAGATTACACCTGACTTATTCGCTTTAATGAGGGAGAGGAACAAACTATGGAAAATATATAGTCACTAATAACATTGAGGCTTTTTATCTCTATCGCATTTTGAGAAATAAATGTAAGCTGCTTGTTCGTAAAGAAAAATCAGATTATTAACAAAAGCAACAAATGAATTAATTAGGAGACTCTAAAACATTTGGGGGATCAATTAAAAAACTTATAGATCCAAAGACAAGTAAAGGAACCAGTACCATTAATTTAAATGGGGTTATCATAACTGACACAAAAGAAATCTGTGATCACTTTTTAAAAAAGTTCACTGATTTATCCAGTTACTTAAGTGGTACTGATTCTTCCTGTTCCTTGAGTGATTTAGCATCTGATCATTCTGATTTCAATAGTTTTTATTGTTTCAAAATGATACAGCCACAACCAATGTTTAAATCTGATCAATCGTATGATATAGATAATTAGTAACCTATTTCCATTCTTTCTTCACTAAGCAAGATCTTTGAAAAATTGGTCAATGGCCAGTTGGTGGAATATTTGGAGACTGAGGGTCTTCTCTGTCTGGAGCAGCATGGCTTTCGGAGGCGTCATAGCACTGGTACAGCTTTGGCACATTTTTCAAATCATAGTTTAAGATCAGTGGATGCTGATCTGCTAACTGGTGCAGTATTTGTTGATTTATCGAATACCTTTGATTTAGTCAATCATGCCATGCTGCTCCGGAGACTGAGGAGCTTAGGGCTTTCTGAAACATCTTGTGATTGGTTTCAAAGTTATCTAGCTGCCCGACCAGTAAAGGTTAAATTTGGGGATGTGGAGTAGACACTAGGTGAGCTTCGGCACGGGGTACCACAGGGGTCCATTTTGGGGCCCCTGTTGTTCTCTGTGTTTATGGACCCTATTGTTATGGTTCCATGTAATTCTAGAATGTTGCTGTATGCTGATGATATAATTTTGTTTACAAGCCCTTCAATAATAAGCGATATAAATGTTTCTTTAAATCAAGATTTTTCAGCCTTGAACAGGTGGTTGTTAGAACACTGCTTGATATTTATTTATTTATTTATTGAATTTTGTTGACCCGGTAAGCCCACTGGGCCTAGAAGTCCCTTTTTCAGGGGCGACCAGGGGGATGTAGATGGTAAGCAATTGAAATTGAACCAGATTAAGCTGTTGGTGGTATTTTTAGTGAATGGGAGAAATTTGGCTAGGACACCGGGGAAATTCCCCTACTCTTTTTTGATAAGTGCCATGGGATCTTTAGCATCCACCTGAACTACCACCAATCCAGGCAGATGGGACCTCAGTTTAACGTCTCATCCGAAAGACGGCACCTCAGAAGTGCAGCACCCCCCTCATGCTGCACTGCAGTGTCAGTATTGGGTTATTAACCCAAGTGCCAGATGTAGGAACTTAAACTCTAAAAAAATGGAATGCATTTTATTTGGCTGCACGTCTAAACTGCGTAATGCGGAATCTCTAATAATTAGCGACTTAGCAGGTAACATTATACAACAAGTAATGTAAATTAAATATTTAAGAATAATACTTGATCTTTGCTTGACCTACTCAACACATATTGGGAAAACTGTAAAGTCTGTAAACCAAAAAATTGGAGCTTTATACCGAATTAAGGATTGCTTAACCAGGGATGCAAGAGAGAGATGATTTCTAAGAGCGTATTATTGTCAACCTTATATTATAATTCTTTCTTGTTTACAAAGTTGGCATTGAGGGATCTGGAATTGGTTAATAGATCTTTTAATTCCATCTGTAGATTTGTCTTGGCCAAACCCTACAGAACCCATCATTGTGTTCTATATAACGATCTTAGTTGGCTCCCTCCTAAATTGGCATACTCTTATAATCTGGGTTGTTTGACTAATAACATACTTGTTCAGGGTTGTAAATCTCCTTTGTGTAGCCTAATAAAAATAAGGGATGATATTAGATTGTTACGCTTATATAATGTGCAATGGTTATTCACTTCAAGGTCTGTCACCTGTATGGGTGAGAGAGCTTTTTCCTCGAAATGTCCGACTCAATGGAATACATTGCCTGTCAGTTGTGTGATAGTTTAGATTACCCCCTGTTGGAAATAAGGCTATGGCATTTCTCTTTGTACCCCTCCAGTCTGCTGCAGTAGCATTTCTAAACTTTTCTGAATAACTATTTTTCATTTTCTACTACTATGGGTAGGCCACCCATAATAGTACCTCTTTCCCCTTGACTATTCCTTCTTTGTATTCCTTTTCCTCCCCTGCCATATGCCCTTATGAAAATGAGCACTAGAACAGCAGACTGACATAAAGAATAATGAATAAATATTAAGTAGCAGAAATAATCTAAACAGAGTTGGTTTGTGTCCTTGTTTACTATGTTATGCTCCGTTAAAGAATTTAATATAATGCTTAGTCAGAGACCGGACAATGTCTTTGTGAGCACTGTTGTGTTTTATAATATGTAATAAATGTATGTATCCTGCAGAAATATGAAAGCAGCGAATAAACGTTGTTTCCGATGGCCTGAAATTGCAGCCGTCGGGTGTGTTGAATACAGACGCGAGATTTGTCTTTTTAAAGCAGTTTGTATATAAACACCCTAAAGAAGGCATAACTAATGTGCAGAAACTAAATATTAGGAGTGTTTCCTTTAGTATTCTATGCAGAGTGCTCTTACCTAAGCTAAGCCTTCTTGGTAAAAAAAAGTACTTCTAGGAGCTAGCAGCCCCATGATGAGGCTATTATATAAGAAACTCCCCAGCTGTCACTCAGCTGAAAAGGGGCGGGTTTTCTTGTTTTTTTGTTTTTTTTTATTTATTTCCCTCTGGTCGTGGCACCATGGAACCTCTCTCAGGCAACCTAGTCCTTTATCCTGCCCAGCCTGAAACCCCTCTGATCTAAACCTCCTCTCTCCTCCCCCTCCCCTACAGCCAGCACCCCCGGTTTGACCCACCTGAGGTGGGTCGCTCTCTCCTCTTGGGCGCGCCTACAAGTCAGACTTCAGCTACAGGGTAGGGCAGGGGAATGGAGGACCTGGAAGGTCAGTCGGGGTTGGCCCGTCGGGGGTCATGGGGGACAGGTGCTGTTGGTTTTCCCTATTCTGTGTATTGCCCCTCCTACTCTCTCCCTGCATGGTGCACGTCGACGCTCTGGCACACGGCAACACTGCCGGCATCGTCCACGCTAGATACGTGCTTGTCTTGGCTGCTGTAGTACCTCTGACCTCCACTGGGGGTCACCAGCATGCTGGGACAACCCACCCCGTTCTACCCGGGGAGGAGAGCACCACAAGGGCACTCAACCTCAACCCTCCTTGGCTGACCCCCGGTGGCCCGAGCTCGCTCCCGAACCCGGGTCGCTGGCATGGTGCGAGTTGTGGCATCCAGCGCCTCAACCCTCAGCGCCCTTGGGCCGGCTTGGGGTTTTCTTGTTTACAAGTACTTAAGAGGTTTTCCTCTACTGTTTCAGTGGCAGAGTGTTAAAGGGAGAAATAAATTACTCCTTACAATTGTATGTTTTCCCTCTGTATATACAGTCAGTCTGATCCCCCATATGTTTGTAGTAGCCAGAATATTCCCCTGTATTAGAAAAGGAGGTGGATCAGCTGACACTAGTGTCATAGGAGGACTGCACTGTAAAAGCTGCCACTGTGCTAAGGTTTATCAAATCATCCTGGGAGAGTGTCCTGAGAGGCTGGAAAATTGTACTGGTTAAAGTATTCTACACTGTGGCAGAATCACTGAAGGGAAGTGATTCCGGAGCTCGAGGAGCGCTCATTTATTTCTTTATTGTTTTCTTTTGTTTATAGTCTGAAGTTTAAAACAGTATCACTTTATTACTAATTTGTTTTTATTTTTGTATAGCATGATTTACTCTATATTATTTTTACAAAAGTAAACATCACACAGAATTTGTGTGTTGAACAAATCTTGGAGTACCGTGTATGCTTTAATTACCCTACCACAAATTGTATTACTATTTCTTGGCAAGACATTTTTAAAATAGCCCTGTTCCATTTTTTGCAGTCTTCTGCTGTGTGTAACTGCTTTTAGTATATCAATTTTGTATTACGTTATATATTATATATCTGTTACTAATGTATTTTGCACATATGTTTGTATTGTTGTGTGTCACCTAAGCTTCCCTGTAAATGAAGCACCGGGTCGATCTTGGCCCAGTGATCTTACCTGGTAAATAAGGTGAATTGAATTGAATTGAAAAGGGGGTTATGATCAGTTACAACCTTAATTTCAACCGCCCCCCCCCACAAGTAATATTTCAGAGACTCAATAGCCCACTTCAGAGCTAAGCATTCTTTCTTTATGGTAGCATATCTTCTGTCCCTCTCATGTAGCCTCCTGCTGATATACATGATTGGATATTCTTCCCCATGTATTTTCTGAGATAAGACTGCCCAGTACCATTCTCTGATGCATCGGTTTGCACCTCAAACACTTGGTTGAAGTCAGGGCTTTTCAGTACAGGAGCTGTACATAGAATGGCCTTGATATTCGTAAAAGTCTCATCATAAATAGGGGTCCACTGAACCTTTATCGGGCACCTCTTTTTAGTGAGATCAGTCAAAGGACTGGTAATGGCTGAGAAATTAGGAATAAATCTCCAGTAATAACCAGCCAGGCCACCGGCCCGGTGGCGCTGAGTGTTGAGGCGCTGGACGTCACACATTGTGCCACGCCAGTGACCCGGTTTCAGAGATGGACTCAGGAAGCTGGGGGTCGGCAGGGGAAGGAGAGGATGGAGTGTCCGGAGGGCCGGTCTCCTCTCCCTGTGGTGGGATCCAGGGATGCCCGGTGTCCTGCCGGCCCCCGATGGAGATCAGGGGTACTGCAGGTTCACCGGTCAATGCAAGGGGCAGAGTGCGGCAGACGCCTGCAGGGCAGCCATGCGCAGGCATCATTGCACGCCGCACTCCTTGGGAGGAAGCAAGTGGGAAAAAAATCCCCTATCTCAGGGATAGGCGAAGGCACCTCTGCCCCAGACCACACTCCCAACACTGGGCGTGCTCCTCTTCATGCCCCGCTCGCTCGGCCTGGCACTCTACACTATAGATAGAGCGCCCCTCCCCCAAGGGGGTTTCAGATCTGGGGGACTTGTCAGGATGGAGTGAGGGAGAAGGAGAAGGAGATGTGTCTCAGGTGGGAGATAGAGCCCGGAGGTCAGAGGATGCCAGAGAGAGTTCCCTGAGGTCTTCTCAGACTGCACTTCGCTACCGACTGCAACTGTAACCTCCCCCCTTAGTCCTCCCCCTCATCTCCATAATCCTCCCAGTTGCGCAGCAACTTATTCTGTTACTAACTTGTATTTCTGCTCCCTACGCATGTCTGGTAGCACATTTTAGTGATTAAGTATCTATAACTGTACCTGTAACTGTACTGAACTATCTCACCTACCGCTGTACTCTGCCAATGTATGTTCTTGTTCTGCTGTAACCCCCCTACCCCCAGGACGCATCTGGAATCGAGCAGTACTCTGCTCAGCATGCCTTCCTGGTGAATCTCTTAAATAAATAAATAAATAAACAGAGTTCAAAAAAATAAATAACCAGCCAGGCCTAGAAAAGATCTCACATGCTTTTTTGTGGTAGGTATGGGACTGTTTGCTACTGCTGTCACCTTTTCTTCTTCGGGCTTCAGCTGTTCGTTGCCTAAAATGAACCCTAGGTATCTTGTCTCTGTCTTTGCTAGGGCACACTTAGCAGGGTTAATGGTTACTTCTGACTCCTTTATTGCTTGCAGTACCTGGGACAGGTGTTTAACATGGAATTCCCAGTCAGGACTGAATATGACCACATCGTCCAAATAAGCCGCACAGTAGTCAGTGTGTGGTCCTAGTATGTGGGCCATAAAATGCTGAAAAGTGGCTGGGGTCCCATGTAGTCCAAATGGCATTGTGACAAACTGGTATAAACTAATTGGGGTGCTAAATGCGGTTTTATCTTGTGAATCAGGTAACAAGGGGATTTGCCAATATTCCTTAGTAAGGTCAGGGGTGGAGATATACTGTGGATTGCATAGCCTGTCAATGATGTCATCTGTTCGGGGCATTGGATAGCCATCGAATAGTGATGTGTTGTTAAGCTTTCTAAAATCTAGGCATAGATGTGTTCCACCCTCTTTCTTGTCCACTATGACCATAGGTGAAGACCATGCACTCTTTGAGGGCACAATTATGCCTAACTGCTCCATTATTTTGACTTCCTGAATCACCCCGTCCCTCACCTTCATGGGCAATCTGTAGGGCTTTTGATGTATGGGCTTGTCTTGCGTGGCAGTTATGGTATGGTGTGCATAATTCCTTTTGCCCTCCCAGGGATGTTTGTGAATATGGGCTCAAATTCTTGCAATACCCCCTGCAAATCTTTCTGTTGCTGAGGCTCCAATTCAGGGTTTATATGGATCTCCCCCAACTGCCCAGACTGCTCTAGCCTTTTATAGGCAACCTCCAGCTCTGACTCCCTAACTTCAGGATGGATATAAAGGGAGGGATTAGGCTTCTCATGCCATTTCCTAAGGAGGTTCACATGGTACATTTTCTTGGGGGGGGTCTCTTTCCTGGCATACTAAGCTCATAATTCACTGCTCCTGTTTGCCTCAGAATGGTGAAGGGGCCGTGCCATTTCATGAGTAGTTTGTTCTCTGTGGAGGGAAGACGTAACAACACTTTGTCCCCTGACTGAGATGTTTTAGTCTTCTAACCCTGGTCATATCTTTCTTTCTGCAAGTCTTGCTTCTGTTCTAAAGCGTGTGCCAAGTTGATATACCTCATCAGGCGTTTGCATAACTGAGTCATGTACTCTACGACATTAAGATGTCCCACCTCCTTACCAGTGTTCTTTAACCACATCCAGTGGCCCCTTCATTTTCCTCCCATACAGTAATGAGAAAGGGGAGAAACCAATGGATACTTGAGGGATTTGTCTATAAGCGAAAAGTAAATAGTGGAGGTACCTATCCTAATCTCTACCATCTTCTTTTACATACTTCCTCAACATTCTCTTTAATGTCTGATTAAACCTTTCTAGGAGGTCGACAGTCTATGGGTGGTATGGGGAAATACACACGGCTACCACACCCAGCAGATAGTACAATTCTCTTAGCAGGTATTAAAATTACTCCCCTGATCAGTAAGTATTTTCTGAGGGATTCCCATGTGGCTAAACACCTTTGCTAGCTCCTCTGCTATCCTTGTGGTGGTGACACTTCTCATGGGGATAGCTTCTGGGTAGCGGGTAGCATAATCACATATGACCAGTACAAATCTGTTACCCTTGGAGCTCTTTTCCAGGGGGCCCTCTACATCCATGGCTATCCTGCCAAAAGGGTTAGTCACAATGGGGATGGGTTGTAGTGGTACTCTATCCTTTTTTCCTGCCTGAGCTACCTTCTGACACTCAGCACATGCTTTACAATACTCAACTATGTTCTCATGGATAGAGGGCCAATACAACCCGGCCTGCTAAAGGGATGTCATGCACCAGATATATGATTTGGGAGTGGACTTTTTCTGGAACCATTAGTTGGTCTACTATCTCTCCTGTTCTGGGGTTAGTGTATTCTCTGTACAGTATTCCCTGTTTTACAACAAACTAAGGGGCACCCTTTTCCACTCCCTTCCCCACCTGTAAAAAAAGGGTTAAGTGAAGGGTCTGCTTTTTGCTCATGCTGCATATCACATTTAAAAGTGTGTCCCAAGTCTGGCTATACACCAGCATGAGTATTAATCCAGTCCTTCTTTAGCTTCCTCTTCTCCACCTTAGTTTTGCAGTCCTTGCCAGGATCCTCAAAAACATCTTCATCAAATGGGAACACAGATGGTAAATGTCCCTGCTTCACTTGAGCTCTGGTGGTTACGGCAACAACAGCAGAGTCCTGGGCGGCATGACAGTGTATAATTGAAGCAAAGTCTGGGTGGTCATGCCCGATAATAACTGGCACAGGTAAGTGAGGTACCAACCCCACTTCTACCTCATGTGTCTTTTCTTGAACAGTCCTTTGTATGGTAGCTGTAGGGTAACGATGGGTATCACCATGCACACAGATGATTGCTGTATCTGGCCCTTTATTTTTCACAGTCATCAGATCTGCTCGCACAAGAGTCTGGCAGCTCCCTGAATCAATCAGTCCCATCATCTGCTGTGATCCAATCTGCACAGTAGCCATAAAGTGACCTCAGTTTGCTAAGGCTACGTGAGCTGTCTTTTTCTTTATATTAGAACAGTTTCTTACATAACGTCCTTTCTTTTGGCACCCATGACATATAATCTCTGCTACTGTATTTTGCCCTCTCTCTCTTCTCTCCAGTCTTGTTTCACTGGGGCTGAATTTGACAGTTTATAAGGAAAAGTGTTCCTCACCAGATTGCTGGTGGTTACAGCTGCTGACGTCCTTTGGAACTCTCTGGGTCTGGATGGTCGGGCTGCCAGGAAGTCTTCCGCCAATGTGATGGTTTTATCTGCGGAATCAGGCTTATGCTCCTGAACCCAAAGTTGTACATCCTGGGGTAAAACTTTAACAAACTTCAATAATTACCACCTCCAGGAGTTGGTCATTGCTCTTGTTATCTGGCTGCAACCATTTGTAGCAGAGTTCCTTGAGACAGGCATAATTAGAAAGACTGATCAAATATTTGTCTCTTTTGCTCATAAAAGAGAAGGCAATGCTGTTTCTAAGCAATGCCTATCTAAATGGTTGGCTCATTGTATCACTTTCTGTTATGACAAGTACAACAAGACCCTGCCGGGCCAAGTCAGAGGCCACTCCACCAGAGGGGTCGCTGCCTCTGCTGCTTGTTTCAAGAATGTGTCAGCGGCAGACATCTATGCAGTCGCAACTTGGACTTCTGTCCATACCTTTATGAAGCATTTCAGTTTGGACATTGCCTCGACGTAGAGCAGGCTTCGGGTTGGCTGTTCTGCAAGGTCTTCTTTCCTAAGACCTTCACAGCCAGAGGGTCTACTTTTGGGTAGTTTCCTCCTCCCGTTTGCTTCTTCTTGTTCTAGACTGCTTGGGACTCAGTCCTATTTGTAATTACCTACTGCAAGAGCCCTCTCGAGGTAAGATAGTACAGTTACGTAAGAACTTACCGTAACAGTAGATCTTCGAGAGAGGCTCTTGCAGTAGGTAATACCTTCCTGCCCTCCATCCCCCTAAGCTTTTTCAGCTCCTTTTCCAGGAAGGAAATATCCACTTCTCTCTCATCTCACCTTTTTGGCCTTTGGCGGGAAAGAACTGGAAGGCGGGCGTGGGGGACCGCCCCTTTATACTGACGTCGATCACCTGATGTGGGGGCGGTCCCCTGCCAGAGACTGCTAGCTAGAAATTTTTCTGTGGGGTCCTGATGCCTGCCGGCTTCAGTCCTATTTGTAGTTACCTACTGCAAGAGCCTCTCTCGAAGATCTACTGTTACAGTTAGTTCTTACGTAACTGTACTTTCCCTCAATTCTTCCTCATCCTCTTGCATCTCTTCATCGTCTTCAGGCTTGGCCTTCCTCCGAGCTCCCAGGTCCAGTCCAGGCAGCAGCTTCTCTCCCAGTTTGTCGGCTATGGTTCTGGTCAGAACTCCATGGACTTTCTTCTCCAGGTTCTCCTCTGGTGACTCCTGGTGCATCAGTCCACCTGGGATATCTGGGCGATAGCCACCAGAAAACATCCCCCTAGCCCAGTCCAGTCGTTTCTAGCAATTTATCCCATTGCTGACACCAAGTCTGTGGAGGGGTTGTGGGTAACAGATGGACCAGACACAGAACCTCAGGTTCAATACACAATCTCTGTGTCATGTTTAGTGATGTTTATTTCAAACACAGGGGATAGCCTTAAGCAATGGTATATCCCTTCTTTAATACATCAGTTTACAGCAACAGACTATGTATGTCCTTCCTCTGCACTTAGCACCTTCTGACCCACTGATCTACTGATCTATCTCTTTAGTGAGAATTATTTCATTCCTGTGTTGGTCTTGTGTGTTTGGGTGATGGGGAGCTCAAAAAAAGAAAAACTCAAAAACAAGCTAAAGACAAAGAACCTCAGTGCCATGGTATTTTCAACATTTACAGGTTTCATACACAAAAGGCATATACATTAAGGTATTTTATGACATAGTGCTATTGCATACTAAATCCAACAACGAGGAACACAGCCTGTTGTTTTACATCAGCTCGGAAGTCACCACAATAACCTCCCTGTGTGAGGACCTGAGAGGGAAAAGGAAAATTAAAGAGGACACTACAGCATAGTCAAGAAAGGGGAGGAGGCACCCATAGGTGGCCAACCTTATGGGCTAGAAATTGTAAAGGATAGATTAGGCTAAGAAATAGAAGAACTGCTGCAACAGATTTTAGAAAAAGTCAGTCCTCAAGAGTAGCAGGATCTCTCTGTCACAGATTGTTAAGACGTGTATGCACAGCAAGGGTTAAGGACACGGTGCTAGTCACTGCCAATCTTCTCATAGCAAGTTCTTGCCCAGGTTGTTCATGTTTACATTTCCGCAGCCATGTAAAGCACATTTTTGCTATCAGTTTGCATTTTTAATGCACAAATGCTGCCATTCACAGTAATGTAAACCTTATCCTTACAATGTTTGGCAGCTGTACTGAATGCCAAGGCACTTTCTCAGATTTCTCACTTCCTCTCACTGTTTGGGAACAGTTGTTGGTACAGTATTATGCTGCATGACTCAGAAACAAGTGCACATTTTCATATTTTGAAAGCAGTAGCCAAGTGGTTAGACTTGTGAACTAGGTGATGCAGGGTCTGAATCTTACCACTGACACTTACTCATGGTGTGACCTTGAGCAAATGGCTTGCCCTATTTGGATTTCAAACAGTATAGTAAGTAGAAGGGCTCGCTTCTCACTGGTGGCTACCATAATGGTGCATATGGGCTAAGGGGCCTGAACTAAGGAGAAACACCAGAAATAGAATTTCAAAACCCTGTAGCACAAGACCAACTATGCCATACTGTATCTTAAATAAATAACTGTGTACCTCCTGCTGGTGGAAAAATTAACTTTAATTGTGCAAAACAGTTGAAAAGTGCATGAGTACTGAATGTAGCAAAGTGCAAAGTATTTAGGCGGTGGCATTACTGGGCATCTACTGAAAACAAAAATTCACGCCAGCACTCACATGAGTGTGTACTACTATGGCAAGTCAAGCCAGGCTACCGGCTAGACAGCGCACGTGCATGTGACATGCACACACTGGAGCTGACGTTTCAGTGTAGCTATCCTCAGAGCTGATTGGCTCATGCTGTATGAGCTCTTAAATATGCATTACTCATGCATATTCATGGTCCAGATGTGCTAAGTAAAATGACAGTAACTTCTCCATGCCTACACACCATACAGAAACCTGTGAGCAAAGTGCAGTGTGATTAAAAACAATATTACAAAACAAAGGGGGGGGGCGCTGTGGAGCCCAAGCTGACAGGCAGCAAATTTTAATAGCTCTGAGCAGACGTATATAGATTGTGTAAAATCTTTACTTTAATGGGGTTGTTAAGGAAAACAAATACCGCAGTTCAAAAGAGGACCCAAAATAACCTAAAATAGGCAATCCTAGAAAGGACAGAGGAGCAGGTACGAGCGCTAAACCAACGGGAGCCCCGCAAATGGCGCAGACTGGATCGGATGAACAGGCCATATCCTAGCGGGAGCCTGAAGAGACCATGTCATCTATTGGCCTAAAATGACAAAGGCTGATATCCTCGGTAGCGGATCTGAACTCCAAATTGGACTTGTTTGCCACTTGGGTCACTATTGTGGAGAAATCTATCGAAGGGATTCAACAGGAGGTGGGAGATGCAAAATGGCAAGTAGAATCAGCTGCTGCCACAACCACACTTCTGGTTAAAGAAAATCACCATATGCGGGTCAGGCTGGAAACTTTAGAAAACCAGGCCCGTGCCTCCCATGTCAGAATTCTGGGCCTGCCCGAGGGGATCAAGGGAGATCACCCTCTCATGTTCCTTCAAGAGTGGCTCAATTTAAAATTGCTACCGGAGGGCCAGAAGTTAAATATCCCATACCAAAAAGCCTATCGGATCACACCAAGGGGATACTGGAAGGATACGGAGAACCCCAGAACTTTACTCCTGGTTACAGATGGAATTGGCTCCAGGGACAGAATACTCCGATTGGCCCGGCAAGTAGGGCCAATTATGCAAGATGACCGAACCATCTACTTGTTCTCTGACTTGAGCTACGCAACTAGAATGCGGAGGAAAAAGTGTGACGGAGTGAGGAAGTTGTTAAGGGAAGCCTCCATCATCCATACTGTGGTGTTTCCAGCAAGACTACGTGTTGTGCACAAAGGTAAAGTCTGGGTCTTTTCAGATCCCAGTGAAGCAGGAACATGGGCCTCTCGTTTTGTTGCTGATCCTGGAAGGAAGCAAGGAGCGGAAGAATCAGATTCCGATGCAGAAGATTGAATTTAAAGAACTGTAATGTACAACAATGTTGAACATTGATTATTTCTGTTAATAGTTTTTGTATCTTAACCGGACTCGGTAACTGAGCAATAAGGTTTTTTCTGAAAATGTTTAGAACATCTTTTGGGGTTGTTGGGATCCGAATTATGGTTGAGTTACTTAACATATAGTGCTAAGGATAAATGGACATAGGGTGGTTACTCTTTGCCTTTTTCCCTTTAAACATATCTATATACAACATTCACTGTACGGAATTGCTGACCTGGGTTATTAACTAACTCTAATTTTGGACTTTTAGTTTAAAAGTATGACGCCATAAGCCCTCTGGTAGGGCCTGGATTTTCGGGACTTTTTGGACGTTAGCACATTAGGAAAGGTCATACTGCTCATGGGCTTAATCACGCAGTTCAAAATGTTTATGTAATTGAGGAGAAGATATATTTAATTACCCCTCCTTGTGGTATCACTATATCTAGGATGCATGTAATTCCTAAATATTAAGGGGAAATGCTATTCCCCAAAAGGATGTTACTTTTGTAAAATGGTCTGTCCTGGATATGAGAACCTATGTATGTACACATATATAAAAATTTAAAAATAAAGTTAAAAAAAAAAAGCAGCATATATGACAGGCCATAAATGTACAAACAAGTACCGGACAGATAAAGGAATTAATAAGAAGGGAAGGATGAGGGGCCGGGGGGGTCAAAAAAGGTCAAAAAAGAGACAACATGAAACAGTAACCAAAAGGCCAGCAGCAGTAATAGTCTTTAAAGATAACATTGCAGTGGCAATTCTTCGTTTAGTCCCAAGGGAGTCAGAGATTGAAGGGTATAAATCCAAAAGCAGTCTCACTGTGCAAGTTTTTTCTGGAGGTCACTACTTCTTTCATTTGTAACATGTTCTATCCTAGTAAACCATAGATTGGCAGGGGAGCCATGGCCTTTTTCTTCAAATTGTCTTGCAGTTGCATGAGTTGCCACTTTTTTTCCTATGGTTGATTTATGTTCGCTCACGCGTTCTTTAAGTTAGCGTCTTGTCTGGCCTACATATCCAAGGCCACATGGGCATGTGAGTAGATAAATCACAGATACAGTTGAGCAGCTGATAAATGAATCGATTGTATATTTCTTGCCTGACCGAGAATGTTTGAATGTAAGTGAGTCCACAGTATTACTGCAGTGGACACAGTGATAGTTGCCCTTTGGTGCATTTGGTAACCGTATCCTTTTTTGGAAGATCATGGTGCACACTGTGCACTAATTTTTCTGCCATGCCTGTAAGTAATATGTGGTTTTGCAAATCTGACCTCGTAAAATGCTCACCTTGAAGAACTTCCCAGTGTCTCTTTACTACATTAGCCACTTGGTTGGCTTCATTTAGTACGTAGTCACAAATGTGATCAGCTGTGCTTGTTCCACTTTAGTCTTAGGTGTAAGGAGGCTTTCTTCATCTGCATTGTTTGATCTGTATCCCTGCTAGGGCATTATGTAGCTCATATCCCTGTTGCAGAAATCTCCCTGCCATGATAGATGCCTGTTTGGTATATTCAAATCCACTACTGCAGATGTGCTTTGTTCTGAGCATCTGGCCCACTGGTATATTTTTGACCAGTGACATTTGGTGATTGCTTGTTTAATGCAGCAGACTATTCCGCTCCTTTCAAGACTATAGTGGAACAAGCACAGGCCAATCACATTTGACACTGGACAGTTCTTGGAGGTGATCCAGCATTTCATGAGGACAGATTTGCAAAACCATGTATTACTTACAGGCATGGCAGAAACATTAAAGATATCCTAGTGCAAAGTTTTGATCAATATCCTCCAAAAAGGAATGACTTCAGGTGACGTCACCTGACATGGCAGACTAGTCTCTCCAGAGCTCTCCCCGACTTGACCCTGATCTAGCATCATCGAGCAGTAAAAACTGGCCAGCACCAAGGAAAAATTGCGTCTGTACATCATAATGGCCAGTACTTGCAAAGGGCTAAAAAAATATGTGTCCACCGCAGGGGATAAGGAAACCTTGAGAAACCAAACGTCTCCATTAGTATGGACCACGAGGCCTGTAGCAGAATCGCCTCTCCAGCTCATAACTCCTCAGCACATTCAAGCTCCGAGGACAAGGAGGAAATCACTATTACTTCCAGACAACTCTGCCGGGAACTAAGGAGGTTGGGGAACAATATATCACAGTTTCAGCAGGAGCTGCTCGAGCTCAAAAAAGATCACAGCAAACAGCAGCAACAAATAACAAATTTGGAGCAGCATACTACTGAACTTACCAGTTTGGTGGATCTGCACAATGGAGCAATCCTCCAGCTCCACAACCAGGACATTTGACTCCAACAAAAAATAGAGGACCTAGAGAATTGGTCCAGAAAAATTAATATTAGAATCCACGGGATCCATGAGGGTACGGAATCAGGAGACATGGTGAAGTTTATGGAAAGCTTTCTCAGGGAGATGCTAAACCTGGATCCTGACTGTGCTATAAATATAATCCATGCTCACCACTTTCTGGGCCCTCATCCCTCCGACCCAAAGGACCGTCCCTGGTCGGTGATAATCACCTTCCTGGATTACAGAACTAAAACTGATATTCTACAAAGAACCTGGCAAAAGAAAAAAATCTTGTTTAGGGATACCTGCTTGTTTTTCGAGCATGACTATGCCCCCATTATAGTGGATCAAAGAAGGAAATTGCTGTCTATTTTGAAGTCACTAAGAGACAAGGGGGTTAGGGCTCGGCTCGATTACCTAGCGACTCTCAGGATCACTGCTGACTCTGGCACTCATCTCTTCCTGACTATTTTGGAAGCCAAAAATTTTTTACAACAATGGAACATTGAAGTTGACAACCTCCTTGATCCAGAGATCATTAAAGAACTCGATCACTGTCGCTGGTATACTGTTTGGAATTCAGCTGTAGTAAAAAAGTGGAGTGAGAGGACCAACCAGGCTCTTCTTAAGCTCCTAGATTTAATGGCAAGTACGTCGGAGTCCTCCCTGGAGTCACATGTGCTGCTCCCAAAAAGAAAGACTGCAGGAAAACGCAAGCACAAGGCCAAGAACACCACAAATAAACCAAACTCGTCCTCTGGCCCATCGGCTCCGAATACATGACTGACAAAAATAGACACAGAAATAAATATTTGTTTATTTGTGCCATGCAGCTAGGATGGGATCCCAAGTTCATTGGAAGGTGCGTTGGGCTATTGTATTGACAGTTAGCAAGGTGTTTCCCCTCCGGCCCTCCAAACTCTACCTACATGCTTGTTTTTCCCCGAACTGCAAATAAATGTCCTGGCTTTCCGTCATTTGGTTCTCCAGTCGGTTGGCAAAAATTACTTAACAGTCTCTTCTACACTCTACTTGCTTATTGCCCAACCGGAATTATATGTCCTACAACAGTGGAGTTACAATCCTCTCTCTTTTCTTTGAGACTGTGTCTGGAGGCCTGGTATTGGCCATTTATATCTTTGGCATTTTGGTTCAGCCCAGTCCTTCAGAATTTGGAACTTTTCCTTGACAAGAGAAATGAAATCATCATCAGAAGACTTTTTTTATACAGGACTGGGACATCTTTGAGCTTTTCTTGTGGAGGGCAGTATGACAGGAATGGAGTCACCTCTTTTTTTATTTTAACTCTCCTCCTTTTACCATACTTTCATTATTTCATACACTCACTCAGTGTAATGGTTGCTGGCCAGTTGTAATAATCATTTGCCCAATAGTAGAACATCTCTTGAACTAGGTTTACTTAAAGTTGATGTTTTTTTTTTTTATAATAGTTTTGTGATGGGGGGCACACAGCTTTGGGGCCCTTTCACCTGTCGGGTCTTGCTGAGGTCATACTGAAGGGGTGCCGGGGGGGGGATTGGGTCATTGAGGGGAGGGACTGGGTTTGTGAGTGTCCATGTTTTGGGAATGATGCTCCACCTCATTAGGGGGGACCCCAGTTGGGAGGCCCCAGACTAGGCATGATCTCTGAAAGTCCTTCCCCCATCCTCCAATACTAACGACAGGGGATGGAACAAAGTGGCACAATTGGAAGTATATCACTCAGCCTTTTATCAGGGTTAGCAGTGTTGAGTTTTGTCAGTACTTGATGGTTTTGGGTTTAATGTTCTGGTTCTGGTTATATGGTTGTTTATGTGCATTGCTCAGAGGAGGGGAAGAAAAGTGCATGATGCTCGTTCCCCTTATATGACAAGGGAAGGATTTTATAGATAATATTTTACATTTCTACCTAAAAGTGTATGCCGGAGTTGTTCATTGTAACAGACAATGTCAGAGGACTAAACAAACCCATTAAGCGGGTTAGAATCTTACAAGGGTTGGGTGGGTTGAGGGTTTCAGTGGCATTTTTGCAAGAGACCCATCTCTCGGAGGATGAGCACTGGAAGTTAAAGAGGTCCTGGGTGGTAGAGGTATACACGGCCCACTGGCCAGAACAGCCCCATAGGAGGGGTACCACAGTCCTGCTAAGACAAGATATTTCTCTTCGTGTCATTCAGTCTGATCTGGACCCCAGGGGCCGCTACGTGCAACTACAAACCATGCTATTTGACCTTAAGTGCATATTTTCAAATCTCTATGCCCCTAATGAGAGTAAGGAAAATCAGTTCTTTCTTAAATAGGTTATTTTACAGACTGTCTCAGATCCTAACGCATTATATGTAATTGGGGCAACTTTAATATGGTGATGTCCCCACGTAGGAACAAGTGTGGTGCTCATTCTCCGACAGAGGGCCCTGTCTTGGCTGGCTTCCTTAAACATCTGATGGGGGAGGCCGAGCTGATGGACACCTGGAGGGAGTTTCACCCATCTCTGGATGATTACACATTTTATTCTTCTAGGCACAACAGTTTTTCCCGCATAGACATGTTTTTCTTACCCAAGGAAAGGAGAGATGTTGCGAGAATGCAAAATTCTACCTATGACTTGGTTGGATCACTCTCCAATGTTACTAAGACTCTCTGACTCCCCCTCCCCACGCAATTTCACTTGGTGCATGAATGTCGGTCTGATGAATGATTCAAAGTTCAAGCAAGAAGTAGGAGAGGCCATACAGGAATTTCTTACACTTAACCCCAACACGGAAACATCCCCCTCGATTAGATGGGATGCCTTGAAGGCTTCAATAAGGGGGCTATCATTCGGCATAGTTCTCATCTGAAACAGCAACATCTACTTCACAAACAATGGCTTGAAGCCAAGCTTAAGGAAGCAGACTTCTGTTATAAATGACCATTACACCTGAAAGATAGGGTTTCTGGCTGAAAAAAAAAAAGAGCGCTAGAGTCCTTGTTGGCTCGCTAGGTTGATGGTCAACTGAAGAGAGCAGCCCAAAAATATTCTGAAGGTGGAAACAGGGCCAGAAAACTCCTAGCCCTGGCTCTAAGAAAACAGATAACATCAAGGGCAGTTCTCAGGATACAAGATCCAAGTGGGAGGCGGGGAGGAGTCTTTGTCTCAGACCCTTTAGAAATTTCAGCAGTATTTGCTGCCTTTTACACAGCTCTATACAACCAGGCTCTGATAGACCAACAAGAGGATAGGATGGATGATTTTCTCCATCAGATGGTGTTACCATCTCCCCAGGAAGATGATAGACTTTTACTGGAGGGGGCAATCACGGCCCAGGAAGTATTGGATAAAATTGACAATGGGGAAATCTTCTGGGCTGGACGGGCTCCCTTCGGAGCTCTACAAGTCATTCGCGGAAACTTTGTAGTCACTGTTACTTGCCTCTTTCCACCATATACAATCTGGGGGGAAACCCCGCTTTCATGGAGGTACGCCCAGATTGCTGTTTTGGTGAAGGAAGGAAAAAACCCAGATCTTTGTAGCTCCTATCATCCAATTGCCTTATTAAATGTAGACATGAAGATATTTACGGGTATTCTGGAGGACCGCCTGCAGCGGGTGGTTTGGAAAGTGGTGCACCCAGGCCAGGTGGGTTTTGTTGCAGGACGTTATCTCTCAGACAGCATCAGGAGATTGCTGAATATAGTCTCCTCCCAGGAGGGGAAGGGGGACTTTCAAATTGACATCTCCATGGACGCGGAAAAAGCATTCGACAGGGTTAATTGGCAGTTTCTTCAAAAAAACATGGAGAGGATGAAATTTCACCTTAAACTTTTTAAAAATCATTTCAAGTCTATACACCCTCTCCCATGCACAGGTCCGGGTTAATGGAGTTAATTTATGCAGATTCCCATTGAACGGGGGCACCCAACAGGGATGCCCCTTGTCCCCCTGCTGTTTGCGGTGTGTCTGGAGCCCCTAGATGCAGTGGTCCGCCAGGATACTGGTGTGGTGGGAGTCATGGTGGGGGGGCAGGGAACATAAAGTTGTTTTATATGCCCATGACTCCAATTTTTTTTCTGAGCTCCCCTGAAGCTTCGGTCCCTCGACTATTAACACTTCTGGAGCATTTTGGCGCTCTGTCAAGATATAAACTTAATTATGAAAAATCGGAAGCTCTTAGGGTAAGTGGAGAATTTCCCCCACACTTTAATTCCACATTTCCCTTTGTCTGGGCCAAAAATAATCAAATTCGATATTTGGGTGTTCAAATCAATGTGGACTATAAGAAATTTTTTGAGGATAAGTTTTGGGGAACAATGCAACAGTATTTATCTAGATGGTCATTAATGCCTTTATCTACAGTGGGCAAAATAGACTTGATAAAAATGAACCTGCTACCCCATTTCCTCTTTCTGTTTATTAACCTGACCATACCCATCCCTGTTTTGTATTGGCGCTCGATCAAAAGGGGTATTAATAAATTTATCTTGTGTGGGCACTGCCCATGCATCTCTCAAGAAATTCTTCATCTCCCCAGAGACCTGGGTGGTTTGGCAATGCCCCAATTGTGAGATTACTATTATGCGTGCCAGGTACAGGTGGTGTGTGCATGGGTTACCTGGCTGGTGGCATCTGGGTGGTACGAGATTGAGGGGGGGACTGTGTGGGTCTCCCTCTGCACCCATTGGCACTTACTGATACGGAAGATACCATCTCCTCCCTGACTCGCAACCCTTGGACTCAACACACCCGAGGATGCTGCGGCGTGTCAGGCGCTCTCTGGCCTCTGCAGTGACCCTGGGACCACTATCACTTATCTGGCATCATTCTTCTTTTCTCCCTCCCAAACTGGAGTCGGAATATGCCATCTGGGAAATCAAGGGTTTAATTCATTTTGCACAATTTGTTGAAGGGGGTGTTTGTATGTCCTTTCTACAAATGAAAACCAAATACAATCTTCAAGACGTGGACTTTCGTAGATACCTCCAGGTTCGACACTTTATCAAAGAGGCTGATCATGCATCCTCATTAGCCCGTCCGTTCAATCCCTGGGAAGAATTCATTCAGAAGGTCTTTACCTTAGAAACTAAAGTCAAACCCATTTCCCATCTTTATGGCCTCTTGAGGCCCTTGGAATTTAAACCCTTAGAAAAAATAAAAGTGGCCTGGGAAAACGAACTTTCAAGTCAGATACATTGGCACAATTGGCTCCGTAGGTTAAAAGCGGGTTGACAAGTAACATCCTCCCCCACATGGAGGAAGTTTTAGTGGAGGATCCTGGTGCGTTTCTTTAGGACTCTGGCCATAACCCAGCATTATAATACAACTAATACAGCGGATTGCTGGAGTGGATGCGAAGCTGTGGGATGCACTGGCATATTTTCTGGGGGCTCCCAAAGCTTGCCCAATTCTGGTCAGACGTGTGGACAGTGGTTCAGCAGGTCCTATCCTTATACATACCTAATAGTTTCATAAACTGGGTTTTGGGCTTCCCGGTCCTGGTTAATCTCCCTCCGTCCAATAGAAAACTTGCCTTTATTCTTTCTGCAGCCCCTCTGAAATGCATTATGGTACACTGGCTTAAAAAAGACCCCCCAGTTCTGTGGGAATGGGTGAACAGGGTCAATAATATCCTGGATCTGTAAACAATAATGGCCAGGCTGCAATTGCGGGAAGAGACTTTTAGAACTGTTTGGTACCCCTGGATTGCATGGGAAGCCAATTGGGACTCAGAAGATACTCCTTAAAACAGTAGGTACCCCTAACCGCCTTTTTTTGATACTATATAGAAGATTGGGACACTTCCCTCTCCCCGGCTACATGGACCTCAGTGTTCTCTGCAAAGTAGGGGTCCTCTCCTTTGCACACAACATTCGTCATCATTTAATACACACTCTCTTGAAAAGTATACTTTGCTAATAGCTTTACTTTTTCTTTCCCTTCTTAACTTTCAACCTTTGACAATATTCGATTTTGATTGATTAGTCAATAAAATTCATTAGCAGCGGGGTACTTAGCAATGCACTTTAGAAATTAACTAGTTATAAAAAATGTTGTTTGAATTGATTTATCTGGCCAGGTTTGAAAGGCCAATTTAGTAGAAAATTGGTTGTAATTATTTTGTTAATATATTCCATGCCTTTTGTGGCATCCAATGGTTTAGTGGACCTTCAACCGAATCTACATCGTACCAAACTTGTGGCTCCATAATTTTGTATGTTATGGTACTCACATTATTACAGAAACTGTCTTTTATGTACTTGTATTGGAAGGCTTGCTGAGTTATTTGGTTTAGTCACTGTATTAAGTCTGTGTTTTTTTTTTAATAAGCTCAAGTATTAAAAAAAAAAAAAATCCTCCAAAAAGGAAGTGGCTACCAAATGCGCCTAAGGGCAGCTACCGCTGCAGCCATTGTGGCCACTGCAGCAATACTGTGGACTCACATACATTCAAACATCCTCAGTCTGATAAAAAATATACAATCAATTTATCAATTGCTCAGCTGTGTCTGTAATTTATCTACTCACATGCCCATGTGGCCTTGGATACGTAGGCCAGACAAGATGCTAGCTTAAAGAATGTGTGGGCAAACATAACTCTACCGCAGGAAACAAAGTGGCAACTAATATGATGGCAAAAACTTTGAAGAAAAAGGCCATGGCTCCCCTGCCAATCTACCGTTTACAGGGACAGAACACGTCACAACTGGAAGGGGACGTGGTGACCTCCAGAAAAAACTTGCACAGTGAGACTGGTTTTGGATTTATACCCTTCAATCTCTGACGCCCTTGGGACTAAACAAAGAATTGCCACTGCAGTGTTATCTTTAAAGACTATTACTACTGCTGGCCTTTTGGCTGCTGTGTGTCATGTCTTCGTTTGACCTGCCCCCACCCCCGTCCTTCTCTTCTTGTTAATTCCTTTGTCTGTCTAGTACTTGTTTGTACTTTTATGGCGCCTGTCTTTTACACTGCTTTGTTTTTTAATATTTTTAATCACACTGCACTCTGTTTGTAGTGCAATAGACCCATCACCAAATTACTTTCCAGTAGAACTTTTTGTTTTTGTTTGAACACAGAAAGATAATTGATCTGTGGATTTATCCAACATTCTGTGACCTGCGTCAGATCATCAGGGTACCACCATGAATTCTTTAGTTGACCTTTTTTACTCAATAGCTCACTAGCCTTATACGACCCCTTAATGTTAAACTTAATAGCACTTTGATTTTATGTGCCTTTAATGCTTCCCTGTTGTGATTTAAAATTCCCCTGCCTTTACTTTTTGGGTTGCTTCGAACTCTAGACTGGACATGCTGATCCTCTGTGACTCGGCAGGCCACAGGGTGTTAAAGAAATACTGATGGCAAACTCACAGCCACTGAGTAAACATGTAATTTTACCCGTTGGGTTATTGTGGCATCTTAGATTTTCGTATCACAAGAACTGGGTTACATTATCCACAATATAAAGACAGTGACACAAAGACCAGGCAGGCTGTTTCTAGTGCTTAATAGCATTACAGCAAAAACAAACTGCATTACTAGATTGTCACTAAAGTTTTTTTTTGTTTTAAATAATGAAAAGGAATGTAAATGCACTTCTTGCAAAACATAAATGTACACTGTTTGCAGAGGTGAAGAAGTTTGGAAGGTACCAATTGCTCCATTTGTTTTCACCAGGGACCACATGCAGTGGACAGAGGCAGAGGAAGTAGCCGCTAGAGAACAGGCACTGGAAAACTCAAGTGTTAGGGTTCCACTGGAGGAACAAGGTAATGTGAAAAAGGGCAGTGGACTAAGGTGCATTATCCAAGGATTATATCTGAGTTGTTGTTCTCTTTTTTTATACATATGCTCAATATGTATTCTCCATTTAAAAACATTAGTACTTGTAGAGTTGCCTTTTCTCCCTTCTAATTTCCCCATAGTTTTTCCCTTTTATTCTAAAATCTTTCTGTTATTCTGCTTCCTTTGATTGGAACATCTGTAAACATCACTGTGTTCACTATGTCTATGCCTGCAGTTGTCATCACTGTAGCCATAGCTCCAAATGTGCCAGGACATTGCATTCTGTTTTTATCCGCTCATCTTAAGAAATATCTCAATGGGGGGGCTGGCTCATTGGTGCAGCAGCAGGGCAGATGCTTACGAATGCCAGTGACTTGGGTTTGGGAACGAGCCTAGGGTTGCTGCAGAGCTGGTCATGGTGGAGGAATGAGCACCCCAGAGGATGCGCACCTCCGGGGAAGAAGGGTTGTGCAGCCCACTGCATTAGTGCCACCTGGGTGACCACAAGTGGTGGTGATGCAGTTTTGGTGCCTGCAGCTCAAACAGGGAGGGGAACATGCTTGCATCAGTGTTTAAGGCTTATCTGCACCTGAAGACACGTGCCCACTCTCAGTTTGTGTATGATAAGTGGAAAAATGGTGCCTGTTGGGTAGATGACAATCTGCCTGCCTCCCACAACCAAATGGGGCACCTTTCTCCCTTCTCACATCTGGGAGGGCCTCAGGAAGATCTCAGCCATGGCGACTGGTTAAGTGGGTTCATTGCCACCATCCTGACCTCTGAGTAACTCCCATTTGCCCTCTGTGTCCTATCTCCAAGCTAGTTTCTTATCCATTTAGCTAAACTGTTCCCCACTTCCAGGTTTCCTAGCTTTTTCACCAGCCATATATGTGGCACAGCGTCGAAGACCTTACTTAAGGGCAAGTATAGGACATACACAGCCTGACCCCATCCACTGTCTGCATCACTGTGTTGAAAAAGTCGATGAGGTTTATTTGGCATACCTCCTTTTCACTGAGTCATGCTGCCAAATATCCTATAATCTCTGCCTCTTGAGGAACTGCAGAAAAACATTCCTTGATTTTTTTTATTTTAACTTTTTTTTAATCAGTTCTAATTTTGTTCTTGTCGTAGTAGCTGGTATGTGAGAGAGGTCTCAGCCCTGGACGCCTTTCTGTTTCACCCCCATGCTGTCGCCAGGACTAATGGAACTCTGGGAGACCATGACTTAACCCCCATGGTGGGACTTCCCCATCCGGGACCTAAGGGGTGGTGAATTTAGATGCTAATCTGGAGTCCGGCATCCTGGAGGGGGCTGGGGTGGTGCTTGCTAGGCTCCTAGTGTCATCCTGTTTCAGATACAGGGGTTTTCAAGCTTTGTTCCCACTAGGGAACGTGGATGTGAAATGATGTCAGTGCAGTCTCACACATGCTTCACAGACATCTGCCATTGTCCCCTTCTTCTGTCTGTGAGGTTTCAGCCTGTGTTCTCCCAGCCTTTGCTGGGAGTCACTGTAGTGCTGAGTGCCCCGGAGGAGACAAGCTGTCCATGGGACTCTCAGCCTACCCCCACCAGCCTTCTTTCGCTCCGGGCTCATTCCTGAACCCGGGCTGTCAGCTTTGCAAGCGGTACTTCTACCGCTGCACCAGTAGGCCAGCCCTAACATTCCTGGATAATTATCTCAGTATATTCTCTCCTCTTGTCATCATTTTGTTCACTCTTTTCTGAACCTTGTCCAGTATGTTGATATTTTCATGAAACGGATTTGCAGTAACCCTGTGGGAATCTTTAAAATTTGAACATAAAATTGCCCAGCTCTATAAATCCGGTAAGGCTAGCAAGTACTTTTGGCATGTTTGGTATCAAAACTTACAAACCTCTGATTTCACCAAAAGAAACTTGTATATTTGCCAGGCAAGTCAGCAGTGGCGGCTCTACACCAGGGCCCACCAGGGCACGTGCCCTGGTAAAAAAGTGCTGTGCCCCAGTTGGTGCCCCATATGGTGCAGAGATTCCCCCATAGTAACAATATACAAGTGCCCTGGCTACCATCTGTTGTGCCCCGACTGTGCCCTGGTAACCATTTGTGGCTAGAGCCGCTGCTGCAAGTCAGGGTTCATATTGACAAATTACACACAAACCCTGCTCACCCAAACCATTGTTAGTTCTTTAAAGAGCAACACTCTGTTATGATAAGACGCTTAAAACACTAGATTGACACCAATTATGTTTTAACTTGTTTTCTAGTTTGTTTGTTTTTTTTTATTTACTTTCTCCTGCTGTTGGTCTACTAAATATTGTAGATAATGCAACTATTATTTCACTGAATCTTTCAAAATGTATCTGACTCTCCCCTGCTAACCACACATTTGCTGTTTGTGACATCTCAGTCTGGTGTCAAGGTGAGCAATATGATGTCACAAACAAAGACACTGTGAGGTTAATAGGGGAGAGGCAAATGTTTCCAAGTGTTTTCTCTACAGACATTTTAGATGGACTACCAAGAAGTGCTGTAAATCTTGGAAAGGAACATTGAAAATGAAATAATGTATTCTGTAGTAAATTGTAACAGCTGAAACCTCTTATTTATGAAAGTACATGCTAAAGTGCAGAGTTGCTCTTTAAAACATGATTCTGGAGAATCCATGTTCATTAAGATTCTTTTTTTTCCAGCAAAAATGGAATGGAATTGTGTTTTATATAATGCCTTTTATGTAAATTGTATCTCATAGTGCTTTACAATTCAGAAACAGGAGAGGAGAGGAGAGAACATTGCTGCTGAGATTGCCTGACTGTGGAAAGTTTTAAAAACAGCTAAAGACTTTCCTTTTTACCCAAGCATTTGCTGGGACGTAATAAGTGGGTGTTAACTATGACTGCTGTATTTATTGCCTTGTGTAGTGTGTTTTGAAGTGTTTTTGAATTATTGTGAAAGCGCCCTGAGCTTGGGAAGGGCACTTGGAAGAAATAAATTTTACTTACTTACTTAGAGTACAGTGAGATTTAAAGAGCTAGTGTACTGCCTAAAATTAATATTGACTTTCCAAAGCAGTGAACTATTACTTCTTATAGCTGAAGTAGTTTTTGTTTTCGTTTTTGCTGATTAGAAGATCTTTGAGGCTATGTCTTCTATTAGGCCACACCTTTGGAACAATACCCGCATCAGCGCAAGGACCACACAGAAGGTTGTGCTACTTAGGGCTGCCCATGATGATGTCATGTGTTAGTGTTTATTTAAATATGGGTGGCCCCATCTCTCCTCAGTTCTTTTCCCACCGATCATCCTTGTCAGACCTGCTGAAGGAAACATCATCCACTAGCCATTGCCATTTATCATTTATTATACAAGGCCCTGTCCACACTATGCCTCTGTAACGTTACAGAGGGCTCAAACCGTTACCGCAATGGTTTGTGTTTACATCTGTAACATTACAGAAGGCGTTTTCGTAACCGTTGTTGAAACCACTTATGAGGTGGTTTGAACAACGGTTACGAAAACGGTTGTGCCCCTGTAACGTTACCAGCCATAGTGTGGACGCGTGAGCGTGTAGCTCCAGTATTCCCCCAGTGCAGCACAAACTGCATTGTGGGATAGGGTGCAGCTGTAACGTTACAGGGCACCCACAGTGTGGACGAGCTGTAATGGTTCCAAACCGTTATCAAGACTGTTTGCCGGCAGTGTGGACACACTGTAACGGTTCCGGTCTGTAACAGTTTGGAACCGTTACAGACTGTAAGTGGTGTAGTGTGGACAGGGCCTAAGTGCATTTTTTTCATCTCTGCATGCCGACAAAAGGTTTATTTTGGTATTGTAAGTGTGGAGATGAAATCTACGAGGAAGACACCAATGAAGTCTGTGTGCATTGTTTGGGCCTGTCTCACAACATGAGGACTTGCGAGATTTGCCAGAGCTTCAGTCAGCCTACAAAGCAACACTGCAAGAAAGCTCTAGAAAATGTCCTTCTCTTTAAAACATAAACTGCCATTGGAGAAAATCAGGGCCCAGCACTGGTGTCTCCTTCTACATTGGTTGAGAAACGGACACCGAAATAGAAGGACAGGGACAAAGAAAGATTGACATCGAGGCCATCCTCGTCATCAGGACACAAACACAAATACAGGGATAAAGAAAGATCTTCATTGACAATGTCCAGGTCACCAGCAAGACAAGGTAAATCACTCACGTCATCGTCATTTCCGGCAGCGTTGACGACAGCCTCCCCCCCAATCATTGATGAGACACCAAGGTTGGGGCTTGGCTTAGGTGCAGCCATACCTACTGTGGGCAGTACAACACTGTCATCGTCAGGCCAAGGCCTGTCATCAATACAAGTAGTCATGGCTCCTATCCAGGGCATCGTCGACTCTGAAGCTATGCTGGTGTCGTTTTCAGAAATGATATAACACATACTGGCTGGATCAGGCCGTACTGTCGATGGGGCCTGTGGACACTCAACCACTATTGACATTGGCTACCAGCACATTGCAGGTTTCTGCCAGTCAGCCTCCACCAGTGTTGCCTGTGCACTTGGGCTCCCGTCATCGACAGAGACATTGACAGTGAGACAAAATACAATCCTGACCTCATGGTTTTAGAGGAGGAATATGGAGGAGAATAGTATGTGGTGCGCCATTCTAGTTCTACCCTCACATCCTACAGGAAGGGACTCAGTGGTCTGTACACCGAGATCTCTTTCTGAGGATCCCACTGTTCAAGCTATGATGCTGCAAATGCAAGCTGCTATGGTCTTTTCTGTGGAATAGGAGGATTCCACAAAGAAGAACCTGATGGAATTCCTGGAGGTAGCAATCTCTCCCTCCATAATCATTCCACCTCTATATCCTGCATTAGAGATTGCTACCTTTGCTGCATGGTACAGACCTAACACACTGTCTGCAGTGCCTAGAAAGGCTGATAAGCAATATCCTGCTCCATCTGCTAAGCCTTATTTATGCTACCAACCAGAAACTGGCTCTGTAGTCATCATCATGGCAGCTCATGATAGATCTAGGGCCCCTAGACATATGAGTACCCTGCCTTTAGATAAAGAATCTAGGTGGCTGGATGTGATGGGCAAGCCTACTTGTGGTTCTGCCTCACTGGGCTTTAGGATTGCATATTATCAGGCCCATATGATTAAACATAGGAATAGCTTGTGACAAGCTGCCAAGACTGCAGCTCAGACTTTGCCTAAAGGCTTGGCCAAGAATGAGTTGATTAAAACTTTAACTCTGGATGCTGAGGTCAGAAAACATTTGCTTAGCTCAGCATATGATGTCTCAGATGCCGCTGTCAGAGCTGCAGCTTGTGGCATTTGTATGAGAAGAGATTCTGGGCTCAGAGTAGCAGTATTTGGTGCAGCAGGCTGTTTTGAATGTGCCCCTTTTAGAGAGGCAGAATCATTTGTTTATGATGTTGAAGAAGCCCTTAGAGGCTGTGAGACATCCAAGATGTCTCTGAGGTCTGTAAAGTCTCTGTATCCAACTCCTGGCAGGGGTCATGGGAGGGATCCTATCGTCAGCTTGCTGCCATAGGCGGCCATGGTTTCTGCCCACAGAGCAAGCTAAGGGAGCTGGTCCCCTGACAGGTTCCCTCCCCCCAGGTGCCCATACAAAAGCACCCAGAGCAGGTGCCAGTGGCAATGCCCCCACCAGCTTAGCCCGCCTCGGACCTGGACCTGTGCTCACCTCCACGTACGCCTTCAGGGGTGGTTGTGGGGGGAAGACTCTCCCTGTATCTGGAACATTTGAGGGAGATTACAACAGACAAGGGGGTCCTGGAGATAATTGCAAAGGGGCATGCTCTGGAGCTAACAGACACCCCTCCAGATCATTCTCCTCCTCCTCCTCCTCCTTCCTGTTATCCTCCAAGACATCTGTCCCTTCTGCAGGATGAAGGGCAGTCATTAATACAAAAATGCACCATAGAACTAGTTCCTCCACAGCAGGGGAACAAAAGGTCCTGTTCCAGATACTTCCTAGTCCCAAAGCCCTCACTGTCGCTGTCCAGAGCTCCATCATATCCATCATTGATTATGGCATTATCACTTATGGCTCTGCTACAACCACTGCACTCAAACGTGTATCCACCGCCCTCAACAAGGCCTGTCGACTTGTCACTGGCTCCCAACGCCTAACTCACACCTGTGACCTCTATTCTCAAACTGGATGGTTGAATCTTGCCAATCGAATAAAACACCAAACTTGTATTACTACTAAGAAAATCTTGCTGGGCCTTGCCCCCCACTGGAGTCTGTGCCCTCATACAACCAAGAATCCACACCCAACATACCAGGGGATCGAAACCTCAGCTTCTGCAAGTCCCGCATTGCCGCACAACACAAGGCCAAAGATCCTTTGCTTACCGGGCCACTAGTTGGTACAACAGTCTTCCCAGCGACATCTCATCTTCACTATAGCTCAGCACTTTTAAGACTCGTCTCCGCCTAACACTGACTGCCTCCAACCTCTGTGACTGTTGTGGCTAAGCATATCTTTTGGTTCCATAGCTGAAGTTGCCCTTTTGGACCCACATCTACTCCTGCACTTTGCCAGCACCCCCTTCCTATCTTTACCTCCCCTGCTGGCCCATGACAAATGCCACCCGGCTGCACTACCTCTGTTCTTGTCCACCTTCCACCTCTCCTCTCTCTGTCCCCCCCAACCTACCTCCCCTTCTCTCCCATCCACTTAGTCTCCCTGATTTCACCCTCCTCCTTTCCCTTTCCCTTCCCCAAAGTTTCACCTTATTGTTCTTTTTTCATCTACAAGACTATGTGTTTTTTTTTTTTTTTTTTTTATAAACTGTTATCTTTGCTTATGATTGTCTCAATTGTACCAATGACATGGAACCTTTGTAAAAGAGCCTTGGCTCAAAGGTATTTGTAATCCTAGAACAAATAAATAAAAAATTAAAAAGTGGACCTGTGGGTCTTTGATAGCTCTTAGGGACCTCAGCTTCTACGTAGAGTGCAAGACGTTTCAAATTGTATCTCTGCAAGCTCTCATTCCCCTTCTATAACAAGAGAACTGGCTTTGTTCTCTGGATATAAAGGATGCTTACCTTCATGTTTAGATCAGGAAAGCTTACAGGAAATACCTCTGCCTTGTGCTTGAGGGGGAACATTATCAGTTCAGAGTATTGCTCTTTGGCCTGTCCTCTGCACCACAGATCTTTACCAAATGCTGGCACTAGTGGCAGCAGTTCTTCGCAGGGAAGGCCTGTATGTGTTCTCCTGTCTGGACGTCTGGCTGCTGAAAGCCAGCTCCAGGCAAGTCTTACAACATGCTCTGTCGTGGACATTTCAGTTGTTCGACAACTTGAGGTTCACAGTGAATGTGCTTAAGTTGGTGATGAATCCTTGCCAGAGACTGCAGTATATAGGAGTAGTCTTGAACATAGAAAATGGATGTGCTTTCCTGCCTCAGGACAGAGCAGACAACCTGATTGCTCAAGCACAGTTAATTTTATTTTATTTTTATTTTTATTTAGTTTTTGTTAACCGGGTAGGTGCACTAGCCATAAAATGACTATTTTCAGGCACGACCCGGGAGAGTACAACAAAAAGAGAACAGTTGAACAACAGCAACATGGGTACAATAATACAAATAGAGGAACAGTACAGCAGTGCTACTAAAATACAATGGGTAGAAACAACAAAAAATAATGGCAAGCATTATATAGATAATGGCAGTAAGATATATAATAAGTGCAGAAACCAAGGACCCGACCTGTGGAGTGAAAGGGTTAATAAGATAGTAAGGTTATGTAGAGAGGAATGTGAGGAATGTTCAAACATAACAAGAAAGACTGACAGAAGGAAGGTCAGGGGTGGTAATTGGCAAAACAACAGTGGATGGTCATACACGGAAGCTGCTATGTCTCTGCAATAACAATGCTATGTCTCCTGGGGCTTATGGCTGCAGCCATTGTGACAGTGCCACTGGCCTAATTACATATGAGGATTCCCCAGTGGACACTGAAGGTCCAATGGGATCAGCTGAAGGAAGATCTGGACCAAATGGTTCTTGGCACATTCCCACTTAACAGAGCACTGTTGTGGTGGATGGATCGCGAAAACCTGTTAAAAAGCATTCCATTCCTTGTACCAGCTCCTGTACAGATCCTCACAATGGATGCCTCAGAGGTTGTGGACCAAGGTAGAGCCTAAGTTACACTTAAAAGTTCTCACCTCTGATATGTCCAGATCCGGGTGGGGGGCACACCTGGGATCTATCAAACGCAAGGTTCTTGGACCCAGGTGGAAACCAAATTGTATATAAACATCCAAAATGCATGAGTGGGAACTGCTGACCTTGGTGGTCGATGACCTGTTCACAAGATGGGCTCATCCAGAGTTGGACCTTTTTACGTCCCGACGCAATGTAAAACTGCCATGTTTTTGCTCGCTTGATCCAGGGCCTGGAGTTTTCTGGCAAGATACGTTGTCCCTCTCTTGGAAAGGGAAATTCCTAAGACAAAGAACCTCTGTGCACAAACACTGAGGCAAGGGTTACCCCAAAGGGCATTTGGCTGGGAAGCCAAGTTTCAAGAAAATCCAAAATCACACATGCCCCCACAATGCAAATTACCACAGAATGTTATGCTGGTCCAACTTTAAGCAGAATTGCATGGTGCCGAAAGGCCTCTCACACAGTTTGCAAAGGGTTCTACCAAGACTCATCAGTATGCCTTGTCTGTTTGACACCCCAGTGGAATGGACCAGCTACCCTTAAGGCAGTGTGCCTTGGATAAATTGTGGTGAACCCATTAAAATAAAAAAACTATTTAAAAGACAAAGAACCTCTGTGCACAAACACTGAGGCAAGGGTTACCCCAAAGGGCATTTGGCTGGGAAGCCAAGTTTCAAAAAAATACAAAATCACACATGCCTCCACAATGCAAAGCATCATGGGCTGCATGCAAATCACACATATGCAGCCCGCGATGCTGCCACCGAAACATATTGGCATTTTCTGAAACAGCTGACAAATACTGAGCAACCTGCTCGTAATGAGCTGACGTTCTCAATTTTAATGGGTTCACCAGATATCACACATTGCCTTAAGGTACTGGTCAGCCAATCAACGAACGGCATACTGATGAGTCTCGTGAGACAAAACACGGCCATGTCTGTGTTGGCACCTTGCCAAACTGTGGAGAGGCCTTTCGGCACCATGCATCTGCTAAAAGATGGACAACATAACATTGCTATCTGTGATTACATATGCAACCCATGATGCTTTGCATTGTGGGGGCATGTGTGATTTTGATTTTCTTGAAACTTGGCTTCCCAGCCAAATGCCCTTTGGGTAACCCTTGCCTCAGTGTTTGTGCACAGAGGTTCTTTGTCTTTTAAATAGTTTTTATTTTAATGGGTTCACCACAAATATCAAGGCACACTGCCTTAAGGGTAGCTGGTCCATTCCACTGGGGTGTCAAACAGACGAGGCATACTGATGAGTCCTGGTAGGATGAAACACGTGTCTATGTCTTCTGTTAGCACCCTTTGCAAACTGTGTGAGAGGCCTTTAGGCGCCATGCAATTCTGCTTAAAGTTGGACCAGCATAACATTCTGTGGTGATTTGCATATGCAGCCCATGATGCTTTGCATTGTGGGGGCATGTGTGATTTTGGAAATTCCTATGTGCATTTCCTCCAGTTCTGCTAATACAGAGTGTGCTAATCAAACTGCAGATGGAGAATGCTAGTCTTGTCCTCATTGCTCTGTTTTGGCCTTGCCAGATATTATTTATTTTTTTTATTTTATTTTATTTAGTTTTTGTTGACTGGGTAAGTGCACTAGACAGATTCTGCCTATTTTTAGGCATGATCCGAGAAGGGGGATACAGATGAATGCCAGCTGACCTTGAACCAGATTAAGCTGTTGGTGGTATTTTTAGTGAATGGGGGGAAATTTGGCCAGGACATCGGGGAAATTCCCCTTCTCATTGGTAGTGGGTGCTGTGACTGGTGCTGAGATGGCCAGTCTTCCTGAGCTTGTGCTGGAGCAGGACGTTCAGGTGGCCCAGGAGCAGGTCTCCTCCTCAGCCCTCTTTCATTAGAGACCATGATGGAAGTTGAACAAGGAAATGGAGGAAACCTGTGTGTTGGTGGTGGAGGTATCAAGCAGCGGCCTGATGTGAATTTGGCAGAAGGCATGGAAATAGAACACTGCGGTGGGGATGCAGTGAATAAACAGACAGCAGAGGATATCAGCAAGTTAATGAAAGCAGAAGGGCATTGGTTCCTTGAACAAAGGAACCGTTTTGAGAAAGTCTTACAGCTACAGAATGAATCTGTGGTTACAACAGAGCAGGGTTGCCAGTGGAAGGGAGACAAGGTGGTGATACCGGAAGAAGAGGTGGAGAAAGGCAGCAAGGCCACGGATGAGGTACACATGGAATCTGAAGACAGAGGGAGCTCTCCAAGGGTGCAGGTAACTAATGTTATGGTGGCAGATGAATCAGATGAGAACCGTGGTACAAACGTTACTGTAGTGGAAAATTCAGTTACTGAGGAAGATTTGGTGAATGAGGAGGACAAGTCAAAAAAGGAAGGCGCTTTACTGAATATAGGGCATGCAAAAGAACCCAGTGTACTGGGAAAAAAGCAGATTGTGTTTAATAAAGGGGTCTCTCCTGGGGGAACAGGGAGGAAATTTACTGCTAAGGAAAGCAAAGGGAAAGGAAGAAGAGGGCGACGAATGAGTATAGATGTTGGGCAATCGACTTTAGACCCCCCTTTTAGTGATCAGAGGGAGCAAGTTGCGGAGCCGTCCTCAGCACCAGATGGGTGGGTTGTGAAGGCCCTGGAGGCAGCAGGTTGGGATGCAAATCTCCCCAAATCTTTGGGGGGAAAGGAGGTTCCTGATATAGTAGGAAAAGAATCTGAAAATCTGGAAAAACTTACATCAGTATCCCCTGTGTCCCAAATCACTTCTGGGCAGAAAAGTGTGGTAGAAGGAGGGGAAGTGAATCTAGACTTTGAATCTAATCTAGCTTTAAATAGTATTATACAGCTTGAAGGGGAGCTCCTTCCGGAAAAGGTTTTAGAGGCTATAGCCCCCCCTTACTCCACCTCTGATAGAGGGGAGTGACACCCCTCTTGAATAGAGACAAAACTCTACTCTTGAAGATAGGGATGAGATAGTAACACAGAAGGAGGTAACAGAGCTGAGACAGCTACCCCCTTCAGTATGGAATACAAACGTAAGGGAAAGATTATTCCCGAATAATGTGAGGAATGCCTCTGAACCGGCCACTAGACGGAATGCAGTTTGCCTCAAATATAGAGGTGATATGGCTGACATACCAGACAGGCTCTTTGTTGGGAGAGCCTTGCTAAAAAATAGTATGAAGTATTATGTATACGAGATATATGCATTACTACACATGCCATGAGACTCTTTATTTGACATTAGTTTGAAGCACCCTGCAGGAATGGAAAGGTTCTGGAAACAGTACCAAATGCTCAGAAACACACCTTTGTGGAAATCTTTCTTGGCTATCTCCCTAACCAAACCCATGTTCAAAAAAATAACAGTTCTCTTCAGAAATGAGGGAGTAAATATAGTGGACATAATGTATTGATTGAAACAGCATTGTACAATTAATGGGTATCCAGAACCCATTATGGATGAGGAACATCTGTGGACAGGGGGCTGGAAATATAAGATCACCCTAAAGCTGGAAAATGGAGTAACAAAACATCTTCTGAACTGTTTTTTGGGGGGTGGGACAGAGGGGTGATTTTTTTGCTCAGGTCGGCCGCGAGCCTGCTACAAGTATGGGGATATAGGGCATCTCAGTAATGCTTGCAATAAGCTAAAGTGTGGGCTTTGGGGAGAAGTGGGATATATAGGTGCTCAATGTCAACAGCTGTTAAAACACAATCTGTGTGACAAACATGGACGCACATTCCAGAACTGTTCATGGGCTTCACACGACAGTCTGGATCAAGCTCTGCATGCAGAGCAAGATGTTTATGTAGCTACGGCCCAAAAAGAAAAAATGAAAATGCATGAGTTGATGATGCAGATAAATTCAGGAGATCCCAAGCCACAGAGAGTGGCACAGCTCAGAATGGAAACTCCTGAGCAGAAGATAGGGGAGCAACTGCCTAAACCCCGCCCCATGGGAACAGGAACTGGAAAATAGGCCATGCAGCCAGCGAGGAGTGCACAGGAGGTGGTTGAGGTACAGTCATGTGTGGATAATGTGCAGGTACCTCCCCCCACCCCCACAGAAGAGGTCATAGAATCTTCTGTAGAGAAAGTACCCAATCCAGGGGGACAGAATCCTATGAGCAACATGCCACCTCCAGAAACCATAAATGACACTGCTTTTCAGAGAGTAACAAGGTCAAAGGCTGCAAAAAAACTTACAGAACCTCAAACTGTGAACTTAGAAACTGACTACGTACTTGTAAGAAACCCTTATGATGTACTAATGGATCTAGAGGAAGAAGATGTGGGGTGGGGGGGGGTGAGTCGGATATATCATCAGTTTTCTCTCTACAATCTGACATTTTATACTGGAACCGGTGTTAGGAGACAAACCTAAGCCAAGAAAAAGGAAAAAGCAAAAGTGAAATATATGTCTTGTAGGATTTAAGTGTGCTTATAACTCTCTACATGGGTTGGGGAATTACTTTAATTACTGCAAATATGAACAGCATTAAAGCCCAGAAAAAAAGGAGTATCACCTTTGCTAGTCTGAAGTCAGGAAAGGGATAGGTATTTTTCTTGCAGGATACCAGGCTACATACCTTACCAGAAACAGTAGAAGCACAAAGAGATTGGAGGTGGGTTCCCTCCTTGTGGTCAATAGGAGAGGAACAATGCACGGGTTTAGGGATCATGTTTGCGGGAATTGAAGTGACTGTGTTGAAGGTTATAAATGTAAGTCCTGGTAGAGCCTTACTTAAGGATGTTATCCTGCATAATATATCCTATAGACTAATCAATATCAATGTGCCCCAGTCAAAGGCTGAAAGGTCTTCCTTATTTAAAGAAATTGCTCCCTTTTTACTCACCACCAAATTAATTTTATTTATTTTTATTTATTTGTTTATTTTATTCTAGGATTACAAATACCTTTGAGCCAGGGCTCTCTTACAAAGGTTCCACGTCAATTAAGGAAACAATACAAACTTGACAAACTTTGAAATAGGCAATTCAAGCAGTTGAATACAAACATTTGTGGGGGAAGTAGGTACAGGACAGAAATTTGTATAAATGATGCAGTGCATGGGATTCTAAGCAGTCTCAAGCAGTTGAATACAGACAGTTGAGGGAAGGAAAGGTACCAGGGCATGGCAAGGGTTAACAGGGAAAGTTGAAGGATTGAGGGGACAACAGAACAGAGGAGCAGCTGAGGGCATTGTCAGGCTTCGAGAAAGTGCTAAAGCCAGGGAGGGGAAGGGAAGGGTGTGAGGGACAGGGAGAGGTAAGTGCTAGAGGAGATAGCAGATTAGGAGTGACAGTCACAGGAGCTGGAGGCAGAGAGGTGGAGGCGAAGGTTGGTTTCGAACTGGCCAAGCCTTTGCAGCGAGGTGATGTCTTTGTTGAGTCCATTAAACCAGGAGGGTGTACAGTGAGCAAAGGACCTTCGTCCCTGTGAGATGTAGCACCGAGGGATGTGCAGAATTTGATTTTCAGAATCCCTGGTGGGGCAGGGGATGCATTCTGCACGTAGGAGGGCTTCGACTCCTGGGGGTGCAAGGCCTAATGTGATCTTCTTGGCCATTAAGCAGGTATGGTACTTAATACGGTTGGATAGTTGGAGCCAACCTGTTTGGGCGTAGAGTGCACATGTGTAGGTGAGATGGTGGGATCCTGTAATGAGACGGCAGGCTTTGTTTAGGGCCAAGGATAGGCACCTAAGGGCTGTGTCAGTAGCAGAGCCCTGGACAACCAGCCCATAATTGATTAGTGAGACCACAGAGCTCTGCACAGCTATCCTTAAGGCATCTGAGATAAGACATTGCCTGTGCCTGTAGAGAAGACCAATGCGTTTGTTAACAGCTTTGGAAACAGTGTCAGTGTGGATGCCATAGGATAGGTGGCTGTCGAGAGTGATTCCAAGATATTTAAAGGAGTGTACTTGGTCTAGGACAGCACCATGGCAGTTTGCAATTGCGATGGGTTGAGACCTATGCTTGTTGCGGGAGCAGCAGAAAAGCATCGACTTTGTTTTCTTGTAGTTGAGTACCAGCTTTTGTCTGTTAAACCATTTTTCAACGGAGGTGAAACCATCTGGAGCTTTTCTTGAAGTAGGAGGGGGTCATGATGAGTGGCGTGGATGACTGCGTCATTCACATAAAGCAGGATTTGTTCAGAACAGATGGAAGATTGTTCAAAAAAAGGCTGAAAAGGAGTGGCCCGAGAATGGATCCCTGTGGGACTCCTGAACGGACGGGTCTAGCCTCGGAGAGGATGTGAGCGATTTTCACCTTTTGTGAGCGGTTTTCCAGGTAACTCTTAAACCAGGATGTAGCCTCTAGGGAAAGCCCAGCATTTTGAAGCACTGTGATGAGTAGTTGGTGATGGACAGTGTCAAAAGCCTTAGACAGGTCAATGAAGACTGAACCAGTTAGTTGATTATTGTCATGGGAGTTGTGGATTGCTCCTGTAAATTCTAGGAGGGCCAGTGTAGTGCTGTGGCCTTTTCTGAAACTGAGCTGATGCTTACAAAGGATGTCGTGCTTAGCCAAGTATTCCATCAGTTGATCAGAGACTAATTGCTCACAGGTCTTGGGGTGGGGGGGGTAGTATGGATATAGGCCTATAGTTCCTATGATGGGCCTTGTCCCCACTTTTGTGGACTGGCATAATGGTGGCGGATTTCCATCTGTCGGGGAACTGGTCGAGGGTGAGGGAGAGGTTGAAAATACGAGTAAGCAGAGATAGCACTTCGTCTAGCGTAAGGGACAGTAGTTTAAGGTTGAGTGTGTCCCCGCTGGTTCTAGATCCTGTGATTGCTTTGCTGACATATTTGTGCACTTCATGCCTCCTGACTGCTTTGAATTAAAAAGGCGGTCGAGTTATGGAGGGGGGGGTGGGTTGGTGATTGGGGGTGCAGCAGAGGGTTCTGCATCAAAGAAGTAATGCGGGAGCACACTACTGAGGTCCGAGAATGCGTTGTTAAATGTGTTTGCTATGGTGGCTGGGTCCAGAGTTATACTCCCATTCATTTCCAACATCGTAGGTGACGTTTTGGGCAATTTCCGTGCAACTTCTTTAAGATTATTCCAGAAGGACTTCTCTTTACCCCAGGTGTTAGTGAGAGCACCTTTGTAGTAGTTACTTTTCTTCAGGCGTATTGCTTTAGTGCAGTCATTTCTAGCATGTTTGTAGTTTTGTATATCTACTTGCCTACCTGTGTCCCGAGCCTGAGCCCAGAGGTGATCCCTAGATTTCATCAGTGCTAGGAGCTCCCCTGAGAGCCAAGGGTTGCAAAGTCCTTTGACTTTCCTCTTTTTGTAGGGGGCGTAGGAGTCACAGGCAGCATTGAAGGTGCTGATGAAGAAGTCTAGTGCAGAGTTGACATCTGATGCTAGGAAAATAGGGGACGAGTCCTGTTGTCTAAGGTGGGATTTGAGGTGCTTCAATTGGCCACATGGGAGGATTCTGCTTGAAATTAGTTTGGGCGGTGGGAGGCTGAATTTATTTGACCCTTCACAGGTGACTGGGGAGTGGTCACTTAACGAGTCAGGTAGGATGGAGATTTTTGAGATGCGAGATGGTTGGTTAGTCAGGATCCAGTCCAGAAAGGAGCAGGTGCCAGTCTTGTGGTTGTGCCTAGTGGGGTTGGCGACTAGCTGGGTGAGGTCGACGGCTGAGATAGCATCCTTAAAGCCATTTGCATCAGACCCAAGTCAATTAATGTAAAAATCACCCATAAGGATTGTCATGGAGCCTGGGAGTTGTGAGCGGATAAAGTCCAGGACGTGGGTTGAGACCTTTATCTTATTCCTTAGGAGAGATGTAGACAGCAGTGATAGTCAGCACCCTGTTGTAGGCCCCGGGTAGAATTCTGATAGGTAGAATCTGGACAGTTGAGACCGAGGCAGAGGGTTGAACAGGGTACCCTAGGAGAGCGTCTATGAGGTAGATAGCACAGCCACCACCTCTTTTAGAGGTCCTGTCAAGTCTGAAGACGTTATATCCAGGTAGGGCAATTGCACTGTCTGGAATTTTAGGAGTGAGCCAGGGTTTGACAACCACAAGAATGTCTGGGTTGTGTAGGTGGGTAAATAAATGCAGGGCATCGAGTTTTGGTAGGAGGCTACAGACGAGTGCTGAAAAGGTGAGTGCCCCAGAGTGACACTGTCGGTGGTCATTGCCTGGAATTGAGGGGCCAGGGTTTGGGTGTATATTGCCTGATAGTATTAGTAGTAGAAGAAGCAGGAGTTTCAGGGTGCACCAACGTAGATTTTTGAGGGAGAATTTCTTCATCTGCCTCTTACAGGAATGAAAATTCCATTGTAGATTCTGATCCCAGAGAGAGGCAATGTGAGCCAGTGGCGGGAATGGGAAGAGGCGAACGTAAATCACCTTGCCATGATACCAGGAGTGATACCAGCTTGTCCCGGTGGAGGGACAGTAAGGATGGTAAAGTCCCAAGGAGATGGTTCCTGAGTGCTGGTAGATGTAATCCAATTGGTAGCTCCGAGGGAGTTTGGGGAAGCAGGCTCCAGGCAGGTTAGACAATGGGATCAAGGAAGTGAGAAAAAATAGACAGAGGGGCAGAGCGGAGAGAGCCATAGTGATGGGGGGGGGCAGAGAATTAGAGGGTCTGAGGGAGGGAGAGAGAGACCATGCAGAGTCAGGCAGACATATGTGAAGGGGTGAGTGGAAAGATAGCTACAGAGGTAGTTTTACTGGGGGGGATTTCAATTGTGGGCTTAGTCAAAAGGATTGGGGAGAAAAACAGAAAAAATATTTAGTGATATAAATACCTTATGTAAAATCTTTGAACAAAATAAACTAAGAGATATTTATGACACACTGATGACCTCCCCAGAACATACTTTATTTAAAGGAAATTTATCTACTAGAATAGATTTTTGGTTTACATCAGAAAGAGTCACGGGGATGTCAGTCACAGTTACTCCACTAGAAACTTCAGATCATATGGCAATACAGGCCACTATAGGACAACAACAATATAACATTTCCAAAGGACGAGGTTACTGGAAAATGAATATTGAAATTTTGCAGGAAAAAATACATAAGGGAAGTATACAGTAATTTTTTGAACTCAGGAAAGACATCAGTTGTATGTATGACAGTCCCATTGAATGATAGGAAGACACAAAAAGAGAGCTGAAGGAATTATTAATTTTAGTTACCTGTAAAAGGGCGAAGAGTAAATACATACAGTATTTAGGTTTAAGGGCACGATATTTAAAAATATTAACATAGATGAGATTAATGGGGAACAATATGATGACTCGGCTTACTGTTATTAAGGAGAAAATGTATCTGTACCAAAAAGAAAAAGAGGAAAGAGTGTTGAAACAGCAGAAATGTATGACTAAGGGAACAAAAGAGTAGATAAATCCCTATAATTTGGATTTACAGGGGGCACAGAAGGTAGCTATGTCAGCTTTGAAGGATAGTACAGGGAAGGTAATAGATGACAGAATGGGATTACAACATATAGTACAAACACATATAAAGGAAATTTTACAGAAAGGGGGGAAGATAGTTCAGGACCCCTTTTTTCGTCACTTGGAAGTTCCATTGGTAACTGAGAATGAGGAGCTTGAATTGGTAGCGCCTATTACTTTAGAAGAAATTAAAGGAGCAGTAGTCAAATTATCTGCCTGCACTACTCCAGGGAGGGATGGAATCCCCAATGACTTTTATAAGGAATTTATAGACACTTGCTCCTTGTTTGCAGTTGTTATTTGCAGCCATACAGAGAGGAAACAGATTAGTTCCTAGCATGAGAGATGGGGTGATGATTTTTCTTCATAAAATGGGAGACCCCCAGAATATTAAGAATTGGAGACCATTGAGCTTACTGTCCACAGATTATAAAATATTGACTAAAATACTGACAGTAAGATTAGCGAAGGTTGCAGAAAAGCTAATATTTCCAGGACAAACGTGTCCTATTCCAGAGAGAAATATCACTCAAAATGTGCCATACATTAGAGAGACAGTAGAACAAAAGCTAGAAATTAATTTAGAGGGATACATTCTTGCAATGGATCAAGAGACGGCATTTGATGCTATACAGCAAGAACACATTTGGGCAGTCCTGCAACATTATGGTATTCCTGATCAGCTGATTACCATGTTACAAACAGTGTATACAGAGGCTCAGGTACCTCCACTTATCAACAGACGCCTTGGAATGCCTATTTATTTAAAAAATGGAGTTTGACAGGGATATCCGATGAGTCCTTTGTTATATGTATTTGGTTTAGACCCAATATTAAGAATAATAGAGGAAACAGAGGATTTCAGACTAACAAGAAACAAGGAAGGGATGACATTTAAAAACATTACAGCATATGCAGATGACTGTATACTAGTAATAGCAGACTTGAAAGCAGGAAGGAAGGTACTCTAGTTAGTAGAGAATTTGGCAGAGAACACTGGAATAAAAATTAATAAAGAAAATAGTAAGATATTAGGCTTAGGAGATGCCTCAATGGAGGTAGAATTTCTGATCCCCATGGGAAAAGGAAATATTAAAATGTTAGGATTATATTTTAACTGAGAGGGTGGTGGAGCCATGGAATGCACTGCCTGGGAGGCTGGTGGAAGAGTAGGGCACAGTGGAGGGATTCAAGAAGGAGTGGGACAGGTACAAGGGGAAACTGAAACTAAAGAAGACCCTCTTGGGGGCTGGGGTGGTGGTAAGACGAGCAACCACTAGGTTGCTGGCTTTTGAGCAGACAAGACAGACCATTTGGCCTATTCTGCTGGCTTTTTAGTATGTTAGTATATTATGGTACAAAAGAAGCAGAAAGTATAAATTGGGAACTGGCTTATGAGGAAGCCCAGAGAAAAATACAAGCCTGGAAGTCATGTAAAATGACTAGGAAAAAAGGGTTTTCCTGGTAAGGGCGTACATAGCTCTTATTTTTTTTTATATGTGTCACATGTATATCCACTGCCACATGGCATGCACACAAAAATAATGAGCCTCCTTTTCCTACTACTTTGGGGAAGTAGGCTAAACCCAATTAAAAGGGCGCACACATATAGGACCTGGAAGACAGGAGGATTAAACATGCTTCAGCCTTTGGTGCTCTTCCTTAGCACTTTTTTTATAGTAATATAAGACCTTTGGTGCTAGAAGCAGAAGGAATGGGAAAAGAATGTATGGAATTATGGGGAAAGGAATTTCTTACAGCATGGGGAAGGGGTAAGTGGCATGCTTTGGAAAAAAGGCTTCCTGTTTATGTACAAACTACTTTAAAATATATAAGGCAGTGGAGAATTGAGTTGCGTTGGTTTTTAACTAATGATAGGAAAAAGTTTTATAAACAGAGTCAGAGTTAAAGTAGCAAGCAGAGTTTTATTTTCTCAGAAGAAGCCAGAAGGGGAAGGAAGGAAACATATTCAATTCAGTGCTTTAGAGTAACTGGTAATTGCTATTTTTCTTTTAAACTTAGATTGTGGGCTTTTAGTGACACTATACTTTCTTTGTTGTCTTTACTTATAAAGACCTCCCTCCCCTTCCCCCAACTCTTAATTATATGCCCTGTTAAATCTGATTGACAGGAGCTAAACACAGGGTATAGTAAGGGGTGTGAAGTAGGAGGGGCATAAGGGGGAAGAAGCCCACCCTCAGCACGACAAGTGTTTTGACTCATTTATTTATTTATTGGTTTCTTTTTCTTTAAAAAAAAAAAATTATCTGAGGATCAGTGGCAGGATTTTTAGTACAGTAAATTAATAAAAGGGAACTAGGAGAGCTTCAGTAGCAGACAAGTAGTGGAATTGCAGTATAATGTGGGGGTGGTGCAATGCAGTGGCTGTGGGGCAGCCATATTCAGGCGAGACCTTCTGGACACTGAGGTGCTGCCTATCTGCATGCATCTCTCTGGACCTGCGGGAGGCAGCCAGACTCAGAGCGAAGTAAACTGGGTCAGGAGTACCATCACCCTATCCAGGGACCACCCAGTCCAATGCAACTGCCTCAAAGGATGCCGAGAACCAGGAGCACTTGGATGACAGTGGGCTCAGGGAGGTTAGAGCAGTCAGGCAGAGGCACATCCCAGATCCTATTCCACTCAAGAACTCATATGCCACACTGGCAAATGAGGACAACCAAATAGGTACCCAGAGAAGTGGAAGGAAAGGATGTGGAGGTTAGCCAAGGAGGTGACCTCAGCGGGAAAGCAGTGGACCCCAGAGGGAGGAGAGCGAATCCTGGTGGGGACTCCATCATAAGAGGGATCCAGCTAGGAACACAGGAGGGGGAGGACAGGGAGGTGAGGTGCCACCAGGTGCCACGGCATGGAGGATGGAAGGAAGATCCTGGGGATCACTGGGAAGGCAAGGCAGGAGGGTGAGCTGGATGTCATTATCCACCTAGGTACTAATGACTTGGCAAATGGGGAGCCAAAGGAAGTTCAGGAAGAGTTTAGGAAACTGAGGAGGGTCTCAAGCAAGTAGCTACTTCTGTCACTTTCTCAGAAGTACTACCTGTGAGAGGCAAGGGAACATAGAGTGCATGCACCAGGAACTTTAACTCATGGTTGAAGAACTGGTGCTGTGAGGAAGGGTTTGATTCATTGGTGACTGGGGACTCACCTGGAGGGATGGAGGTTTGTTCAAGCCTGACGTGCATCCATCCTGGAGGGGAATCCAAGCACTCAATGATAAGTTTAAATGCTACATTGACAAGCATTTAAACTAGCAAAGGGGGGTGGCAGGCCAGCAAGGAGAGTACCTACTTGCTCACCCCCCACAACTAGCAGTGAAGCCAGTGAACAAGAGGAGTGGCTATCTCTGCAAAGCAGTGTGCAAAAGATGGAGATTAGTGCCCAAGAGGTGGATAAGCAGAAAAGGGGCAAAATTCAGCAGAAAGGCAGACAGCAAGGAGAACCAGGGATAAATGACAACCAAGGAAGGGGATGGAGTAGAACAGTGAAACAGTCTAGGGAGGTCAAATCATGGAAAGCCATGTGTGCAAATGCCAGGAGCCTTAGCAACAAGATGGAAGATCTGGAGGCTGTCATGGTACAGTCAGACCTGGACATTGTGGCCATCACTGAAACCTGGTGTAATGATAACCACGACTGGGAGATGGCCATACCTGGCTACAACATATTCAGAAGAGACAGTGCAGGCAGGAAGGGAGGATGAGTGGCACTGTATGTGAAAAATGACATAAGGGCCACAGAGATCCAGGAGGAACAAAATGGGGGAGAGATACTGTGGGTTAAGCCAGAAAGGAAAATGGGGACAGCCATCCACACAGGTGTGGTCTATAGACCACCAGCCCAGGAGGAAGAAACAGATAGGGAGCTGATGCTAGCCATCCAAAGGATGGCAGACAAAATGAGGTAGTACTGGTTGGAGACTTCAATATTCCAGACGTGGACTGGAGCATCCCAGCAGCAGCATCAACTAGGAGCAGATTTATCCTGGACTCCTTCAGGTGCCTTCCTCAAGCAACTGGTCATGGAACCAACTCGGCAGAAGGCAATACTGGACCTTGTGCTCACAAACAGGGACAGTGTGATGGGGGTAACAGTGGGGGAGCACCTGGGAAACAGTGACCACCAGTCATTGTGGTTTGAAATCACAGAAAGAGCAGAACCAAATTACACAAAAACATGTATCCTGGATTTTAGGGGGGCAGACTTTGGGAAAATGGGGAGATACTTGAAAAAGGCATTAAGGGGAATGGGACAGGAATCAGGGGTTGAGGAACAGTGGGCAGTATTTAAAATGGGGATTACAAGAACAACAGAATTATGCATTAAGCAGGTTAGCAAGAGGAAAAGGAAGAGGAGACCATTATGGTTTTCCAAAGAGGTAGCAAAGAAAGTGAAAGCTAAAAAGTTGCATTCAGGCAATACAAAAGACACAGGCAGAAGGGATAGGGAGAAGTACCAGGAGAAGCAAAGGGAGGCAGGGAGGTCAGTAAAGGAAGCCAAAGCTCAGACAGAAGAACACATTGCAAAATCAGTGGTAGAGGACAAAACCTTTTACAGGTACATAAGTGAAAAAAGAAAGACAAAGGGAGGGATAGTGAGACTGAAGGGGGAGGATGGGGGCCGCGTGGAGGTTGACAACAGTAAAGCTGACATATTGAACAGGTATTTCTGCTCGGTCTTTACTGAGGAAGAGGAGGGTAATGGGTCTGAAGGGAGTACAAGGGGTGAGAATGGTGCAGAAATGGACACAAGTCCCTTTACACGAGAAAGGGTCCTGAAGGAACTGGAAATAATAAGAGTTGACAAAGCAATGGGGCCAGATGGGGTGCACCCCAGGGTCCTTAAAGAACTAAGAGAGGTGGTGGCTGAACCTCTGGCTATCCTGTTTAGCCAATCACTGGAAACAGGGGAAGTACCCAAAGACTGGAGGACAGCAGATGTAGTCCCCTTATACAAAGTGGGAACAAAGAGGAAGCAGGGAACTACAGACCAGTCAGCCTCACCCTCGGTAGTGGGAAGATCATGGAGGCACTACTGAAGGAGAGATTGGTGGAACATCTGGTTGTCAATGGACTACAGGACCCAAGGCAGCATGGTTCACCAGGGGAGGTCATGTCAGACCAACCTTGTTGAATTTTGACTGGGTGACTAGGAGGTGGATCAGGGAGGGCAGTGGACATGGCCTATCTGGACTCAGCAAGGCCTTTGACACTGTGCCACATAGAAGACTATTACACAAACTGGGGAATATGGGTGTGGGCAGGACAGTAGTGTGGTGGGTAGGTAACTGGCTGGGTGGCAGGACACAGAGGGTGGTGGTAAATGGCTGTCACTCCACAGAGGGAAGAGTGACCAGTGGGGTACCACAGGGATCAGTGCTGGGACCGGTCCTATTCAACATCTTCATCAGTGACATTGCGGACCTAGAGGCAGAATTTCACTGTTCAGCTGATGACACAAAGCTCTGTAACAGAGTAGACACACCAGAGGGTGTAGACAGAATGAAGCGACCTGCAGAAACTTGAAGAATGGTCAGGGGTTTGGCAGTTGAAATTCAATGCAAGAAGTGCAAGATAATGCATATGGGGCACAAAAACCCTGGCACAATATATCAGTTGGGGGTGAGGATATAGCATGCACCAAGCAGGAAAGGGATCTTGGGGTTGTCATCTCTGATGACCTCAAGGTGGGAAACAGTGTGACAAGGCAGCAGGTAAAGCAAATAGGATGCTGGGATGTATGGCAGGGGCATCACCAGCAGGAAAAGGGAGGTCATAATTCCGCTATACAAGACACTAGTGAGGCCCCACCTGGTACAGTGTACAGTTCTGGAGACCATACTCACGTAAGGACATAGACAGGGTAGAGAAGGTTCAGAGGAGGCAACAAAGATGGTGCATGGATTGCATCACAAGTCCTATGAAGACAGGTTGAAGGAACTGAACATGTACTCCTGGAGGAGAGGAGGAGAGAGGGATATGATGAGAGACATACAAGTATCTTACAGGGAGGAACAGGGTGCAGGAAAACACTATTTTAAGCGAAAAAGATGTTCCAGGACTAGAGGCATGGGATGAAGTTGGAGGAGACGATTCAGAGGAAACATGAGAAAGAATTTCTTCACAGAACGGGTGGTGGACAAGTGGAACACCCTTCCAGAGGAAGTGGTGGGGGCTGAAATAGTCACGTGATTTAAGAATGCATGGGATAGACATAAAGGAATTCTGGAGGTCAGGGGTAAGGGGCAACAGACTTCTAGGAAAACAAACTGAACTTACAAGTGTAACCCCCCTGCAAATGGGGGTTCCCAAAAGACTTCCAGGAGCTTGCTTGAATGCTCCAAGCCTGAATGGTGTTTGGCGTTTAAGCCATTTATCAATGAGTGTTTTAGAACCTCTGGTACTGTCTCTTTAAGAGCTGTCTGCTTGCAGACATAATTAGTTGTATGGGGGACTGTGTGTTTCTTTGATTGAGTACCACTCAAGCTGCCAATTCACTCCATTTTGCAGTCACTAGGGTGCAAAGGGAACCTATCTGAAAGATGTAACTGTTTGCCAGAAATCATTTACAGTAATAATGAAATTACAGTTTGTCTAACCTGCTTTCTTTGCAGTCAGAACAGTGTCTGCCTAGTTCCCCATTCTGGTTTTGAACTGCTGAACTGGACCAATCAGTGTGGATAAGCTAGCTCTAAAATGGTGCCTTGGACGAATCAGAACTTGGACTCATAATCTGAGCCAGCCACAAGAGGATTATATGGGCAGTGACTCTGGGAGATGTGGTTTAGACTTCAGTGCCTTTTGGACCAACAGCAGCAGTCTATTGTGAGTGACAGCCAATCCAGTCAAGAACTGGGAGGAACTCAAAGGAAGTGCCAGTTTTGTCGGTTGGAGTTCAGTTGAGCTTTGGCAGTGAAGAAGGAGGAGCCTGTGCTTTTTCAGTGTGCAGTTTTAGTCAAAAAAGCGTGTGTAAGGCCCAGAGTTCGGTCTGCAGCTTGTTGGACTGAATCCGTCCTGTGAAAAGAATCAAAGGATCTCTGAAGAGTAAACCAGGCTCACCCTGAGAGACTGGAAGAATTGCTGAAAATTGTACTTCGGTCTGTCAGGAACTGAATCTGCTGTATTCTCCCCGGTATTGTGCAGTAATTGCGATCGGATACAGATGCAGCCTGCCTGGTATAGTGCTTTCTTTTATATGGATGTGTGAAGAGGTTTGTGTACCTCAAGTGAGCCCTGCTGACATTGAAGGACCCTATCTTATTTGGAGGTCGTGAGTACTAATTCAGGGTCGCTCCCTGTTGAATTGCCACATTAAACAAATGGAATTACTGTACTGCTGACTGTTTAATTCTCCTTTTCTCTGTGTGAAAGGCCCTACCAGCTGCCACGGTTTGGACTAGCCACTAGGGCTTGGGTACCCAGGGACAGTAACTGATAGGGATAGGCCTGTGCACAGAGCCATAGGTAAATGTGAGAGTGATAAGCTAATTAAACTGATTCCCCTGTTCTTGTTATATCCCCTAAATAAATCAGAGCTGCTTGTTTCAGCAAGTTATACTGCCCTGAGGTATTTGTCTATGTTAAGTACTGTACTGTGATTGTTGCACTGTATCTCATTTCACAGGAGGTCCCAGTGCGGAACCAGACCTGGGGTAAGTGTATACTGTGAAGGTAATTCTGATATATTGTGTGGGCCACTAGTGGGAAGAAAGGGGTTGCAGTGTCCCAGAGGGCTGTGACCAAGTTAGTTTAACTATTGCAAACCCTGACCTCTGGGTGGAGGCACCCCATTGGATCAGGCCCCTCAACCTGTTAGTGGCAAATCAGGCAGGGGTAGTAGCCCTGGGATAGCGCCATTTAGGGGTTACATCTTGGAGGCTCACCGCTGGGATTGTGTCCTCTAGTGGCCATATTACAAACCACTGTTAAGAAAAAAATGGGTACCCCGACAGAAGTGGCTGTGCACCGGCTGGTGGAGTGGTGTACTGGGAGGAGATCGACCCCAAATGCTATGCTTATCCTGGACATCCCCTGGGTATCATACGGACACTGTGCAGGAGTACTTTCCAAGGTGGAAGGTTTACAAAACCCTGTGGTGGTGGGTCGGCATGCTAATCTGCTCACCCACACTTTCCTGGCCCTAGTAGAGTTTAAGGATCCCATAGATAGCTCCAAGTGCCACAGACCATTACCCCAGAGGAGCCCTCACTGCTTGGAGAGTGATAACTAAGGACAGTAAAGACCGGGGAATCAGCCCCACCACTATCTGAAACTTTTGAGGAGAAATTTGCTGAATGGTTGCTGGGAGAGGGAAAACTGTGGAGGACTTGAAGAAACTATTCTTGCCACCTGGTGTTCCTCCCCAACACCTCTCCTGCTCCAGTGCCCGTAATGGTGGCTGAACCAATGCAGACTCTCATTTCTGCACCTGCCATTAGTCACGACTCTTACAGGGTTGAGGATCTTCTCTGGCACCTCCCACCCCCAAGGGAGGATGACTGGGAGACCTGGATAGACTATGTTGCCCCCAAGTGCTAGAATGGCAATGCTCGGGAAGGTGAAAGCGAAGAGGGTTAGTGAGAGCCTCCGAGGTCCTGCCTGGCTACCATCCGTGCTAAGCGGGCCAGTAACCTGGAGCGACTGCACAGGCCTATCTTGAGGCCTTGGAGAATGTGTATGGGAGCCCAGATTCTGATGAGGACCTATGGTGGAAGTAAGAAATGCACAACAGTACCAAGGGAGTTGTTGTCTGTGTATGTCTCGGCTGGAAAAATTGTTGCAAGAATGCCTCAGAAAGAGTAGTTTGCCAGCGATTGAACTGGACCGAACCAGACTGGACAGAATCTTAAGTCTGCCCCTTCTCAGAACTGCTGTTGCTTCAGTTACATACTGGCAAATCGACTAAAATCCCACCCTCCTATGATGAGTTAATGAGAGAATTCGAGGAGTTGAGAAAAGGCGACCTCGGGAGGTACCTGCAAACAGCTGTGGCTACGACCCAGTGATTGAGGGTGACCCATCAAGTGAAGTTCAGGGCAGAGGTTGACAGTCAATGAGTGCTCTGACAAGGAAAAAGATATGTCACAATGGGGCGAACTGTTGAGAGAGATCCGGGAATTCAAAAACAGTCCCTTTATGAAGGCCACGCCTGCAAGTGCAGGCCCTGGCCTGTAATCCGACTGCATCTGCTATGGGGTGGGGTACCCACCCATGTATCTCCTACTGATAACAGCTCCAAACTAATTCCTTGACCATGAAGTGGAGAAACTGAGAGATGTCTCCAAATGCTTATCACGCACATAGAGAGATGGCACCCAGGTTTCCAGTTAGTAATACCCCGCCTGGCTCCCAGTGTGGCGCCTCGGCCAGCTCAAACTCCAGAAAGTATGTTTTGCTATAATTGTGGGAAAGATGGGCACATGAAAGGGAATGCCAGTCCCAAAGACACTGACAAAGTTGCATATAGGCTAGAGAGAGCTTGGAGAAGAAATCAGTGGTTAAGAGGTGCACGACATGATCCCAGTGAGGGCACCAAAAATGCTAATTCACGTCCTTTTGTGGCAAGGTCAGTTGCCCAGGCCCCCACTACCGCCTCCAGACTGGTCCAGAATAGTGGGTCCTCCATGGAGACCACTGAAAGGTGAATGGAGTGTCTACAAGAGCTGTATTAGACAGTGGCTCCCAAGTGACAATTATGTTCCAGGATTGGTATCAGAAGCATTTGTCAGACGTACCCTTACAACCATTAGAAGGACTGCATGTATGGGGGTTAAGTGAGAAGGCCTACCCCTATTCCGGGTATATCCGAATTTGGCTGTCTTTCCCCACCTCCGTGGCTGGAGTGGCCGAACAAGTAGAGACCCTAGCCTTAGTGTGTCTCCCCACTGGACTGTATGATGGTGTCCCTTTGTTGATTGGAACAAATGCTCATATGTTGGAAGGCTGGCACAGTTGTGTTATGAAAACAGGGTCAAAGACTAGTAGAGCTTTAAGAGTTCGGCTTTAATTAAGAAGGCCTATGAGGCACAGAGAGATGCTGAAAAAACAGAACAGAGGAACCGGTCAGAATTGTATGGAAGAAGGATCCTGAGTCTCTGATCCTGGCGCCAAATGCCAGTGTACCTTACAGGGAGAGGTCCGTATCAGAAAGGATGTTAAGAATAAAATATTAATGTTGGATGCACCAGGCGATGGAAAATTGCCAGAGGGACTGCTGGTCAAGCCTAGTATTTTGCCGCTAGAGCCCATGCTTATGCCAGAAGGGTAATGGTCCAAGTTCATAATGTGTCTGAAAGAGACATTCGAGTAAACAGAGGTTGCATCCTGCTAATGTGCATTGTGCAGACACTGCAGTGCTACCCAGCAGCAAGAGTTCAAGGAAGAATGACAGAGTAACGCCTGACTTGTTTGATTTCGGGCGACTCGCCTACCAGCTGAATGGAAAGTGAGGATCAGTGAGAAGCTTGCCCAGAGAGACCAGGTGTTTTCTTTAAAGGAATGGGATGTAGGATGCGTGCAAGGAGCTGAGCACAATATCCGCTGCATGACGAAAGACCATTTCGTGAGAGGTCTCGACGCTGGCACCTGCTGACATAGATGATGTGAGACGGCATCTGCAAGAGATGTTAGCTGCTGGTGTAATACAAGAACTCAGAAGCCCTTATGCTTCCCCATTGTGGTAGTGAGGAAAAAGAATGGAACAGTAAGGATGTGTGTGGATTATCGCACCTTAAACCGCGGACTATCCCTGATCAGTACACAATGCCCGCATTCAGGATGCTGGACTGCCTAAGCGGGAGCAAGTGGTTCTCTGTGCTGGATCTCCGCAGTGGGTACTACCAGATCCCGATGGCCCCAGAGGACCGGAGAAGACGGCCTTTATCTGTCCGCTTTGGCTTCTATGAATTCATGAGGATGCCTCAAGGATTTCAGGTGCCCCAGCCACTTTCAACGATTGATGGAGCGTGCAGTGGGGGACATGAACTTACTAGAGTGCCTGGTATACCTAGATGATGTTATTGTGTTTGGCAGCTCACTGGAGGAACATGAGAGCAGATTATTTAAGGTATTGGACCGACTGGAGGACTTTGACCTTAAACTGTCCATTGATAAGTGTCAATTCTTTCAAACATCAGTAAAGTATGTGGGACACATAGTATCCACCGAGGGAATAGAGACCGACCCAAGTAAAGTTGAGGCCTTGACCACCTGGCCACAGCCCAAAAATCTAAAAGAACTGCAAAGATTCCTGGATTCTGTGGTTATTATCAGCGCTTCATCAAGGACTATTCAAGAGTGATCCGCCTTTACTTAACCTTACTCAAGGGTATCCCCAACCCACAAAAATACCAAAAGTCAGCGTCCTCAAGACTGAAAGAGTGTATTTTCATCCGAGTGAAGTATTTGGGGCCCGCTGGACTCCTGATTGTGAGACTGCTTTCATGAGATCATATATCAACTACCCATGCTCCAGTGCTGCCTATGCCGATCCAAGAAAACCTTACGTCCTGCACACTGATGCTAGCTTGCAAGGGTTGGGGGCTGTGTTGTACCAAGAGCACGAGAATGGCCTGAGACCAGTGGCCTTTGCCAGTAGAAGCCTGACCCCATCCGAAAAGAACTATCCTGTACATAAGTTAGAGTTCCTAGCTTTGAAGTGGGCTATTGTTGACCAATTCCATGAGTACTTGTATGGGGCTAAAATACTAGTAAAAACTGACAATAATCCTTTGACCTATGTGCAGACCTCAGCTAAGTTGGATGCCACTGGCCATAGGTGGCTTTCTGCATTATCTACATATGACTATGCTCTCGAATACCGAGCAGGTCTGAACCACATAGATGCTGATGCTCTCTCCCGGAGGCCTGTTCCCCAGAATGATTGGGTCCGATTGGCAGAACCTGACATTCGGGCACTCTGCCGGAGATTTGACAGGAGGAACAAATGTCCACGGACGCAGTGGACTGCATGGTGGATTGCTTGGGACCCTCTGAGAATTGCATACCTGCTGCTTATTGCCACTTTTCTGCAATAGACATTGGTGCACTGCCTCAGCTGGACAATGACAGTATTCGGCGGGCTCAATCCTGCGATCCCATGATCAAAGCAGCTTTAGAAGCCCTCTATGCAGGAAAAGATGTGTCCAAATTACGCCCACTGATTTGAGAACTGCACTGTTATACAAAGAAGGTCTAAATTGAAACTGATCAATAAACTGTTATACAGAGAAACAGTAGACAGAGGGGACAAGTAGACAAACAACAACTAGTGCTGCCCACTGCCTCGAGACTCAGTATTGAGGTCCTTGCACAACCATGGGGCACCTTGGTATAGACAGAACACTGACTTGGTGAGATCCAGATTCTATTGGCCTAAGATGGGGCTGATGTGGAGCAACATTCCGAACTGTAGTCGCTGCTTACAGAGGAAAGCTTTGCCCAGAGGGCTGCCCCTTGTTAACATAACCACCAGTGCACCCATGGAGCTGGTCTGTATTGATTTTCTAAGTTTGGAGTCAGATCAAAGAAATATCAGTAATGTGCTGGTGGTCACTGACCATTTCACCAGATATGCCCAAGCTTTTCCACCAAAGACCAGAAAGCAGCCACTGTAGCCAAAGTACTTGAGAAACTTTTGTTCACTATGGGGCTCCACAAAGAATCCATTCTGATCAAGGAGAGACTTTGAGAGTCGTCTGATCAAAGATGCTTTCTCTGTGGGGAGTGCGAAGTCCAGAACCACTCCTTACCACCCCAGGGGACCCACAGCCTGAACGTTTCAACCGCACTTTGCTAGATATGCTAGGCACCCTGCACCCAAAGGACAAGCCTAGATGGAGCCAACAAATTAGCACCCTGGTACATGCTTATAACTGCACCAAAAGTGATGCCACTGGGTTCTCCCCCTACCGCCTGATGTTTGGAAGAGAAGCTCGACTACCAGTAGATGTGTGTTTTGGGGTCTCTCCTGATGGGGTTCAAGATGACAACTATTTACAGTATGTGCAAAGTTAAAGGCCCAGCTAACTCATGCACTCAACTGGCTCAAACCATGGCTGCCAAAAGAAATCTGGCCAACAAAGAAAGGTATGATAAAAGGTGAAAGCACAGGAACTCCAGGAGGAGATCGGGTACTGCTAAGAAATCTGGGACTGCATGGCAAGCACAAGATTGCTGACAGATGCACCATCTCCCTCACATTGTAGTGGGCAAACTAGATGATCTGCCAGTGTACAAAGTAAGGCCTGAGAATAATTCAAAAGATGTAAAACAATGCATAGAAATCATTTACTGCCCATTGGACAAATCCTGATTGAGTCTGAGCCTCCAGAAGATGCCCCTCTGGACCAGTGACTAGAGCTGCTGCTAAGAAAAGATCAAGGAAGTCTGCACCTACAGAAGCAGAGTTAAAGTGTTCCCCTGCACAAGTCCCAGTTGAGCATGACTGTCAGTCCATATCAGAAGAAAGTGAGAGTGACTTTGAATACTATCCTTCTTCTGAACTGAGTCAATTGTTTCGGGCAATCCCTAGTCAATACTGGAGACAAAGCTGGGCCTTCTGGACTGTCTAAGCCCCAGCTTCTTCCCGGAGCCATTGCTCCCAGAAAGTGAAGGGCAAAGCATCAGATCAGATGAAATGGAATCATTGTGCATGGTTGAACTGTTTGAGTTCTCAGGGAGGAAAATGATAGATTGGGGCAGACTGGTGATACACTGAACAAGAAGAGTATTTTGAGTGCCTGACAGTCCACTGCCAGTGTCCGAAGCTCTCCATGCGAGCCAAATGTTGTGGACTCAGAAACTGTAACTCCTGGAGCTGAAAGTGCCCCTAGTTCTAGCCTCTCTACCCCCAGGGAGACTCCCCTGACAAGTGAGGACAATGCTGAAAATGAGGCTCAGAGTGCAGAGACTGTAACAGTTCCCCCTAGAAAGACTGGTCGAGCTGTAAAGCCTGTGGTGCACCTCAGTTATGATTCCCTTGGGAGGCCTGTGGATTTGCCTCTCAATGTTGTCCATAAAGGAGTGTATGTGTCCCGAGCTCATTGCCCAAACTGAGCGTCAGTGCTAACTCAAGTTACTTTGTTGCCCTCTAAGTATGTGCCCTTGCCCGTCCAGCCCCAAGGTAACTGATAGGAAGGGCCCCTCTCTTCAGGTTTCATGTACAAGAGGTAATAACTTGAGTTATGGTACAATGTGTATGTAATACTGTGTAAGAGTGACGTACTGCAATATTTCAGAAATGTGTTCTTGGTAAAATGATATATTGACTGATGATTACAATGCGAGCCTAATGCAAATGTATATGGTTGCAGTTGAAACTTATGGGGGTACTTGCTTGACGCGGACGTCAAGCTTTCCCAGGCCAGGAAGGGTGTAACCCCCCTGCAAATGGGGGTTCCCAAAAGACTTCCAGGAGCTTGCTTGAATGCTCCAAGCCTGAATGGTGTTTGGCGTTTAAGCCATTTATCAATGAGTGTTTTTAGAACCTCTGGTACTGTCTCTTTAAGAGCTGTCTGCTTGCAGACATAATTAGTTTGTATGGGGACTGTGTGTTTCTTTGATTGAGTACCACTCAAGCTGCTGCCAATTCACTCCATTTTTGCAGTCACTAGGAGTGCAAAGGGAACCTATCTGAAAGATGTAACTGTTTGCCAGAAACCATTTACAGTAATAATGAAATTACAGTTTGTCTAACCTGCTTTCTTTTGCAGTCAGAACAGTGTCTGCCTAGTTCCCCATTCTGGTTTTGAACTGCTGAACTGGACCAATCAGTGTGGGTAAGCTAGCTCTAAAATGGTGCCTTGGACGAATCAGAACTTGGACTCATAATCTGAGCCAGCCACAAGAGGATTGTATGGGCAGTGACTCTGGGAGATGTAGTTTAGACTTCAGTGCCTTTTGGACCAACAGCAGCAGTCTATTGTGAGTGACAGCCAATCCAGTCAAGAACTGGGAGGAACTCAAAGGAAGTGCCCAGTTTTGTCGGTTGGAGTTTCAGTTGAGCTTTGGCAGTGAAGAAGGAAGGAGCCTGTGCTTTTTCAGTGTGCAGTTTTAGTCAAAAAGCGTGTGAAGGCCCAGAGTTCCGGTCTGCAGCTTGTTAGGACTGAATCCGTCCTGTGAAAAGAATCAAAGGATCTCTGAAGAGTAGAAACCAGGCTCACCCTGTAGAAGACTGGAAGAATTGCTGAAAATTGCACTCGGTCTGTCAGGAACTGAATCTGCTGTGTGTTCTCCCGGGTATTGTGCAGTAATTGCGATCGGGATACAGATGCAGCCTGCCTGGTATAGTGCTTTCTTTTATATGGATGTGTGAAGAGGTTTGTGTACCTCAAGTGAGCCCTGCTGACATTGAAGGACCCTATCTTATTTGGAGGTCGTGAGTACTAATTCAGGGTCGCTCCCTGTTGAATTGCCACATTAAATCCAAATGGAATTACTGTACTGCTGACTGTTTAATTCTCCTTTTCTCTGTGTGAAAGGGCCCCTACCAGCTGCCAGGGTTTGGACTAGCCACTAGGGCTTGGGTACCCAGGGACAGTAACTGATAGGGATAGGCCTGTGCACAGAGCCATAGGTAGATTATTAGAGTGATAAGCTAATTAAACTGATTTCCCCCTGTCCTTGTTATATCCCCTAAATAAATCAGAGCTGCTTGTTTCAGCAAAGTTATACTGCCTGAGGTATTTGTCTATGTTAAAGTACTGTACTGTGATTGTTGCACTGTATCTCATTTCACAGGAGGTCCCAGTGCCGGAACCAGACCTGGGGGTAAGTGTATACTGTGAAGGTAATTCCTGATATAGTGTGGGCCACTAGTGGGAAGAAAGGGGTTGCAGTGTCCCAGAGGGCTGTGACCAAGTTAGTTTAACTGTTGCAAACCCTGACCTCTGGGTGGAGGCACCCGCCATTGGATCCAGGCCCCTCAACCTGTTAGTGGCAAATCAGGCAGGGGTAGTAGCCCCTGGGATAGCGCCATTTAGGGGTTACACAAGCTCAAATGGGCAGACTGGGTGGGCCATAGGCCCTTATCTGCCGACACTGTCTATGTATCTATGTAACAGATTGTGGAAAAATGTTATTTTGAAGAGCCATTGTTTAAGGTTCCGCAAAAGATAAATTGTGATAGCTTATTAGAAAGCATGATAGAACCAAGAATTCTATTGAAAATGCAGGATGTGATATGGTTATATGGACATCAAAAGCTCAATGTGAAAGGGAATCAAATGCATAAACAGAAGGAAGAAAGGATATATAGTGACAAGCAGTGCATAGGACAAACAGAGACCATGAAGCATTTATTTTTCGATTGTACATATGTGCAGAATGTTTGGGCGGATCTAGCAACATTATGGAATGAAGATGCTTTTAAAGATATGAATTATGATTATGAAAAATAACACTACCTCAGGGATGGATGACATCACTTCGGAATTCTATAAAGAATTTAAAACAGAAGTAGCAGAAATCTTGATGGTAGTCTTTAACTATATGCTGGAAAGTAACAGTATTCCCCCCCCCCCAATTAGAGACATCAGTACAGAGTTTTATAAACAAGAAGAATGACAGAAACAACATAAAGAATTGGAGACCATTAAGTTTAATGAATACGGATGTTCAAATATTAATGAAAATCCTGACAGCAAGAATGGCCATAGTTGTACCATGCTTGATTGATGCATCACAGTCTTATACGGTAGCAGGAAGAAATATACAAGACAACCTGCTATTATTGAGGGAGTTGACAGAAATGGGAAATCAGAACGAAATAAAGGGTTGCATGCTAAGCTTAGACCAAGAGCAAGCATTTGATAAAGTTTCTCACAAATATATGAAGGAAGTCCTACTGAAATATGGAATACCAGGCCAATTTGTACAGTGGATTTTGCAGTTGTATAGAATAGCTGTAGCAGTTCCTCTGATGAATGGTTATCTAGGCCCTCTTGTGAAAATAAATAGAGGATTTAAACAGAGATGTCCAATGAGCCCCATATTGTATCTATTCTATATTGACCCCCTCTTAAAAATAAGGCACAAGCAAGAGATTGGAAATGTTAAAGCACCCAGTGGGGAAATAATTACCAAAGCAGCGGCTTATGTGGATGATTTATGTCTAATAGTCTCAGATGTACCTTCAGCAGAAGCAGCACTTCATTTAGTGGAGAAATTTTCAGTAGTCACAGGAGGCGAGCCTAAATAAAACAAAATGTGTGGGATATATCATAAGTGAAGGAACAGAAAAGGTAACTGAAATCCAGGAAATAAAGATGGTAGACACAAAAGTAAATATCTTAGGGGTAACATTGGGTCGGGGAGATATGGCCCTAGAAAACTGGAGTAAAAAATAGAGGTCTGCACAGAGAAAATGCAGGTATGGAAATGTTGGCAACAGACCAAAAAGAAAAAAGTGACGATGGTGAAAACCTTCTTGCTTCCACTATTGACATACATAGGAGCAATTTGCCCAATACCCACTATCTTAGACACAAAAATTCTTAGCTTAATATTTCAGATAATATGGGGAAGTAGGTTGAATCTCAATAATATTAGATTTAATCTTTGTCTCCCATCCAGAAAAAAGTTTTACTAGCGGGGTTCTCCCTGATTCACTATCTGATCATCAAATGATATAATGTAAGATGAGACAGAAAAAGAATAGAATACCTGGAAAATCTATTGAGTTAAGAACCTATAAGAATTTTGACTATGTAGATTTTATGTTGGATCTGGAAAATGAAAAATGGGATAGAATAGAACTGATTCCTTCTCTGGATGAGGCCTGGAAATTCTTTTATGATGAATTTATGGAACTATGCAACAAGCATGCCCCATTAAAATCAAGAAGCGTACAAAATAATAATGCCCTATGGTATAATTCAAACCTATATATAATTACCTGCTCTGCCTTTTTCCCATAGGGAAACCGTGGCGTAATTTGCCGTTATAAAGGAGCGTTTATAACGGCAAACCCGCGCACGATTTTCCTTCCTCTGCGCATGCTCACGCAGCAGCACGACCAGCCAAGAGCACTCATCGCTTCTGTGTTACCGAAACAGAACTGTCATAACAACTCGGCAGTAAGTCCTTTTCTTTTCTCCCACCTTATACCCTGCAAAGAAAGACCTGAAGGAATGGGAAAAAAAAAAAAAACAATTTAAAATACAAAAATCTCGGCACCGGAGTAAAAAGACCTCCTTGGCATACACTGGCAGGATACACAGAGCTGTTTATTTTATATAATTGCTGAGGCAAAAAAGGCAAACCAACAATTATATAAAATAAAAAATAGTCAGTATCAAACTGATTTACACAAACCCTCGTTGTGGATGCTACAAACCCCTCGGGCTTCGCCCTCGGGGTTTATGTAGCATCCCACAACTCGGAAGTGTGTAAAATCTCGTTACACACCCCGACCCATACTTTATTCTATATAAAATAAACAGCATGGCAGGTGGCCAAAGTTAAACAAGATAATGAAAAGTGGCTTAGATATAGACAACTGCGTAATCAATATACATTGGAATTGAGGAAATCTAAACAAAATTATTATAAAAAAGAATTAACTTCCAACCTGACATGTAATGTGAGAGAATTTTGGAGGGTTATAAAAAGATTGCAGGGAGTACAAATAACGGATTTCACATAAACTTTTGAAATATGGGGTGCAAAGTTACTCATGGGTACTGAGGTAGCAGATGAATTTAATGGTCATTTCATATCCATGGGTACAAAAACATTGATCGCAGCATTTAACAATTTGATTGCTATCTTGGAAACAGAAAAGTTACCAAAGGACAGTTTTACTCTCAGGTTAATTGGCTCTAAAGAAGTGCAGAGAATCCTCAGCAATCTAAATAAACATAAATCGGGGGTTGGATGAAATACCTAATATGCTGCTTAAGTATGCAGCACTTGTTTATAGCTTATCCCCTAACACAATTGTTTAATATGTCATTGACACAAGCAGAATTCCCTCTTGAATGGAAGATAGCAAAGGTGGTGCCCATTTTTAAAGTGGGACAGAAAAACGTAATAGAAAATTATAGGCCTATATCACTATTGAGTATTGTTGCCAAGGTATTTGAGGGTCTAGTAGCTAAACAATTACAAAATTTTTTGGAAAATGAGAAAATAATTGATAAACATCAATCTGGATTCAGACCATGCCACATAACCACTTCTGCTTTATTGCAGGTTATGGGGTATCTTTGTGAGAGCCTGGACAGGGGGATATGAGTTGGAGCCATTTTTATTGACCTGTCTAATGCCATAGAGTACTCTGGCTCATGACATCCTCCTGTCCAGGCTTCAGAACAGTGGATTATCTGATGGTGCTGTGAAGTGGTTTGAATCCTATTTAAAGGTAGATTACAATTAGTGGCAATAAAAGAATAGGAGTCAAGTTTGAGTCACATTGTGTCAGGGGTTTCTCAAGGGTCCACTTTAGGTCCAGTGTCAAATAATATTTACATGAATTCACTTAAATTTACTAATTTGGATGTTAATTATCACCTGTATGCAGACATTACTGTCATTTATGTGAGTGGTTCATCAGATAGTCAAATACAAAAACTTTTGCCAGAATCTTTTGATGAATTGCAGAATTTTTTGTGACAATCCAAACTTGTTTTAAACTCTAAAAAATCACAAGTCATGGTATTCCATAAGAAAAGAATGGGGAGGGATATAGGAGAGGGAACCCTACAGATTAAAACATTGAATGACTCAGTGCTCGAACAGATTTCTAGCTATAATTATTTGAGCATGCACTTGGATGATTCACTCAAATGGGATGTTCATGTAGATCAAGTTGTGAAAAAAGTTAGTAGATGTCTGGGAGCTCTGTACCGAATAAAACATTGTACAACAGAGTCAATTCGAAAACATGTGATTAATACTACTATTATCCCTTTATTGGATTACGGGGATTTGATATTAATTGGCGCCAGTGCCTCTATATTAGGTAGATTAGATGTTATTTACAACAAACTCGCACTTTATATCATTATGGCACCTAAAAGAACTCATATAAGTGAATTATACCAGGCAATAAATTGGTACTCCCTTAGAGACAGAAGAAGTCTTCATGCTATAATTTATATGGATAAATGCTTTAGAAATGAAGTTCCAGGTTACATTACTAACAGGTTAAATATTAGAGAGATTAAGGTAGGGTTTAGATCTGCAAAGGGAATAGAACATCATCTTCCCATGTATAATACAGAATTAGGAAGATCTCATTTTTTTCTATAAAGGGCCATATTTATGGAATTCACTACCTGTCTCAATTAGAAAAAAAAATGGGAAGAAACACATTGCACAAATAAAGTCTTGGTTTAGGGAGGGGATAATAAAATAGGACCTGGAATTGATTGATTGTATTTGTGCACAATTTTATATTTGTATTTATTTTATGTATAATTAAAATGTGTTTGTACTTAATTGTGTGACTGTATTTTCTATGTAATAATTGAAGGATGACTATGTAATAACAACTGAAGTAATCATTGTATATCAGGACCTCACTGAAAATGAGCTTGTCTCAGCTGAGCTACTGATTCATTTACTGAATTTAAGTTTTTTACTACTACTACTACTACTACAATCAAGAGGAAAGTGCTATACAGGCCTTATAAACAAGGATGTTTAAATTTATTAAATCCTATAGCTTCGTATATAGTATCTTTTTGCAGGCAAATATTAAGAATTGTATTACACACTCTCAAGCGGACTGGAAAACATTAGCTAAGACATGGTTGGACCCCCTATTAGAAATGTGGAATCTTTCACCCAGACAAATAAAGAAAAATAAACTAATGCCCATGTACATAAAACCATTAATGAAGACAATAAGAAAATGGGAACTGACAGTGACATAAGCCACACTGCCAAATAGGAAGAATGTCTACTGGACTATACAGGAGCTGAGCTATCAAACACCTATAGAATATAAAGGAATAGCATCACATGACCACTATAGAATAAAAAGATATCTCACCGACAAAAGGATATCACCTCGCATGTGGGATGTAGTATGTCTTAGTTGCCACGGATGTCTTGGTGTGAAGGGTAATGCAAAACACAAAGCCTTGGTAGAAAGAATGTGCCCTAGACAACAGCGTGTGCAACAAGAGGAGACCCTAGAGCATTTTTTTATAAACTGAAGGTACGCTAAAAATATATGGCAGAAAATTAGCATTAGATGGCAGAATGCACATTGGAACAAGATAACATGAAGAAATTGTTACAGGGTATAGCAGACATTTACACGGTATTGAAGAAGGGACTTTGAGAATAATATTTCTAGGGATGTGGATATGTTGTTCCTATCCGCACTTGTTGGCATGTTCCTTTCCCCTTTAAATCTTGCCAGAAGGTCTTCATGCTGGCTCCTCCCACCCACCTGGGTGGTATAACCTTCGACTCCGCCCCGTAACGCCAGATCTTTCTTTCTGCTGGAAGATTCAGGTTGCCTCCTCTTTGCTTTCGCTTTTTAGAGGCCCTGGCTTCTAGCCCTTTGGTTATTCTGAAAATTCAGCTTGTTTGAGCTAGCAACTGTGATTATTGTTACTCGGTCATGGAAGATAAATCTTCCCCCGGATTTCGCCGGTGTCCATGCAGCCAAAAAATGTCGCATACCGATCCACATACCACATGCATGTACTGCCTGGGTCTTGGCCATGACACCCAGACTTGCGACATGTGCCCTGCATTTCACCTGAACGTCCTCGACGATCGTCTCACACACCTTAAGTTGGGCAGGCTGGAGAAACGGAATCCTCCGGTGAAATCAAAAGAGCCCGGTGGGCAGTCTCCACAACTGCGGGGTCCGCCAAGCAGCTGGAACAGATGCAGGCCTTCAAAGAAGCAGCAGCGTGAGATGCAGAATCCTCTTCTCAGTCGATTTTTGTTCCCCTCAACCTGGGCTCCACGTTTTCGGGTTCCTTTCAAGTGCTGTGTCAATCCCTCCCCACTAAGGGTGAGGGACCTGCAGGCTCTTGTTCCTCTCGGTCCCGTAAGAAGGAAATGGATCCGAAACACTCTTCATCTCGGCGAAGACGCTTTTGGGATTATGAGCGATCTTGGTCTCAGGAGCCAGCAGTATCGACTTCGGTCAAAATTGCTTCCTTGGCCGCTGGCTTCTCGGCCTTGCCATCCGGCCATTCGACTGAGATCTCAATCGACGAGGTCGAGATCACTTTCAATCCCATCGATCTGTTGTTGCCCGACGAGGCCAATGACTCTTTGTTCAGGACTCCGGTCCTGCCTCTTCCTGATGAGGAGACCCAGCTCACTGGGGATACCATCGAGGAACCAGTCCCTGATCCGGGTAAATCACTGGTTCCCCCGGTTTCTCCCGAACGACAAAATTGGCCAGTCTGATCAAGGTCGAGATCTTGGACCCCCTTGACTGACAGGCTGAGGAAGGTGCATAAGCCCTCCAAAAAGAAGCAAAGCCACCGGTCATCCTCATCCTCCTCGGATGAGAAGAGGCTTTGGCAGAAACTCCATTGACACTACAAGGATTTAATGTGGCAGCAGCTGATTCTGTCCAGACAGAAACTGGCCACTGTTTCTACTCTGGCCATCACTTGGCTTTCGCCTCCTAGGCCGAGGCTGACTCCTCTGGAACTGGTCAAATTGGTTCCCCCACCCACAGAGCCGGCCCAACCAGTCCCAGTTCATCCAAAATCTCTCCACCAATTGTGATGGAGCCGCAGTCTAAACAGCCTTTGGGAGGGGCTCCTACGAAGCATTCTCGGACGGTTCTGGGATTCCCACACAAGATATTGGTCACCCTTATGCCTGATCGTCTCTGGCGTGTTGAAGGGGACCTTGGTGGCCAACCGAACTATCTGGATTCTTCAGATTTGGATGACACCGACTTACACTCTCACCCTCGGGATGATGCGAATCCACGGGAATGCCCCTGGAGCCTGTCCAGAAAAGGGCAGAGTACCCTCTTATAGATATTCTTAAATTAGGGGATACACCCGCAGAAGCCTTTCCTGTGGCCAAAGCCATTGTTGGCCCAGCCTTGGAGCTCTTGCAGCATCCTGCCTCCTGTCCAGCGCCATCTTCCCGGATGGCCCGAAAGTATGTGGTGCCCATTGAGTCCCTTTCGGGGTTCACAGAACATCCCTCAGCTGAGGGGTTGGTGACCACCTCTGTGTTCAGACACGCGCAGGCAGCTCGGTTGACACTGATAGACCCCCCAGACAAGGAATCCAAAAATTGGACCACACTGCCAGGAAGGTCTGTGCAGCTTCCTCTTAGGCCTCCGCCAGGCAAGCTTGGCCATCATCATGGCGCACTTCTCTCATGCCCTGTTGGGCTCCTTAGATGAAGTTCTCCCGCACCTCCCCGCGGACCTTCAGACTATGGTCAAGCAGGTCCGGATCCAGGGGATACACCCACGGAAGCCTTTCCTATGGCTGAAGCCATTGTTGGCCTGGCCTTGGAGCTCTGGCAGCATCCTGCCTCCTGCCCAGCGCCATCTGGAGCATCCCAGCAGCAGCATCAACTAGGAGCAGATTTATCCTGGACTCCCTTCAGGGTGCCTTCCTCAAGCAACTGGTCATGGAACCAACTCGGCAGAAGGCAATACTGGATCTTGTGCTCACAAACAGGGACAGTGTGATGGGGGTAACAGTGGGGGAGCACCTGGGTAACAGTGACCACCAGTCATTGTGGTTTGAAATCACAGAAAGAGCAGAACCAAACCACACAAAAACACGTATCCTGGATTTTAGGGGGGCAGACTTTGGGAAAATGGGGAGATGCTTGAAAGAGGCATTAAGGGGAATGGGACAGGAATCAGGGATTGAGGAACAGTGGGCAGTATTTAAAATGGGGATTATAAGAACAACAGAATTATGCATTAAGCAGGTTAGCAAGAGGAAAAGAAAGAGGAGACCATTATGGTTTTCAAAGAGGTAGCAAAGAAAGTGAAAGCCAAAAAGATTGCATTCAGGCAATACAAAAAGACACAGGCAGAAGGGGATAGGGAGAAGTACCAGGAGAAACAAAGGGAGGCAGGGAAGTCAGTAAGGGAAGCCAAAGCTCAGACAGAAGAACACATTGCAAAATCAGTGGTTAAAGGGGACAAAACCTTTTACAGGTACATAAGTGAAAAAAGAAGGACAAAGGGAGGGATAATGAGACTGAAGGGGGAGGATGGGAGCAGCGTGGAGGATGACAACAGTAAAGCTGACATATTGAACAGGTATTTCTGCTCAGTCTTTACTAAGGAAGAGGGGGGTAATGGGTCTGAAGGGAGTACAAGGGGTGAGAATGGTGCAGAAATGGACACAAGTCCCTTTACGCGAAAGGGTCCTGAAGGAACTGGAAGTAATAAGAGCTGATAAAGCAATGGGGCCAGATGGGGTGCACCCCAGGGTCCTTAAAGAACTAAGAGAGGTGGTGGCTGAACCTCTGGCTATCCTGTTCAGCCAATCACTGGAAACAGGGAGGTACCAAAGACTGGAGGACAGCAGATGTAGTCCCCTTATACAAAAGTGGGAACAAAGAGGAAGCAGGGAACTACAGACCAGTCAGCCTCACCTCGGTAGTGGGAAAGATCATGGAAGCACTACTGAAGGAGAGATTGGTGGAACATCTGGTTGTCAATGGACTACAGGACCCAAGGCAGCATGGTTTCACCAGGGGAGGTCATGTCAGACCAACCTTGTTGAATTTTTGACTGGGTGACTAGGGAGGTGGATCAGGGAGGGCAGTGGACATGGCCTATCTGGACTTCAGCAAGGCCTTTGACACTGTGCCACATAGAAGACTATTACACAAACTGGGAATATGGGTGTGGACAGGACAGTAGTGTGGTGGGTAGGTAACTGGCTGGGTGGCAGGACACAGAGAGTGGTGGTAAATGGCTGTCACTCCACAGAGGAAGAGTGACCAGTGGGGTACCACAGGGATCAGTGCTGGGACGGTCCTATTCAACATCTTCATCAGTGACATTGCACAGGATCTAGAAGGCAGAATTTCACTGTTCGCTGATGACACAAAGCTCTGTAACAGAGTAGACACACCAGAGGGTGTAGACAGAATGAGAAGGGACCTGCAGAAACTTGAAGAATGGTCAAGGGTTTGGCAGTTGAAATTCAATGCAAAGAAGTGCAAGATAATGCATATGGGGCACAAAAACCCTGGCACAATATATCAGTTGGGGGGTGAGGATATAGCATGCACCAAGCAGGAAAGGGATCTTGGGGTTGTCATCTCTGATGACCTCAAGGTAGGGAAACAGTGTGACAAGGCATCAGGTAAAGCAAATAGGATGCTGCGATGTATAGGCAGGGCATCACCAGCAGGAAAAGGGAGGTCATAATTCCGCTATACAAGACACTAGTGAGGCCCCACCTGGAGTACAGTGTACAGTTCTGGAGACCATACCTACGTAGGACATAGACAGGGTAGAGAAGGTTCAGAGGAGGGCAACAAAGATTGTGCATGGGTTGCATCACAAGTCCTATGAAGACAGGTTGAAGGAACTGAACATGTACCCTGGAGGAGAGGAGGAGAGGGGATATGATAGAGACATACAAGTATCTTACAGGGAGGAACAGGGTGCAGGAAAACACTATTTTTAAGCGAAAAAGATGTTTCAGGACTAGAGGCATGGGATGAAGTTGGAGGGAGGACGATTCAGAGGAAACATGAGAAAGAATTTCTTCACAGAACGAGGTGGTGGACAAGTGGAACACCCTGCCAGAGGAAGTGGTGGGAGCTGAAAACAATCACAGGATTTAAGAATGCATGGGATAGACATAAAGGAATTCTAAAGGTCAGGGGTAAGGGGAAATAGACTTCTAAGAAAACAAACTGAACTTACAAGCTCAAATGGGCAGACTAGGTGGGCCATAGGCCCTTATCTGCCGACACTGTCTATGTATCTATGTATCTGCCTGGATGGCCCGCAAGTATGTGGCGCCCACTGGGTCCCTTTCGGGGTTCACGGAACACCCCTTGGCAGAGGGGTTGGTGACCGCATATGTGTTCAGATGCAGAGGCAGCACTGCTGACACTGATAGACCCCGGACAAGGAGTCCAAAAAATTGGACCACACTGCCAGGAAAGTCTATGCAGCCTCCTCTTTAGGCCTCCGCCAGGCGAACTCAGCCATCATCATAGTGCACTTCTCTCATGCCCTGTTGGGCTCCTTAGATGAAGTTCCCCCTCACCTCCCCACGGACCTTCAGACTACAGTCAAGCAGGTCCGGAACCAGGGGACGCACCCACGGAAGCCTTTCCTATGGCCGAAGCCATTGTTGGCCTGGCTTTGGAGCTCTTGCAGCATTCTGCCTCCTGCCCAGTGCCATCTGCCCAGATGGCCTGTAAGTATGTGGTGCCTACTGGGTCACTTTCAGGGTTCACAGAACACCCCTCAGCTGAGGGGTTGGTGACCGCCTCTGTGTTCAGATGCAGAGGCAGCTCTGCTGACAGTGATAGACCCCCGGACAAGGAGTCCAAAAACTTGGACCACACTGCCAGGAAGGTCTGTGTAGCCTCCTCTTTAGGCCTCCACCAGGCAAGCTCGGCCATCATCATGGCGCACTTCTCTCATGCCCTGTTGGGCTCCTTAGATGAAGTTCTCCCTCACCTCCCCGGGGACCTTCAGACTATGGTCAAGCAGGTCCTGGACCAGGGGATACACCCACGGAAGCCTTTCCTGTGGCCAAAGCCATTGTTGGCCTAGCCTTGGAGCTCTGGCAGCATCCTGCCTCCTGCCCAGCGCCATCTGCCCGGATGGCCCGCAAGTATGCGGTGCCCATTGGGTCCCTTTCGCGGTTCACAGAACACCCCTTGGCCAAGGGGTTGGTGACCGCCTCTGTGTTCAGATGCACAGGCAGCTCTGCTGACACTGATAGATCCCCGGACAAGGAGTCCAAAAAATTGGACCACACTGCCAGGGAGGTCTATGCAGCCTCCACCAGGCAAGCTGAGCTGTCATCATGGCGCACTTCTCTCATGCCCTGTTGGGCTTCTTAGATGAAGTTGTCCCGCACCTCCCCACGGACCTTCAGACTATGGTCAAGCAGGTCCAGGACCAGGGCTGTGCCATTGCCAACAGCAGCTTCAGATGGCTTTGGACCTGGGGGACTCTTGTGCCCACTCAGTGGCAGCCGCGGTTGCCTCACGCTACAGGGCTTGGCTGAGGCTTTACACCTTTACGGCAGATACCCAGCACAGACTCACTGGTGTTCCTTTCCTGGGCACCAGTGTGTGGCCCAGGTGTGGATGATCACCTTCAGCAAACTGAGCAGTCCAGTGCCACCTTGGACTCAGCCACTTCTGCTCAAAGAGCTCCTGGCGCCAAGAAGCAGCAGAAAAAGAAAAAGCCTTTTTGGCACCCTGCTCCCATGGCCCAGCAGCCCTCCTATCATGGTGGGCAGCAACAGCAGGCACAGACTTGGCATCTTCGGCCCAAGTCCGGGCCTCCACCAGCCCGCAGACAAGGAAGTCAGGGCTCAGGTCCTGGATCCTCTTCCTCCAAGCCTTCCCAGTGATGGGATAGGGGTGGCCACCCCATCCCTGTCACGTCAGCCCTGGGTCCTTCCGTGGTGGGTCGGCTCCACCACTTTCTTTCCACCTGGTCCGCTGTTACCATGGACAGGTGGGTCTTAGAAGTGGTCGGCCAGGGTCTGCCTCTAGAATTCGAGCAGTACCCTCCCAGCCAAGCCCGTGCCTCATGGGAAGAGAGAGTATCAGACCACAGTCGGTCAGGTCTGAGAGAAACGACATAGCCCAGCTCCTCCTCAAGGAGGCAGTGGTTCAAGTGGTAGATCCTCCAGTCAACCCAGGGTTTGTTTCCAGGTACTTCCTGGTCCTGAAGCGGATGGGGGGGCTGGTGCCCCATTCTAGATCTGCACAACCTGAATCAGTATCTCAGGCCACGCAACTTCAGGATGGTAACTCTGTCCCAGATCATACGATCCCTGGAGCAAAACATGTGGTTCTGCTCACTGGATCTCCAGGACGCGTTCTTTCACGTTCCAGTCCGTCCATCCCACCAGTGGTTCCTCCACTTCCGAGTAGAGAGAACCCTATATGAGTTTCAAGCCACGCCATTTGGCCTGTCATCAGCCCCTCTGGTATTCATCAAATACATTGCAGTGGTGGCAGCCCATCTCAGGCATCAAGGGGTCAGAGTGTACCCCTACCTTGATGATTGACTCTTGGCAGGTTGCACCCAGCAAGAGGTGGAGAGGTCCAGTGACCTGGCCCTCCAGACCTGCTCTCAACTTGGCCTCCAGATCAACGAGGCCAAGTCAGATCTCGTGCCTTCTTAGGTGATATGTGTCATCGGGACAGAGCTTGACTCTTGCTGAGCTAGAGCCTGGCTCCTGGCAGACAGGGTAGAGGTTCTCTCCTCCTTTGCCCAATTATTTCTGGTTGGGCACTTGTGCCTGCCTGGCACTTTCTGCGCCTTCTGGGTTATATGGCGGCCTGCACCACCATGGTCCATTGGGCCTGGTGGTGTCTGCACCCCTTCAGTGGAAGCTGGCCACCCAGTGGACTCAGCGCCTAGGTCATTTCGACCAGCTGATCACTGTGACCTAGAAGATGTGGGATGCTCTGTAGTGGTGGACCGTCCTAGACCGGTTGCAGGAGGGGATCCCGTTTGTCCACCCTGAGCTGATGGTAGTCCTCACAACCAATGCCTCTCTCACGGGCTGGGGAGCCCACATGGGGAATAACAGGGCCCACGGATTCTGGACCCCCGAGGAATCCCAATACCACATCAACCTGTTGGAGCTGAGAGCGATCAGACTGGTGTTGTCAGCAGTCGCTCAGCAGCTTCGGGGTCAAGTGGTTCAAGTCCAGATGGACCATACCACGGCCATGCACTACCTCAACAAGCAGTGTGGCACGCACTCCTGGCTGCTGTGCAGGGCAACGCTCCGCATCTCGACCCTTGTGAGCTGACTGGAGGCAGATCTCCTAGCCATCTATGTAGCAGGAGCCTCAAATCAATTGGCAGATGCCCTCAGCTGCATAGGCGAGACATCCCATGAGTGGTCTCTCCATCCAGTGGTAGCTCACAGCCTGTTCTCCCACTGGGGCAGACTGATGGTGGACCTGTTTGCCTCCAGAGGAAAACACCAAGCTGTGGTTGTTCATGCCCACCCCTCTCAGCGGGGATCACTGCAGGGGGGTGCCTTCTTGAGGTGGTGGACCCCAGGCCTCTTCTACGCGTTCCCTCCATTTCCCTTGCTCCACAGGGTGCTTCTCAAGGTGAGGAGGGACAAGGCACAGGTGATCCTGGTAGCCGCAGACTGGCCCCACCATTTCTGGTATCCAGATCTCCTCAGCCTCAGCAACAGGCTCCTGAGGCATCTTCCAGCATGCCCAGACCTGATATCAGTCATTCAGGGGAAGGTATTCTAATCTTGATGCTAATCAAGTAGCTTGGTCTGATCACTGCACGGTGAAGTTCATGTTTAGTGCTTCCGTCATGAATTCTTCCCCTTCTGAGATATTTCGCTGCCGCCTGTTAAAAGATCTGACCCCTGAGGGTTATTTGGCGGCAGTTGATCTATCAAGGGTGGGTGATGCATGCGTCGGAGCAGTTGACGCCGGGGTAGATGCCTATAATGAGGTGCTATCTGGCGCCATTGACTCCCTCGCACCTGTCCGTGTACGACCCAGAACTTCTTACACAAGTGCGCCTTGGTATGATAGCGATCTCAGAAATGAAGAAGCTGGGTCGGAGATTAAGCGCGCTGGAGGAAATCCGTCTGAGGGCTGACAAACTGGTCCTTGTGCGCATTATTGCATATCAGAGAGCAATCAACCAAAGAAGACAATATTTTTGTCTCAGGAGATTGCTCTGGGAGAAGCCGACCAGCCTCAGTCTTCTGGACTGTTGATAGACTTCTTCATCCACTCTATCTTCAGCCCGGAAGAGTTTCCTCGAATGAGGATTGTGAGGAATTTGCTTGTTTTTTCTCGGACAGGGTGTCTGCGATCCGGCGGGAGGTCTCCTCAGCCAGTAATATCATTGCTGTCAGTAGTCGTCAGTTGTGTTCTAAGAGCACTCTCTCTAGGTGGGGGGAGTTTAGGTCAGTGGAGGTTCGTGAGGTCATTGAGATAGCGGCCAACTTGAGGTATACCTTTTGTGAACTGGATCCCGTGCCAACGCGCTTCTTGATGAGGTGCATTGACACTGTTGGCCCGGTGTTTGCCCTGATTGTCCGGTGTTCCCTGAGTCAGGGTGTCTTTCCAGATGCCTTGAAGGAGGCTCTGATGAGACCACCTTTTAAAGAAAGCTTCTCTGGACCCGGAGATTAGGGCAAATTACCGTCCTATCTCCAATCTTCCATTTCTGGGAAAGGTTGTTGAGAAGGTGGTATCACTTCAGTTGGGGAACATCTCATGACCCACGAGTTGTATGATCCTTCCAGTCAGCTTTTTCGGGCCAGACATAGCACTGAAACTGCATTAGTTCAGGTGCAAAATGACCTCCTCAGGGCTAGAGATCGGGGGGGCAAGACAATTCTTGTTCTCCTCGATCTCTCCTCAGCATTTGATACTGTGGACCATTGTGTGTTGCTTTTCCGCCTGAGGGAGTTATGCGGACTCACCGGTATTGTCATCAAATGGTTTGAGTCATTTCTTACTAACAGGAGGCAGCGGGTTGTGATGGGTAATTTCTCATCCGCAATCTACCTCCTTTCGTGTGGAGTCCCTCAGGGTTCGGTATTGGCCCCAATGTTGTTCGCAGTATATATGCTGCCCCTGTGGGAGATCATTAGCAGGTATGGTTTGAGTTTTCATTGCTATGCTGATGATACTCAACTATACCTTTCCTTTGCCCCAGGAACATCAAATGCAGTGGATGTGATAAATATCTGTCTGGCTGAGATAAATGACTGGATGTCTTCCAGCTGGCTGCGACTGAACCCTAACAAGACTGAGGTACTAGTAGTGCAGTCAAACAGAGCTCGTGATGGGATGGCCTATGATTCTGCGACCGGCATTGTGCTAGAAGCAGTGTCATTGATGGCCTCCCCATGGGTGCAAAATCTTGGTGTGATCTTTGACTGGAATCTGTTCATGGAGGCTCAAGTATCCTCTGTGGTTCGTTCCTGTTTTTTTCATCTGAGAAATATCGCCAGGATTAAGCCCTTGTTCGACTCTGGACCTCCCTACTTTGGTACATGCCTTAGTCACTTCTAGGCTTGACTACTGTAATGCCCTCTATCTCGGGGTCTCTGGAACTTCTCTTCAGCAGACTGCAGCTAAACGCTGCTGCCCGGCTTTTGACTGGACAAAGTAAGTTCTGTCAAATCACTCCGGTATTGCGTGAATTGCACTGGCTACCTGTCAGGTGGAGAGTATTGTTCAAGGTGGGTTTTCTCACCTATAAGACCCTACATGGACAGGGCCCTGGTTACCTTTCTGATCTCCTGGTACCGTCCACCTCTGTCCGGGATCTCCGCTCCTCTAATGGTGGCCTCCTCAAAGTTCCGAGAGCGAGGTTGAAATCAGCTGGGGATCGATCATTTGGAGTTGCTGCTCCAGCTCTCTGGAACTCGCTGCCACTGGAAGTGAGAGAGGCCCCCACTATAGAGGCCTTTAAGAGCCGTCTGAAGACCTTTTTATTTATGCAGGCTTTTGGAGATTGAATTTTATATGTATGTTATTTTAATGAAATGTATACGGTATGACATACTGTACAGTTTTGTGCGGCGCCCAGATCCTTTGGGATTGGGCGTCCTTTTAAATAAAATTGACATTGACATTCCATCCGGACCTTCAATCCCTGCACCTGACAGCCTGGTACCTGAGCGGCTAGAGTTCCAGGCTTTGGGTCTCCCTGAGGATGTACTCACAGTAGTGGAAGCATCCAGAAAGGAGTCGACCAGAAAGTGCTATGCCTTCAAATGGAAAAGATTTTCATTTGGTGCCATGGCAAGGGCCTGGACCCTCTGTCCTGTCCTGTGGCGAGCATTTTAGACTACCTTTGGTCTCTGTCCAAAGGGGGTCTTCGGTCTTTGACCCTTGAGGTGCACCTAGGAGCCATCTCTGCTTACCAGGCGTGGACTGGTCAGCAGACATTGGCACAGGAGAAGGTGGTCTGGTGCTTTTTCAAAGGCCTCGATCACATATCCCCTCCAGTACATGAACCTCCACCTCCGTGGGATTTACTGCTGGTTTTGGCAAAGCTCAGGGGCAAGCCATTCGAACCAATGCACAAGTGTGAGATGTCACACTTGTCATGGAAGATGGGCTTCCTGATGGCTATCACATCCACCAGAAGGACTGGGGAGCTTCAGGCGTTTTCGGTGGAGTCTCCCTATCTGGTCTTCCACAGGGACAAGGTTGTCCTGTGTCCCCACCCAAAATTCCTCCCGAAGATGGTGTCAGAGTTTCACCTTAATCAGTTGTTGACTCTGCCTGTGTTCTGCCCGAACTACACTTCGGATGCCGAGTACAGGCTCCATACTCTGGACCTGAGACGTGCTCTCTCCCACTATAAGGAGAGGACAGCAGAAGTTTAGGGAGAGGTTCGCCAGCTATTTGTCACCTTCACTGAAGCCGCACCTGGCAGGCCTGCAGCAAAGCAGATGACTGGCAGATGGATTACATCATGCATTGATCTCTGCTCTAGGTAGGCAGGCAAGGAGCCTCCCAGAGGGATAAGAGCTCATTCTACCCGCCATACCGCTGCATCGGTGGCTGCTTCGAGAGACATCCCTATCCAGGAAATATGCGAGGCTGCTACCTGGAAGACAGCAAACACCTTCATCACCCATTACCACATCGATCTTGAGTCACGCCGGGATGCTGGTTTTGGGGCCTCAGTTCTCCAGACTCTGTTCCCAAAGTAGGGTGGGTGCGCCTTGCCTCCCTCCTCCCAGAGAACTGCTAGGAGTCTGCAAACAAGTATGGATAAGAATAACATATCCACATCCCTAGAAAAACAGGTTACTCACTGTAACAGTAGTTCTAGGAGTGGTATATGTTGTTCCACCACACTGACCCACCCGACCTCCCCGGCTGCGATGCGCAACCTGGCTTCCAAGGGGTAAGATCTGGCGTCATGGGGTGGAGCCGAGGGTTATACCACCTGGGTGGGTGGGAGGAGCCAATTTGAAGACCTTCCGGCAAGATTTAAAGGGGAAAGGGACATGCCAACAGGTGTGGATGAACAACATATACCACTCCTAGAACTACTGTTACAGGTGAGTAACCTGTTTTTATCTGTATTAAGTATATAATGTGGCATGTAAGGTGTAAATTTGTTATTCAACAAATAGTATTGACCCCTCATGCTGTGGTGCTACAAACAGAGAAAGAAATAAAAATTCAAATGCAGTATGATAAAAACAATTCTAATGTTGAGGCATGGAAGTGGAGATGGGAGGGGGACACTACAAGTGCTAAAAACTCTAGCAATATAAATAAGAATGGACATAGAATAGAATAAGAAGGATAACAGTGAGAATATTTAAGTATGGACATTGGGTTTGATTTTGTGGTTTATATTTGGTATGACAAAATACTTATTTGTTTGTAGTGTTTTCTTTTATCTATATATACTATGTAGGATACAAGAGTTTATTTATTTATTGAATTTTGGTAACCAGGTAGGCCCTCTGAGACAAGACAGTCCCTTTTTCAGGAGCGACCTGGGAAGTGCAGTACTTTGATAGTGCAGTCATTGATACAAGAAATTAGACAAGGAGTAGTCATACAGTAAGAGAGTATATCAATTACATTCAGTTATGCAAAATACGCAACTTAAAGTACAGTCAACAAAACCTTACATACAGACATCATTTACAGTATTTTTTTTTTTCTTGGAGAGCAGGAGATAGAGAGAGTGGAAAGTTTTGCTAGGAGAATCATGCAAGGAGTGAACAGGGGTTGGGAATCAGCAGAATCAGAAGCAAGGTGGAGCGGTTAGGAGAGAGAACAGCGAACTTCGAAATTGAGTGGGGGGTACAGGCCAGTATAGAAGGAGGTAGAGAGTTCCAGTAGGACACAGCAGAAAATGCAAACAATCTCCAAGCCATGGAGAGTCGTAAGTTTGGCACTGAGAGAACAGGCAAGGAGGTAGATCTGAGGGCACATTGAGGGAGATGATGTTGAACAATATCAGCAAGGCAAGGAGGAGTGAAGCGATGTACAAGCTTATGTATAAAGCTTAGTGTGGCATAGCATAATTTTAATTCATAGGGTAGCCATCCCAGAGCAGACAGGACATTGCAGTGATGGTGCTGAGCATTGGCCCCAAGAGCAAACCTGCCAGCTGTATGGTAGGTCAGTGATAGGCGTAATAATACGGATGTGGTAGCACAGAGTAGTAATGGAGCATCATACATAAGGAGGGGCAGGAGTGTGGCATCTGCAATCTTGCAGCAGGTGGTCAATGTAAGGAATGGACGGATGTGGTAGAGGACACTGATTTTTTGGTTTTATAGTTTTGGTGATGGCTGTAACATGCGCATCCAGGGCAAGTGAGGGATCTAAGGTGACTCCCAAGTATTTGAAGGACTTGACCGATTCAGGTGCATCCCTAGTACTTGAGAGTACAGCTAGAGGGGGGAGGGTTGGTGCGGATGAGTTGGAGAATAACATGCTCTTTGTTTTTTTAGTATTAAGGACAAGCTGCTTCTGAAGGAACCAGTCCTCAAGGGTGTGGAAATTGGAGGCTAGCATTGAAATGAGCCACCCGATATCAGGAGAAGAACGGTAGATGATAGCATTATCTGCATATAGGTGAACAAAGACCCCACCACAATTATTAGGGAGGTCATTAATATACAGCGAGAAAAGTAATGGGCCCAATATGGAGCCCTGGGGGACACCATGGATAATGGTCCTTAGGTCAGATAGGGAGCCCGCCCATTTTACTTTTTGGGAATGGCCGTAAAGGTAACTTTGGGTACAGGTCAGGGCAGCGGCATCAAGGCCAAGGATATGCAGTTGTTGTAATAGAAGGCCATGGTTGACCAAGTCAAAAGCCTTGGTCAAGTCTATGAAAATTGCTCCAGTGGCATGTCCATGGTCCATTTCAGTTAGACATAACAAACAGGATGAAAGTATAGAAATTGTTTTATTTGACCTATGACCAATATTGTTGTTTGTTGTTTTGCATAATAAAATATGTCCCTACTCTTTTCAAGAAGTGCCATAGGATCTTTAACATCCACCTGAACTACCACCAGAACAGGCAAATGGGACATCAGTTTAACGTCTCATCTGAAAGACGGTATGGTTTCCACTTCCTCAACAGATCACAGTGGAACCTCCGGTACCTTTACCCCTGTGTCGGGGTCAGTTATCTCAGAAACAGAAACATAGAACATAGATTTTTTTTTTTGTTGTTGAAATTAAATCAACTTTATTTGTTTTTCTTTTTTTTTTTTTTTTTTTTTTGAGTTATCTTTTTACCTTCTCCTACGTTCCGGCTCCCACCTCTCCTTCAGGTCCCTCCTAGTATCTGCACTCCCAGCGATCCTCTTCCTGAGCTCTACTCTCTCCACATATCACGGCCAACCCTCCGAGTCGTCCTGGAGTAACCCATCTCCGGGCGGGTCCCCCTCCTTCGACGGGGAAGGCACCGGGGGGCTGGGAAACCCCAGTGCTCTATTTTTTCCTTACAGGCTCGAGGGTGCCGCTGCGGAGGGGCAGGCTCCCTGAGGTTCTAGGGATGTGCAGAATACAGAGGCCGTCATCCGGTAGGAGCCGAAGTTGTTTCCGGCTTTCAGATTGTCCCTCTTGCTCTGCTGCGTGTAGTACCTCTGGTCTCCACCGGGGGTCACTACAAAGCGGACTACCCTCCCAACCCACCCAGGAGAGGTGCAGTCCCCGGACTCAGTGCTCTCCTTCCCAGCCAGTTCCCGGCGACCGGAGTCTGTTCCCGAGCGTGGGTCGCCGGCGTGGTTCGAGGTGTGGTGTCCAGCACCTCAGCCCTCTGCGCCACCAGGCCGGCTGTTTATTTGTTTTTCAAAATGCAAACACCAACAGAGTGAACAGAGCATGAAAACTGTCCAGACAGAAAACACAGAACATAGATTTGGACGGCAGATAATGACTGTCTGACCCACCTAGTCTGCCCATTTCCCTACCTACTTAAACTCCAGATCCAAACTGATCAGCAGCTTACCCTCTCTTTCCTATCACTAGGGTTGCCTTCTGTCTGTCCCATGCACTCTTGAAATCACCAGTCGTTTTAGCCTGTACAACCTCAGCTGGGAGGCTGTTGCATGCATCCACCACCCTTTCTGTGAAAAATACTTCCTCATATTACCCTGAGTCTCCCCCGCCTCATATTTTTTTTTTTTAAAGATGCCCTCCTGGACCTTGTTGATTCCCCTGAGGTACTTGAATGCCTCTATCATATCCTCCCTCTCCCGCCTTTCCTCCAGGGTATACATATTGAGGTCTTTCAGTCTTTCCTCATATGTTTTCTGGTGCATTCCTTTCATTTCCTTACATAGGTACTAGTGGTGGAGCCAGGCCATTGATGTGATGGAAGGGGTTTTGGGGATCCCCCTGGGCTAGTCCTAGGGAGTGTTTCCCTCATTCTGGGCATGGTCCTTGATGGCCTGACACTTGAGGCTCAGGTGTCGTCCTTCACTAAGAGTGGTTTCTGTCATTTGAGGGACATCGCTTGGATCTGAGCCTTGATACCATCTGATGACCTGCCCACCCTGGTGCATGCCTTTGTCACGTCCAGGCTGGATTACTGCAATGCCCTGTACCTGGGGCTATCTGGAGGTAACCTTTGCCAGCTGCAGCTGGTGCAGAATGCGGTGGCAAGGTTGTTGACTGGTATCTCAAAATCTGACCATGTCACACTTGTCCTCCGCAAGCTACACTGGCTGCCAGTGAGGTAGGGGACTGCCTTCAGTGTCGGACTTCTGACCTACAAAGCCCTGCATGGGGGGGGGACCAGTCTACGTGCAAGACCTTCTGGTTCCTCATTGCCCATCTCGGGCTCTCCACTCCTCTGAGGGTGGCCTCCTGGTGGTTCCCAGGGCTAGGCTGTGACAATCTGGGGACAGGGCATTCTCAGTTGCCACGCCAGCCCTGTGGAACTCTCCACCTCGACATCTCTGGGAGGCACCCTTGGCGGAGGCCTTTAATGGGGCCTTAAAACATTGCTCTTTGAGCTGGCGTTTAATTTGACTGACTGCTGAATTACTGACTACTACCTTGGTTATGCTAACCATGGTTGTTATTTTATTAATCTGTTTTTATTGAAATATTGTCTAAGCATTGAGTGTGAAATAGGTAGAATTGTATTAATGTAAGTCTCTACCTCATATGCTATTTTTAAATATGTATGTTTGTTACTTTTGTTAAGCACTCTGAGCCTCCGGGGAGCAGCACTATATAAATAAAGATCTTACTTCAAGAGGGCTCTTGCAGTAGGTATTCACATATAGGACTAAGCCGCCAGGCATCAGGATCCCACGGAAAAATTTCTAGCTAGCAGTCTCTGGTGGGAAACCGCCCCCACGTCAGATGACCAGCATCATACGACGTTGGTATAAAGGGGTGGTCCTCCAAGCCCACCTTCCAATTCTTTCCCGCCGTCGCCTTGTGAAAGTTCCTCGCAGTAGAACAGCGCTCGTCAGTCATTCATCAGTCTTCAAGTTTTCAAACTTTTCGACCTAATTTCTCTATTTTTTGACTTTTTTCCTAATAATTGCTGTGTACGTCATCCCCGACGCCCTCTGAATCGCATAAAAACAAGTGCAACTCGTGTGGTTCCCAACTTCCACACAGGGATGGCCACTCCTTGTGCCTCTTCTGTGTGGGACTAGGCCACCCCGTGGAGAAGTGCCAGCACTGCCAGAAGTTCAACTCCGCTACCGGCAAGAGAAGGCAGCAGTCCCTGGAAGTCCATATCCTTAAGAAGAAAATGGCCTCTATGGAAAAATAGTTAAAAAAGCTTAGGCAGGCATCTACTTCCCCTGTAGGTCATAAGAAAAAGCGTGACAAGGAGAAGCACTGGGAGTGGGAATCGCCTTCCACAGCAGCCGCGACTTCGGCTGGAGTCGCGGCCCTCAAGGTAACATCCCCTCTGGGGGATCGGTCAACAACGGCCATCTTGGTGGTTACCAAGAAGGTGTCACCCCCTCCTGTCCGGCTCGCACTTGGACCCTTCGGGAGCCTCTGGGGCAAAGGAGGCCTCCAGTCCCATTAAGGCGCTCCTCCCTTGCGGCCTTCCAGTCAGAGCAGGTCCGGCAAGTCAGACGTCGGTCCCACCGATGCACGCCCGGACAAGGCTGTTAAGTCACTTAACTCTTTGGGTGAGCACCCAGGCAAAACCCCTTCTGACAAGGCTGCCTCTCCTTCAAGACCTTCTTCGGGTAGGGAGTCCGATAAATCAGATGCCACCTCCTCCGACGTCCACCCAGACACTGCCAATAAGTCGGACGCTGGCTCTTCTGATGCCCGCCCAGCCAAGAAGCCTGCGCCAGACCCCATCAAACAGTCTGACGCTCCAGGCTCTCCGCAACGTCTCACCACATTGCCTACTGAGGTCCCTGCGTCCTCTCGACTGAACCCCGTGGATTTTAACCCTCCTTCCCCGGTCATCACAGAGGACATCGAGACGCTGCCATTAGGGCTCCCTCCTCCTGTGCCGGACCCCCTGACGCTGGACCCTCAGATGCCAGTCCCGATGCCGGCCGTCCCGACACTATCCGGCATCCCTTTACCTGATGGAAGACCTATTCCTCCATCAGGACCATCAGACCCACTCAACGGTATACCCATGCTGGGCCCGATGCCTGCGGGGCCAATGTTTCTACTGTCAGGCCTGCCAGCAGGGCCTCTGCCAGGTCCCTCTGCTCCATCAGAGCCCCTGGCGCCCAGGTACCCGACACTGCAATATCTGGTGCTGCAATACCCGGCCCCTCAGTATCCGGCGCCACAGTACCTGACTCCGCAATATCCGGTGCCACAGTACCAACGCCTCAATGCCCGACGCCGGGCTACCCGCTGTTAGGTTACGGATGCTCCTTTTATGGATACCCTTAATATCCATATCCCCCACCTCCTCCACCTCCGCCACCCAGTCCTCAGCCACCAGTGGATCTGAAGGAGATCTTGGCCTCCTGGTGGGCTGAGACCAAGGTTCAACTCACCAGGGAGGTTGAGAGCTGTCTCCTGATGCTGGACCCGATACCAGATCCCCTATGCCGGAGACGGGAGACTCCCTCCCCCCTGCCCGACACCAGAGGAGAGCCCTCCGGTGCCCGAGGTGGGTAGGATATTCGCCCAGGAACTCCCAAGTGTGTCCCACCCCTCCTGGGAGGTCTTCTTCCTTACGTCATCTTCAGTCACGGACTCGAAGTCCGGCCACTCTGACCCTGAAGGCGAGCCCCAAACTCCAGAATGCCCCAGGCCGAGGAATTCTCTGAAGTCTCCTCCGGAGGACCCTTCTTTTCTGGAGTTATTGAGGAAAATCCAGGAAGTTCATCAGTGGCAATCAGTGGAGCCAGACCCACAGCATAAAAAACTCGCTGCTCATCTGGATCTGCCCGAGACCGCTCCTACACTGATCCCACACTGGATAGAGCCTCACGCAGATCTTGTCTCCACCATTTGGAAACAGCCATCTGCATTATCCCCCCTTCCGAGGAAGGCGGACAAGCTATACCAGGCTCCCGAGGGTGTAGACTTTCTTAGCCTTCACCCCAAGGCGGATTCGGTCATCATCAGCGCCGCTCATGGCCGCTCCGCCAATCCCAAACACCTCAGCTCGTCTCCGCCTGATAAGGAATCCCGGCTTCTGGACCAGTACGGGAAGAAGATTTATTTCTCTTCTACCCTAGGCATCAGGGCCCTTAACTATGTGGCACATATGGGGGATTTCCAGAAGACCATCCTTAGCCAGGTGGAAGCTAAATTGAACTCCCTTTGTAAGTCACAGACTAAGCAGAAAGTGGGGGACCTCATACGTTCCACTCGGTCGGCCTGTCGGCACATGCTGCGTGCCACTCACGATGCGGTGGACACAGCTGGAAGGAGCACGGCCTTCGCCGTAGGCCTGCGGCATCATGGCTGGCTTCGCCTGTCAGGTTTGGTCCCTGAGGTACAATCCGCTATATAGGATGCTTCCTTCAGGGGTTCAGTACTGTTCGGTGGTGATGTCAAGGACATCATTACTGAACTGTAGGAGAAGGGTACTGCACTCAAGTCAGTCCAGACTATGTACAGGCCCCCTCAAGGGCAGTGGCATCCTTTTCGTCACCAAAACCGACAAAGACAAAAGCCGCTGGGCAAACATGACAACAAATGGGCCCCTTCAGCAACCAAGACTCCCCCCAGCAAATAAGCCGCAGGAGCCTCAGCTGCTGTGCTGCCCCACACCTCCTGACTCCCTGCCTCTCCCTCCACCTCTGGAGGTTCCAGAGGAACCGGTAGGGGGGAGATTTTCCTCCATCTGCCGGGCTGGGAGAGGATAACATCAGATGCTTGGGTGCACCAGTTGATATCGGCAGGGCACTCAATAGAGTTTCTGCAGAAACCGCCCTGAAGACCACTCCCCCAGTCATCTTACTCCCCGAAACATCTTCCTCTGGTCCTAGAGAAAATCATCTCCCTTCTCTCAAAGGCGGCAATAGAACCAGTTCCCACCCATCTTTGGGGAACAAGTTACTATTCCCATTTCTTCCTAGTTCCAAAGAAGATGGGAGACCTGAGGCCCATCCTAGACCTCAGCTCCCTGAACATGGTCGTGGAGTACAAACGCTTCAGAATGCTCTCTTTGCAGAGCCTTCTGCCACTACTTCGGCCGGGGCAGTGTCTATGCGCTTTGGACATGCAGGATGCTTACCTGCATATCCCCGTATTCCCCTTCCACCACAAATTTCTTCAGTTTTGTTTTCAGGAGGACCACTACCAATTCAAGGCCCTCCCATTTGGTCTTTCCTTGGCCCCCTTAGTGTTTAGCAAATGCCTGTCAGTGGTAGTGGCCCACCTGCGAATCCAGGGAGTTCAGGTATTCCTGTTCCTGGACGATTGGCTCCTGGCAACCTCATCCAGGGAGGAACTCCTGCACTCCATTTCCCTTACCCTGCAGGTTTTTACCAGCCTGGGTATCACCATTAACCAGGCCAAGTCCCACTTGGTCCCTTACCAATGCCTCAAATTTATATGGGCGATTCTGGACACGACCACCGGCAAAGCCTTCTTGCCTCTGGACAAGGTAGACACCCTTCAGAACCAGGCTCATCTTCTGTCCGGTCGTAGGCGGGTCGGAGCCAGGTCAGCCCTCCACCTCCTCGGGCTAATGGTGGCTGCCATTCCGACAGTCCCATTCGCTCGGCTCCATATGAGGATCTCTCAATGAACGCTTCAGTCTCAGAGGGACCAAACCAGGGACAATCTAGACCAAGAGGTACTAATATCATATCCCATGATCAGAGGCTTGCAATGGTGGATGGTTCAAGAGAACCTGTGCCTGGGAGTTCATTTCTGCATCGATCCGTCCTCCCAGACGTTGACGATGTATGCGTCAGGAGAAGGCTAGGGTGCCCATCTGGGGTCTCACAGGACTCAGGGCAGCTGGTCCAAGTTCGAACAAAACCTGCACATAAATGTGCTCGAACTGAGAGCAGTTCTTTATGCCCTTCAGGCTCTACTTTCCTTCATCCTGCCCGGTCATATCCTCATACAATCAGACAACATGTGTGTAGTCTGGTACCTCAACAAGCGGGGGGGGGGACACGTTCCTACCCTCTATGCAGTGAAGTGATGCGAGTCTGGCATTGGGCAGCCCAACACCACCTTCACTTGACTGCAGTTCACATTCCGTGGAAAACACACTGGCAGACCAACTCAGCCAGGTCCAATGAATGGGAGCTGGATCAAGAAGTCATAAACGACATCTTTCAGTGATGGGGAACACCCTAAATAAACCTCTTCGCCTCTCCCCAAAATGCAAAACTTCCCAACCTCTGCTCACTCGCTCCAGGGTAAGACATTTTTTGGTGGGATGCCCTGTTTCTCGGTTGGAGGGACAAATTTGTTTATGCCTTCCCTTCCATTCCTTTAATCCCGAGGGTCCTGAACAAACTTCGATCGGAGGGAGCTCGAATGATTCTCATTGCTCCCTTCTGGCCCAGGCAAGTTTGGTTCTCTGTTCTGCAACAGTTCTCAGAGGAACCTCCACTTCCTCTGTCGCAGCAATTGTTGACCCAGGATCAGGGGACCCTTGTTCATCCAGGTCTCAAATCCCTTCATCTCCATGCATGGCTCCTGCAGATGTAGCTAAAGCCCATTTTGGAGTCTCCTCTAGTAGCAGACATTTTGGTGGAGGCCAGGAAGCCTTTCACGAGGTCCACCTACTCCATGAAGTGGAAACGATTTTCTATTTGGGCAAACTTGAAAGACTTCGAACCTTTCCCGTACCCAGTCAATAAAGTCCTGGACTACATGCATCACCTCTTTGATCTGGGTCTCAGCCATTCCTCGTTGAAAGTCCACATGGCAGCTATCTCAGCCTACCATATTCCCTTTGGAGACAGGACTTTTGCTGAGTTGGAAGTCTCTAAGACTTTCCTTAGAGGGGTTCTCCATTCGAGACCCCCCATCAGCATTCCTTCCCCTCCTTGAGACTTGAATTTTATCCTGGAGAAGCTTACTCTGCCTCCCTTCGAACCAGCAGCTACAGCTGATTTGAAGTTCCGTTCTTGGAAGACACTCTTCCTAATGGCCATTACTTCTGCTCAGCGCATTTCCAAGCTTCAGGCCTTGATGTGTAAAATCCTGTACTTGATTTTCCACAAGGAGCGTGTGGCTCTGTGCACCAACCCTAAGTTTCTCTCTAAGGTGATGGCTGAATATATGCTGAATCAATCCATGGAGCTACCCGCTTTCTTTACTCAACATTCCAATCAAGGGGAGTACCTATTGCATACTTTGGATGTTCACAGAATCCTGAGATAATACACCACTCAGATGGAAGCACCAAGGGAGGTCGACAGTGAAAATGCCGACCTCCCGCACAGCACAGCACAGCACAATACCGACGCAGGTATTGTGCCACCCGATCTGCGAGTGTTTAATGTAGGGGCAGGCCCCACAAGCTCCTGCAGATCGAGTAACTCTTCTGCGTCGATATCGTCTCATCTTAAATTATCAACTCCAGGTCGGAGTTGGTCTGGGGAGGGGGCAGAACACTGGGGGAAGGCGAAACACGGAAAAGGACCATTACAACAACTGTCGCCATAATGGTCTTTTTTCGTGTTTTGCCATCAGGGTGTCGAGCAGAAGGGGTACACCGACTCGGGCTAAGGATCTGAGGAAGACTGATCAGCTTTTTGTCTCTTTTGCTCACAAAAGAGAAGGCAATACTGTTTCTAAGCAATGCCTATCAAAATGGTTGGCACATTGTATCACTTTCTGTTACGACAAGTACAAGAAGACTCTTCCAGGTCAAGTCAGAGGTCACTCCACCAGAGGAGTAGCTGCCTCTGCAGCTTGTTTCAAAAATGTGTCAGCGGCAGACATCTGTGCAGCCACAACTTGGACTTCTGTCCATACCTTCATGAAACACTACAGTTTGGACTTCGCCTCTTGCCGTAGAGCAGGCTTCGGGTTGGCTATCCTACAAGGTCTCCTTTCATGAGACCCGTTCAGCCCTGAGGTTCCATGCTATGGATAACAGTCCTCCTCCAGAGTGCTCTTCCTTGTTCCAGACTGCTTGGGACTCAGTACTATATGTGAATACCTACTGCAAGAGTCCTCTCGAAGTAAGATAGTGCAGTTATGTAAAAAGGTATTGCCTTCCCGCCCTCCGTCCCCCTAAGTTTTCTTTGCTTCATTTCCATGGGGGGGAATATCCTCTTCTCTCTCGTCTTGCCTCTTTTGGTCTTTGGTGGGAAAGAACTGAAAGGCGGGTGTGGGGGGCCGCCCCTTTATAGCGGCGTTGTATGACGCCGGTCACCTGACGTGGGGTGGTCCCCCACCAGAGACTGCTAGCTAGAAATTTTTCCATGGGGTCTTGACACCTGGCGGCTTAGTCCTATATGTGAATACCTACTGCAAGAGCCTCTCTCAAAGATCTACTGATCTTACTTCGAGACACAGCTCTTGCAGCAGGTTACTCCATTAGGACTGAAGCGACAGGCGTCAGGATATGAAGAATACAGCTAACTATCTTCGAGGACCCGCCCGACATCGGTCCTGCTCCGGCGTCAGGCGTGGTACATAGAGGCGGTCCGCCAGATTCCCCAGTTCTTTCGCCGTCGACTTGCATGTCTCGACCCTTGGGTCCCCAGTCTGGCTGTGCGGCCGTGGTTAAGTGCTTTCAGCGGAAATCGGTTCTTCAAGCAAGACCATTGCTGATGTCCTCTCCGACCTCCGGTCACTCCTCCAAGTGTGCTATGGGAAACAGATCCTTCAAGGACCCCACACAGCCTGTGTTAGGTGCCTGGCCCAGACCACGATACCGGGCCTGCTCGGTTCTGCCAGGGGTTCAACAGTCGTACCGGATCCGGCGTCAGAAGGCACTTCAGGCTTTTGCTGGAAGAAAGCTGAAGACCGTCTTCAGGGGAATCTTCTTCTCAAAATCCCAAACGCAGCGGAGAAATGAGAGAAGGCCCTTCAGGTCCCCTCAGGGCTTAAGTGGGTCACCAGCTCCGGTTCTAGGTCCGACCGCTCTCCCTCCAGGGCCAGCTCTCAGCCTCCCCCGGCTGCGGTAAGGAAGCCTTCTTCTCAGGCCAAGTCCGCCAGGCCGTCCTCATCTTCGTCTTCCAGGGCCTTGGCAAAGTCCGGGGACCGCCACCATCACCATCACAAGTCGGGTTCCAGCCTTCCAGTACCCCGCGTCAGGTCTTCTTCTGTTCCTCCTCGCAAGACGCTGGAGCTCACGCCCTTAAAGAGACCTGTGGACCCGGCTGAGTGCGGCCGTTGTCGGCCCACGTATCGTCTCTCCCTGGGCCGCCGTCGGCCAGGCGACGTCGCCGGCCAAACCTTACCTCGGCGGGCCTTGGTAGAGACCGGCGCCGCTCCTCCTGAGAAGAGGGCCCTGACGCCTCCGACCGACGTTGGTCAGGAGACTTTGACCGAGGAGGACCTAACGCAGCCCAAGGACCAGACGGGCGATCCTGGTTTCATCGAAACTCCCAGGGAACCCTCGCTGTTACCCGAGCCCCCCGTGGAGCCGATGCCGGGACCCGACGACCGCCCACCGGTGCCTGGACCATCGTCGGGCCTTTCCTTAGTGGAAGTGAAGGACCGCTTCACTTACTGGTGGGACACCATAAAGAAGGACATGGTTCCCACTGTTCCTCCTCCTCCTCCTCCGGTTCCTACACCCCCCTCGCCATCGAGGTCGGCAGGCCGTTTACCTCCTCCCTTGGAGCCCAGATCCCCTCCCAAGGGGAGACCAGAAAAACGGAGACCTCCGTCGAAATCTTCTTCTAGGTCACCCAGCCCCAAGAGATCCAGGAGACACCGATGTTCGCCTTCGACGGAGGACACGGGCTCAGACTACTCTTCCTCTAGATCCCCATCTCCCCTCTCCATCCCTTCTCCAGACCCACGTGAGATGCCGAATCTCCTCCGGACGACTCTTCGTTCCTGGATATTATGAGACATATCCAAGAGAACATGGGATGGGATGCAGAAGAGCTAGACCCTGAAAGGACACCCTGCTAAATATCTTGACAGAAGGACCCCAAAGCCTGTGGTGGTACCACCCTTGGTGGACACTTTCGTGGGCGTCACCAAGGCAGCGTGGGCGTCCACATTCGCTCCCGGCAATGCCGAAAAAGCTGATAAGCAGCACACCAAGGCTCCTAAGGAAGACCAGTACTTGGCGCAGCAGCCTCAGGCCGATTCTCTGGTCATCACAGCCTCACATGACCAGTCACAGAGGCCCGCAACATTTGAGCACCCTGTCACCGGACCCAGAATCCAAGCAGTTGGGCCAGCGTTGGGTAGGCGCCACGTATGCTTCCGCTACCTGCGCCATCAGATCACTGAGACTATTTGACCCATGGTTCAGTTCCAGAACGCTTTGTGGGAACAGGGTCTGGAAGCAGCTGAAAAACTGCGGAAGGTGAGCAGAAGGAGAGATGCTTCAGCTCCTCCGTACGGGTTCAGACATGGGGACCCAAGTGCTACGAGCCGTGTACGACTCCAGCGGACTCAACGGCCCGAGCAGCAGCTTCTGGCGTGATGCCTCGGAGACACTCTTGGTTGCGCGTCTCTGGTTTACCCGGACGTCAGAAGAATATTATGGACGCTCCTTTTTGAGGAGAAGTCTTGTTTGGTAATCCTTCGGAGAAGATTATTACCAGACTTCAAGAGGCAGGAAGGCGGTAAGGTCGGTTCAAGCCATGTACCGACCCAGGCCTCAGTTCCTTCGTAGGAACCAAAGCCATTTCGTGGAGTGAGCGCAGAGGCAGCAGTCCGCTCCGCTACATCAGAGGGCTCTGGCTTCTGTAGAGCCAGGGAAGCAACCATCAGCCGAGGTCAGCGTTCTCCTAAGCCAGTCCAGCCAGCGGGCCCATCTGCCGCCACAGCCTGACTCCTTTCCGGCCCCCGCCCCTCAGGATCAACGAAAAATCATGGTCAGGGGTCGCATTGTGAACTTCCTGACGGGATGGCGAGCTATAACCACCCGACAGATGGGTTCTTCAGTTGGTCAGTCTAGGCCACTATATAGAATTCACAGAAAAGCCACCCTCGAGGCCTCCTTTGCTCTCCTGGTATCGGGTCAGCACAAAACTTTGATCTGGCAGAAGTACTCGCGCTCCTGCGAAAGGGTGCAATAGGTACATCCCGGAGGAACCAGAGGACAGGATATTATTCCCACTTCTTCAGGTTCCAAAGAAAACAGGGACCTCCGTCTGATTCTGGACCTCAGCGACCTCAGCGTATCGATCGCCTACAAAGATTCGCATGGTGACTCTTCGGGCCTTATTCCCATGCTGAAACAGGACGCCTTTTTAGCATCTCTAGACATACAGGACGCATACCTGCATATCACTATAGCTCAGGCGCACAAGAGGTTCGTGCGCTGCGAGTTTCTCGACCACCACCTTCAGTTTCGAGCTCTTCCATTCGGACCGTCATCCGCACCAAGGGTCTTTACCAAGTGCATGGCAGTCGTGGCAGCGTCTCTGAGGAGACAGGGCCATTATGTGTTCCCGTACCTGGACGACTGGCTTCTCATGGCCGCCTCCAGAGAGGCATTGCTACATGCGGTCCAGAGAACCCAGGACCTGTTCCGATCTCTGGGCATTCTCATAAATTACGAGAAGTCTCTCCTGGTACCGTCAAAAACTTCAGTTTATAGGTGCAGTACTGGACACTGTTCAGGAAGAGCTTTCTTCCGACGACAAGCGGAACACATCAGATCCCTCAAAGGTTATCGTCGAACAAGATCGTCCCTGCCAGGTCAGTCCTTGTCGCTTTCGGACACATGGCTGCGGCCATTCCTACTGTCCCTTCGCAGGCTCCACATGCGGGTAACTCAGTGGATGCTCAAAGTGCAATGGGACCAAAGGCAAGACCACTTGCAGCATCCGGTCAGGATCACAAACTCAGTGATTCGAGACTGGCAGTGGTGGCTAGTCCCAGGGTCGCTCTCCACGGGCATCCCGTTCATAGCGCCGTCCCCGGAGGTAACCGTCACCACAGACGCCTCAGGTCTCAGGTGGGGGGCACACCTGGACGGGGTAAAGTCCCAGGGCACGTGGAACCCGATGGAAGCTCATCTCCATATCAGTGTCCTAGAGATGAGGGCAGTTCTCTATGCCCTGCAGGCCTTTCAGTCAGTAATCCCACCGTGTACTCTTCTGCTTCAGACAGACAACACGGCGGTGATGTATTACCTCAACAAACAAGGAGGCGCACACTCTTACCCCCTTTGCAGGGAGGCTATGAGGGTGTGGGATTGGGTAATCAGACACAGACGAATCTGATCACTGTGCATGTTCCCAGGGTGGACAACACGATTGCAGGCGGCCTGAGTCGCTCCCAGGCCAGAGTCCACGAGTGGGAACTTCTTCAAGAGGTAGCAGAGGATCTGTTTCTTGATGGGAATTCAGAGCTAGACTTGTTCGCATCCCATCAGCATAAAACTGCCCAATTTTTGCTCGCTAGATCCAGGGCCTGGTGTTTTCTGGTGAGGCCAGCGTTATCCCTCTCCTGGGTGAACAGATTCCTCTCGCTTTCCCTCCCTTCCGTTGATCCAGAAGTTCTTCTCAAACTCGCGAGGAGCATGCACTCATGATCCTGGTGGCCCGTTCTGGCCCAGACAGATCTGGTTCCCTTTGTTGGTGCAACTATCTCGGGAACCCCGCTCCGTTGCGCTCAGCTCCCATCTCCTGTCTCAGGAGAAAGGTTCACTAGTCCATCCGGACTTACGTTCACTGAACCTGCATGCTTGGCTCCTAGAGACATAGCCATCTTGCGTCACGGGGTCTCGCAAGAGGTTGCAGAGGTTCTTTCTGCAGCCAGAAAGCCGGCAATGCATGCGACGTACGCCATGAAATGGCGCCGTTTTTGTTTATGGTCGCGAGCACGTGATTTTTCTCGTTTAGGTTGTCCTGTGGGAGTAGTATTGGATTATCTGCTCTCACTCTTTCATTAGGTCTAGCCTACTCCTCTATTAAGGTGCACCTCTGTGCCATTTCTGCCTGTCACCTTCCGGTGGGACAGCCATTACAGTGGCTCAATTGGGCGCCTCTCAGGAATTTCTTAGGGAGTGTTACACTTAGGCCTCCCATTAGGGACCCTGTGCCTCCATGGGATCTGCTCTTTGTCCTGGAACAGCTCACGCTCCCCCCCCTTTGAACCTGCCGTGGATTGCGAGCTACGTTTTCTGTCGTGGAAAACATTATTTTTAGTTGCTGTTACTTTGGCGAGAAGAATTTCTGAGCTTCACGCTCTCATGTGCAAAGAGCCTTATTTAGTTTTCCACTGGGATAGAGTATCCCTGAGGACGAACCCTACATTTTTGCCTAAGGTGGTCTCTTCACTCACTCTGAACCAGGATATTGACCTTCCAGTCTACTTCCTGAGCTACTTGAATAGAGGAGAGGCTCTGCTCCACACCCTGGATGTTCACCGCAGTCTGAGGTATTACCTCAACAGAACTAAACCTTTTAAGTAGTTCTGAGCAGCTTTTAGTTTCCTTCTCTGTAGAGAATGATGGGCCAGTCCATTATCCAAACAGTCCCTGTCTGCTGGCTTGTCCAGTGCATTTCTTACTGTTATGATATAAAACAAAAGCCCTCCGGGCACAGTCGGGGTCATTCTACTAGGGGTGGCCACCTCCTTTGCAGCACTCAAAGCGTCTCCACCTCTGCATATGTGCTGCAGCCACTTGGAGCTCTGTGCATACCTTTATCAGGCATTATAGCCTGGACATCGCCTCTTAGCGAAGGGCTGGTTCGACCTGGCGGTGCTAGGGTTTCCTGTCCTAGGTTCAGGACCTGGAATGTACTCCTATTTTCCTCCTCCGGAATTTCTGGCAGCGTTACTGCTTGGGAATCAGTCTAATGGTGTAACCTGCTGCAAGGCTGTGTCTCTAAGTAAGATAGTACAGTTACGTAAGAACTTACCGTAACAGTAGATCTTCGAACAGCTCTTGCAGCAGTCTGTCTCTCCACCTTCCCCTTGGAGGAGGCATGGCTTTGCCTTTTCTTATAGAAATTTCCTCCCTTATTATCTTCTGACGGTGGATCCTCGGTCTCCACTCTGATGTCATCCTGCGGCCGGGAGTCTCCGGGAGAACTGGGGAATCTGGCGGGACCGCCGCCTTATATGCCACACATACAGCGTCGGGGTGGGGACCCGGCGTTGGAAGCGGTCCCGCTGAAGATAGCTAGCTAAATTTTTCTGTGAGGTCCTGGCGCCTGCTGGCTTCAGTCTAATGGAGTAACCTGCTGCAGAGCTGTTCTCGAAGATCTACTGTTACGGTAAGTTCTTACGTAACTGTACTTTACGGTAAGTTCTTACGTACCTGTACTTTCCTATCCTAAGTTCCTACCGTTTTTCTTGCCCTTCTCTGGACCGCCTCCATTCTGTCAATGTCCTGCCAGAGATGCAGTCTACAGAAGTGAACAGAGTATTCCAGATGTGGTCTGACCAATTGTCTGTACAGTAGCATCACCACCTCCTGTTTCTACTGGTGAAGCCCCTTCCTGTGCATTTCAGCATCCCTCTAGCCCTCCCCACCACCTTTTCACATTGCTTGGCCACCTTCAGGTTGTCTGTTATGTTTACCCCCCCGGGTCCTATCCAGTTTTGTTGTTGTTAGTATCTCTCCCCCCCTCCATTTTGTATTCATCTCCAGGATTTCTGTGGCCCAAATGCATGATTTTGCACTTTTTTGTATTGAATTTTAAGGTGCCACACTCTTGACCATTCCTACAGTTTGCCTAGGTCTTTTCTCATTTTTCCATCCTGTCTGGAGTGTCTACCCTATTGCAGATCTTGGTGTCATCTGCAAAGAGGCTTCCCTTCCCTTCCAGTTCCTCCACAATGTCACTAATGAAGACATTGAAGAGGACCAGCCCCAGAACTGAGCCCCGTGGCACCCCATTTGTCACCCTCCTCTCCTAGGATTGAACTCCATTTACCACCACCCTCTGTGTCCTATTGTTCAGCCAGTTTTGGACCCAGTGTATCATTTTGGGACCTACTTTCAGATTGCGCAGCTTGTTTACTAACCTCCTGTGTTAGCTGGTGTCAAATGCCTTGCTAAAATCTAGGTAGGCCATGTCCACCGCCCCTTCCTGATCCACCACCCTGGTTTCCTAGTCAAAGAAATCTATCAGATTTGTTTGACAAAATCTCCCTGCTGTGAACACATGTTGCCTTGGGTTTTGTGCCCCACTAGCCTCCAGGTATGTCACAATCCTTTCCTTTAACATGGATTCCATGATTTTCCCCACCACAGAGTTCAAGCTGACTGGCCTGTAATTTCCAGCTTCCACTTTGCTCCCACTTTTGTGTAGTGGTACCACATTCGCCCTCCTCCAGTCCTTTGGTACCACTTCCTCCTCTAGTAATTTGTTAAATAGGGCTGTCAGTGGTGCCCCTAGTGTCTCCCTGAATTCTTTCGGTATTCTGGGGTGCATCACATCCGGTCCCATTGCCTTGTCCACTTTTAGTTTTGAGAGTTCTTTTAGGACTCTCTCCTCTGTGAATGGACTGGTGTCCATCTCCCCTCCACCCCCATGTGTGTTTTTAACCCCTAATTTTGTTCCCTCCCTTCCCCTTCCTTTGTAAATACTGAGCAGAAGTATTCATTTAGAATTTCTGCTTTTTTTCAAGGTCCACTTCTGTACACTCCCATCCTCCTTTATTCAATCTCACAATCCCTCCATTGGTCTTTTTCCTTTACCTGATATACCTGAAGAAGGTTTTGTCACCTTCTTTTACTGATTTTGCTATCCTTTCTTCAGTCTGTGCCTTTGTGCACCTGACTGCCTTCCCACCTCCTTCTGCTTTGCCTGGTACATTTCACTGACTCCCTCCCTCTGTGTCTCCTTGTACTTTCAGAATGCCTGTTTTTTTTCCCTGACCTTCCGTGCCACTTCTTTTGAAAACCATTGTGGGTTCTTTTTGCTTTGTTTACTAGCTTTACACAGAGGCCTATTGTCTCTGCTATGGCTCCTTTAAATTTCTCCCACTGTTCTTCCACTTCCCCCACCCCTCACCAGGATTCTCTGGAAGTGTTCCCCCATTTTTGCAAAGTCTGCCCTCTTGAAGTCCAGGACCTTTACTTTTGAGTTGCTTGATTCTACTACTGTCTTCACCTTAAACCACACTATATGATGATCACTGGACCCTAGATGGCTGCCCACTGATAGATCCATTACTCTGTCACAATTTGTAAGAACCAGGTCTGGTACTGCTTCCTCCCGTGTGGGCTTCTTCACCAACTGTCTGAGGCACGCTCCTTCCAGGGCATCCAAGATGTCTCTGCTCCTGGTAGTGGCTGCTGCATATGTGTTCCAGTTAACATCTGACATGTTTAGATCCCCTACAAGCAACACCTCCCCTTTCTCTGCCATTTTGTGTATGGTGTCCACTAATACCCTATATCTTCCCCCTTTGCTGGAGGTCTGTAGACAACTTCAGTGTGGATGTTGGTGCCATTCCTATCTCTAATGTGACCCATAGTGCCTTTTCCCCTTGCTGTCTTCCCCCTAACTCTGTTGCCTTGATCGCCTGTCTGATGTACATAGCCACCCCTCCCCCCTTTTTGCCCTCCCTGTCTCTCCTGCAGATTATGTACCCTGGTATGCTACCATCCCAGTCATGGCTCCCTGTGTACCATTTTTCAATGACTGTGACAATGTCTAGGTCTTCCTCCCATAAAGGCCGCTAGGTGGGATCTTGTTTCCCAGGCTCCAGGCATTTGTACAGATGACTTTCCATGTTTTGATGCCCCTACCTATACCAGTTCCCCACATTCCAATCCCTGTGCCTTCCCTTCATGCCTCCCCTGCTGTTACCTCCCTTTGTGTTTCCTTTTGTTGCTTCCATGGCCATAGTATCAGCCTGTTTGTCTGTCTTTCTGTGTGTGTGTGTGGGGCAGTTGGTTTTTCCCTGCTTAATTCCACCATCCCCCTTGGCTAGTTTAAATGTTCCTTTCTAGGCTCTAGTATCTGTCTGTTTGTCTACTTTAACCTATGGGGGGGCAATTGATTCTTTCTTGCTTAATTCCACCACCACTCTTGGATAGTTTAAAATGTTTGCCAATGAAACATTTAAACCTCTCACTAAGGATCTCGGCACCCCCGGCCCGGATGGATGCAGACTGTCCCTCCCATACAAGCCCACATCTCTCCAGGTGGTCCCCCAATCCCTATTGAAGCCAAATCCCTCAGCTTTGCACCAGCTCTTCAGCCATTTGTTGAATCGTCTGGTGTGGAGTACCCTGGCCTCCCCCATGCTGTAGATAGGTAGCACTTCCGAGAAAGTTACTGTGCATGCCACCTGTCTGAGACCCCTCCCTAACTCTGTGAAGTTTCTCTCTACTGCCCTCACCTCGTCTCCAGTCATATTACTTGTCCTCAGGTGGATAGTGACATCTTGCTCACCCTCCCACCTTGCTACTCCAGCAATCCTTTGGATTCACTTCCGATCCCTCCAAGTGGTGGCATTCGGTAGGCACCTGACCTCCCTGTTTCCCACCCTGAGGACTACCCCCCTAATAATTTAGTCCCATGCTGGGAAGTGCTTCTTTCTCCTCTGGGGTCCTGTGCCATCCTTCCAGGGGTTTCCACTGTGGAGGATCCCTGCATCCACCTTGTCCACCACTGCGGGTGTCTCATCTAGACAGTTCCACCCTGCCAGAACAGTGTAGGAGTTGTGGATTGGAACCTCAGGTTGGATGTGCCTCTGCCTCACCTCCCTCACCCTCCCTGAGCCCACCTTTGTCCAACTACCCCTCATTCCTGGCATCCTTGGAGGCAGTGGGTGTGGATTCAGTGGTCCCTGAGCAGGGAAGGAGGCCTCCGGAATCCTAGCCAACTTGGCCTGGAGATGAGCAGCCTCCTCCTGCAACCCAGAGAGGTACCTGCAGATTAGCACCATGGTCTCCAGGATGTCTCCCTGAAGACTGCCACCCCACAGCCATTGCATTGCACCACTCCCAACATGACTATTGTTGACTTCCCCTTTTTTCTTCTCCCCCCCCCTTTTTTAGTCTGCCTTAATGCAAGAGTGCAGTTCTAAAGGTGTCTAACTTGTGGTTTTATGTGTAGCTGTATGCTGTACTGCCTTGTCCTGAAGCAGGAAGTTGAAATCAGTATCCTGGTTGTATGCCTATAAAGGTGGACTAGCCCAGGAGGGTGGGATGGGGAGGGAGGTGGGCCTAATCCCTGGAAGAGCTGTGGAAGAAAAACAATCAGCTCCTTCAATGTGAAAGAGAGATCAAACTGCAAAACCTGTAAGCACAAAATAAAATCGTAACAAAACAATAACTCTGCTTAGCCAAAAGAAGCCTTAATGTTTTTCCCTGCTCTGTCCTTTAAAGCAAACCTAGTAGACAAAAAGCTCAGGTACGGCTAGGTGCTTTCTGTCAGCAAACTTTAGTTTTCCACCTCAACATACCAACAGGACTAGGGATCCCTGGTCCTTCTGGACCTGGCGTCCCTTGAACTGCATGCATGGCTCCTGAAAACCTAGCACATTTTGAGATATCCCCTAAGGCTGTTGATATTCTGGTTCTGGCTAAAAAGCCACTAGACGTATCTGTTCCTTGAAGTGAAAGCAGTTCACTTTGTGGGCTGCTTCCAAAAATTTAGACCCATTTACATGTCCTGTAACTGCAGTGCTGGAATACCTGTTGTCCCTTTTAGGCTTAGGTCTCCAGTATTCCTTACTTAAGGTGCATTTGGCCACTATTATCAGCTTTCCATGTCCCTGTTGATGGCCATAAGGTTGCACATCTGGAAGAGTCACATACTATTTTGAGAGGTATTCTTCATATGAAACCTCCTATCCACAATCCAGTCCTGCCATGGGACTTAAATTATATCCTTGAGAAACTGATGTTGGCTCCCTTTAAGCCAGCCGCAAGATCTGGGCCTATATCTCCTGTCATGGAAAACATTATTTTTTGTTGTAGTCATGTCTGCTGGAAGGACTTCAGAGCTGTAGGCTCCAATGTGTGAGTCTTCATAATTGACTTTTCACAAAGACCGTGTTCCTTTGCATACAATACATAGGAGCAGTCTTGGACACATTGAAAGAATGTGCTTTTCTGCCTCAGGACAAAACAGAAAACCTGATTGTTCAAGCACAGCAGATATACAGGAGCTGCTGTGTCTCTGCGAGTACAGTGCTATGTCTTCTAGGGTTTATGGCTGTGGCTATAGTGATGGAGCCACTGGCCTGCTTACAATATATGAATTCCTCAGTGAACACTCAGGGTCCAGTGGGATCATCTAATGGATGAGGTGGACCAAATAGTTCTCATCATCTCCCCACTTTGCAGAGCGCTGTTGTGGTGGTTGGATTGCGAAAACCTTTTAAAGGGCATTCCATTCCTTGTACCAGCTCCTGTACAGATCCTCACCACAGATGCCTCATGCTCTGGCTAGGGAGCTCATCTTGGCCCTTACCAGTCTCAGTGGTTACGGACCATGGTAGAGGCCACGTTACACATAAATGTCTTGGAAATTAGAGCTGTCCTGTACTGTCTCCAGGCCTTTAGGGAGTGTCTGTGCCTTGGTCCTTTGTTAATATAGATGGGCATTGCCAGTGCGATGCACTACATCAACAAACAAGGGGGAGTTCATTCTTATCCACTATGCAGGGAAGCAATAAGAATATGGTATTAGGTACCATCTCACGGCCTACAGCTCTCAGCTGTGCATCTCCCAGGGCTCCGAAATGTCTTGGCAGACAGGCTAAGCAGGTCACAGTCCAAAATGCACAAGTGGGAACTGTTGATTGGTGGTCAGTGACCGCATCACAAGATGGGGTCATCCAGAGCTGGACCTTTTTGCGTCCCCAACACATTGCAAAACTGCTGTGCTTTTTCTCGCTTGATCCAGGGCCTGGAGTTTTCTGGTGAGATACAGTACATTGTCCCTCTCTTGGAAAGGGAAATTCCTGTATGCATTTTCTCCAGTTTCTAGAATACAGATGGTGCTAATCACACTATGAATGGAGAGTGTCACTGTCAACCTCGTTCCATTTTAACCTCGCCCGATGTGGTTTCCACTTCTATAGCAGATGACTGTGGGTACTCTTACCTCTGTGTTGGGATCTATTGTCACAGGACAAGGGATCCCTGGTCCATCCTGACCTGAAGTCCCTTCATCTGTGTACATGGCTCCTGAGAACATAGCACGTTTTGGGATATCCCATAGAGTTGCTGATGTTCTGGTTGTGGCTAGATAACCTTCTACCAGATATATCTATTCCTTGAAGTGGAAGTGGTTCACTTTGTGGGCTGCTTCCATGAATTTAGACCCATTTACATGCCCTGTAAATGTAGTACTGGAACACTTGCTGTACCTTTCGGATTCGTGTCTACAGTATTCCTCACTTAAGGTACATTTGGCTGCTGTATCAGCTTTCCATGCCTCTGTTGATGGCCATACAGTTGCACAATTGGTGGTGTCACATACTTTTTTGAGAGGTATTCTTCATATGAAATCACCTATCTGCAATCCAGTCCTGCCATGGGACTTGAATTATGTCCTTGAGAAACTGGCATTGGCTCCCTATGAGCTGGCCACGAGTTGTGGCCTTCGTTTCCTGGCATGCAAAACGTTATTTTTAATTGCAGTCACTTGTGCTTGAAGGATTTCAGAGCTGCAAGCTCTAATATGTGAGCCTCCATATTTAAATTTTTGACAAAGACAGAATTTCTTTGTGTACAAATCCTAAGTTTTTTACCGAAGGTGGTATCCGAGTTTACATTGAATCAAAGGATACACCTTCCTTAATATTACACTGAGCATGCCAATCAGAGTGAGGTACTGCTCCATACTTTGAATGGCCATAGGATACTGAGATACTTTGTGAATCACACCAAGGACTGCAGAAAGTCCTCTCAGCTTTTTGTTTCATTTGCCCTGGAAAAGAGGGCACTCCTTTGTCTAAACAGTGCATACCTAAATGGCTGGCACATTGTATTATGTTCTGTTATAGGAGGTACAGTACAGTAAGGATCTTCTTGGTGTGGTTGGTGGTCACTTCACAAAGTGAATGACCACTTCTGTTTGTTTCAGAAAAGTTTTGGCTGCTGATATTTGTGCTGCAGCCACATGGAGCACTGTCTACACCTAAACATTACTGTCTGAACATAGTCTCTCATAGACTTGCTAGACTCAGCCTTGCTGTGCTGCAAGGCCTGCTTTTGTACCAGCCTCCCTCTTCTGTGTTGGATTGCTTGGGAATCGTTCCAAAGGTGTGGCCTAATAGAAGAGATATCCTTGAAGAAGATAAAACAGTTACGCACTTAACCATAACAGTAGATGTTTGAGAGAATTTCTTCCATTAGGCCATGCCGTCCCTCCCTCCATCCCCCTTCTGATTCAGTAATCCATGCATCATATATCCAGCCCTATGCCTTGCCTATGTTATGCCTGGGCTGGTCTTATTTCCTGGTCCTTGAAGTGGAAGCGGTTCACTTTGTGGGCTGCTTCCAAGAATTTAGATCCATGGCATGTTAATGCAGTGCTGGAATGCTTGCTGTCTCTGTCAGACTCTTGTATACATTATTCCTCACTTAAGGCACATTTGATATTGCTTCTGACCCAAGTGAGGGGCAGGAGTCAGTCAGTATGGTGGCTACTGTAATCGGAGAATATGAATAGTAGATATTTAATTATTTTTTTTGTGGAAAACTGACCCATTTCCAGGGAACACAGTGTGGAGAATTCCTGTGTCAGTTGGATGGAGTTGTGTGGGTTAGTGACTGACATGCTAACCCTGCCATGGCAATGTGGTCCCGTGCTGCAGTGCTGAATCTTTATCGCACTTTGCTGCGCAGGAGACACAGACTTCAGTACACCAACTGTGAGCTATACCTGTCCTTTAGCCAGAGGGAATTCCTTTGCAGGCTTCCAGAGGCTGTGGTGGGGCCAGAACAGTGTTGGAGTTCAGGATTGCATGTGACAGACAAAAGGGCTGTGTGGGGATGGGAAGGGGGCCACAGGAAAGGGGGCGGGATAAATAAAGGGGTGGAAAGGGCAGACTTGATGGGTCTGAGGGCATTTTTCTGCTGTCAAGATTCTGTGATTCTATGATTTGGCCACTATATCAGCTTTCCATGCCCCTATTGACGGCAGTACAGTTGCACAACTGGAGGTATCCTGCACTTTTTTGAGAGGTATTCTTCATGTGAAACCTATCTGAAATCTAGTTCTCCTTTGGGACTTGAATTATGTCCTTGAGAAACTGACGTTGGGTCCTTCTGAGCTGGCTGTGAGTTGTGGCCTGTTTCCCATTGTGAAAAACACTGGACTGGAGTCTCAAAGCCTGTGCAAATCCTGCAGTAGTAGAGAAAACTCAGTGTAATTGGGTTGCCATTTACAGAACCACATTTTTTCCCACAGCTACCATATTCTCAAAAGTGGAGCCAGTTTACGACCGGCTCCACGATATACGGCAGCTTGTGGTTATTTTTTCCTCACAGCTGTGGAAAAATGTTACGGAGTAATATCTTCCGTAGCTGTGATGGATGAGAATACCAGTCTCCGCAGCTGTGGAGATTTCAGTCTGCAACTGGAATTATGGAGTGAAACTTAGTCCCATAATATTTTCAGAGACTAACCCATTATTTTTAGTTGCAGTCACTTCTCAAAGGATTTCAGAGCTGTAGGCTCTAATGTACGAGCCCCTATAGCTGATGTTTCACAAAGACACAGTTTCTTTATGTACAAATCCAAAGCTTTTACTGAAGATGGTATCTGAGTTTACAATGAATCAAACGATACACCTTTCTGTTTGTTACCTTGAGCATGTTAATCACAGTGAGGCACTGCTCCATATTTTGGATGTACATAGGATACTGAGATACTGTGTGAATCGCACCAAGGACTGCAGAAAGTCCTCCCAGCTTTTTGTTTCATTCACCCCTGGGAAAGAGGGCACACCTGTGTCTAAACAGTGCCAGTCCAAATGGCTGGCACACTGTATTATGTTCTGTTCTAGGAAGTACGGTAAGGAACTTCCTGGAGTGGTTGGTGGTCACTCCACAAGGGGATTGGCCACATTTGTTGCTTGTTTCAGAAATGTTTCAGCTGCTGTCATTTGTGCTGCAGCCACATGGAGCACTGTCCACACTTTCACTAAATATTACTGTCTGGGCTTGTGCTGTCTTGAATGTATTAGACTGTACCAGCCTCTCTCTACTGTTTTGAGACTGCTTGAGAATCGTTCCAAAAGACAGTACTTGGCATGATGAGCGGAACAGTACTCTGCCTGGAGACTGACTTAGCTAGTTCTATTCCTCTTCATACATCATCAGCCATAGGCCTCACTGTCTGTGACATCACAACTGACCGAGAACAGCTAGTCGCCTACTGCAGGATGATCACTTGTGATGTCATAGTAAGTGAGGTCACAATGCTGATGAGGTATGAAGAGGAATGGAACTAGATATAATAAATGTAATGCTGTTAATTAGTAATTATTTTCTCTCCTGTTGTACAATTTCCTTACCCCCGAGGCATCTGGAAATAAGTTATCAGCTTAGTGTCTCTTTCCTGGTAAAAATTTTGAGGTAAACAATATGTTAGCATCCAGATAAAGTACTGCTGTTTACATCCTACCTAATACTCTCCAGTGGAAAACCTTGTAAAAAGCAAATGGAAAAAGGAAAAATACTTCAGAAATGTGAAGTATAACTGACCACATCTAAAAATGAATTTCATTTTCTGCCTGCTACTTGTTGGTGCTACTAGCACTTTAAAGGGTACAGTGATAGTTTGAAAAGAGGGTGGTTACACAAGGAGGTTAACTGACTTGCTCAGGGTCACATTGTATAAAAGTGGTGGTTGTGAGATTCAAACCCTGGTCTCCCAAGTTCACTGTTATGTGCTATAACCAGTAGACTAAACTGCCTTCCATGAAGCTTCAAGTTACAGTAGCTAGAATTTTTAACTGCATAAATGTTAGAAAATAATTTGTCTTCTGTCTTACAGTTGGATGAATGCCAAGGAAATATACTCTGATTAGTCTAGCAATGCACTTTAATCAAGATCTGTTGTTTTGCAGTTAAATATGAGAATGAGGCCAATAAATTCTGGGATCAATTTTACAAGACTCATAAGAATAGATTTTTCAAAGACCGTAACTGGCTGTTCACGGAGTTTCCAGAAATCATTCCAGACAAAAAATGTACACTGACAGAAAAAGGAGAAAAATCCAGTGACTGCACACATTTTCTTACCTCACGCAATTCCTGTGAAACACCTTGTACTGGAGTATCCAAGCAAGATGAATTTGGCCATTTAGAAAAGAACATTTCCACTATCAACTCTTCTGATTCTGCAAGGAGACACATGTGCAATAAAACCGGCAATGGAAAACATGATAGCAGCCTGAACAGGCCTAGCAAAGATATGGAAAGTGGAAGAGACACAGTACATACTGAAACCACTGATGCTAGACATGCCTCATTCAGGATTTTAGAGGTACAGAGATGTTTGTCTCACTCAGAGTATCTGACAGTCTCTAAATGATAGTTTATTCTTAGAACTGCAACCAGTTGTACATTATGAAGAGCATTCAGTTGTTAAGATTTCAACAAAGTAAAATCTGTAACAAGAATTATACGATGGGGAGAGAAAATCCTGCATTCTCATTGGTTGTTACCTGTCTGTCAGATGTTTGATTGACAGGTAAGAACAAGTACTCAGAAGCATGACTCAGTTCCCTCAGCATGTCCTCGTAGGTTTTGCCCTCCATCCCCTGTATCATTGTTGTCTTCCTTCGCTGCGCCCCCTCTAACAACCTGATATCCCTCTTCGGATACGGACACCAGTACTGCATGCAGTACTCCAAGTGCAGCTTGACAAGGACATGTAGAGGGGCAGGATCACATCCTTGTGTCTAGATGAGAATTCTCTTGTGATACACCCAAGCATCCTGTTAGCCTTAGCCGCAGCCTTCCTACACTGGCCAGAGTTGTTCATAGTCCCCATTACTATCACCCCTAGGTCTTTCTCTTCCTCAGTGACCCACAGACTCACCTCCCCAACCAGAATTCCCTCCTCGGGTTCTTCACCCTGAAGTGCTGAACCTTGCACTTCTTTGCATTGAAGCCCAGCTGCCACTTTGCTGACCACTCCTCCAGCCTGGTTAGGTCCCCCTGTAGTCCTTTCCAATCCTCTATATCATCCACCACCACCGCTATCTTGGTATCATCAGTGAACAGGTTGATCCTGCTCCCCACTCCATGTGAGATATCCGATATGAAAAGCCCAAATAACACCGGACCAAGCACAGAGCTCTACGGCACCCTACTTGTCACAGGCCTAGGGGTTGAGAGTTCTCCACTACCCGTTGCTGCCTCCCCTTCAGCCAGTTCGCGATCCAGTTAGCCATCTTCATCCTCAACCCCACTGATACCAGTTTCCCCTCCAGTCTCCCATGTGGAACTGAATCAGAGGCCTTGCTGAAGTCCAAATACAGGACATCCACTGCATGGCCCCTATCCAGCTCTTTTGTTACCCAGTCATAGTACTCTACTAGGTTGGTCTGGCAAGATCTCCCCAAGACAAACCCATGCTGCCTCCTATCCTGGAGACCATTAACCTCGAGAAACATCACCAGTCTCTCCTTCAGGATTGCTTCCATAAGTTTACCCACTGTGGAAGTGAGACTGAGAGGTCTGTAGTTACCTGGCTCGTCCCTTGGGACACTCTTGTGGCTAGGCACCACATGAGCCATCCTGCAGTCCTGTGGCACGCACCCCATGTCCAGGGAGGTGTTAAACAAGTCTACCAGCGGCCCAGCCAACACCTCCGCCATCTCCCTCAGCACCCTGGAGTGAATGCCATCAGGACCTGGCACCTCGTCCACTCTTAGTTCCTCAGACCCTCTAGTACTCTACTCACCGCAATCACCCTGTCCTTTATCTCTACCCCACCCCGTCCCCATCCTCCCGGTCCATGGAGGTGGTGGCCCGCCCTCCTTCCACATGACCGCAGAGCAGAAGTAGTCATTCAATGCTTCCGCCTGTTCCGCTCCCTTTTCCACCACCCCTTGCCTTTCCTGATCTGCACAATTTGGTCCCTGCAGCTCTTTTTTCCTTCACGTATCTAAAAAAGTATTTCTAACCCCAGGAATCACTCATTATGATTAAACTTAATGCAGTCAGCCTCATGTGTTGAACTGCCCGGAGAAATGGAATTGTATGCAAATTATGGAATTCTCAATTGGCTCATGCCACTTTCAAACTGCTGCCCTAGCAACTGCTGCACTCTGAGTGCTTCAGATTCTTTACTCCGCCTGCCTAGTAAGGACGTCCTGGAGAGCTCTCCTTGAACTGTCTTCAGAATAAAGTTTATCTGTGGATAAGTACTCATTTTTAGTTTCATTTCAAATTGCTGCCTTAGAAACAGTGTTTAGTATAGTTTATATGTATTATAGTAGTTTTTTGACTTTATTCACGGTTCCCTCTCGGTTCCTTGGAACCTAGGGTCCTGCATCTATTTGAGAGGTTTTTACCTCCATTTTTCTTTATTTTGTATTTTTAGCGATCGGTTCCCTGAACTGCTTTATTTTTGTTTAAATTACTGTATTTATCAGTTCCTTTTTTATTCAGGAACCGAATAGCGATCGGTTCCAGGAACCGCTAGCGGTTGTTATTTTAAAGATCCTCCGGTTCCGAGGTGCTTTAAATAGCGGTTTATTGTGAAGTAATATTTTTGTCTATCAATGTCAGAGGTCCATTTAGATAAACCTAAAAAACGCACAGGACCCACAGGTTTTAAATGTTGTGAGTCTTGTGGGCAACTTATAGCAAAAGCAGATAGATATTCTCTGTGTATTTCTTGTTTGGGTACAAGTAATATATTTGCCAGCTGTGATATTTGTAAGACCTTTTGCCCTAAAACATTAAAGAAAAGGTCTAAAATTTTAGAAAACATGACTTCTGCTTCTGGTATGGATAGTTCTGCTTCTTCCTCTTCCCACAAAAATGATGGCGGTAAAGCCAAGAATCCTGATAGGAGTTCAGATAAATCTGAACAAGGTAACAAAAAGGGCTTTGGAAACAGGCTCTGAACCTGTTCCATTAAAGAAAAAGTATAAGGAAAAACATGTCGCTGCGCCTCCGACCGAGTAGGCTAAGGAGCTCCCAGCAGACAAGCATATTATGCCCTCAGCTGAGGACATTGCTAAGGCACTTCAAGTGCTACAAGCCCTACAGGTTGCAATCCCGGTTCCTATACCGACTGCACCGGTTCCTCCTACGGCCCCAGCAAGGCAAGATGTGCTGGAAGTGTTTGGGGAGGAGGAGGAGGATGAATTTGAAGGGGAAACTATAGATTCAGAGGTTTCCCTTGAGCAAGAATTTGGGTCCCCTCCTAGGGGCCCTGAGGAATACTCCTCCCACTATGCTTTTGTCAAGAGCATGGTGGAAACCCTGAATCTCCCTCTTCAGGAAACAGAAGAGGATATGGAGGAGTCAGATTTTCTGGACATGATGGGGTTAACCCATGCATTTCTAGCATCCTAACACCAAGTGCTACCAGCTATACCACCAGAGACAGGATGAGGGGGGACCTATCAACACCTTTCCACCGAACTGTGCAGGGACAGCGTGCTTTCAGCTATAGGGCCCCCCAATGACTCATTGAAATCCCAGTGCACATTCTAAACTCCCAATGCATCTCACAATTCAAAAATGGCCTAAGGCAACACCTTCTTACTAGGACAGTTTGTGACTGCCACTAGGACTCTAACACCCATAATGCCCACTCATCCACATTCTCCTTCCCCTTCCTTTAACCCCCACTCTTCCCTCTTGCCCTATCCCTCTGTCTTCCTGTCCCCCCTGTGCCTTTTCTCCCACTGGATCAACCTTAAAACCAACCTACTACCACTACCTCCCAACCTCCTAGACAAAGCCACTTCTTTTGGCCACACACACCCCCCCCAAGTCTCTCTTCCCCCCTCACCTTGACTCCTCCTTGGACTCTCACACTAGGTGTCACACCTCTTTATCTCCTTCACTACATATAAACACTGCTCTTTACCCTAGTTGAATGCTCTTGACGCTGTACTATCACCATTGGTACTATGAATGACACTGTAACCTTATTGTATACTAGCTACCTACTATTTGAGTATTGTATGTAAACTATTTGTTATTGCTGTCATTGTCACTGTTTGACATGGAACCTTTGTAAAAGAGCTCTGAGCTCAAAGGTATGATCTGAATCCCTAAATAAATAAATAAATAAACCCCCACAAAACGTCTGCTTCTGCCCATGCATAAGTCTTTAAAAAAGGCTGCAGTACAGATTTTTAAAACACCAGCTTCTATCCCTGGTATGTATAAGAAAGCTGACAAGAAATATCAGCTGGACAGAACTACAGCTGATTTTCTGTTTACTCATCCTGATCCTGAGGGAGTAGTATAAGCTGCTGCCTGTGACAAGGCCAGGATCCCCTTGGCTACCCATCCACCAGACAAAGATTCAAGAAAAATGTATGCTATGGGAAAGAAAGGGTACATGGCTGCCTCTTTATTAGTTAGGCAGGCCAGTTACATGGCATATTTGGTGCAGTACCAAAAAGCTCTATGGAACACTATTCTAGCCTTGGCTGATAAGGTTCCAGGTGAAGTGGCTGTAGATTTGCAGGATACAGCAAGGGCTGCACTTGATGCTACCAAGTACCAATTTCATATGGCAGTGGATGCCAATGATACCGCATCCAGGTTAATGGCTTTGTCTGTTTCACTTAGGAGATTTGCGTGGCTTAGGACCACCAACCTGACTTTAGACACGCAAAGCATACATGAAGAAGGTGGAGGAATATAAATCCACCTATCGGAACAATTCCAAAGATAGGCCCTCCACCTCTTATAGACCCCAGAGTAGGGGAGGTAGGGGCAGAGGTTCTTACCCCCGACCTTTCTTTCAGGTGCAGGCCTCTCAGCCTCAGCAGCAGGCCAGAGGTTATTTTAGAGGAAGAGGCAGGAGAGCCATGAGAAGAACGACTCCTGCACCACAGGTTCAGGCACAGCCCGCACAGAACCCCTGACGGGCTAGTGCAGGTTACATCCCCTATTTGCGGACCACCAGTAGGTGGCAGACTGGCTCATTACCTTCACTCTTGGCATTCCATCACCACAGACAAGTGGGTGTTGGAGGTAGTGAGTCAGGGTCTGGCACTCAGTTTCAAATCACTTCCAAAGCTGAGAACAAGAACCTTTGCTCCAACAACAGCTGCACACAGGATTCTGTTGGAGGCAGAGGTAAAGCATCTACTAGCAATCAAAGCAGTAGAGGTAGTGCCTCTGGTAAGTAGGGGCAAAGGTTTTTATTCCAGGTACTTCCTCATAAGGAAGAAAAATTGGGATTGGCAACCTATTTTGGATCTAAGACTTCTGAACAAGCACATTTTGAAACCAAGGTTCAAAATGGTCACTCTTGCAATAATCATTCCCTCATTACAAAAGGGAGACTGGCTAGCATCCCTAGATCTAAGGGATGCTTATTTCCACATTCCCATCAGACCATCTTGCAGAAAATTCTTGAGATTCAGGCTGGCTTCAGGCCATTATCAGTTTGCAGCTCTCCCTTTCGGGCTAACTTCGGCACCAAGGGTTTTTACAAAGTGCCTATCAGTGGTGGTAGAGTTTTTGACAAAACAAGGGGTAACAGTCTTCCCCTTCCTGGACGACTGGTTAGTAGTAGGACAGTCTCTGTAGCATGCAGTGCAGTCATTGGCACTAACAAAATCTACACTAGAGTCCCTTGGATTTCTGATAAACGAAGAAAAAATCTCAGCAGGTACCACTCGAGGTGCTGGAGTTTATTGGTGCAGAACTAAACACCACACAGGGCAGAGCCTTCCTGCCACAGGACAGGGTGACAAGCATTCTGAAAATTGCAAAATCCTTTGTGTCCGGGAGACCCAGATCAGCAAGATAATTTCTCAGGCTACTGGGCCACATGGCATGTGCCACTGCAGTGGTAATGGGCTCCAGGTTTCAAATGAGAGATATTCAGTTCCATCTCAGACAGTACTGGTCTCGAAGGATGGACCCTGTGTCCAAACTGGTTCCAGTCACAAAAAGTTTAGTCCAGGCCTTACAGTGGTAGCTGGACAAGCACAGCCTCAGGGTGGGTGTACCTTTTATAAGGGAACAACCTTCACTAATCCTTACAACAGATGCATCTCTTCTAGGTTGGGGAGCAGACACATTAGAGCACACAGCAAGTGGCACATGGTCCCTCCAAGAGTCTTTATTGCACATAAATCTCTTGGAGCTCGAGGCTGTTTACTTTGCCCTAAAAGCATTCGCCCCTTACCTGCAAAACAAGGTGGTGCAAGTCAGAACAGACAACACCACAACTATGTATTACATCAACAAGCAAGGAGGTACCAGGTCACATCTGCTGTGCACAGAAGCAATGAGACTGTGGTCCCTAGTATACTCCATGGGAGTATCCCTGTCAGCCATACACGTTCCAGTGAAGGACAATGTGCTGGCAGACTCTCTAAGCAGGATAAGTCAAGACCACCACGAGAGTGGAATACTCAGGTACTCAGTACAATTTTCAGGAAATGGGGCATTCCAGAGGTGGATCTCTTTGCCTCCACAGAAAAACACCAGCTTCCAATGTACTGTTGCAGGCCTCCTTTAAGGGGCTCAATTCCCCTGGATGCCAAGGTCCTGGATTGGACAGGGAAGTTTCTGTATGCATTCCCTTCCTTTCCTATGATATTCAGGACCCTACTGAAATTGAGGTAACAATCTGCAAAAATTATACTGGTAGCTCCGGATTGGGCGAGACAGCACTGGTACTCTCTTCTGCTGTTTCTGCCAGTGGTTCCCCGATCCATCTGCCCAGGAGGCACAACCTGTTAACCTCCTCTGAGGGCAGGATCATATACCCCAGTCTCAAATCACTGAGGCTCAAGGCATGGCTCTTGAGGACTTAGAATTTACTAACATTCATCTATCAGAACAGGTATTGACAGTGCTTAGGGGATCCAATAAGCCTTCCACTTAGAAAACATACTCCTCTAAGTGGAAAAGATTTACTTTATGGTGCACAGGTAAGGGTGTGAGCCCTTTCAGGGCTGATTTGGCTGTTCTCCTAGATTATCTTACACATTTACATTCCTTAGGTCTGAAGCCTTCAACCCTCAAGGTCCATTTAACTTCAGTCGCTGCTTATCTATCAGTAGGTAAGGAGAGGTCTATAGCCTCTCACCCAGCATTTAGAAAATATTTTAAAGTCCTTAATCTTCTGTATGCTCCCCTAAGGGAGCCAGTTCCGTCCTGTAATCTAAATATTTGCATTGCTAAACTCATGGATGCACCATTCAAACCTATGGCAACTGCAGATTTGAAGTATGTCACTTGGAAAACTGTTTTCCTGGTTCCATTACTTCAGCCAGAAGGATCAGTGAATTACAAGTCCTGTGCACAGATGTGGACTACATCACATTCCATAGGGACAAAGTGGTCCTTAGGACTAATAGAAAATTTCTTCCCAAGGTGGTATCTGATTTTCATTTGAATCAGTCTATCACTCTACCTGTCTTTTTTACAGACAACTCCAGTTCTTCAGAAAGGAGACTTCATTCTCTAGATGTCAAAAGGGTGCTTAGCCACTACATTGACAGAACCAAGTCTTACAGGACAGGTCAATCACAGCTCTTTCTCACTTATGGTGAAGTTGGTTAGGGCAGAGCTGCAGCAGAATGTACAATTGCTTGCTGGATAGTAGCTTGTATATGGTTTTGTTATAGTAAGATGGGTAAACAGGTACCCCTGAGTCTGAGAGCACACTCCACCAGGGGTACAGCTGCTTCAGTGGCAGCTTCAAGAGAAATTCCACTACTAGAAATCTGTAAAGCAGCCACATGGAAAACAGTACACACCTTCACAAAGCATTACAGCCTGGACTTGCAATCCAGAGGTGATGCTAGGTTTGGTATAGCAGTACTGCAGAGCTTGTTTCCAAAATAGGTTCTCTGCCCAACCTCCAAAGGTACTGTTTGGTAGTCTGCATTAAGTTTAATCATAATGAGTGATTCCTGGGGTTAGAAGAAAAAATTACTCACCATAGTAATCTCGTTTCTTCAAAGGGATCACTCATTTTGATTAAAGACCCTCCCTACCTCCCCTACTAGAACCTATAGAAATTGCTCTGCATCCCTGCTTTAGGGTTTTTTTCTTTTCTATATAGGTTAAGGTAGAGACTCACTTTGTTTTAACCAGTTGGTGTCCAGGTGGTCTCAAAGTTTCTTAGGTTTGTTGGTTAAGGATGTTTTGACCTCAAAGAGAAAAAATGTTATTTTATGTTGTCAATTTTAGTAAGTGGGTCTTTTACCCTGTTAGGCTCTGAAGCACTCAGAGTGCAGCAGTTGCTAGGGCAGCAGTTTGAAAGTGGCATGAACCAATTGAGAATTCCATAATTTGCATAAAATTCCATTTCTCCGGGCAGTTCAACACAGGAGGCTGACTGCATTAAGTTTAATCATAATGAGTGATCCCTTTGAAGAAACAATATTACTATGGTGAGTAATTTTTCTTCTCTCCCCGATGCCCTGAGCCAGCCTTAGCTCTCTGGAGGCTTGGCCTCTCTTACTAGTCTGGTTACCTCCTTGGACCTCCTCACATATACTTCCCTATCTTCCCCCTCCCAGTCCTCTTGAATCTCCAAAATGCTGCTTTCTTTGCCCTTATCCCCTCCAGCACTTTTCCGTTCAGCCAACTTGGCTTCTTTGATCTGCCCTTTTTACTCAAAGACCTGGCTCATGTCTCAGTAGCCTCCCTCAGACCAAGTTTGATGATTTTCCACTTCTGTTGTGCATCCTTCTCTGGCCTTATCCCCTTTAGGCTCCCTTTCAGGATTTCCTGCAGTCTCCCAAAGTCCGCCCGTCTGAAGTCCACCACTCTTACTGCTGATCCTACTGCCTCCCTGTTCAAGCTGAGCATGAACCACACCAATTGGTGGTCATTCCCAGCCAGTGGGTCCTCCACCCTTAGTTCCCTCACCGCCTCCCCGTTCGATAATACCAGGTCCAGTGTATTGTCTAGCCGGTTTGGTTCGCTGACCAGTTGCACCAAAAGACTATCCGGGAGCGCATCCAGGAGTACCTCCTCCATGGCACTAGATGTGGCTGGGGTACTCCAATCCACCCCATGCAGATTGAAGTCCCCCACGATCATCACAGTCCCCTTCTTACATACCCTTCTAATCTGTTCCGCTAACTCCCTATCAAGTTCCTTGGACTGGGTTGGTGGTCTATACAGCACCCCCAGCTTCAGTTTTCTTCTTCTAGAATCCAGGAACTACATCCATAGCGCCTCTGTCCTCCCTCCCTTCCTCCCTCTCGTCCCTTATGCATCTAATCCCATCCCTTACATAAGCTGCCACCCCTCCCTCCTCCCCACCCCTCTATCTTTCCTATAAATTCTGTACCCTGGGTTTACCAGATCTCAGTCATGATGTCAGGTGGCCCAAGTCTCTGTGATAGCCACCACGTCCACCAGAGAGCCTGGAGCTCAGCTGTTTTGTTTTCCAGGCTCCTCGCATTTAGGGAGACCACTCTCCACCCAGTTGCCTGCTTCTCTCCACCCCTTGCTCCCTTAACCTGATCCAACCCCTGCAGCCCACCCCGTAGCAAACCCTATTGTCAGTGCGGGAGTCAGCATGTTCGGCTCCCATTCCTGGCAACCCCGCATTCTAGCTGTACACTTGCCCCCTTCCTAGTTTAAAAGTCCCCTTGATGCTAAGTAATCCTCCAGCCATGCTTCAAGACCCCCTGCCCTGTCCTGTTTAAATGCAATCTGTTCTTTGCATATAGGTCTCCATTGTCCCATGTGTTCCCCCAATTTCCCACTAGCCCATACCCATGAGAACAACACCACCCACCCAGCCAAGAGTTGAACCCCACTATCCTGTCCTTCCTCACGCTGCTCACCCTGGGGACTGGCAGCACTTCCAAGAAGGTCACTGAGCTCCCAATCTCCCCAAAAGGGAATAAAGTGACTAGAGGATTTTTTTTTCTGTTTCTCGGTTTTATTAACACACGTTCTATATTTCTCCACGATGTCAGCAGGGAAAGTAGTTAATACATTTGGGTAATATGCTCCCCCACTGGGGTAGTGGTACAGCTCAAAAGCTGTGACCTCAGCACAGACCTCATGAAAATGGAACATTCCATCTGCACGGTAATCCACTGTAGGGGTAGCAGCATAGAAGAACCCTCTGGAAGATTTGTCTGTTATTTTTATTTAGGATTAGGTCTTGGGCAGGTTGGGGCCTACTGGTGACAGGGAGCACCCCTAGATTCAGAAATTGTGCCTGTTAAACCAAGGCTTTCAAATTGAATAACCTGCTAGCTAACTTCCATTTTAGTATCTACAGTGCCTGAATGGAGACCACTTGGTCTTGTAGGATGTTTTTTCTGGTAGGTCTGTAGGCTATCAGATTTCAGACTATCTAGCCTGGTGCCTCAGGTAAGTGATTTTTTATTTGTCTTGGGGGGTGCAGTCAGACAGACAATAGGGATGTTACTGTTTCCAGTTTCCCCCGCTTTTCCTCAGCATCTACTAGCACGTTTTTACCTCCTCTCTGTTTGGGCATGTTAGTTGCCTTTCTAGTTAGTAAGTCAGAGTTTTTTTATTTGTTCAAGAACGGATTATTTTTTGTGGTGCTGTATTCTGGGCTGCCTTTTTTACGGCTGCAGTAGGCAGTGCCTGTAGACGTTTTGCTTGTACAAAAGGAGTGTGTCATGTTTTCTGTTCGTGGAACTGACTGAAGGTGTAAATAGTCTCCTCTGCCTTACCCTCCTCCAAGAAATATTTTCCGCCCTCAAATAATTATGCTTTCATGTTAGTCAATGGTTGCAGGGTGCTATTTTCTTTCTTAAATGGATAGTACAAGAACTGGAACCTGAGAAGTGGGAGGCAGCATTAGTTTTTTGGGGGAGTAAGATCCCCCCACATCCACCCAAGAAGCTCCTAAAGATCCACCCCCACCTTTTTTTTGATTCATGTGGGAGGGACATGAGGTGGGTATATCATGTTGGAACAAGGCACACTACTTTGGGATCAGGACCAAGCAACAGAACAAGTCTGTGGAGGGGAACAGAAGATACTTAATGCCTTCCAATTGACTTAAAAACCCTTGGAACAAATGATTATCAGAGCCACCTGGGACATCAGAAGGACTGAAGGAAAGAGTAATTAAGCGTGCCTAAAACTACAGCTCCCAAGGAAAACAATAGACCTGATTCCAGTTGAAAGTGCCACAGTTTTTTCTTAAACATTTATATACTAAAAACATAAAGTTCAGCTTTTGGGGTTAACAGTATTTGTTTACGTCATATATATATATATATATATATATATATATATATATATATATATATATATAGATATATATATATATATATATATACACACACACACACACACACACACACACACACACACATATAGTTTTGTCTTTTTAGTAGTTTCAAACTTTGAAAGAATTTGTGTTAGTAATGCATTTAGAAATGCATGTTTTAATTGTCTTTACAGTTAAACATGCAGTTTCATGTGAGGGCACTTTTTTGGGGAGGGGGTTCAAATTATTTTAATCATGAGCACACTATTTGGTAAACACAGGCTCTGATGATAAAGTATATTTTTTCTTTTAAGTTTGAGAAGAACATATTATGTATAAGTGTAACCGCGTTGTAAATAGGACTGGGGAATGAATAATGGTTAAGTGCCTAGAATTTTTTTTTAATATAATTGAGTTTATATGTGGTAAGTAGGTAGGGGATAGTGTTTTGAATGTGACAGTAGGATTTAGCATGTGCACTGCTTTAAAATCAGTTCACAACAGCAGAGCTGTGTAACTGTTCTTATCCAGTGAGCATAAATGGCAACAGTCACACAGTAATTTCAGCTACACATTTGATTCCATATTACAATGGTTCACTGCACTACACATTTAGTGTATCACACTTTTTCAGATAAATGAAACAAATATTCTCCAAACTAAATAACTCACACATACATATTTTTATACTTTATTAAAAAGATATTCTACATTTGTAACAAAAAAACAAAAAAAAATGAAAATCATGTCACAGAGCAAAATCAGCCCTAACTCCCAGTTCCTTCTAGTAGAATGATGGTACCTACATTTACAGTTTAGCAAATACTTGAGAGCAGAGTAGGTTTTCTGTACGAAAACAGCTACAGTTTTACTGTTTACAGCATTGATGATCTGGGACAATTTCTGTGCTTTTTATTGTTGTGTGTAGTTTGATGAAATAACATTTTAAAATGAAAACTCTTACTACTGCTAAGTAGACCTGACACACACCGAAAACACAGATAATGAATTAGAGCTATTTAACAACTGTTTTCTTACAGAACTCCAGTCTTGATAAATTTGTTTTTTAGCAACTGAGTAGGTGTTCTGTACAGAAACAGCTACAGTCTTTACTATTTACAGCATTGATGATCTGGGACAATTTCTGTGCTTTGTATTGTTGTGTGTAGTTTGATGAAATAACATTTTAAAATGAAAACTCTTACTACTGCTAGCTAGACCTGACACACCGAAAACACAGATAATGAATTAGAGCTCTTTAGCAGCTGTTTTCTTACAGAAATCCAGTCCTGATACATTTGTTTTTTAGCAGTTCTATAAGATTTATGTCTCTTTGAAATAAGAGTGCATAACATAAAAATGGAAGGGTTTCTGTGATTGTTGTTTGCACGAGAAGTGGGCGTGACAGTGGCATGCAAGAGTGAAGTTTACATTGTTTATTGGCCATTCTGGGATTTAAAGTTTAACACTTGTGTGAAGAGAATAAAGTCTTGTGTTTTTTTGCATTTGAATAGATTTAGTGCTTTGAAGTTAAAACATATAAATATATATATATATATATATATATATATACACACATAGTGTCATGGGCACCTGAAAAGAAAGAAGATACTATTAAAATAAATGCTGTTCTGATATATTATTTATTTATTTGTGAGATTATAAGTGTAGCTTTGCCGGTCACAGGCACATCAACAGTTACAGTTTAGCAGATACCTGAGAGCTAGCTAACTGGGGTTTCTGTAAGACAACAGCTACTAAATCGCTCTAATTCACTATTTTTGTTTTCTATGTGTGTCAGGTCTAGCTTGCAGGAGTGTTTCAATTTTAAAACATTTAATTTTATCAAACTATACACAACCATAGAAGTACAGAAACTGCCCAAATCATCGGTGCTGTCATTAATAAAGACTCTAGCTGTTTTTTTACAGAAACCCCATTCAGTTAGATGTCAAGTATTTGCTAAACTGTAAATGTAGGTATCAGCATTCTATTAGCAGTTAGTGCTGATTTTGCTCTGTGACTAGATTTTCATTTTTTTTTGTGGGGGCTGTGGGATTTAAACCCAGATCTCCAGATTTGTGCTGAAGAGCCTTAAACCACTGTGCTATACTGCCTCCCCAGTTATGGCGGCCATCTGTTTTATGGTTCATGATGTTGGTGTAGTAAGCATACTAACATACAAAAATGCCAACAGAATAGGCCTAGCGGGCGTTCGTGTCTGCTCGTTTGGTCAGTCCCCACCCTGGGAGCTGACCTTGCTGCCCCCCTCCACCCTCTCAGGTTTCTCCCTTCCCAGTCCAAGGGAGAGCTAGCTAACTGGGGTTTCTGTAAGACAGCAGCTACTAAATAGCTCTAATTCACTATTTTTGTTTTCTATGTGTGTCAGGTCTAGCTAGCAGGAGTGTTTCAATTTTAAAACTTTTAATTTTATCAAACTGTACACAACCATAAAAGCACAGAAACTGCCCAGATCATTGATGCTATCATTAATAGGGTCTCTAGCTGTTTTCTTACAGAGACCCCACTCAGTTAGATTTCAAGTATTTGCAAAGCTGTAAATGTAGGTATCAGCATTCTATTATCAATTCGTGCTAATTTTGCTCTGTGACAAGATTTTAAATTTTTTTGCGGGGGCTGTGGGATTCAAACCCAGATCTCCAGATTTGCAGACAAGAGCCTTAAACCACTGTGCTATACTGCCTCCCTAGTTATGGCAGTCATCTGTTTTATGGTTCATGATGTTGGTATAGTAAGCATACTAACATACAAAAACGCCAGCAGAATAGGCCTAGCGGGCTTTCGTATCTACTCGTTTGGTCAGTCTCCACCCTGGGAGCTGACCTTGCTGCCCCCCCGCCGTCTCGGGCTTCTCCCTTCCCAGTCCAGGGGAGAGCTAGCTAACTGGAGTTTCTGTAAGACAACAGCTACTAAATCGCTCTACTTCACTATTTTTGTTTTCTATGTGTCTCAGGTCTAGCTAGCAAGAGTGCTTCAATGTGAAACTTTTAATTTTATCAAACTATACGCAACCATAGAAGCACAGAAACTGCCCAGATCATCAATGCTATCATTAATTAAGGCTCTAGCTGTTTTCTTACAGAGACCCCACTCAGTTAGATTTCAAGTATTTGCTAAGCTGTAAATGTAGGTATCAGCATTCTATTAGCAATTAGTGCTGATTTTGCTCTGTGACAAGATTTTCTTTTTTTTTTTTTGTGGGGGCTGTGGGACTCAAACCCAGCTCTCCAGATTTGCAGTTAAGAGCTTTAAACCACTGTACTACACTGCCTCCCTAGTTATAGCAGTCATCTGTTTTATGGTTCATGATGTTGGTGTAGTAAGCATACCAACATACTAACATACAAAAATGCCAGTAGAATAGGCCTAGTGGGCTTTCATGTCTGCTTGTTTGGTCAGTCCCCACCCTGGGAGCTGACCTTGCTGCCTCCCGCCCTCTCGGGCTTCTCCCTTCCCAGTCCAGGGTATTCCCGCTTCATTGGACTTTGCTTCCTCAACCATTGCCCTGTACCTGTCCCACCCCCTCTTGAACCCCTCCACAGTCTCTGCCTCCACCAGTCCCCCAGGCAGCGCATTCCATGGTTCTACCACCCTCTCACTGAAGTAACACTTCCTCCTTTCTCCCCTGAGTCTCCCCCCCCCAGTTTCCACCCATGCCCTCTAGTTGCCCCCTTCGAGCACTGTGACTCGCCTCCTGTTTACCCTTCATGTACTTGAAGACCTCTATCATGTTCCCTGTCCCTTCTCTCTTCCAGTGTGTACATATTTAGCTCTTTGAGCCTCTCCCCATAGGTCCTTTCCCCCAAGCCCTAGATCATTTTGGTTGCCTTCCTCTGGACCCTCTCCAGGAGTTCAGTGTCCCACTTTAAGTGTGGCCTCCAAAATTGCATGCAGTACTCAAGGTTTGGCCTCACCAAGTAGTTTTACAGAGGGAGTATCACTTCCCTCCTTCTGGAGTGATCCCCCTAGCGATGTATCCCAGCATCGTGTTGGCCTTGGCCGCTGCCCTCCTACAAGTCTTTGAATTGTTCATCTTGACATCCACCCCCCCCAGGTCCCTCTCAGCCATACAGCCATAGCAGCAGTACACTGCATAGCAGATATAAAATGTCAATAAGCAGGTCATGCAACAGATGTGCTGAGCAGTTACTGAAGCAAGAAATGTGCAGCTGTCATTTTTTACATCCTGTCCAAAATGTGTTTTTGCACCTGTGGTGACAAATGGCACAGTCGCTGTGCAAAATCTCCTTTCAGCTAATGAACTGATAGTGTCACTGTTCATGCGGTAGGGTCACAAAAAGCCATGCTGAAAACTTGGAGTGCAAATACCAAGAAACGCCCTGGGCATAGGATTTCTGACCATAACACCCTGCACTGTAGGGATTGACAGGCATCAGGGGTGTGACTTGGGATTATCAACAGTAATGCTCATGCCATTCTACCACCTTCCCCACCCTGCAGCCAGTGACAGGTATCGAGGTGTGCCTTTGACTCTTCAGCCCCAAAGTTCACTCCATTCTCTTATACTGTACCCATTTCAGCATATTTTCGTATGGAATGGGGTGAGTATAAAGTCTGAAAACCCCAAGGCACACCTCGACTCTTGTCTGTGTCTGCAGGGCAGGGTGAGGTGAAATGGCGTGAGCGTTATTGTCAATGACCCAAAGGCACACCCCAGTGCCTGTCCAAGTCTGCGGGGTGGGGGTTGGGTTGGCGTCACTTCAGTACTTCACTGCCATTCCTATTCTGCCTGTCTGTCAGTCTGTCTGTGTCTCTCGCTCTCTACCTATATGTTTATGTAATTATCTCTCTTTCTAGTAATTGCATGTATCGCTATATCTTATCTGTGTCAGTCTTCACCATTCATCACCTTTGGGTATATGGCCGGAGGTCATGACCCTGCGGGAGCTTTTATTTTTTAATTTTTTGGTGGAGGAGTTGATGCACCATCGGCACCGCCCTCGAGGCCGACGCACTGCGTAGCGCTCACGGGTGGGCCATTAGGTGCTGTTGACTCCGGCCTCCCGCCAGTTCTTCATCTCCCGCCATCGAGGTCACCTCGTGGGAAACTTCTGAACTGAATTTGAGGCCTACTTCTATGCATCTTCATTTCTAGTCATTCGACTCCATGTCAACTCCGTGCCTCAGTTCATCGGCCCCTTCTCCTGCCGGTTCTGATAGCCTACTCGACATCGCCTGGTAAGATTGTTCCTTTATTTATTTTAATTTTGTGATGTTGAGTCTTGTTTTGGTGTTTCTTTTTCATAGGTCATGTCTCGGTCGGAGGGCAAGAAATCTTCTAAGATGGGACAGCCCCCCATGCGACGGTGCCCTTGCGGCTGTAAGTTCTCCATCACCAACCAGCACGACCGTTGCCTCGCGTGTCTTGGCCTGCTTCATGACATGGATTTGTGCAATGTCTGCTTCTCCATGGACCACCAGGTCATCGAACAACGCACGTGGAAAGTGGGGCAAGCTCTGCCGACTTTCGGGGGTCAGGTGCGCACTCGTCGGGCCAAGCTGCATTCTCCCGGCCTTTCCTCCGGGTCCCCTCCTGGTTCTATACATACCGAGGAGGAGGGAGCCTCAGCCTCTTGTAGCCTAGCCATGGCTGAGGCTCCTCCCGTGGTGCAGGAGGCCCAGTCTGTTCCCTCCGAGGGAGGGGCAGGAGGCACCGCATTGGCAATCGCCCCTTTGGGGGCGAAGGCTCCCCCGGTCTATGCTATTCTACCTGCTTTACATATGATGAGTCGGCTGTTTGGAAGGGACTTGTACTTGGACTGTTTCGTTGGGTCTTTTTTTGTCCCTTTTTTACGCAGAGATTCAGTTTGTCTCTTGTGTCAGATTTTTTGCTTTCAGTGCAGAGTCCCCCCACCCAATTAGTCTTTATTTTTTAAGTTAATTTAAGCCGTCTCATTTATGTAAAATTAGCCTTTGGCCATCTTCTGAATGCGTGTCACCATCTGTTGCTGGCACCTTGCCTGCCGGTGTTGAGTACAGTGCTTTGTGCGCTTCCTTGATGGCTGTAAGCATTTGGCGCATTTTTTCTGGCCGGTGACGCTTTTTTTGCATCACGCTCAACTGTTGCCTCCAACGGACAGACACATGAGTGAGGCGCGTCCCAGCGTGATGTCATCACATACTCCATGTGACGCCAGTCAGTTGCTTCCACTCAGAGTGAAGCACAGCCAAGAGCCTCCCCCCGATAAAAGGGGAGGGAGGTTTGGTGCAGAGCCTCCTCCCAACCACGCTGCCCACAAGAATTGGATCCCCCCCCCCGGGCGCAGAGTGCTGATGCGCGGACAGGAGGGGAGGTGCTGTGTTCTGCAGGCGGGATTGGCCGTGAGGCGAGAGGGAGCGGGCGGCAGTGGGGTAAAAAGGCCCTGCTCGCTTGGCCCTGTCCTCTTCGCCTCCTGTATCTTGGCCGCCTGCATCTCATCGTTGCCACACAGCATTCCAACCCCAGCCTGCGGCCTTCCTGTGCGACTTCTTTGTGTGTGCGGTGTTCATTCATCTGCCCGGTCCACTGAATCGGCCTCTTGCCTGCGAGATTTTTCAGTGATTGCACTTTATCCTGCGGCTTGCTGTTTCCCCAGCCCAGCTTTGAAGCCGGCTGCCTGCTAGTTTCCCGGTTCTGTGTCAGTGCCCTTCACCACCTCGGGCCTCCCTGAGTGGCCCTCCTCCCGCTTTTGCCTCGAACTTTGCCTGCCTCCTTTGGCCTGCTCCCTCTGGTGGGAATTTTTTTGTCTGCTGCTGCTGCGGGTTTTTTCCAGGCCTTGTGCTCCACATTCGGCGCTTCCGCATCTTTGGCGTTTTTTCCAGCACCACGTGGCGGCAGTCCCCTAGTGCAGCGTGGGCCTAACAGCATGGTGTCATCGCAGAGATCCATCAAGGAGATCCTTCAGCAAGCAAAGAGTTTGGCTGAAGCAAATGGGGGCACTGCATGGCTGGAGCAGGTCCTCCGGGTGGGTCAGCCTGGCCAGAATTTGGGGCAGCCTAGTGGTCCCTCTCCTGGGAACTCAGCCAAGGGACAGGACCAGAAGCCTGGGGGCAGGGACAAGCAGAGCTGGCTCCCCCCCACCTTTTTCTCCCCGGCGGGTGCTGATCATGCTTATGCTTCTGGCAGGCGCCCTGCCAACCCTGTCCCTGGCCCCTCGGGCATCCACCTGGGGGCCCCCTGGCCGGCGGTCCCTCTGGGCCTCCCCTGGCCTGCAGCTCCCCGGCTCCTGTTCCTCATGTTGGGCCCCATCCAGCTGGCCTGCCCCTTCCTGCAGGGGGCCCCCCGAAGATCGTCCCGCCAATCGGAGCTCAGAAGAGGAACGCAGCTGAGGTGGACCTGGTTTCCAAGGGGTTTGCAGCAGATCCGGAGTCCAGTAATCCTGTGGGTGAGTACTCCATTTATTCTTTGGGAGAATGGTTGTTTGGGGAGGAGGAAGTGGTTGGTCATAGATCATTAGCAAGCCTGCCCGAGCGGATAGGAGACGGTGTAGCCGGGAAGGAAAGGGGTGAGTTAGGGGCTGATGTGGAGTTAAGGCAAGAAGTAGAACACCTAGGAGCTTGGGGTCGAGAGCTTGCTGGTAGGGTGGAAAGGGTATCAATGAACATGGCAGTGCTGCAAGGCATGTTCACGGACATGCTGGGAGTGGTTGCTAACCTTTGCAATAAGGAGCCAGCCAGGGTTCCCAGGGGGGCAGAGGTATGGGTGGGCAAAAGCTCAGCCAGACCAGTGACCCCCCTCCCTGAGGGAGCAGCTGGGGAGCAGACAGGAGGCAGTAGTGCAGGGACATAGTGGCAGCCCAGTGGTGGCTCAGTCAGCAGGGGGGGACAAGGCGCCTGTGGCAGTAGCAGCCCCCACTGAGGGGACGGCAGCAGCCTCTGTGGGCAGCGAACCTGGCGATGACCTGGCGGCAACAGTGAAGTTGCTGACAGCTGAGGTGCAGGAGCTGAGGTTTGGGACCACTTCATGCAACCCAGTGTCACTGGCAGCTCACATGCCGCTGTCCCTGAAAGAAAAGGTCTGGAAAAGAGAGCACACTGATATTTTTTCTCTGCTATACGGAGAAGAAGAGACTAAGGAAGGGGAAAAAGAAGGGGATGGTAAGAAGAAAGAGAAGGAGAAAAAAGAGAGCAAGGTAAAGAAAGATATATTGACGTGGATAGCATCTTTCAACATCCTAGCCACAGTAGTTTTAGAGAAGGAGCCCAGGGAGGCAGTGGGGTTGATAAAGTATCAAGACCACATATTAAAGTCTTATTATTCCTTTGGGGGCGATGCCTGGCACGGGTATGACGAGAATTTCAGGAAAAGGATGGCGTTGGACCCCACAGTAAAATGGGGCAGAATGCAGACCTTTCTATATCTGGAACAGATGTGCCCTAGGCGCCCCTTTCTCGGGCCATGGACTGACAGCGGGCTGCCGGTCCTGGGGGCACCCTCCAAGGGGAAGTATAAAGGAGGGGGTGCAGCAAAAAACAAGGGCAGCTGCTGGCGGTATAATAAGGGAGTGTGCCCCTTTCAAAACAACTGCAAGTACAAACACACTTGCCAGAACTGCGGGGGCGCTCACCCAGGGGCAAGATGCAACAAAAGAAGTGAAGACAGTTGCTCTGGTGGTAGCTCTACCTCAAATGGTACTGGAAAAGGCACTTTTGCCAATTAGGGTGGAGGCCATGCTCCCCTTGCTAAGATGCTATCCCAACAGAGGAATAGCGGGGGAATTGGTGAAAGGTTTTTGTAAAGGTTTTAGGATACAATATCAGGGTGCATGGGTCACACGGCAAGCTAACAACCTGAAATCGGCCATGGAAAAATCTGTCATATTGAGAGAAAAGATACAAAAAGAGGTGGAGCTGGGGAGGATAGCGGGACCATTCCCCCTACCCCCTCTGGAGAACTTATGAGTCTCCCCGCTGGGTTTGGTACCAAAGAAAAACCCAGGGGAGTTTCGCCTCATTCACCACCTCTCATTTCCGTGGGGGAATTCGGTCAATGACCAGATAGACCCAGAGATGACTTCTGTGGCATATACGTCATCTGACATAGCGGTATGGTGGGTTCAGGACTGTGGTCAGGGAGCCCTCGTGGCAAAGGCGGATATTGAATCGGCCTTTTGCCTGATCCCCGTGCACCCTGATGACTTTTGCCTTTTGGCCATGAAGGTGGAGGGAAAATATTATGTTGACAAATGCATGCCAATGAGCTGTTCAATCTCATGTTCCATCTTCGAGAAGTTCAGCACCTTCTTGAATTGGGTAGTGTGCTCCATGGGGGTGGGGGGGTTGGAGTCCATTATACACTATTTGGACGACTTCCTGTTCATCGGGCCGAGCGACTCTTTCACTTGCGGTAGGGCTTTATCGCAATTTAAGGGCATAGCTCGGGAGTTCGAGGTCCCCTTAGCTCAAGAAAAAACAGAGGGTCCATGCACAAGGCTCACGTTCCTGGGGATTGAGTTGGATTCCATAGCTGGGGTCTCCAGGCTGCCAATAGAGAAGGTACAGAAGCTGTTAGGTTTAGCCACGGAGGTAACACTGGCGAAAAAGGTCACTCTATGGAAGCTACAAGAGCTGCATGGGCACCTGAGCTTCATTTGTAAGGTTATCCCCATGGGACGCCCCTTCTCCAGGCGTTTGGCCAGGGCCATAGTTGGAGACTGCTCCCCGTACCATTTCATATGTGTGAACAGAGGCATAAAAGTGGATTTGGAGACCTGGGTTGAATTTTTGTCTTACTTTAATGGGGTGGCTTTGTGGCAGACACCAGCTGTCAGCAAACAAGAGCTAAAGTGTTTTACTGATGCTGTGGGGGGGCACGGGTTCGGAATATAATGCCAGGGCGAATGGTATGCTGCTGCGAGGCCGCAGTCATGGCACGAATCGGGGCTGACTAAGAACCTGACCTTCCTAGAGTTCTTTCTCATTGTAGTAGCCATCAAGGTCTGGGGTAAGAGGTTGGAAAATAAGTTGGTAGTCTTTTGGTCTGACAACATGGGGTTAGTACAGGTGATTAACCAGCAATCGGCAAACTGTGACAAGGTATTCTCTTTGTTGAGGATGTTTGTCCTGCAGTGTTTGAGATTAAATATAACGTTCAGGGCAAGCATGTGCCAGGAGTGGATAGCAAAATTGCTGACTCACTCTCTCATTTCCAGTGGCACAGGTTCAGGATGCTGGCTCCAGAGGCCAAAGAAGAACCTCTGGCCCTCCCCACCTGGTTGAAGGACAGGCGGGTGGGATTTGGCAGGTAATATCCAAGACAGTTGCCCCCGGGACTTGGGGCTCATATAGCCGGGGAGTGTCCAGATTCCTGGAGTACTGTAGGGGGAGGGGGGGTAATGGACCCTTGGGCAGGAACTGCAAATACCCTGCTTGTTTTTTTTATGGGACCTGAAGGAAAAAGGGGCATCAAGAGCGTCGGCTGGGTCGGATCTGGCGGGGGTTGCATTTTTTGGCAAGCTGCTAGGACATGGGAACATAATGCAGCAGTTTGCCGTAGCAATGTTCATGGAGGGTTGAGCGAGACAGTCCCCCCTTGGTGATGGTAGACAGCCCATTTCCCTGCAGGGGTTAAGAGCACTAGTATGTAGCCTGAATGACCTTACAAGGGATAGGCATGAGTGCCTGCTGTTCCGGGCTGCTTTCTGTCTGGCCTTTTTTGGGGCCTTTTGGGTAAGCGAGCTGATGGCGGCTAACAAGGCTGACCGGCTCAACGGCCTCAAGAGCCAGGATGTAGTGCAGCATGAGGGTAGTTTAACTATCTGGCTATGCAGGTCAAAGACAGACCAGAGAGGTAGAGGGGCTCTGGTCATGCTGCGGGCTGCGGGATATACTTATATCTGCCCAGTGTGGGCAGTGACAAAATTTTTAGCGGTTTGCCCTCAGGGGAAGACCAACTGTTGGTTCACGCAGACAGGGTGCCCCTGTCGAGATACAAGTTCAGCTGGGTTTTAAAAACATGCCTGAATGCTTGTGAGCAAGATCCAGGTAAGTTTGGCACCCACTCCTTCAGGATAGGTGCGGCAACCAGGGCGGCCAGCTTGGGCCTGTGTGAGGGCCAGATTAAAAAAATCAGGAGGTGGTGGTCCAGAAGATACAAGGCATATATCAGACCACTGTAAACAAAACGCTTAACTTATTTTCTTTTGCTTGCCTCCTCCTGTGCCTTTAGGTAAAAGGCGGCTTAAGCAGGTGTGGATAATGGGATCATCTTACGTGTTTTGGGCCTGGTAGAGGGCGGAGGAGAGAATATATGGGATGAATTTAAGAATACCAAAGGAAGATGCCATTATCCGGTGGATGGGGATGCAGGGCATGAGATGGGAACAACTGATGTTCTGCATCCAATCTAACAAGAAGAAGTTTGGCATTCCGGACATCTTGGTGGTTCACGCAGGGGAAACAACATGGGGTCACAGGCCACACTGAAGCTGATCATGTGGATAAAGTGTGATTGGGCCACACTGCGGTAACTGCTGCCCCGGCGCAGGCTAGTATGGTCGACTATACTGCCACGACTGGTCTGGCACCACGCACGTGTGCCCAAGGCCATTGACCGGGCCAAGGTAAAACTCAACAGTGAGGTGGATAGGTTCGTCTGCTGGACAGGCGGCATAACCATCACCCATGAGGAAATTGAAACTTCCTGCCTGGGGTTATACCATACCGATGGGGTACATTTATCGGACGTTGGGGTAGATTTATTCAATGAAACCATACAGACCGTGTTAGAAATCACAATTTATAAAGAGTAATGTGGGGTAATGGGTAATAAGACCAGGAGTGGGGGGAGGGACACAGGCAAGGTTTAGCCACGTCCCTCCTGTGGTGGTTGGGGCGCCTCGGTGAGGCCTTGAGAATGCGGTACCCCTGTTCCCTGCTGGCCTTAAGCTATGCAGCTGAAGGTCGGAGAGGCAGGAACAGGTGGGGGGGGACTGGGAGGAAGCTCATCCGCCTCTGCGTAAGTGGCTAAGGTGGAAAGGGCCCCACCGGAGGTAGCGACACCTCTTGGATGTTGGGGGTGTATGGTGTTCGGCCGATCCGGGGCCCCAACTAAAACAGGAAAAATAGTATTTATGGGGTATAGAAAATGGGGTATTGTATTTGGGATTGTGGTTTCTTTCATGTGTAAATAATGGATAACAATTTGATGATTGTACAGATGTGTGTCTACCGATATGTAAACTGTGAATTCAAAATTGTGTTATGATGAATGTAATTTAATGACATTTTGAATGTCAAGTAAAGTTGTGCTGTGGCCTTTTTTACCCAAGAATTGGTGTGTGGTGCCTTCTTCCAAGCATGTGGGCATAAGCAGGGTGGGCATGGAGGCCTCCACATCCAAAGAACTTCCCCAATAAAGGGAGGGAGGTTTGTGTGAGGCCTCCTCCCAACCACGCTGCCCACGAGTGGATGCCCCGGGCACAGAGTGCTGACACGCACACAGGAGGGGTAGGGTGCTGTGTTCTGCAGGCGGGATTGGCTGGGAGGCGAGAGGGGGCGGGCAGCAGTGGGGTAAAAAGGCCCTGCTTGCTCGGCCCTGTCCTCTTCACCTCCTGTATCTCGGCCGCCTGCATCTCATCGTTTCCACCCACCCACCCTTTTTTGGGGGAGATTTTCAGGCCGTAGCCACAGGGCTAGAGTTATCATGAGAAAGACTAGTGAATTGTTGCGCACAACAAGTTGGTGAGGGGGAGAGTGGGGAGCTTAAGGTTAGGGGTGCCTCGGTGAGACCTTGAGAATGTGGTACCCCCATTCCCTGCTGGCCTTAAGTTGTGCAACTGAAGGTCGGAGAGGCAGGAACAGATGTGGGGGGGGGATCCCCCCTGCCAGGGGCGGACAGGGGAAGGGACCGGGAGGAAGCTTGTCCGCCTCTGAGCATACAGCTAAGGTAGAAGGGGCCCCTCCGGAAGGCCATGACACCCCTCTTGGATATTGGGGGGGTGTATGGTGTTTGGGCTGGGATCTGGGGCCCCCAACTTGGGGCCCAAAAATGGGTAAAATAGTATTTATTGGGTATAGAAAATGGGGTATTGTATTTGGGATTGTGGTTTCTTTCATGTGTAAATAATGGATAACAATCTGATGATTGTACAAATGTGTGTCTACCGATATGTAAACTGTGAATTCAAAATTGTGTTATGATGAATGTAATTTGATGACTTTTTGAATATCAAGTAGAGTTTAACAGGTCTGTTATACTGGGGCTAGCTTAGGTCAGGGGATGACATTCTGTATGTTTTTTATTGTTCATTGAATGGACAGTATCTTCCTGCTATTTGTACAGTTCACTATGAATTTATTGCTATATTATTCACTGGCGCTAATAATTAATGCGCAGGCTGTTAAAGTGTCAGTGTCCTTCCTACTGTCTTGGAAGGTTTTCAATAAGTAAATATGTAGACCCCTTAAAGGAACAGTGTGTCTCTGTATATGATATATACATATATATATATATATATATATATATATCTGTATATGATAGACAGGGTAGAGAAGGTTCAGAGGAGGGCAACAAAGGTGGTGCATGGATTGCATCACAAGTCCTATGAAGACAGGTTGAAGGAACTGAACATGTACTCACTGGAGGAGAGGAGGAGAGAGGATATGATAGAGACATACAAGTATCTTACAGGGAGGAACAGGGTGCAGGAAAACACTATTTTAAGCGAAAAAGATGTTCCAGGACTAGAGGGCATGGGATGAAGTTGGAGGAGGACGATTCAGAGGAAACATGAGAAAGAATTTCTTCACAGAACGGGTGGTGGACAAGTGGAACACCCTGCCAGAGGAAGTGGGGGCTGAAACAATCACGGGATTTAAGAATGCATGGGATAGACATAAAGGAATTCTGGAGGTCAGGGGTAAGGTGCAACAGACTTCTAGGAAAACAAACTGAACTTACAAGCTCAAATGGGCAGACTGGGTGGGCCATAGGCCCTTATCTGCCGACACTGTCTATGTATCTATGTATGTATCTATGTATTACATGGCCGGCCAGACGGAGTCACAGGGCTGTACCAATGTGTGAGACTGCATAGTACAGTCGATTTTTTTCATTCCCTTTTCCAAGAGCAGGACCGAGAGGCATGCTGTGGAGCTTCTTATATAAACACAGCAATGTCTTCCTTTTCAGAAATTGGCACCATGGCTTATCGCAGACGAAAGCAGTAGATGTAAGACCTACAGTAGGACAGTGAGGCCCTTCGCTCAAGGGACCTGTTGTCTGCACTAGGTAATCCAATTTAATGTATCTCTTTCAGTCCTCTTCAGCCAGATCCTCACACTTGGGGGGGGGGTTGCATCTATGATACCGTTGGCAGTGGTAAAGCAGAATTACACAATATCCATGCTGTTTTCTTCCTGTGATAAATATTACGTGTTCAACACCACCAATGTTCTGCAGGTCCAACATGCAAAAACACCTGAGTCCATACAGATCCCTCTGGTCCAAGGGGGGTCTCTACTGGCACATCTAGGTGCGCCAGAGTGGAGAGAACCAGCTCACCGATTTGCAGGCAACCCTCAACCCTGCTGCTGACAGTAAGTCAGGAGGTGGATATAAGGGAGGGTATGACTATAATCCTGACTGCACAGAGCCAGATCTGTCATGAGGAGAATGTCCCCCCCCAACCAAGGAGGAAAGAATGACTGGAAATAAAAGGTGGCAGTTTTTTCCACTTGTTGTTTGGCCTGAAAGGGGGTGGGTGGGCTGAATACTTTGTTGGTGCAAGGGTTTTCTGCTATGTTATAACATGTTGGCCTAGTCCTCAGAAACTGTTCTGTACAGCCTCCTGTCACTATGTATGTCTCATCCTTTCTAAAAACTAGTGGGTGCCATGTGCCTTTTTTGCTAGGGACTTGATCTTCAGCCGGAAATGTATGGAGCGAGATATGACCGTTTCCAACCCCCAGTCAGTAGTGGAAGGTCATCTTAGCGTTGGGGGTTTTGGTTTGTCTGCTTTAGGGAGGAAGCAGTAAAGGTCAGTTTTCTTTATTGGCACAGTGCAGCTGCAGGTGGAAGAATTGGCTATCCATAATGCGCAAGGTTTGTACTTTTCTTTTCCTGGCAGCAATTCCCCACATGCAACCACTCTTTATTAGTTGTTATTACGTCATGACATTTTTCAGTCCTTTCTGTTGTAGAATGGGTTATCTAACACATAACGGCTGAGAACTGGTCCAGTCAGTTACACTGCGTAACTGACTGGACCAGTCCTTGGCCATTATGTGTTAGGTAACCCATTCTACACAGAACAGACTGAAGGACTTCATGGATTACTAACAACTAATAAAGAGTGGCTGCATGTGGGGAATTGCTGCCATGAAAAGAAAAGTGCAAACCTTGCAGCTGGCAGATTCCCACTTCAGGTTCATGCCCCCGTCTTACTGACATGCGTAATGGTGCTGCAGCTAATGTTAATCACTGGGAAACTGATACTGCATGGAGCGAGACATGACCGTTTCCAACCCCCAGAAAGGCATATTTAGCTTGAATATTTACTTCAAGGTCCAGGTCAGTCCAAGGCGATGAGAATCACCTCTGACAGCACTAGCATTTGGGCATTCCTCCCAGTCCTGGAGATGCAGGAGTTGCAGCCTGTACACAGAAGAATCCACATACAATCACTCTCCAGCAGTACTTTTCCCAGCAGGATAACAGAATGTCACATAGTCAGTCTAGGCCATGACTTGTACTCCCAGGGCTGGGGATCCTTGATCCTGGGAGTTTCTTGGCTCGCAGAGTGGAAGATTGAACTGCCACAGGTCGAGCTATATGATCATAGGAAATTTTCAAGTTGCTGAGGTCTGTTGGGCAGTTCTGGTAGCCATTGGAGAAAGCAATAGATGCCTACCCTGGCAGTGGAACTTCATCAACTATATCTGCTTAGTGTTTTTCACTATTGCCTCATTTCCAGCAAGAATCCATGGGTCAGAAGGAAGTTTCCTCTGACAGCTTCAGAGTGGCCAAGAAGACTGCTTTTTTTTTCAGTTCTGATTAATCTGACCATATATACCACTAGCAGCCTGGTTCCTCAAGACCGGAGGAGACTCCAGAAGCAAGGGCCTCTGACCAGGGAGGCAGCTACCTGAGGGTATCCGAGAAATGTTCATCTCAGCAGTCCTTGCCAGAATGTGGAACTTTCCTCATGTTGGCCAGAAGATCAGGGTTTTAGGACATACAGGGTCATGATCCTGCACATCTTTAATGTTGTTTTGCTGTTTGTAGTCCCCAGTGGCTCTGCCATAGTACCACAGGCCCATAGTGTTTTGACCAGGAGAGTGGAAGACTCTAGATATTTGTTTTTCCACATTGGGGATTTCACCTGATAAGGTGTACATACAGTTCAAAGGTCATAGAAATGTGAAGTAGTTAGTGGGGAAAAAAATTGTTGGTCTTGTGAGTCCTTAACATGGTCTGAGCAACAAGAAGTGCAAAGACTCTAGAGTTATACTAGCAGAAGGGTGAAGCCACTTTTGCAGTTGCCATTGAAAAGGACAGTGTTGTTCAGGACAGAATATTTTCCTTCCAGGGTCCTCTTGTCATCCTAGGCTGAGTGCTAAGTTGTATAACAGAATTTGGCAATTGATATTGTAACCCTCCAGCCTCCCACCTTACCGTTTCAAGGATTTACAGAGGTTATGCCCAGAGCTATGCTGACACAACTGTCCAGTGCTCTCCTGATAGGCAATTATATGGAACAACTTTCTCCCCCACCCTACTTAGATGGGTACTGCTTTCTGGAACCCATATGTATTCAATACCTTGTCCCATTGACAAAGTGGAGCTATACAGAAAGGAGAAATTCCATCATACTTACTGTAATTTCCTTTTCTGTTAGCTCCAATGTTGTTAATGGGGCCTTTCCCTGGAGCCTTCTGCTCTTCTGGAGAATATTGCCCAGTATATGTGTTTGTGTGTATGTGCATATATATATATATATATATATATATATATATACACACACATATATATGTAGGTGTATATTGTTTGTTTTTTGTTTTTTTTGTATTGAAGGACACCTGCTGTGCTCATTCATGGTTTATGATTCATCAGTTCTATCTGGCCGACTTTGTACAATATTTTATGATTTTATTCATCTGCTGGTGCTTAAAGAAATGGCAGATGTATTGACTCGACCACTGATGGATCAGTTAAGTACTTCCATGAAAACAGGGTGTGTGCCACAAGACTGGAGGATGGCTCACTTGGTGCCTCTCCATAAAAGTGGTCCAAAGGGTGAGCTGGGCAATTGCAGACCAGTAAACCTAACATCTATTGTGGGAAAGCTGATGGAGACAATACTTAAGGAGAGGCTGGTTTCCTTCTTGGATGTCAGTGGGCTCCAAGATGCTAACCAGCATGGGTTTATCTCTGGAAGATCCTGTCTGACTAACCTCGTTGAGTATTATGACTGGATTACAAGGGAAATGGATATGGGTCATGCTGTGGATGTCATTTATTTGGACTTCAGCAAGGCTTTTGATTCATTTTCCCATGGGAGAGTTGGTGGTAAGCTAAGTAATTTTGGTGTGGGTGCTAAATTCGTTAATTGGATTGTGAACTGTCTGCAAGACAGACAGTAGAGAGTAGTAGTGAGGGGGGAACTCTCATCACAGATGTGATGAGTGGGGTGCCGCAGGGATTGGTGTTGGTGCCAGTGTTTGGGATTTTCATTGCGGACATCTTGCATGATGTCAAGAATAAGATCAGTCTGTTCTCTGATGACACTAAGTTGGGGGCGGTGGTGGAAGACATAGAAGGTTGGCAGGTGTTGCAGGATGATCTGACTAAGCTGGTGGAGTGGTCAGAGGTATGGCAGTTGGGGTTTAATGTGAAAAAGTGCAAAGTATTACACTTTGGTGCAATGAATCCTAGAAAGGGTTACCAACTAGGGGGGTGCAGTCATGTACCACTTCAGAGGAAAAGGATCTAGGGGTGGTGATAACTGAATATGAACAATTCAGAGCAGTGCAGGAGGGTGGCAGCGAAGGCCAACAGGATGCTGGGTTGTATAGCTAGCAGCATCTCCTCCAGAAGCAGGGATGTCATTCTGCCACTCTACAAGCCGCTAGTCAGACTGCACCTGGAATACTGTGTGCAATTCTGGCACCCTTATCTGAAGAGATATGAGATTGTTGGAGGGGGTTCAATGAAGGGCGACAAAGTTGATTCAGGGATTACAGGATATGCTGTACGAGGAAAGATTAAGGGAACTGAACATGTATTCTCTGGGAGAGAGAAGGGGTCAGAGAGATATGATTGAGATCTTTAAGTACTTAAAGGGAATAAATATCCTGGTACTGAAGAGATATTCAAGCTGTGGAAGGGGAAGGACACGAGAGGGCATAGACTTAGATTGGAGGAAGGTAGGTATAAGAGGAAAATGAGGAGGCACTTTTTCACAGAGAATAGTGGCAGTTTGTAACACTTTGCCGGAGGAGGTGGTATCCTGTAGGACGGTAGGTAGTTTCAAGAGGGTTTGGGACAGGGTTGGGGGAGGTATTTGGTAAGGTTGAGGAGGGGAAGGGCAGCTGCAAAGTAGGGGTTAGCTGCACACTTGAGCAGACTAGATAGTCCTAGAGGCGTAATTTCTGCTGGCAATTTTCATATGTTTGTATGTTCAAATTTTTTTTCAGTGAACCATAGATTACAAGGTGTGACCTATGCGGTATGTTTGTCTTGAGAACCTGCATGGGTATCCACCAGTCCTGTAAATTCAGTTGTTCCTTTTTAACTAAATGTTTTTCTGTGCTTAAGAAAAACTTTCAGAAATAGAATACTGTGAGATACGATACTAAATCTGGTGTCCAAGGTTGGAGTCCGTGAATGGCACTCGCATGCCTCGAATGGGGGTCCTGCTCTTCAAGACAGGTAGGCTTGTATTTTCCATTCATTTATGAATTTTCCGGTATGTTGATGTGAGGGTTGAACAAAGGATGTGGGCATCAGTAGTAGTTTGTATTTTGTGTAGTGCGTTGACAGAAGTGAACTTGGGTTACTGTGCAGATGGAATGTTCCATGTCCCTGAAGGTCTGTACTGAGGTCACAGCTTTTGAGCTGTACCACTGCTCCAGTGAAGGAACACATTACCCACATGTATTAAATCCCTTCCCCATTGACAGCGTTGGAGCTAACAACAAATTAAAGTATGTATGATGAAAGTTCTCCTTTATGCTTCTAGGACCATTGTTCGGGTATTGCCAGTTGGACTGCCCTAGCTGCTGAGTCCCTTTTTTTGTATGTTATCCACTTGGTCCCTAAGACCCCCACACACACAATATGTCCCCCCTGAAGAATGGCCACATCTATTCAGTGACTAAGACTGGTGGATGTACCACTTACCTGGGATGCAGCTGGTTCGACAGAGATTCCCATCCTGGTGGAGGAGGTGCCTGAGGAGAAAGAACCCGTAATAGCTGTGGTGAACTGGTAGCGCATCATCTTCTTTACTGGTGGCCACGCCCTTTCCCCCCATTTTCTTCTTCCACATTTTATACCATGTTCGTGATGTCCACAAGAGCTGACATACCAATGCTTCTGACTTCCATGCTCTTTCCATCCTTGTATGCTGGTACTGTCTGCACCACTGCCTGTGGTCACCCAGGTGCCTGTATTGCAGAAGGCTGCACAAGCCACCAACCCCCAACCCAGAGAAGGAGAGCATCCACTGGGATGTTCAATCCTCCCTCTCCCAGTCCTCCAGCAAACCAAGCTTCCGACACAATCAGAAATGGCTGGTTTCGCAAGCCACAGCAATGCCACTATGCCAGTGGACCAGACTCTATTAAAGTTTCTGAGAATGCTGCAGTGTGTAGTTTATTTAAAGAGCTGGTGACACGTTCAGGAGAACTTTAGCAAAACCTAATAGTTAAACACAGACCACTTTATATTTCCCGTTAGTGCTGTAATCCTCCTCCTCCCCATTATTTATTACTGATGTAATTTGCATGAAAACAGGATCTTTGCTCCTGAAGAGTTTGTCTATTCCTGCTGCTTTCTCCTTACCTGAAGTTGCAGAGCACTGCTTGTGATATCACAGCTACTTCCACAGCAACAGATTGTGATGTCACAACTGAGGATTATGACTTGAAGTAGGGAGTAAGCTGTAGAGACAGATGGACTCTAACTAAGAGATAAAAATCATATAGTCATGCAGATTTCCTTAGTATTCAATAATGGAGAGGAGAAATACATAAAATATAAATACAATGCAGGCAGAATTGTACCTAATTATTATGTTTTTTGAAGTTTTCTTTACAGCGTCAGTAGCTCTTTAACAATCCCCTGACATCTCTGAAAGAACTCTGAAAAAATATAATTTTTTGGGACATTTTAGCCTACATTTACTATTTTTTTAATTTTTAACTAAGCACTTTTTCTGCATTCATAATAAGGGATACTAGAGGCTAATCACCCTGAAAAAGGCAGCGTGCCTATCATGCGTGAGTGTTTCAGTGAAGAATCGACCCACTCTACATCAAGCCTGTCTCCAGGATAGCGGAGCCATTACTACAAAAAAGTGTAAGACGTTTGGTGGATTCTTTCTTGACAGGGTTCTTTATTAGATCCTGTATCTCACAGAGTGAGGTGTTGAAACCCAACAGTTTCCATGCCTCTGCATGGCACAGGCACTGCAACTTCTGGGACAAGTTGTGGACCATTTTAATGGAAGAGGTACTCCAGATAGTTGCAGAGCTATGCCTCACTTACTGTTTACTTGATCTGGGACCTACTGTACCACTTTGTTGGCTGACAGTGGGGAGCCGGCCCTGGGCCCAATAATTGCAGGGATAATTAGGTGTTCCCTTGAGGAGAGTGCCTTTCCATCAGCCCTGAAGATGGCCCTGGTGAAGCCGCTTCTTAAGAAACCATCCTTGGACACTGGTAGCCTTGCAAATTTACTGACCAGTCTCTAATGTCTCCTTTGGGGAATGGTTGTTAAGAAAGTGGTGATGTTGCAGCTCTAGTTCATCTGGAGACCTTTCACATCTATGAGCCACTGCAGTCTGGTTTTAGGCCATGACATAGCATGGAGACTGCACTTGTCAAGGTGCAAAATGATCCTCTTGGCTAGTGACTAAGGGGATTATTCCATTCTTATTCTTCTCAACCTGTCATCAGTCTTTAACACTGTGGACTGTAGTGTGTTGTTAGATTACCTGAGGTACTATGGAGGACTCATTGGTATCATTTTGAGATGGTTTGAAACCGTCCTTATGGGAACAGTTCAGAAGATGGTGCTGAGTCATTGACATTGGCCCCTGCTGCTCTGTGTTGTGGGGTAACTCAGGGTTTGATACTGTCCCTTATGTTGCTTGCATTATATTGATTGATTGAGAGAGTGATTGTCTTAAAATTTCGTTACTGGGATAGGCACACTTAACTGGGGCTAAGAAACATAGAAACATAGAGATTGAAGGCAGAAAAAGACCATTTGTCCATCTGGTCTGCTTGTAATACCCTATCCTACTCCGAGACCTAGTGTTTGTATGGGGCTTTTGCCCATGCTCCCTGCCCCCATGCTCACTGTCTTACCACTACCCCTGGGCAACTATTAAGACCAAGTGTACCTACTCCCCCTCCTCTACCATCCTCTTTATATTATCCATATCCTGGCTGGCTGATGCTCCAGAAAGGCATCTGACCGCCCCTACCGCCTTCTCCACCCCTCTAACCATAGAGTCCCCTATGACTAGAATACTCGTTGTTAGCTTTCTGCTGTTCTCACCCCTGTGTGCCACCAAGTTGTCCTTCCTAGCCTTACCAACTGGGTCCGGAACCCCACTGACTGAGTCAAGTACTTACTCACCATCAAGGGGTGCAAAGCAATTAGCTGTCAGGATTTTGTGGGCTTGGATGATCACCTTGTGCCTGCCCCTGCCTCCTTTCCCTCCCCCACCTTCTACCTGCTGTACCAGTGAGCCTATGGAGGAGTAGGGTGCAGGTCATGGGTACCAGCTCATCTGCTGATACAGTTGAGCTATCCTCTCTCTTGCTACTGCCGGCTGAGCATGGAGCTCCCCAATGGTCCTAAATATGGTGCAGTGTCCCCACCTCCAGAGTGTTACCCTGGAGATGAGTGCCTCACAGTCCCTGCAGCTGACTACCTCCCCACTGTACCTGTGTTCCATACTGTCAGCTGTCATACTATACATGACAGCTGAGTGAACTCCAGGTATTAACCTTTACTGAGTATTATCCTTTTAGATGTCCCCTAAAATGACCTACTCTAGATAGGAAGTTTTGCCAAGCTACTGATTGACACTGTTGTAGTCTACCTGCCACATATACCTTAGGTTGCTCCCTAACCTAGATAGGCAGTTTGCTGCAAGTATTAACACAGTTACACTACTGAACAGTTATGCACTTGTTAATTGTAATGTTAATCTACCTAAGATCGGGACTCTCTAGGATCCCTTACACCACCTTCTCTTCTTCCAAATTGAAGTACTGAATATCTGCACAGGCAGAGTTCTCTGCAAAACTGTAGTCTCAACCTGCCAACGCCCTGTAGATGTTATATAGGCAGACAGTACACTTCTACTTTGGGGCAGTCATGCTGTGGGAAGTGAATGCAATGTGATGCTTAAGGCTGTCAGGATCTGTACTCCTTTGCTATCTCCTGCTCCTTACCCAATTGGTCCATTCCCACTTGGGCCCCTGATTGGGCCTTCATTCACTGCACTGATTGACTCTCTTCCTAGCCTCCTCTGCTGTACAGTGATGGCTTCTCTAGTCGCTGCCACTTCCTGCAGATGGGAAAAACTAGAGAGGAAAAAAACAAAAGCACAAACAAATTAAAGCTTTTTTAATGAAAAAAGTGTTCAGACACTCCCGATCTGTTTTACCATGGGGCACTTACATACAAACATACTAACATGACAGCAGAAGCAGGCCTGCGGTTCAGCAAGTTTGCCTGACAGCAGCATGCCCTCATCTCGCAGCTGCCCCACCCCACCCTCCTCATCATAACCTCCCCATACCCTATCCCACCCCTTTAAAGCTACCCACAAAACAACAGGCAACCACCTCATCGGGCAGAGTATTCCACCTATCCACCACTCGTTCTGTGAAATAATGTCTCCTGATTTCCCTCCTGAATCTCCCCCCCTCCAGTCTTATCTGATGCCCTCTCATATCCCTCCCCCTTCTAATCCAGAAAATCCCTTCTGTATTAACATTGTTTATCCTCTTGAGGTATTTAAAGGTTTCAGTCATATTCCCTCTATCCCGCCTCTCCTCTAAGGAGTACATGTTCAGCTCGCCCAATCTCTCCTTGTAGTACTTCCCCTCCAATCCCTGTAACATTTTTGTCACCCTCCATTGCACCCCCTCCAATAATTTTATATCCTTTTTCAGGAACAGGCACAAGTACTGCATGCAGAATTCCAGGTGCGGCCTGACCAGAGAGCTGTATAGAGGAAGGATCACCTCCCTATTTCTGGAGAAGATTCCTCTCGCTATACACCTTAGCTTCCTGTTGGCTTTTGCTGCCACCTTCCTGCACTGGGCTGAGTTGTTCATGCTTCCCATTATGAGGACCACCAGATCCTTTTCTTCCTCGATGCTTTTGAGCTGCACCCCTCCCAGTTGATAGCTCCTCCCTGGTTCCTAGCTCCATAGTGCAGTACCTTGCACTTCTTGGCAATGAACCCCAGCTGTCATGTTTCTGACCACTCCTGTAGTTTTGCCAGGTCCACCTGCAACCCCTTCCACCCTTCTGTGTCATCCACCACAGCTCCTATCTTCGTATCATCTGCAAACAGACTGATCCTACTCCATATCCCATATGAGATATCCGCTATAAATATACCAAACAGCACTGGTCCCAGCACCAATCCCTGTGGCACCCCACTTGTCGCCTCCCTCGGTGTTGAGAGTCCCCCAACCACCCTCTTCTGCCTACCATCAAGCCAGTTGATGATCCATTTGATCCTCTTTGTTCCCACCCCTTTGTATTCCAGCTTCCCCCAGCCTTCCATGCGGCACAGAATCAAATGCCTTGCTGAAGTCCAAATACAGGACATCCACCGCATGTCCCCTGTCCAGCTCCCTGGTTACCCAGTCATAGTACTCAATTAGATTTGTCTGGCAGGATCTGCCTGAGACAAACCCATGCTGATGTCCACCTAGGAGACCATTTTCCTCCAGAAAGGCTACTAGTCTCTCCTTTGGGATTGTCTCCATGAGCTTCCCCACAATTGAAGTGAGGCTCACTGGTCTGTAGTTGCCTGGTTCACCCTAGGGCCACTTTTGTGAATGGACACCACATGGGCTTTTCTCCAGTCTTGTGGTAAGCATCCTGTGTCCAGGGAGGTATTAAACAGGTCAGCCAGCAGCCCTGCCAGGATCTCTGCTGGCTCCCTGAGTACCCTAGGGTGAATGCTGTCTGGTCCAGGTGCTTTTTCTGCCCTTAGTGCCTTTAGTCCTTCCAGAACCCTGTCCTCTGTAATCCTTATGTAAGTCACCCCTTCCCCCATCCCACTCCACCTCTCCCTTGAGGTATCTGCCCCCCCCTTCTGCCTCGTGAACACAGAGCAGAAGTACTCATTTAATGCCTCTGCCTGATCCACCCCCTTTTCCATCCACCCTTCTTCATCCTTCTTCCTTCTTTCTCCAATGTATCTGAAGAAGTCTTTTTCACCTTCCTTGATGCCCTGTGCCAGTCTCAGCTGTCTTGCAGCCTTGACTGCCCTGGACTTCTTCGCATACTCATCCTTGTCATCCCTCCCAATTTCTTGAATTTTGAAATGCCCTTTTTTGGCCCTCTTTCCCTCCCTAACCTCACGAGTCAACCAACTGGGCTTCTTTGCTTTCCCCTTCTTACTCTGTGTCCTTGTACAAGTCCCAGTGGCCTCCATCACTCCTTTCTTAATAAAATCCCATTTCTCACTAGTATCCATGTCTGGTTGAATTCCTGCCAGATACCTACCCAATATTTCCCCCATCCTTCTAAAGTCTGCCCCTTTAAATTCAATTACCCTGGTTCCCGTACCCCCCGTTTCCCTACCCATATTGAGCGTGACCCACACTGTGTGGTGGTCACTCCCAGCCAGGGGGTTCTCCACCCCCAGATCCCTTACCACCTCCCTATTTGAAAGCACCAGGTTCAGCATCTTCTCCAACCTAGTCTGTTCATATACCAACTGTACCAGGATGCTGTCCTGAAATGCTTCTAGTAGTACCTAGTAGTCCACTTCTCTTGCTGACTATGAATGCTGATGAATGCCTACCCTGCCCTCTTAGTACTCTCTTGCACTTTCCTGCTCCTCACCTGATTGGTCCTCTCCCACTCTGGCTCATGATTAGTTCTTTTTTCCACTCCCCTGATTGGCTGTGTTCCTAGCCACCTGTGTTGAATAGTAATGCCTTCTTCAGCTGCCATCTCCTGCACATGAGAAAAACTACAGGGGAAAAAAGTAAAAACACAGACAAAAACTAAGGGAGTGTGCCACCAACATATGGCAAGATATTTGTACGGAATCATAGTGGCATAACATTCAAATTACAGAGTTCACCGAGTTTTAAGCATTACAATAGATTAAGGGGCAAAATGGTTGAAATAGTGGGGGAAGGCGAATAGGGAATGTGTTGTAATGTGCAGAGAAGAGAAAGATGCTTAGCTGCAAATGCATGCTTTTATATATGCTTTCCTTGAGTGAATTTATTATAGCGATAATACCATAGTGGTCTGGGTTCATAGGATCATAGAATCTTAACAGCAAAAAAGGACAATGACCCATCCAGTCTGCTGTATACCCCCAACTCATCCCCCTTCCCACCGACTCCCGCCCTACCCCTACTATTCAGCCCCATATGTCTATCCCTTGCTCTCTTGAATCCCTCCACTGTTTTAGCCCCCACCACATTTTCTGGTAGTCTGTTCCAGGCTCCCACCACCCTCTCCATGAAGAATCGTCCTCTCATCTTGCTGTATTCTGACATATGCAGTTAAGTCCTGCCTTTCAACTGCCCCAGAGAACAAAGAATTAAACTTTCCATGGCCAGCATGGAATGTTCACCGTGAGCTCGGTTGAAGCCCCTGTCTGCTGTTGTTTAAACTCCAACCGTCAGATTCTTTACTCTGCCTCACTGAACAGTCGCTCCGGAGATTTCTCTTTTGCTCGGTTCAAAAAAAGTCGGTTGAAGTGTCATTTTTTCGCTCGGTTTCTACTGAATTGCTGTTACCGATCAGTCGGTTCAAGTCTCTGTCTGTGATACCGTGAGTACTAGATAGGTTTTTTTGTGTAGTTTCTGTGTGGAACTTGTAAATTGCGGATCGGTTTGGCTGAACCGATCAGTTTTCAGGTAAAAAAGTTTGTGATTTAATTAGAGTGTGGTAACCGGTCTGTATCGGTTCTAAAAAAAACGGATTTTATTACATTTTTTTTCCAAGACCCATGACACGGTCAGGAACCGATAGGGGAGTCTTGCCTGGCGGATTGCCGAAAAAAGGGTACGTTTTGGTTAGGATTGGCCATGTCTGAGAACCCCCCCCAAAAAAACGGGTCCACTGGGTTTCAACACTGCAGTGTGTGGGGAAGTCTTTGTCAAGGCTGATCCCCACACCACCTGTGTTTATTGTCTAGGGTTTGACCACCTCGATTCAGACTGCCGAATTTGTAAGAATTTTCCCAAATCTACCCTGGAAAAAGAGATTAGGTAGACTGAGGGAAAGGGAGGCCAAGAAGTCCGCTGACCTGGATGGCCAGCCCGGTTCGGTTCCGACCGAACCAGAAGGAGTGCCCTCTGACCAGGGTGATACTTCTTCGGGCAAAAGGAGAGCCAATTCTGAGGAGTCGGTTCCGGTAAAAAGAAAAAGGAAAGATAAATCGTCCGGTTCGGACCCAGAAATTCATACTCCGACCGCCGATGAAATAGCCATGGCGATAAGGATAGTGCAATCGCTTACTTCAGTTCCGACCGAACCGGCACCATTTGGCAGGGGTTCGGTTTGGTCGGTTCCCCCGGTTCCAGATTACACTTTGGAAGAATTTTATGAACTGGAGGAGGAGGAAGGAGAGTATGAGGATGATGATGGTGATTATGAAAGTCTGGATGTGCCTATTGACCCGGACATCTCCCCAGACAGACCTTCAGGTGTTTCTTCTCCTAGGTTTTCTGAGTCCCCTTCTCACTTTATGTTTTACAAAAAAGTGTCTGAGACCCTCCAGCTTCCTATGGAGGAAGCAGTAGAGGATCAGGAGGAGCATGATTTTGTTGAGATGATGGACATCCCGGAGTCCAGGAGACTGTCTATTCCCCTCCACAAATCCTTTGGGAAACAGACACATAAAATTCTTAAGACTCCTAATTCCATACCTCCTGTGGACAGAGCGAATGGACAAGAGGTACTTTTCAGGCTCAGACACGGAGTTCCTTTCCCAGCAATGCAGCCATGTTGGGGTAGTGCAGGCTGCTGCCTGTGATAAGGCAAATATCCCCTTGGCATCACACCCCCTCCCCAGACAAGGACTCCAGGAAGATTGATGCCATGTCAAAGAAACAGTACATGGCAGCATCTTTGGGACTCAGGCAGACTAACTATATCACCTACACAGCTAGATACCAGAAGTCCAGGTGGGACACTGTGCTGGCTCTGGCTAAACAGGCCCCTGACCAGCTTGCCAAGGAGCTGGAGCAGGTGGCTGCAGATGGGCTTGAGGCATCCAAAGTACAATTTCATGCTGCTGTGGACTCTAATGATGTTTCATGAAGAGTCATGGCTATATCTGTGGCTCTTCGGAGGATGGCTTGGCTCAGATGTACTAGCCTATCACAGGATACCCAGGCTAAGGCCATGGATTTCCCTGTTATTGGTAATTCTCTGTTTGGGGAGCAGACAGAGAACTACATGAAAAAGATGGACGAGTACAGGACCACTTACAGGAGTGCTCAGGCCAAAGAAAGGCAAAATACTCCTCAAAGGCAGCAGTCCAGGGGTAGGGGCAGGCCTTTCCAAAGGCCTTTTTACCAAGCTCAGGCCTCCTCTTCTTACTCTCAGAGGGGGTTCTTTAGAGGGAGAGGCAGACAGGGGATGAGCAGGCCTGCATCCACACCTCAGCCTAAAGCCCCTGCCAAGCAGACACCCTGATGGGTCTGCCCGGGCCGATTCTCCCATACCAGTAGGGGGGCAGGCTGGCTTACTTTGTCCAGGACTGGAAGTCTCTAACATCAGACAGGTGGGTCCTGGAAGTAGTAAGCCAGGGACTGGTTCTCAGCTTCAAAAAAATTCCCAAGATGAGAACCAGATCCTTTCCACCTGCAAATCCATCAGAGACCCTTGCCTTAGAGGCAGAGGTTTCTTCCCTCCTAGCTCTCAGAGCTATAGAGAGGGTTCCCACCCTACCCAAGGGCAAAGGATTGTACTTCAGGTACTTCCTAACCCCCAAAAAGGCAGGAAAATGGTGGCCCATCCTGGACCTAAGATATCTGAACAAACACCTTATAAAACCAAAGTTCAAAATGGTGACTTTGGGAATAATCCTTCCCTCTCTAAGGCCAGGGGACTGGCTAGCCTCCCTGGACCTCAAAGATGCCTATTTTCACATTCCCATCAGGTGCTCCCACAGAAAGTACCTCAGGTTCGAGTTGCCCTCAGGCCACTATCAATTCAAACAATGCCCTTTGGCCTAACATCAGCCCCAAGGGTTTTCACAAAGTGTCTGGCAGTAGTGGTTGCTTTCCTAAGGAGAAAAAAGATCTCCATCTTCCCATACTTGGACAACTGGCTCATAGTAGGTCAGTCTCCAGACCAAGTCAAGTCACATTTGCAAATGACTCAGCAAGTGCTCACTTCCTTAGGATTCCTTCTCAACCTTCCAAATTCAGTTCTCGAACCAGTACAGCTCCTCACCTTCATAGGGGCAGAGCTGGATACAATAAAGGCAAGCGCCTTCCTTCCCCTGGAAAGGGCAAGGACCCTTATGGAACTGGCCTCTTCAGTCACCCTGCAGGTGTCTCGACCAGCAAGGCATTTCCTTCAGCTACTGGGCCACATGGCAGCTTCCACAGCAGTGGTCCAAGGAGCAAGATTCCAGATGAGGGACATTCAGTTCCACTTAAGAGCCTTCTGGTCCCAAAGAAAGGATTCCCTTACCAAACTAGTCCCAGTGACTCGAACCCTGATCCAGGCCTTGCAATGGTGGCAGGATCAGGACAAATTGAGACAAGGGGTTCCTTTTGTCACTCAGTCTCATTCAGTGATACTCATCACAGATGCTTCCCTGCTGGGCTGGGGAGCCCATCTGGGGATCTTACCACCCAAGGACTGTGGTCACCTCAGGAATCTCTGCTTCACATCAATCTCTTGGAACTCAGAGCAGTGTTTTTGGCACTGCAAGCTTTTTCCAAATCTGTGCAGAACAAGGTGGTCCAGGTCAGAACAGACAACAACCATGTGGTACATCAACAAGCAGGGAGGCACTCGGTCTATGGCCTTGTGCACAGAAGCAATGAAGTTGTGGCCCCTGGCCTATTCCCTGCAAACCTCTCTGATAGCAGTTCACCTCCCAGGGAAGGACAATGTCCTAGCAGATGCTCTGAGCAGAATATCCCAGGGCCATCACGAATGGACCCTAGATCCTCTAGTTTTGAAAGTGATTTTCTTGGGATGGGGCACTCCAGAGATAGATCTTTTTGCAGCCCCAGACAATCACCAACTTCCTCTTTTTTGTTGCAGACCCCCGGTCTTGGGCTCAGTCCCTCTGGATGCTCTGATCCTGAATTGGGAAAGGAAATTTCTGTATGCTTTTCCCCCCTTTCCTTTCCTGTTCAAAGTGTTAGTCAAGATAAGGTCACAACCATGCAAAGTGATTCTGATTGCTCCAGACTGGGCCAGACAGCCCTGGTATGCCCTGTTGCTGTCCCTAGCAGTCCACCTTCCCCTGTCTCTTCCCAGGAATTGCAACCTGTTGACATCCTCTCAGGGGAGGATTTGGTACCCGAATCTTCGGTCTCTCAATCTCAAGGCATGGCTCTTGAAGAGGTAGAGTTTGCTGATCTGCATCTTTCCCAAGGGGTTCTGGATATTCTTAAGGCTTCTCGAAAGCCTTCCACCAGGAAGGCTTACAACTCCAAATGGAAAAGATTCAGCATTTGGTGTTCTAAGAAAAATATTTCTCCAGATTCTGCTGAGTTGCTTATGGTTCTGGACTATATGGTCCATCTTAATGGCCTAGGCCTTAGGTCAGCTACCCTTAAAGTACATTTGGCGGCTGTTTCTGCTTTCCTGTCAGTAGGCAAGCCATCCCCTCTGTCAGCCCATCCTGTGTTTTGTAAGTTCTTCAAGGGATTGCTTCACATCAGTCCCCCCTTTAGGGATCCTGCTCCTGCTTTGGACCTTAATGTTTGCATTTCTCAGCTTATGTAGCCCCCACTTTGAGCCTTTGTCCTCTGCAGAGCTTAAGTACTTGACTTGAAAAACTGTGTTTTTGGTGCCCATTACCTCTGCCAGGCATATCAGTGAATTGCAAGCCCTGTCAGTGGAACCTGATTTCATCTATTTCCATAGAGATAAAGTGGTTCTAAGAACTAACAGAAAGTTTTTGCCTAAAGTGGTTTCAGATTTCCACCTCAACCAGTCTATGTCTCTCCCTGTTTTCTTCACTGACCATTCCTCCTCTGGAGAGAGGAGGCTACACAGCTTAGATGTTAAAAGGGCCCTGAGCTACTACATAGAGCGTACCAAGGGTCACAGGTTTGAATCCCTCCAGTTGTTCCTCACATATGGAGAGGTTAGTAAGGGCAAACCTGCCACTAAGAGATCTATTGCCAGGTGGATTGTTTCTTGTATGCAATTCTGCTATGAGAAACTGGGTAGAACTCACCCCTCAGGCCTGAGGCTCATTCCACTAGAGGTACAGCTGCTTCCTGGCTGCTGCCAGGAATATTCCTCTCTTAGAAATTTGTCAAGCAGCCACCTGGAAAACAGTCCATACATTCACCAAGCATTACTCTCTGGATATCCAGGCTAGGAGTGATGCTCGGTTTAACACAACAGTACTTCAGAGCCTGTTTCCAAAGTAGGTTCTGTCCCTCCTCCATGGAGGTACTGCTTGGTAGTCTGCATATGTCAGAATACAGCAAGACTTCATGTTGTTTGAAGAAAAAAATACTCACCTTAGTAATGTTGTTTCTTCTAATGGAGTCTTGCTGTATTCTGACCTCCCCCCTGCCTCCTCTCTCAGAACCTAGTTTTTGGGATGTGGGTGGGCAGGAGCAGTGTTGGCACCGTAAGGGTGTCCCTTTTTCACCCTCTTATATTTTGGGTAAGTGATTGTGTTTTGGGATGTGTTTTGTTTTTGGGTTTCCTGACTTGAGTCTTCTTTTTGAAACCAAAAAAACCTTTCATATAGATATAGTTGCCAGTTGGCTAGTTTTGAGTTTTACAGTTTCCACACAGAACTTCTAGTGAGTATTGCTCGTAAAGATCTGACGGTTGGAGTTTAAACAACAGCAGACAGGGGCTTCAGCCGAGCTCGCGGTGAACATTCCATGCTGGCCATGGAAAGTTTAACTCTTTGTTCTCTGGGGCAGTTGAAAGGCAGGACCTAACTGCATATGTCAGAATACAGCAATACAGGAATTTTTTCTTCTCCCTGCAGTCTGAGGCTATGCCCTTTAGTTCTAGCCCCCTCCTTCATTTTAAGTAGACACCCTTCCCTTACTTTGTTGATCCCCCTCACATATTTAAAAGTTTCAGTTATGTCCCTCCTTTCCCTTCTAGTCTCCGTGTACAGATCCAGCTCCTTACACCTCTGCTTGTATGTCTTGCCTTGCATACCCTGCATGATCTTGGTTGCCCTTCTCTGAACCCTCTCCATCCCATCTATGTCCTTGCATAGGTGCGGTCTCCAGAACTGGACCCCATACTCCAGGTTCTGCCTCACCATGGCTTTAAAGAGAGGCATCATTACCTCCCTCTTTCTATTAGTAATGCCCCTGTCAATGCATGCCAACATTCCATTGGTCTTTCCCGCCACTCTGCTACACTGGTTTTCTACCTTAAGGTTGGATGAAACTATAATCCCCAGATCCCTCTCTTGTTGTGTTACTTTGATTTCCTTCCTTCCTAGGGTGTATCCTGCTTGTGTATTCCTATGCCCCAAGTGCATCACAGTGCACTTCTTTTTTTTTTTCAATTATCTGTTTATTTATTTTTCCCGTTTTCTCCCCCACCTTCACATCCTTGGCGGAGCATGTGCATAGGGAGGCATGTCACACACTGCGGGACACCCCACCCTACTAGTTGCCTGTAGCCACCTTTGCCTTCACTGGACCTCCACCCAGTGATGGCTGGACTGCAGATGGGCAGCCTTTCCTCATGGGAGAGGTGAGCAGCCATGAGGCCGCTCAATGCTACTTCACCCTCCCTCCCCCATGCCAGCACCCCAACGACCTGAGATCGTTCCCAAATCCGTGCTGCCAGTATAGCACGAGGCAAGGCATCCAGCACCTCAACCCTCAGTGCCACCGGGCCAGCCTCACAGTGCACTTCTTGGCATTAAACTTCGGTTGCCACGTTTACGTTTGGGTAACGTTTGAGTTTACGTTTACATTTGGGTTTAAGAGGTAATGTTTGGGTTACATTTGGGTTTACATTTACATTTGGGTTTACAAGGTAATAACAAGACCGGGGTAACAAATATCGAGGCTGAAGGCCAAGGTATTTATAAACTCCCTGGTCTGGTTATTACCGAGGAAACCCAGACCACTATGGTATTGTCGCTGTTATACTGGAAAAATATAAAAAAAAAATTAAAACTGGCAAATCTTCATGCTACAGCACATCTGTGAGAAATGAGAGAACAAGAAAGTAGGGACTGATTATACTTCAAGGGGGAGCTCTTGCAGCAGGTATTACCAATAGGACTAAGCAGCCAGGTGTTAGGACCCCATGGAAAACTTCTAGCTAGCATTCTATGGTGCGGGACCGCCTTGACATCAGCTCTGCTATAAAGGGAGTGGTCCCCTGGCACCACCTCAGTTCTTTTCCCACCATTGACCTGCTAACATCGGCTCCATGGACACCTTTTTTTTGTAGTCAACCGCCATTTTGCACCTCATGCAGTTATTGTTTGTCACCTTTTTTCTAACAGTTTTTTCTCTATTTCCAGTGCATGTCTTCTTCATCTTCTCAGCGGCATTAGTTGAAGTGCATGTGCGGCAAGCAGATTCCAGCGAGGGATGGCCACTCCACCTGCCTGATCTGCCTAGGCCCCAGTCACTGGCCAGACAACTGTCCGCACTGCCAGAAGTTCAGTAACAAGACTCGCATACATTGCCTTAAGACACTCAAGGTCTATCTGCTGGAGCAACAAGTGGCTGCCATGCAGAAAACCCATTCGGGGCAGAGTTCTTCCTCCCCATCAAGGGACCCCCAAAGGAGAAAAGACTGGCCGGGAAACATCACCACAGGGATAAAGAGAGAGCCAGGTCTGAAACCCTCTCTAGGTCTCCTCACAGGTCTTCTGCTTCTTCCACCTCTGGCGGGAGGTCAGACTCCGAACCCCCAGGTTCAACGGCTGTTGCTGGGGCTTCCTCTAAGAAGATTACCACCTCCTCCCATTCTAAAGGTAAGGAGTCTTCTTCTCACAGGCATTCATCCGCCCAAGTACCCTTGGTGCATAAGCCCCACAACCATACGCATGGGTCAGCAACAGAGGGACAGGCGTCTCTTTCGGGCAAGAAAACAGATACTGCCACCAGAAAGTTCTCAGGGTCGTCCAACAAGCACAAGGGGTCAGACGACTCCTCTAGACTCCAGGAGGTCGTCAGGTAGCCTCTTCCACCCAAAGACAGGGTGACGACGGCCTCAGAGGGTCGACAGACTACGGGCCACTCCAACTCCACGTTGGAAATGGACCAGATGCCACCACTGAAAGAGCGGCCATCTGCCCCGAAAACCGGGTGTCAGATCAAACGCCCGGTGCCCCAAAGGATAAGGCATCTAGGCCTGCGGATAACCAGCCACCCCCTCCTCCTCTGCCTCCTCCTAAGGAGCCGGACGCCAGACCTCAAGGATGCTTGGCACTGCCAGATAAGGCCCCATTGGCCCTAATGCCTGAGGCACCCATAGACAGGGATCCTCAGGACCAGATGTCAGCACCCAAAACGATACTGGGCCTGACGCCAGGCCCCTCAAGTGTCCCTACCCCACTGCCTCCACCACCAGTTGTCCATGTGGCAGAAGCAGGGGCTCTTTTTTAATGCATGGTGGAACACTATCAAGGGGGACTTGCTGCCAAACCCAGAGAGCCATCCCCTGTTCAAGTACCACCCAGGGAGCCATCACCTCAGAGACGCAGGTGACCTCCCCTGATGTCAGATCATCTGCTGCCCAGCGACGACCGGCAGTTGCCAGCCCCAAGTGACCAGAAGAGGCACCCTTCATCTGTTACTTCTTAAATGGGATGTCTGCCCTCTTCATCAGGGGAAGATGCAGTGGACTTTCCCTCAGTCTATTCATCAGAGGTTGAGCTACCCCTACCCTCTCCGGATCTGAGAAGGAACTCCTCGCAATCACTCCCGTATAATCCGTCCTTCCTGGATATAATGAGACACATCCAAGCCCTTAATCAATGGGGTACAGAGGAACTTGATCCAGAACGTCGCCGCCTGGCTAAATTCCTCGGGGCAAAAGACCCAAAACCCCTGGTCATCCCCCCACTCGTCGAACCCTTCCAGGACATTACAAAGTTGACCTGGAAGTACCCAACTACTACTGTAGCAGTGCTCAGAAAAGCAGATCTGCTCTACAGAACACCCAAGGGAGAGCCCTACCTAAGTGAACAGCTGAAGGCTGACTCTGTGGTGCTCATGGCAGAGTGCAGCAGCCGAGACACGTGAACGCTCAGCCCCCAGATCCAGAGTCGAAGAAGCTGGACCAGATGGGCCACAAGGTCTGTTCTTCAACCACCTGCATGGTCAGGTCAGTGAATTTCTTAGCTCATATGGTCATGTACCAAGATCACTTTGGGCTAAGGCTATGGATTTGGTGAAAGCACAACCAGATTCTGACAGCAAGTCAGAGCTCCTGGCTGTCATACAGTCGGGCACGGAAGTTGACAAACGTACTGAGGAGTTCCTATGACTCTGCAGACACAGCAACCAGGGTATACATGAGGAGACGTGCCTGGTTGAGGGTCTCTGCCTTCCACCAAGACTTGCAGGATGCCATATTGGATGCACCCTTTCAAGGGTCCATCCTCTTTGGCACAGACACAGAAAAGCACATAACAGGGCTGCAGGATTCAGGCAAGGCGGTGTCTGCCGTTCATCGAATGTACAAGTTAGAACCACCAGCAGCTCGCCGCCGTCCTCTTCATAAGAATCAAGGACAACAGAGCAGATGCCAACTGCAGCATAAAGAAGGATTTAAGAGAAGTGGCCCTCCCCTTGCTCCAGGTGCCCAGGGCCCCAAAAGTGCAAAGACGACTAGACCCCCATTGACCACCCCCTCCACCGTGGCATGACTCCCTGCTGACCTCCCCTCCTCTGGCAGAGTGTCAGGGGAGGCGGCAGGAGGAAATTCTCCCTTTACCGATCAGGATGCTCCAGCATCACCACAGACCAATGGGTCCTCCAAATAGTTGAAAGGGGTTCAATCAATCAATCAATCAATCAAATCTTTATTTATTCAGGCGATCATCATTGAGCAAGGCTCATTTACAAGATGGACCTGATAAGGTCAAGGTTTGAGTTGGTGCACAGCAATTAAATCACATACTTATGAGACAGTTATACGTACAGAAAAAAATAAAATGTTATTTATAACACAATAATATACAGAGAATTCACATGTTAAAGCTTGGCAAGAGAAAGTTAAACTAACATCTACAATATGTACAGTACATATATATCACAATGAGGGCCATGACAGTCACTCACATAATGAGTACAAGGATGGTGAAGGGAATATTGGGTGCCATATACTGGCAGTGTCTGGCTGGAAGGAATATGCCATATGTGATTGGAATATGGTTTTGTGGGATGACTATTCTATCTCTAGCGGTAGCAACTGCATTTCTCTGTGAAGAAGGCTGTACAGTGCTGCTTGAAGGATGTAAATGGTATGATAATGGACAGTTTTAGGGATTTTTGTAGGGTGTTCCATGCTATGGCTAGATAATAGCTGATTGCTGCCCTCCCTATTTTGGTGTTGACTTTGGGCAATTTGAGCAGGATGATATTGTTGCTTCTTAGGGCATAGGAGCTGGGAGCAGTCAGGTTGAAGCAGTCCAGGATATATCTTGGGAGTTTTTTTGATAAAGCTCTGTAGATCCATAAAGCTGCATTTCTGCTCCTCCTGACATGAAGGGAAACCAATCCAACTGCATCATAGAGAGAACAATGGTGAGTATTATATGGCAGGTCTGTAATGAACCTTATTGCTCTATGGTATAAGGTATCCAACTTTTGAAGGTAGGGAGTGGGGCAGTGACTATAGAGAAGTCTGCGTAGTCAATGACTGATAGAAAGATGGCCTGGACTAATCTCATCTTTGAATCTCTATTAAGGAAGGGTTTTAATCTGTGAGAGGCCAAGCCTTAGGCAAAGCTTTTCAGCAGTTGTTCTAGATGCTGAGTAAAGTCAAGTCTGTTGTCAATCCACACACCTAGGTATTTTAAATTTTCAACATACTCAGATTTTCTCCAAGTATAGTGCTTATCTGGGGGGACTGATTGAAGAGGATGTGTTGGAGGAGTTTGAGTTGTGAACATCATTGCTTTGGTTTTCTTTGCATTTAGCGAAGCTTTTTCTCGAAGCTGATGTTGTAACAGGAGAATTCTGCTTGTAAGTTTCATGAGCAACTTTAGGTGAAGGGTTGCTGACATACAGTACAGTGTCATCAGCAAAGAGATGTACTGAGGACTTGGTAAGGTTGAATCAATTTTATTTATATAAATGGCAAAGGATAGGACCCAGAATAGAGCCTTGGGGACTCCTCTTGACAGTGGTCTTAATGGGGAGAGGTCACCTTCAACTTTTACCTGCTGTTATCTACCGGAGAGGTAGCATCTGAACCACTTAAGGGAGGATGGATCTAGGCCAATGGAGTGTAGGAATGAGAGTAGCAGTTCATGGTCCACAGTGTTGAATGCTTTGCTCAGGTCCAGGAATACTGCACAGACATCGTTCTTTTTATCCAGTTCGGTTTGCCAATCATTGGTGACCTTGGCTAATGCAGTGATAGTGCTATGTTTGGCCCTGAATCCAGACTGAGCTGGATTTAATAGATTAGCATTGTCCAGATATTCCCTTAACTGAATACTCACTAATTTCTCCAGCATCTTGGATAACACAGGTAGGATGGAAATGGGCCTGTAGTTATTAAGATCCGTAGGATCCCCTGCTTTTAGAAGGGGGACCACTTGGGCTGTCTTCCACAGCGTGGGAATAGAGCCAGAGTTTAGGGAAAGGTTAAAGAGGTGAGTTAGGGGGACTGCAAGCACATGACACGCAATCTTTAGAAAGAATGGGTCCAGAAGATCTGCTCCTGCACTTTTTTTGGTATCTAGATGCCATAATAGATCCTCAACTTGTTTCAACAGTATAGGTTTGAAGCTAAAGGAGGAGTCAACTCTTTGTTCACCAGTATAGTGGGAGCTTAAAGGAGCTTAAATGATCCCTTAATAGGTTAGCTGGGGAGGAGTCAAAGGCAAGGCCAGCTGTTGTGAAGTGGTTGTTGAATGCATCCAGGATTTCCAATGTGCCAGTAATGGGGCCATAGTTACTGTGTAAATGGGTTGGAAGGGGGTTGTTAACATCCTGGCCCATCATACCCTTGATGGTGCCCCAAAATCTAGCAGTATTATGGTAGGAGGAGTCGAGCTGGGCCAGGTAGTAGGCAGCCTTTGCATCCCTAACTTTCCTATGTGCATTTATTCCTGGCTTTCCTAAGATCATCCAGTCCATGATATTCTTAGTTTTTCTTGCTACTTTCCAAAGTTTATCTCTCTCAGCAGTGCAGCTTTGAGGTCAGCTGAAAACCAGCGACAGGATTTGTTTTTATTCGGATACTAGAGATTGGGGCATGGGTGTTAAGGGCATTTAATATAATGCTATTTAGCACCTGCTGAGCTTTTTCTACAGAATGTCAAGATAGAACTTTTGCCAGTGTGGAGAGTAGGCTAGATCATGCAGATATCCTTCAATATTGATGTTTTCTTGGATCTCCTCATGAGGAATTTTGCAGGATCTGTTTTAATGCTGTTGGATCTTACCCTGCGATGGGGCAGTGGTCACTTATGTCATAGGAGCACTCCAGCATGTGTGAATAGATGTGGTTTACTCAGTAGCATGATGTCAAGTAGAGTACTGTTACTACTATTCCTTGCATTTAGTCTTGTTGGTTCATTAATTAACTGTGTGAGCCCATAGGTATCACAGAATGATACCAGAGGTGTAGCTGCCTGGGTGAGCCAGTTGAAATTCAGGTCCCCTATGATAATGACTTCTTCAGTACAGGACTTGACCAGGTTTCCCAGGTGGGATAAGAGCTTGTGTTCAGCAGAAGGGGGGTCTGTAGCATCCAATTAAATGGAAAGCTGCTGTATTGGGGAGAGAGACTTTTAGAGATAGACACTCAAATTCTTTGGGCATAGATGTTGCAGCAGTACAGGATACAACTAAACCAGCTTTTACATATATGGCTACTCCGCCTCCCCTTGTTTGGCGATCAGCTCTGAAAAGCTGATAGTTAGGTTAACTTCCCTGTCCATTGTGGTGGTCTTGAGCCATGTTTCAGTTATCACAAGAAAGTCTGGCAAGGTATAGGCAACCCAGGATTGTAGCAATGTAAATTTTTTCAACAGACTGCATACATTAATATGCAGAAACTGAGGCCTTTAATTGAGGATAGGTCTGATGGAGGGTGATGCTTCTCGAGAGGTCCAGGGTTGATTTCTACATTACCAATACAGAGCAATAGGAAGATCAGTAATTTCATAAGGGCTGCCAGTGATAGGGAGAGGGGCTGTCTTTGGTCCTCCTTTTTTTATTCCGTTGCCACTCTTTGTTTTGGGTGCTCCTGTGGATTTAAGGTAGTGTGTCGGGATACCAATTAGCAGTTTGACGACTAGGCCTAGTGGGGATCTATATACCCAGTAGTGGGGCCTTGGCTGAGACATATATGTGGTGATATGTGTAACTTTATGGTGATTGTACCACTGTAGTCGATGCAGCAATGGCAAGACATATATGAGGGTATGGGTGTCAGCCACGGGGATGTTCCAGAGAAACTAGGCGGTTGACCACTTTACATTGTATAATAGGGTCATCTTCATTGTGGAACCCTATGGCTGTTAGTGACAGGAGTATCAGTAGCAAGCTCCCATTCTGAGGGGATATTGATAGTGCAATAGGGAGTAAGCGAAGTTGCTGATTGGTTGGATCAGCAAGCTGGTGTGACTGTCTGTTGGTTTAGAGAAAAGTGCTGTGGGCGGGGAAGAGATTTCGGTGGGAAGATGCCTATAAATTAACACACAGGAAGGGGGAAGGGTGCGTGGGTGGGCAAAAATTTTGCGCCTTTCCCGACTGCTCCCTTGCTGTTCCTCCTGGCCTTGTGGTTCCCAAGTTTGGCTAGGTGCCGCCGACCGACCGCTGGCGGAGCGAATCCCCAGCACTCAGCTGGTTGCTGTGGGCTGAAGGAAGCAGGCTGGAGAGAGACAGAGGAGGGTGCAGCAATTAATAAAGGCAGTAGCAAGCCTTTTTCTGAGTATCACTGACCAAATCTGCACTACAAAGGACTGTGGGGGGGGGTCCTGTGGTGCCTCAGCATCTGGCCCACCTTACATATTCAGACAAGGAGCTGCAATTACTTTAAAGAGCAGTAAAACAGTAGTTTCCCCTTACAATACAATAGTGGATAACTACACTTTTTTTGATGATTTACACATATAAAACTAGAAGGAGAGTGGCGCCTCAGCGTCTGGCCCACTGCTGCCAACAGAGTCCAGCAGAATTCAACAGAATCAACAGCAGTTGCCCTCTATAGATGTCTCACCAGAGTGGAAGCAGCTCTTCTGGGAAACTTGCAGTAGAACACCAGGGGAAGAGTAAAAGACAAAAAGAAAAACAAATTTTCAAGTCCCACACAGATTTCAGCAATGCATACTGAGCCAGTGTAAGTCAGTGGGGCAGGAGAGCCAATCGGCTGCTGTGCCTGGTGGAGCGCTCACTTACCGATTGGCTGCGCCTTTCCCGACTGCTCCCTTGCTGTTCCTCCCGGCCTTGTGGTTCCCAAGTTCGACTAGGTGCCGCCGACTGCCCGCTGGCGGAGTGAAGCCCCGGCGCTAAGCTGGTTGCTGTGGGCTGAAGGAAGCAGGCGATTGGCTGTGCCTTTCCCGACTGCTCCCTTGCTGTTCCTCCTGGCCTTGTGGTTCCCAAGTTCGGCTAGGTGCCGCCGACCGCCCGTTGGCGGAGCGAAGCCCCGGCGCTCAGCTGGTTGCTGTGGGCTGAAGGAAGCAGGCGATTGGCTCCGCCTTTCCCGACTGCTCCCTCACTGTTCCTCCCGGTCTTGTGGTTCCCAAGTTCGGCTAGGTGCTGCCGACTGCCCGCTGGCGGAGCGAAGCCCTGGCGCTCAGCTGGTTGCTGTGGGCTGAGGGAAGCAGGCGATTGGCTGCGCCTTTCCCAACTGCTCCCTCGCTGTTCCTCCCGGCCTTGTGGTTCCCAAGTTCGGCTAGGTGCCGCCGACCGCCCGCTGTGATTCCACCGGACAGTCCACTCATTCCCTCCCACTGCTCTCCCTCCCACATGACTCTCCTGCGTGCAGAGATACAGGCTTTGATCGAAAAGAGAGCTATTCAGGAGGTACCCCGAGCTCAAAGAGGCAAAAGGTATTACTCGGGTTACTCTCTGGAGTTCACCCAGATTCCACCGGACAGTCCACTCATTACCTCCCACTGCTCTCCCTCCCACATGACTCTCCTGCGTGCAGAGATACAGGCTTTGATCGAAAAGAGAGCTATTCAGGAGGTATCCCGAGCTCAAAGAGGCAAAAGGTATTACACCCACTTCTTCCTAGTCCCGAAGAAGACAGGGGACCTCTGTCCCAGTCTGGATCTGAGCCAGCTGAACACCTTCATCGAATACAGATGGTTCAGAATGGTGACATTAGCGAGCCTGCTACCCATGCTCCATCAAGGAGACTGGCTCGGCTCCCTGGACATGGAGGATGCTTATATGCACATAAAGATCCTGCCGTCCCACAGGAAGTACATTCGATTCACCTTCCAAGGAGAGCACTACCAGTTCAGGGCACTTCCATTCGGCCTTTCATTGGCACCAAGGGTCTCACCAAGTGCCTAGCAGTAGTGACGGCAGCTCTCAGGAGAGGGGGTCATTATATCTACCCCTACCTGGATGATTGGCTTCTCACAGCTTTGTCAGAAGACCAATTACGTCAAACTCTGGAGGAGACTTTTAGTCTATTTCAAACCTTGAGCATCACTCTCAGTCTTTCCAAGTCATGCCCGTGGTCTGCTCAGAGGCTACAGTACATTGGAGCAGTCCTGGACACCGTCCAAGGAAAAGACTTTCTTCCCAAAAACCGAGCAGTCAGGCTAAGGGATGTTGCTCACAGGATGATGACCTCGGACCAGGTCCCGGCAAGGGTGGTTCTGCAGCTCCTGGGCCATATGGCCGCAGCCATAGCCACAGTTCCCCTCACTCATTTGAACATGCGGGACCTGCAGTGGAACCTCAGAGTTCAATGGGACCAAGGCATGGACGATCTCGATCAGCTGATCTGAGTCTCCAGTATGGTCCGTCAGTCCCTGGTTTGGTGGATCACCCCGGCTCATCTAGACAGAGGGGTTCACTTCCAAAGGCCCACTCCCCAACAAATTTTGATGAGAGATGCCTCGGGACTGGGGTGGGAAGCACATCTGGCATATCACCAAATGAGGGGCTCCTGGAACTCCATGGAATGGTCTCTCCACATAAACATTCTAGAGATGAGAGCCATCCTGTATGCCTTACAAGCCTTTCAAGGGGTATTCTTATCTGGGCCCCTTCTGGTCCAGTCAGATAACACCCCAGTAGTCTTCCTTCTCAACAAGCAAGGGGGCACTTATTCTTACCCCCTATGCAGAGAGGCAGTGAGAGTATGGACCTGGGCAGTGAATCACAGCCTGAATCTTACAGCAGTCCATGTTCCAGGGATCCACAACATCCTCGCAGACAGCCTAAGCTGCTCTCAATCTCAGAGCCACAAATGGTAACTACTGCAAGAGGTCATAGATGACCTCTTCAGAAGGTAGGGTCAGCCAGAACTGGAACTCTTTGTGCCCCCACACAACACCAAACTGCCCAATTTCTGCTCGCTAGATCCAGGGCCTGGTGTTTTTTGGCAAGATGCACTGTCTCTGACTTGGACAGGGAGGTTTCTGTCTGCCTTCCCTTCCTTCCCTCTTCTTCAGAGGATCATGCTCAAGTTGCAGACAGAAGGTGCCTGAATGATCCTAGTTGCACCCTTCTGGTCTCAACAGATTTGGTTCCTGCTGTTACAGCAGCTGGCATCGGAACCGCCTGTTCCGTTGCCACTGTCCACTCACTTGCTCTCCCAGGAGCAGGGGACGCTGGTTCATCCGGCCCTCCTGTCCCTGCATCTGCATGCATGGCTCCTGCAGACTTAGCTAGGGACAGGTTCGGAATATCGCTCAGAGTGGCAGAGGTTCTCGTGGCAGCAAGAAAGCCCTCTAGGAGGGCAACATATGCCATGAAGTGGAAGCGTTTCTACTAGTGGGCATCCCCCATTCTCTGAATCCCCTCACTTGTTCGGTGGAATCTGTGCTGGAATATCTCCTTTCCCTCTTGGGCTTGGGTCTTAGCTACTCATCCATTAAGGTGCATCTCTGTGCGCTGTCAACTTATCATGCATCTCTGAATGGGAAGACTCTGGCACAGTTGGGCCTATGCAAGACCTTTTTAAGAGGAATCTTGTATATTAAACCCCCCAGGAGAGACCCCGTTTCATCTTGGGACCTCCTGTTTGTGTTAGAAAAGCTTACCTTGCCCCCCTTTGAACCAGCCACAAGTTGCGAGCTATGCCTTCTATCTTGGAAAATGTTATTTTTAGTTGCCATTACTTCTGCTCAGAGGATTTCCAACCTGCAGGCACTGATGTGTAAAGAGCCTTATCTTATTTCTTACAGGGACAGGGTAGCCCTGTAAACAAATCCTAAGTTTCTTCCTAATGTGGTGTCTGAGTTCACTTTGAACCAAGACATCCAGCTACCATTTTTTACCCAGAGTACTCAGAGGGGAGGCCTTACTACATACTCTGGATGTACATAGAATTCTTCATTACTACCTTGCTTATACTAGTTCCTCCAGAAAGACAGACCAGTTGTTTGTCTCATTTGCCCAGAGACAGTAGGGGCACCAGTAACAAAACGGACATTGACCAATTGGCTCGTGAATTGCATCATGTTCTGTTATCAGAAGTACAACAGACCCTTACCAGGACTGGTCAAGGGTCACTCCACCAGAGGGGTCGCAACATCATTCGCGTCCTTCAGGAACATCTCATCAGTGGACCTTTGTGCAGCCGCTACTTGAAGTTCAGTACACACTTTTGTTAGGCACTACAGTCTGGACATTGCTTCCAGAAGGAGAGCAGGTTTCAGCCTAGCAGTCCTTCAGGGACTTCTCTCCTGAGGTGCCTAGGGATTTTTGCTTACTCTTTGGGTATTGCTTGGGACTCATTCCTATTGGCATTACCTGCTGCAAGAGCTCCCCCTCAAAGTAAGATAGTACAGTTACATCAGAACTTACTGAAACAGTAGATCTTCCAGAGGAGCTCTTGCAGCATGTGACTTTCCCACCCACCTGCCCCCGGGGACTAATATTTCATTTTCCTCTTTGGGGGATGGGGGATCCTCCTTGGTTCTCCATTTTCATCTGAGCTGGGTCTCTGGCGGGAGAACTGAGGTGGTGCCGGGTGACCGCCTCCTTTATACCAGAGCTGACATCAGGGCGGAGCTGACATCGGGGGTGGCCCCCTGCCATAGACTGCTAGCTAGAAGTTTTCCATGGGGTCCTAATGCCTGGCGGCTTAGTCTTATTGGTAATACCTGCTGCAAGAGCTCCTCTCGAAGATCTACTGTTACGGTAAGTTCTTACGTAACTGTACTTTTCTCACAGACGTGCTGTAGATGTTCTAAGGCATCTCTGATTGGCAGAATGCAAAGCCACTATCCCATTATTCAGTCTATTGTCCAGTTAACAAATAACCACATAGTAACCCTGCATTCTCACCCCAGGAGTCCTTTAGCATCAGTAACATTAGCAGTAAACTGGCTAGATTGAGCTGCCTCTGAGGTGGAGATTATGGTAATGAGTTAGATGAATTAGCCAATCAGAATAGAGTTAGAGGGTGTTCTGAGTGGAGCTTGCCCAGCGGGCACCAGAATTTTTTCTCCGCCTGACTGAGCAACACTGCCTCTGAGGGTCTCTCTCTCTCTCTCTCTCTCTCTCTCTCTGTCTCTCTCGGCTGAAGAGAATTTCTAGTCAAGTTTCTTGAGTTTTTTTGTTTAGTTTTGTGCTGAGTTTGTGAGTATTTTTACATTTTATTAGTTTTTTAGCGGTTCCTTTCGGTTCCAGGGAACCGCGTTTTTTCCTTAAACCGTGGTTCCTCCCATGGTTCCCGTTTGCTTTTCTGAGGTAACATTTTATCGAGTCTAAGTAAAATCGATGGTTTCTTATTTTATTATACTTTAAAAAGTTAGCCGTTCCCGTTTTTTAGTGGGAACCATATTTTTCTTTACTTTTAAACAACTTTTTATTTCTTTAGTTCATGGTTCTTCTCCACAAGGGAACTGATTGCAAATCTTTATTTTTCCTATTTGGAAACATAATTTTAGTTTTTTCCGCCAAATTGGCATGTCAGAAAAACCAAAGGGAAGGACTCGACCTACAGGTTTTAAAAATTGCTTATAGTGCTTCAAAATAGTGGCTAAAGCAGATGGCCACAATTTGTGTCTCAAGTGTTTAGGTCCAGATCACCATTGTGAACTTTGCTCTAATTTTTTTTCAGAAACTATTCAAAAGAGAGCCAAAAGACTGGAAACTATAGCTTCTCAGTCTGCTTCCCCCGCTACAAAAACTACTGAAGAGGGGTCCTCTTCTCAGTCTAAGCCTAAAGGTAGGTCCCCTAGGGATTCCACTGAAAATTTAAAGAAAAACATATCGCTGCCCCTTCCGCGTTGAGGCAAAGGGAGATGCCAGTGACTCGTAAAGAAAAACGGAAACAGATTTTGAAAAATATTTACCCTGTGCTGAGGAAATGGTTAAGGATTGGCACCTTTACCAGACTATTCAAAGCATGGGCACCATTTTCAATGCCCCTTCTACCCCAGTTAACCCTCTCAGTCCTGCCCCTCCTTATGGGCCAGACTATTATTATGGGGATGGGGATGAGGACGATGATGAGATAGAGGGTCAGCCATTAGAACCTGATGTATCCCCTGACCAGGAGTTTGGTTCTTCTCATAATGGCCAGGAGGATAGTTCCTCACTTTTTATTTTTCTGCAACACATGGTGGATACCCTGGCTCTTCCTACCCAGGAGACCGCTGAGGAAGAGGAGGATGATGAAGACTATGGAGAAATGATGGGTCTTCCCCTTCCCAAAAAAATTGTTTTGCTTATCAAAAGTGTTTGAGAAAGGTCACAATGAAGCTGCTCCAGACTCCTACTTCTGCCCCTGGAGTGGATAAAAAGATTGACAGAAAATATCAGCTCGCCAGAACTGATGCTGAATTTCTGTTTGTGCACCCTAGTCATAAAGGGGTGGTGAAGGCTGTGGCTTGTGACAAAGCCAAAGTCTTACTTTCTTCACAGCCACCTGAAAGAGTCCAGAAAATTGGACTCTATGGCTAAAAAATCATACACTACAGTCTCCTTGCTCCTCCGCCTATCCACTTATATGGCATATGCTGCCAAATACCACAAAGCTCTCTGGAATTCAGTCCTAATTATCCTACACCAGAATTCAGACAAGATGGTGCAGATTATAACAGAAACAGTAAGGACAGCTCTTGAGGCAACAATGTATCAATTCCACATGGCTGTGGACAATAATGACACTGCCTCCAGAGCTATGGCCCAGGCCATATCTCAGACATTTAGCATGGTTAAGAACTACAGTTATATAATGGCAAGAAAGAATGCTGGGCTCTAATTGGTCCATCTGGGCGTGGACCCATGATGTTATCCCAGCATAACATCACAAATCTAGTCCCAGCACACTCAAGACCATATTTGATGTTAAAAAAAAAATCAGTCCACAGCCATCCCACCACCAGCTTCTATGCTTCCTGCTCTGCTCACATGGCGCCCCGAAACACAGCAGCCACAACTACACAGTATCGCAACCTACCCCACACTGGACACAACAATCTTTTTAACTAAAACATAGCCATCATTGGAAACAGCATTTCGATCCCTGCCCCCCCCATGCTGTAGTGCGAGCAGTTTGAAAGAGCCACACTCATTCCTGCCAGGCAGCCAGTTAAAGAAACGGGTCAGCGGCACTGCTTATAGCCGTTGCTGCGATTATGTGGAGTTGTCCCTGGCTGCCTGCTGTACTGCTGTTCTTTGGGGGTGGGGGGGAGAAGGAGACAGTGAGGGAACACTGTTATCCCGGACCGAGAGAGTGAGCGAGAAATAACGAGCGGCTGTTCTCGCTTGCTCGGTTTCCAATCACATTAATTTCATTTCTTTATGTATAGAAACAATAAAACACATCTCCTACCACCTGCCTACCTCCTTTCCTCTAACTTGGCAGACATTCTGATCCTGTTGAGAGCAGAGGCAGTGGGCAGCCGACAGGCTAGGAAGGTGATGTGGGGGAGCTCCAGACACTCCTTGCTGGCTCGAAATGTTAGCCACTGAGATAGTCTCCCAGTACACATTTAACCACTGCAGCAAACTGTACCAGGAGAAATGCAATCAGGGCACAGTTGTGGGGGATGCATGTATGTGTGTGTGTGGAACAAATGAAATGAAAGGGCATGTGGGACCTAGAAGCAGACATGACACAAAAGAAAAAATCCTCCTGCACAGACACTGCCACCTACTGTATGGACAGAAAAAAGGAACTTTTTTTCCTATAAATACACTTCCACACAAAAATGAAGTCAAAAACTTATAAAAATATTTATTTTTAATTTTTTTTCTTGTAATTAAAGAATAGCCATTGTATAATAGGAATAATGCATTCCAAGATATGTGTCGTGCTGGGAAAACATCACTTCTCGGGTGTTGGACACACTCGGCGTCCAACCACCTGAGGCGTGACATTATCCCAGCACAACACACACCCTGTTATGCATTATTCCTTTAATCTTTTCCAGGACACTCAGACAAAAGCAATGGACTTTCCCTGTGAAAATAACTCACTCTTTGGAGACAGGACAGAAGCTTACATGAAAAAGGTGGAGGAATATAAGACCACCTATCAGGTAATGCTGCCAAAGAGAATGCCTCTACCTCCCAGAAGGGCCAGTACAGGGGAAACAGAGGCAGAGGCTACTATCCTAGGGCTTTTTTCCTCATGCTAAAGCCCATGGACTATTCCCAAATGAGATGCTATTACAGAGGAAGAGGCAGGAGAGGGCAGAGAAGAGCTGCCACTCCCCCTGCCCCTGCCACCCACTCTAAACCCTGACTTCATCAACCAGGTTGCTTCCCCTCTTCCAGTAGGGGGCAGGCTCTCCCATTGCCTCCAGCACTGGATTCACATTACCACAGACATGGGTGCTGCAGATAGTAAGCCAGGGCCTATCCTTACAGTTCAAAATGTTTCCACCCCTTTGGGATCCCAGAATGTCAAAACGTCTAACTCCAACAGAAAAGCTCCTGCTGGAGTTGGAGGTCAAAGCATTACTGTCCTCAAAGGTAGTGGATAGAGTTCCCTTTTCACAGTGAGGAAAAGGTCTCTACTCCAGATACTTCCTCACGTTGAAGAAAAATGGGGAGTAGTAACCTATTCTCGACCTCAGGTACTTAAACAGGCACTTACTGAAGGCAGAATTCAAAATGGTCACTCCACCAACTGTGATTCTCTCTCTTCAAGCAGGGAGATTGGCTAGCCCCCTAGATCTCAAGGATGCCTACTTTCATATACCAATAAGACAGTCCCACAGAAGGTTCCTGAGGTTCCGATTGCCCTCAGGACACTACCAGTTTGCAGCCATGCCATTTGGCCTAACTTCATGCCCCAGAGTATTTACCAAGTGTCTAGCAGTGGTGGCAGCTCATGTAAGGAAACAGGACATCTCAGTCTCCCTATACTTGGATGACTGTCTCCTTGTGGGCAAGACCCTTCATCAAGTCAGAGAGGCTCTCAGCTCTACAAGACAAACCCTGCATACCCTGGGGTTCCTCATCAACGAGTTCCATCTGGAACCAGCTCAGCTCCTAAATTTCATAGGAGCAGAACTGAACACACTGCAGGGCAAGGTTTTTCTACCAGCAGACAGGATCCAGAGTTTTCTGTCAGTGATGAACTCATTTGCCCAAGGCCAGCCAGACACTTTCTGAGGCTCTTGGGACACATGGTCTCTCAGTACCACCTATGAGCACGTTGGTCCCAGTAAAGGCATTCCCTGTCAAAACTGGTACCAGTGACCAGAACACTGATTCAATCTTTGGATTGGTGGAAGGAAATGGATAATCTCTCGGTAGGGGTTTCTTTCCAGATTTCATGTCCCACAAAATTCTCACTACGGATGCCTCCCTCTTAGGCTGGGGAGCTCATTTGGACAACTACTCCATAAGTGGCACTTGGACTTCCAAGAAATCACAAAGCCACATCAACCTTCCAGAACTCAGAGCTGTGTATCTGGCCTTAAATGCCTTCGCCTCACAAGTCAAGGGCCACACAGTACAGATCAGAACAGACAACACCACTGCCGTGTTTTACATAAACAAACAGGGTGGCATGAGGTCAACTGTGCTCTGCACAGAGGCCATGAGAATTTGGTCCCTGGCCTACTTCCTGGACATAAACCTTTGAGCCATACATCTTCCAGACAAGGACAACACCCTGGCAGATGTTTTGAGATGCATCAGCAAAGGCCACAACAAATGGACTCTGAACAAGCAGGTCCTTGCCACAGTATTCAGGAGGTGGGGCATCCCAGAAATAGACATGTTTGCATCACATCTTAACCATCAACTTCCTCTATATTGCTGCAGGCCCCCAGCATTGGGCACCATTCCAGCAGTTGCCCCAACCTTGGACTGGACAGAGAAGTTGCTCTATTCCTTCCCTCCCATTCCTCTGATCCACAGGGTACTGCTGAAGCTGAGAGACCAGTCAGCAACTATGATTCTAATAGCCCCAGACTGGTCAAGACAACCTTAGTATCCCCTTTTGCTAGCCCTGTCGCACAAGCAGCCTGTTCAGCTTCCTCTGACTCACTCTCTCCTAACTCTACCAGAGACAGGGGTAACGTATCCTGATCTGGGATTGCTTCACCTCAAAGACTGGTTCTTGAGGACTTAGAGTGCCCAGTTATCCAATACACAGAACAGGTCCTTAAAATCCTTTGTATGGCCAAAAAGCCAAGTACCAAGAAAACCTATCCAACTAAGTGGAAAAGGTTTTCTCTCTGGTACAAAGGAAAATGAATAAATCCTCTTAAGGCTGCAGCTCCTAGCCTTTTGAACTACCTGGTACACCTACAGGCCTCAGGCCTTAAGGCTTCTTCCTTAAAGGTGCATTTGGCTGCAGTTTCAGCATACCTTTCCACTGGAAAGGATAAGTCAGTTATTTTCACAGCCTATTTTCAAAAAGTTTTTCAAAGGCCTCCTCCATCTCCATTCTCCAATACGGGAACCAGTTTCCCCTTGGAACCTGAATCTCTGCATTACTAAGCTCATGGAGCCTCCATTTGAGCCCATGGCCACTGCCCATTTGAAGTTTGTCACCTGGAAGACAGTTTTTCTAGGGACGTGGATATGTTGTTCAATCCACACTGTCTGGCAGGTTCCTTGCTGCTTTAAATCTTGCCAGAAGGTCTTCAAGCTGGCTCCTCCCACCCACCCGGGTATTAAAACCCTCAACTCCGCCCCATGACGCCAGATCTTCCTTACCGCTTGGAAGCTCAGGTTTCCTCCATAGCACTCTGCGTTTTAGGCCTGGATCCACACTCTTTGGATTTCCCGAAACTAATTTTAAAATTTACAAGACTAAGGTCTTCGTCTTCCCTCATGGCTGCGATGGACAAATTGACTTCCAGTTTCCATCGGTGCCCTTGTGGGCAGAAAATGTCCCGGACCGATCCACATTCCATGCGCGTCTACTGCCTGGGGCTTGGCCACGATTTGCAGGCCTGCGAGTTGTGCAGGTCTTTCTCGGCTTCGGTCTTGGAGGACCGCGCTGCCAGACTACTTCTTGGGCGCCCCGAGAAACGGTACCCACCGGTCAAGTCTAAGCAGGCTTGTTGGGCGGTGTCTGCGGCACCGGGCTCCGTGGAGCAGTTGGAGCAGATGATCGCTCTTGAGGAGGAGGCAGCCCAGGCCGCTTCTTCTTCCTCCTTGGCTGTGGCATTTATCCCACTGTCCTTGACCTGGAGTCTGCAGGGGGCCAGTCAGTGGACGAGAGCTCATCCTCGTTTCTGGGTATGCTTCGACTCATCTCAGAGTCTACTGGGATGCAGCTCAAACCCATTCAAAAATGGGCCAAGTATCCCCTTACGGAGATACTGGACCGAGGGGATCCCCCTACAGAGGCCTTTCTGGTGGCCGAAGCCATTGTTGGCCCGGCCCTGGAGTTGTGGCAGCGGCCAGCATCTTGTCCCGCGCCGTCAGCCAGGATGGCTCGAATGTATGCGGTCCCCACCGGTTCACTCTCCGGTTTCTCGGAGCACCCCTCTGCGGAGGGGTTAGTGATCGATAGCGTCTTCCGGCATTCTGGGAACGCTCGGGACGTGGACAAACCACCCGATAAGGTATCCAAAAAGTTGGATTACTTAGGGTGGAAGGTTTATGCTGCTTCCTCCCTAGGCCTTCGTCAGGCTAGCTCGGCCATTCTGATGGCACATTTCTCACATGCTCTTATGGGCTCCTTGTATGAGGTGATTCCTTATCTCCCAGCTGACCTTCAGATGACGGTCAAGCAGGTGTGGGATCAGGGAAGGGAGGTGGCTAAACAACAGCTCCAAACTTCATTGAACATTGGTGACTCTTGTGCCCGGTCAGTAGTGGCCGCAGTGGCCATGCGCCGCAGAGCTTGGCTGCGGATCTCCACCTTCACAGCAGACACCCAGCACAAGCTGGCAGACGTTCCCTTCCTGGGCACCGACTTGTTTGGTCCCGGAGTGGAAGGCCATCTCCAGAGGATCGAGAAGTCCAGTGCCACCTTGGACTTGGTCACATCTGCCCAGAAGGATAAAGGCCACCCGCAGTAGCGTAAGCCCTTTCGCCCTTCCGCTCCTGCGGCACTCCGGCCCAGCAACACCAGCATCAGGGCCAGCAGGCTCACACTGGCACCCTAAGGCCAAGTCTGCCGCTTCCTCTAGTAGGAAGCCTGGAGGCAAGGGTCCAGGAGGTCCCTCAGCGGGCCCTTCCTCCAAGCCTGCCCAGTGACGGGTTGAGGGGTGTCGCCCCCAACCTCGTCACTCCTCCCCGGGTTTCCCCCGTGGGTGGACTACTCCGCCACTTCTTTTCCGCCTGGTCCGCTATCACCACAGACCGCTGGGTGCTGGAAGTGGTCTGCAAGAGTCTGCCTCTGGAATTCGAGCAGTTCCCTCCCTATCGAGCCGTTGCCCCATGGGGGCTATGGGTTCCACAGCCTCTCTGTTGGCTCGTCGAGCCAACACTGCCTTGCTCCTCCAGAAAGAGGTGATCAGCGAGGTGGCGGACCCCCCTTCAGACCCAGGGTTTGTGTCCAGGTACTTTCTGGTCCCAAAACGGATGGGGAGCTGGCGCCCCATTCTTGACCTGCACAACCTGAACAAGTTCCTAAGACCTCTCACCTTCAGGATGGTCACTCTGGCTCAGATCATTCCATCCTTGGAACCAGGTGTGTGGTTCTGTTCTCTGGACCTTCAGGATGCGTTCTTTCATGTCCCAGTCCGTCCTTCTCATCAGCAATTCCTCCACTTCAGAGCAGAGGGATCTCTTTTGAGTTCCGGGCAATGCCCTTTGGCCTCTCTTCGGCTCCCAGGGTCTTCACCAAATGCACGGCAGTGGTGACTGCATTCCTACGGGCAGGGGGTCCAGAGTGTACCCTTACCTGGACGACTGGCTCATTGCAGCCCCCTCCAAGTTGGAGGTGGAGCGGTCCAGGGATCTGGCCCTCCAGGTCTGCTCTCAGATTGGCCTCCTCATCAACGAGGCCAAATCGGAACTCGTGCTATCACAGGTGATTCAATGAATCAGGGCAGAGCTTGACTCTCTTCAAGCCAGAGCCCGGCTCCCAGCAGACAGGACTGAGGTTCTTTCTTCCTTTGCCTAATCATTTCTGGTTGGGCAATTGCGCCCTGCCCGGGACTTCCTGCACCTCCTAGACCTCATGGCGACCTGCACCAGCGTGGTCCATTGGGCCCACTGGCATATGCGTCCTCTGCAATGGGGGCTGGCCAGCCAGTGGTCACAGTGCTCCGGTCCTCTGGACCAGCCAGTGACAGTGACCCAGGAGATGTTGGATGGCCTGCAGTGGTGGCTCGTCCCAGCTCATCTGCAAGAGGGTATCCCGTTCATCCGCCCCAAGCCGACAGTCACTCTAACGACCGATGCCTCTCTGATGGGCCGGGGGTGCCCATCTGGGGGAGCTCAGAGCCCACAGCCTCTGGTCCCCTCAGAAGTCTTGATGCCACATCAACCTGCTGGAGCTTCGGGTGGTGTGACTAGCCCTCACCGCCTTTGCTCCGTTTGTACGGGGTCAGGTGGTTCAGGTCCAGACAGACAACACCACAACCATGTACTATCTCAGCCGACAGGGTGGGACGCACTCCTTGCCTCTGTGCAAGGAGGCTCTCCGCATTTGGTCTCTTGTGATCAGCCTGGAGGTGGATCTCCTAGCCATCCATGTGACAGGAGCCTCCAACAGTCTGGCCGATGCCCTCAGCCAGATAGGCGCTGCATCTCACGAGTGGTCTCTCCTGCTGGAGGTAGTACAAGATCTGTTCTCCCATTGGGGCTACCCTCAGGTGGACCTGTTTGCCTCCAAGGAGAATACGAAGTTGAGGCTGTTTCACGCCCCTCCCTCTCAGAAGGGTTCGCTGCATGGGGATGCCTTCTTGATGCCGTGGACCCTGGGCCTCTTCTACACCTTCCCTCCATTTCCCTTGATCCACAAGGTGCTTCTCAAGGTGAAGAGAGACAAGGCACAGGTGATCCTGGTAGCCCCAGACTGGCCCCGCCAATTCTGGTACCCAGATCTCCTCAGCCTCAGCTTCCAGCCCACCCGGACCTGATCTCAGTCAACAAAGGGAAGGTTCTCCATCTGGACCTTCAATCCTTGCACCTGATGGCCTGGTTCCTGAGTGGCTAGAGTTCCAGGCCTTGGGTCTTTCCGACGAGGTCCTCAACATCGTTGAGGCGTCCCGTAAGGAGTCGACCAGAAAATGCTATGCCTTCAAATGGAAGAGATTCTCCATTTGGTGTCAGGACAAGGTTGGACCCTTCTTCCTGTTCCTTGGCTAGCATTCTGGACTACCTGTGGTCCCTTTCTCAGCTAGGGCTTCGGTCGACGACCCTTAAGGTGCACTTGGCAGCCATCTCTGCCTACTGGGTGCGGGCCGGCAAGCAGTCGGTGGTGCAGGAGAAGGTGGTCGGGCGCTTTTTCCAAGGTCTAGACCACATATCCCCTTCGGTGCTAGACCCTCCACCTCTGTGGGATATACTGCTGGTATTGGCTAAGCTCATGGGCAAGCCATTCAAACCGATACACAGGTGTGACATCTTTCACCTGTCGTGGAAGACTGCCTTCTTGGTGGCTATCATGTCAGCCAGAAGGATGGGAGAGCTCCAGGTGCTTTCCATTGAGTCTCCTTATCTGGTCTTCCACAGGGACAAGGTTGTCCTTCACCCCACCGAAATTCCTTCCGAAAGTGGTGTCGGTTTCACACCTTAACCAGGTGTTGACTCTGCGGTGTTCTGCCCCAATCACCTCGGAGGCCAAATAAAGGCTCATACTTTGGACCCTAGAAGAGCGCTTGCTTATTATAAGGAGCGAACGGCTGAAGTTCAGGGAGAGGTTCACCAGCTGTTTGTCACCTATGCTGAAGCCGCACCTGGCAGACCTACAGCTAAGCGGACAATAAACAGGTGGGTCACGTCCTGCATAGATCTCTGTTATAGGTTGGCAGGCATGAAGCCTCCCAAAGGGATAAGATCTCATTCCACCCGCCATAGCGCTGCTTCGGTGGCTGCTTCTAGGGATGTCCCTATCCAGGAAATCTGCAGGGCTGCTACCTGGAAGTCAGCACACACCTTCATTTCCCATTACCACATTGACCTAGAGTCATGCCGGGATGCTGGGTTTGGGACCTCAGTTCTCCAGTCCTTATTCCCTAAGTAGGGGGTGCGTGCCTTGCCTCCCTCCTCCCGGAAAACTGCTAGGAGTCTGCCAGACAGTGTGGATTGAACATATCCACATCCCTAGAAATACAGGTTACTCACCTGTAACAGGAGTTCTAGGAGTGGTATATGTTGTTCATCCACACGACCCACCCGACCTCCCCGACTTTGATGCGCAACCTGGCTTCCAGCGGGCTAGATCTGGTGTCATGGGGCGGAGCCAAGGGTTTTACCACCCGGGTGGGTGGGAAGAGCCAGTTTGAAGACCTTCCGGCAAGATTTAAAGCAGCAAGGAACCTGCCAGACAGTGTGGATGAACAACATATACCACTCCTAGAACTCCTGTTATGGGTGAGTAACCTATATTTCTGGTAGCCATCACTTCTGCAAGAAGGTTTTCAGAACTTCAGGCACTGTGTCCTGAGCTGAACTACATCATCATTCCTCATAGGGATATAGTAGAGCTCAGAACAAACAGAAAATTTCTCCCTAAGGTGGTGTTTGAATTCCACCTTAACAAGTCCATTACCCTTCCTGTATTTTTCACTGACAAATCCACTCCAGAGGAATGCAAGCTTCATAGTTTGGATGTTAAAAGAGCCGTGTCTTACTACCTGGAGCATACCAAGCAGTTCAGGGGCTCCACTACACAGCTTTTCCTCACCTATGATGAGGTAGACAGAGGAAAACCAGCCACTAAGAGAACTATCTCTCGCTGAATAGTCGCCTGCATTCAGTTTTGCTATGACAAGGCTGGTAAACAGCCTCCTTAAGGCCTTAGGGCCCATTCTAGTAGGGGCACTGCTGCCACAGTGGCAGCTACAAGGGATATTCCCTTACTTGATGTCTCCAAAGCAGCCACCTGGAAGACTGTACACACATGAATAAAGCTTTACTGCCTGGATGTACAGTCTCTAGAGCTGTTGCCAAATTTGGCAGGGCGGTCCTGCAGAGCTTCTTCCTTAAGTAGGTTCTTTACCCGCCTCCCAACTTCACTGCTTTGTAGTCTGCTAATGTTACTGATGCTAAAGGACTCCTGGGGTGAGAAGAAAAAATTACTCACCACAGTAATCTTGTTTCTTCCAAGGTGTCCTTTAGCATCAGTAACATCCCACCCTTCCTCCTGTGGTAACCTAACTGAAGAGGACTCTGTTTCTTGTGGTTTTGTGCCAAATTTGTTCTACTTGCATTTAAAGCAAAGTTATCTTTTCTTATTACTTGTTTAGTTTTTTTCATATTTTTACAATAGTTTTTAAAGCCTGTTAGGACAGACTTCATATGTGCATGTTCCTATCACAGCTTTGAAAAAATTCTGGTGCCCTCTGGGCAAGCTTCACTCAGCACACCCTCTAACTCTCTTCTGATTGACTAATTCATTTAACTTATTACCATAATCTCCACCTCCAAGGCAGCTCAACCTAGCCATCTTGCTGCTAATGTTACTGATGCTAAAGGACTTCTTGGAAGAAACAAGATTACTACAGTGAGTAATTTTTTCTTCTGATTGGCTAAGAGGGATCTCTTCCAGTATAATAGACAATACAGGTTTGATCTTCAGAGTTATACAGATAACACTCAGCTGTACATATCTTTTTTCACCCAGTCAAAGAAATGCAGCCTCTGTGCTCAATTACTGCTTTGTCAAAATGAATGACTGGATGATATCTAGCTGGTTAAGGCAACACCTGGATAAGATGGGGATATTTCTGGTCAAATCAGATCCTCACAGGCTGTCCAATGTGGACATAGGGAAAAACTGTGATAAAACTCTATGATTCCGTGATCTCAGCTTAAGAGAGGTTGAAGAAACTGGAGTCGTTTTGGACCACAGACCTACACCAGAACACTGATCATACTCACCTGTAAAGCCCTACATGCAACTCAAATAATGCAAAGATAAAACAGTGTGATATATATGAGAAAAACATACAGGTCCATTGCTAATTAAAAAACAGATAACAGATACTGTAGTCTTCTGGGTAAGCCAGCCAAAAAAATGTGGCTTTAAATTCCTTGTAAAAACCTCCATCAAGGAGGGCTTCTTAGAGCTTGAGACAGAGAATTCCTGAGTAGCAAGGCCACCACCACAAATGCCACTGTCTCAAGCTCTGAGAGAAGCCCTCCTCAGTTGAGGCTTTTACAAGGGGTTTATAGTAAAACACCTGTGGGTGGCTTACCCAGAAGATTGTCTGTTTTTTTGTTGTTGTTGTTTTTGTTAATTAGTGATGGGCCTTTGCATTATTTGTGTTGTGTAAATTGTTTATTTGTAATTATGGATTTGAATTTGCTTAATGAATCATTTTATTGAATTTGCTTAATAGTTTAAATGAAAGTCACCCTAAGCCCAGTGGATAGGGTGCTGTATAAATAAAATCTATTGTTACTACAACCACATATTGACAATAAAATAAGATTACTAAAGGAATAATGCCTGACAGGGTGGATGTTATGCTGGGATAACATCCCGCCTTGGGTGGTTGAGCAAGAGGCCGCAGGCTGAGGACATCAACACCGAAAAGGGATGTTATCCCAGCACAACACCCACCCTGGAGGGCATTATTCCTATTATACAAGTGTAGGTTCGTTAGTTACTTAGTTAAAAAAAAAAAGAGTTTAAAAAAATTGTGTTTTGTGTTTTATTTTGGGGTGTGTTTTGTTGTGGAGGGATACTGTTTTAAAAAATAGTTCCTTGTGTTAATGTAGTAGCTATGTAATGGCTGCCCACCACTTTCACACACACACACAGATACACACGTCTTCATGGGGCCATGTTTGCAGGTTTTACTTTTTATTGTGTAGCTAGTGAGCAGTGTTTGAACCTCTTGCCCCGTTACCTCTGCTGCCGGCTACCCGGTAGCGAGAGTTCAAGAGAAGAGCTGAATGGTGAGGCATATTTCCAGTGGACGCATGGCACTGGACTGTTGAAGGACCCCATAGCTGACTCACTCACTCCTCTTGCTTTTGTGACCAAAAAAAAACAAGCCAAGCGAGCTGTTTTTACTGTGTTTTTTTTTTTTTTCTAAATAGGAACGGATTGTTGGCAGGAGGTGAAAATGAAACCGCTGGTTGTGTCATCGAGTGGGGCCGGTGGGGAACTGCAGCCAAATTGATGGCTAAGACTGCCTTTATTTGGCTAAGAAGGCGTGGGGGACTGCAGCCAATTGCTAACGGCTTTCATTTGGCTAAGTTTTCCTTCTTTTTTTTTTTCTTCTTTTCCGTAAGAGAGCAAGTCTGTGGGAACGACTGAAGCCGATCGGTAATGCAGCTTTCACTTTGGCACTGGGATCAGTGAAAGAGACGGCGGGGACGGCTGTGCAGTGATATATATATATATATATATATATATATATATATTTTTTTTAACATTTACTGTATTCATGATTGTGCTGGGACTAGAGCCAGGATGTTATGCTGGGGTAACATCCCGGGTCCAGTCCCAGACTGACCAATCAGAGGGCCAGCACTCTTTCTTCCCATTGTATTATATCCTGTAGACCTTGCCTGCTCTGGTTGCTTGTCTACACCTCACATCATAATGTTCTGCTTGTGACATCACTGTCTGTTCCAGAGTAAATGTTTTGATGTCACAAGCAAAGATTATGATTTCAGGTATAGACAAGAAGCTAGAATGGATGAAGTCTAATCAACTTTGATTCCATTTTTGTGTTAATTTGCAGTTATAATGAAAATGGGGAAATAGGACCAACTTTACAGACCCCCCGCCCCCAAAAAACACAAACAGTGTACTGCTGCTTCCCTCTGATTCTGACTGCAGTATCACCACCCCTTCATTCTTCCCAATAGTGCTGGCTGTCCCAAAACCTAGGTTAGACATCTGTTATAAGAGACCCTCTCTCGTGCAGAGCCCTCCTTAACTGCAGGTTATACTGTAGTTATAACCATCAGTTGTATTTAGTACAGTCTGGGTTATTTGGTTTATATATTGAGTGCTGTAGATGTGGCCAAAAGGTGGACTTAAGCTGTATTCTGGCTCCACTGGGTGATCACGCTAATGTCATCCACATTCTGAATACTCTTTCACCCTTGTTAGTTGGAAGAAAAAACGCTTCATCTGTATGGGAACTAGCATCTTTTTTCCCCTAACCAGCTGTTTATGTGGGTGTCTTACTGACAAAATGTTTGCACTCTGTGTTCAGCTGGGTTGTCTTTTTAAGCTTTATAGCATCATAACTGATGTGCATAAAAGTTGCTGAACTGACAGACCTGGAAGCTTAAGTCCTTGACTTAGTGACAGAAGAGGAACCACTGTTTGCCACTACAGTAACCCTCACTGACCTGCCAGAGTGCCTTAACCCTACCATGGAGGCCGATACCACCTATAGTAGGGTGTGTTAAGACTCCATGTCATTCAGTCTATGGCCTCTTATTTGAGGCTACCAACAAGGATGCCATTTGTTTATTTAGTGACTCTAACTGGGTAATTAGCTACTGAGACAGAGTTTCATTCCCAGTTCTGTACCAGTGCAAGAGGTGATACATTACATACATACCACAGAAATTCACATAGTATTTATAATAATGACCTAGTGATTACATAGCAAGGAACAGTGAATAACTCTGTACTCAAGTATATATTGTGATGGCCTATTTTTGTGATGAATACATGTCTCCAGTAAGAACTGGACCAATACTGCTGCAACTCATTTCATGTTGGTCACTGAACGGACTTTAGATGGTAATAACTTTCATTTATCCTGGGCCAGCGTTTTACTCTGCAGCTAAATCAATCCAACAAGCCACCCAGTTCTAGATATCAATTTTCATACAATATATTTAAACAAATTAGCATTTATACAAAATTAAACATATAAATCATGACTAGAATCTCCTAAGCAGAAACTGCATATGATGTCAGCAGAACAGTACTGGAATTTCTGTGATGACAACAGAAGCGTTATTACAAGGTTTACTAATGCTGCAGTTTACAAGGCAATAATAGCTGATAAATATGTATTCTTTGTTTGTTTAGTGAAAATAGTAATAGGATGCCAGAGTAATCTGGAGCATCTGCGTGCTACAACAAACTTTAGCTGTAATGTAATGCAAGCTTTTTATTTTACTACAGATAGGGTTTCACATAATTTAGTCCTTCTTCCTGAATGCAAATTACTGTTTTGCTACTCTGCATGTGCTTAGAATTGGTTAAATGCCAGGCAATACTGGACCAAATTCTGTAAAGGAACCCCAATTTCCATGCATCCATCTCACCATCTTTATGATCTGATGTTGTCAGTGCCCCAGGCGTTGGCTATATGCCATGGAAAAACAATGTGACCTTTATGCTAGTGAAAATGTCTAACGAGTGTCTTTGTACTCAGAATAGACAACTGTCATCTTATATGTGCTGTATACGCCACCCTTGGTGGTAAATTCTTAATTGTAGTCCTGTAACTGATGTACCAACATCAGATCTTGGTTCTAAAGGACAGTGCACCTATTAAAAGGAAATTGGCACGATTGTGTGCTGAGGTTATTGTACTGTTCTCTTTCTAATGACATTAGTCACTGAGCTTTTGTTACAGGTACGGGTTTTCATCTGCAGCATAATCAGCTGCTTGCAGAGTTTTATTAACCTTAAAGAAAAGGTTCCAGAGCCCCTGATTTTTGGTTGAGGGTCTTGATTAAAGAGGCAAGAGGTCCAATAATAACCCCGGCCCCACAGCATTTTAACTTCTGTGTTGATATAGTTAATAAAATAAGGATTTTTCTTAGAATGAGATGCTTAACATTTTGTGTGGGACCATTGAAAATCTGCAGTGGTGTGGGGGGGGGGGGACCAGTACTCTTTAAAATATTGTCTATCAGAAGCTGAGCTTTAAAATATTGCACAAAATAAATAACATCCGAAGTGTAAAGCCCAGCAATACTTTACACATAATTTTTGTCTTTTTAATCAAAATGGAAACTGGGGCCCAATTTTTCAGAACTTTGTGTGGGTGCTAACGGGTCTTTGCCCACACAAACTGAGATTTGCACTGGATCCCCATATTCAGAACAGGCTATTGTGCGGGAAAAGAGGGTCGGCGTCCTCACAAAACATAATGTATGCATGCAGGCATGGCGAGGGGCATGGCCATAAATATGCAGGCTACCCCATATTCAGTGGCTTTGCACTACGACGAAGGGTTTAGCACTGTCCTGCTGAGCAGTGCAATTACCACCAAACAAAATCCTGACTTAACTCCGGGCAGCCCTAACTGCTGCCAGAGGTAATGCAGCCACCTAGCCAGTTGGCCACTGGGGGAGCCCAACTGCCCCCTGTGATCCCTGAAATCCCCCCCAACACCGATTGCCAGCCCATTCAGTAAGATATATAATCCCTGATGCTAGTTGCCCCCCCCCCACCGATTGCTGGTCCGTTCTGTACGATAATACTATCCCTGGTGGTAGTGGTTCCCTTCCCCTTTCCGATCCTAGCCCTGTCGTAGAATGTTATATCCCTGGTGCTAGTGGTGCCCTCCTCCCTTGAATAGCGACGGTGTGCTGTTCGACTGAATATAGTATCTTCGGGTACCCGGGCAGTTGCAAGGCACAGCATAAATGTTTACGCTGTGCTTTGCACATAGTTGAATATCTGGCCCCTGGTGTTTAAAGTTGTGCCAGAGAGAGTCCAGAGTGTGCGCATACCGCTTACACTGTTTGACTATTAGTTCACTGTAGTACACACATACACACACGTGTCCCAAATAGTTGCCGTTGCAGTGTATGTTCCTTTTCTGTAAACTCACCAATATGTCATATGTTATCTTCCAGGTCGGATGTGGGGCAGGAAATACAGTTTTTCCCATCTTGAATGCTGTAGGGTAAGTAGTATGTATTTTTATTCAAATCAGTTTAGAAAATATTTTATAGACTGTTATTATTAAACGAGGAACAGTATTACAGATTTAACTGGTTTTGAAAAACAATTACTCACCTCTTGCCTTTGAAAGTCATGTATTGTTATTACTGCCCACTTTCAGTTTAGTTCTCTGTATTATGCTCTTTGCAAAACCAGTTGCTACAAGTCTTCATTCGTTCTACGTTGCTTTTCTCTTGTGGGAGTTCAGTTGCACAATTGAGATGCTTCTGCAGCAGTTGCAGGTGTAGAGTTTACACACTGGAGAGTTGCACACACATTTCTTACTGAGAGACTTACTGCTCAAGTTTCCCCAGTTATGTTTTCTTTATACAAAACAAATCTGTTATGTAGCAAGAAATCAGAATTGTGTTTCTTCTTCAGGGATGTGTGTTTGCAGTTCATCCGTGATCAACCAGTCAGGACACTATATGAGACAGTTTTGTTGCAAAAGAAAATTCGGCACTGTGTTTTGGCCGTCTTTAGCACCAGGGGTGTTCATTCAGTGTCTAAACATAGTGGCAGCACCTCTGCAAAGGAAAGGTATGGTAGCTTTCTCCTAGCTAGATTACTGGCTGATAAGTGTGAAAAAAAAATGAGGAGGCGGAACACTCCAGAGCTGAAGTAGGAAAACAAATGAGGCAGAATACTATATAGCTCCATAGCTGTGGTGAATACACAGGAAAAGCTGGGATTCCTCCTGAACATGCAAACTCAGACCTAAAACGCAGCCAAGTACTGAAGTTCATAGAGGCAGAGCAAAGCACCATAGAGGGAAGGCTTTCCTTCCTGTAAACAGAAAAGAAAACTCATTCAGGGTGCAGACACATTCCTGACAGGCCACAAAAAGATGGCCCAGGAATATCTGAAACTCTCAGGCAACATGAGTTCAGCAACAGCATCTATGGTGCCATAGGCTTGACTGCAGATGAGAAGTAAGCAGTAAGACACAACCGAGTGTGCATGGAACAGATTTTACTGCATGCCCAGGGGCGTAGTGAGACATAAGGCCACAGGCCAAGTGCCTTCAGCCCCAGAAGTGTGGTAAAACCTGTTCCATGCACATCCCAGGACTGTCTTATTGTGCTTATAAAATGGACTACATTTTTTAAAAGCATTTCTAAGATTAGATAAGTAGGTTTGTGTATGAAAAAAAGGCTGTCATTTAATGAACTTGTGATAAAATAGTCCTGCCTAGTTTGCTATTGGGCTTTTGTCCTTTGGCAGCATCCATAGTTGAATTTTTTTCTTTAATGAGAGCGTAACTGATGGTGACTGCCCCCCCCCCCCAAACAGAGATATGTCCATATAGTGCCATGGTAGAATTTAATGTGAGTCATATATATTGTTCTTTTGAGTGATGCTCCTTTGCTTTGCTGTTTAAGTTTTTAATGTATCAGGGAGAGCTCACGCCTGACCCACCCTCACGTTGACATCTCGCAGTTTAGAAAATAAAGGGTGAGGGCAACGTGGAAGTGCTGCCACTCACTAAACGCACTATCTCTCTCTCTCTCTCTCTCTCTCTCTCTCTCCATGTAATCTCGGTCTCCTGATACAATAAAACTTAAACAGCAAAGCAAAGGAGCATCTCTCAAAATAACAACGAAAAAAATGCTTGTTTTTCCACCAAAAGTATTCTCTTTGTTTATAAAGTATTATTGCCTACTTTCTTTATCCTGTTTTTGTTTTTCTTTATTTTTCCCTACATTCAAAAAGATATATAATGTTTTTATACAACATGAGTGGGTCTCTTTTCGTGAAGATAAAAGAGATATCTCACTGACCACATGTGAGATATCATTCATATCTTCAGGTTGGGTATGCCACAATGGATATCTTAGCCAGCTGAGTATGTCATAAAAGGTTCGGAACTCATTTAGAATGTTTGGCCTCAGTAACAGTACTAACTGTATTGAAATGCAAATAACTTTAAAATGAAAAATGATAGCAATGTACTGTGAGCACGAAAGTTGTTCAGCACAAAAAGATCTACAAATTGAGAGGTGTTTCATTTATAGCTACCTTTTATTTTTTTTTATAATTAACAAAAAAAACAAGAACATTTATTTTCTTTTCATTTTTTCGACAAACAAATGTGAATAACTTTAACACAGAAAATGATAGCATGGTACTGTGAGCACAAAAGTTGTTCAGCATAGAAAGATCTACAAAATGAGTGGTGTTTCATTTACAGATACCTTTTAGTTTTTTTATAATTGGCACAAAATCCAATTTATTTTTACGTTTTGCAACAAACAAATGTAAATAACTTTAAAACTGAAAAAAGAGAGACCCTCAATTGTTGTATAAATCAAATATGACATGGGTGGCAGTGAGACAGTAGAAATATCTCCACTCACTGTCACTGAACTCTAAGTATCACACGAGTGGCTTTCAAGAGTTCAGTGGCAGTGAGAGGAGATATTTCTGCTGTTTCACTCTCCCCCATGTCATATTCCATATTTATCATGGAATATAGGGATTCAAAATTCTTCTCAGTTTCATTGGTAGAATGTTCCTTTCCTAACATACTGCATACACACATGCACACAACAAAGGCCTCTTCTAGAGCCAGAGACTTAAATTCTCTCACTGTCATGGCAAGCAGAAGAGATTTCCCTGATGAGTAGGTAAAGATATAAGGGGGATTTTTCATGTCAGCAGAGAAACAGTTGTAATGAAAACTATAAATGATACTTAATGTTTCTAATTTGTTTGTGTGTAAGGAGAGTGTGATGATCAGGGAAACAATATTTAATTAATTTGTTTTATGTTTTATATTTTATTTAAGGTAGTTTTATTTTTGGGGCCCGGTTGAAGGTTTTTACTATATAATGGTGGCATTTAAAACTTGTGTATTCTAATGGCACAGTGATTTTCTTTGAGTAATGCGGTCCTGCTTTTAAGAACTTGTTATTACTGGTACATGAAACAGATTTCTTACACAGATAAATAACCAGTCAGAAAGCAGGATTGTCTCTTCCCAATTTATAATGAGCAGTTTCACCTAAGAAGGTACTAGCACCAAAAAAAAAGTTCTTTAGACCATCCAGTGCCTGTCACTCTAAAACTGTTTCAGGCCCTGGATTGGTAGAAGGACATGGACAACGTCAGAGAGGGTATCCACCCCCTCCTCCTCCTCTAGCTGTCTCTTACAATGGTCCTCACAACAGATGCCTCACTTCTGGGATGGTGACGGCATCTAGAGGGCAGAACAGTAAGTGGTGTCAGGAGTATACAGGAGCACATAAACCTGTTAGAGCTCCAAGCAGTGCTCATGTCAATGAAGTCTTTCTTCTACCTGTTGCTAATTCAAACTGTCTAAATTAAGGCAGACTATACAACAATGTATTAGACAAGAAAGCAGGGAGGTACCAGATATACGCAAAGCTCTACACAGGCAATGCAGATATGGAATCAGGCATACTCCTTAGATGCCAGAATAACTGCTAGGAAAAAAACTACCAGGAAAAGACAGTATCCTGGTAGATTTCCAATGCAGGATGAGTCAAGGGAATCTTGAATGGTCACTAGATTCAATGTACTAAACACAGTGTTCAAAAGATAGGGTGTTCCTGGGATGGATCCGTTTGCCTAATGGGAGAACAGAAAGTTACCCAAATTTTGTTGCAGATTACCCTCCAATGGGACTGTCCCAGAGGAGGCATTGTTCCTGTCCTGGAAGGAGAAATTCCAATATGCTTTTCATCCATTTCCTCTAATACAGAAGGTATTGCTGAAATTGAGAAAGGAGTCCACAACAATGATCCTGATAATCCCAGAGTGGGCTAGACAAGCCTGGTACTGCCCTATCAAAAACCCAATCAAATTGCTTCTGAGACACAATCTGCATATCCTATCTTTCAGTGGATAGTTTCTTGTATCCAGTTCTGTTACAAAAAGTTAATAACTAACCATTTAGAGGCCTAAGGGTGCACCCTGCGAGAGCAGCTTCTGCCTTAGTGGCAGCTACAAGGGGTATCCCTCTTCAGGAGATTTGTAAAGTAGCTACCTGGTCTACACTTCATGCCTTTACAAGGCATCCAATCCAGAAGAGATGCTTGGTTTGGAACTGTGGTCTTGCAAAACCTTTTTCCTAAAAAGGTTCTAAACCCAGTCTTCCAAGGTACTGCATGTGAGTCTGCAGACTTCTATGACATTACTAGTAGACTTCTGTGTTAGAAGGAAAAAATCACTTACCATAGTAATGATGTTTATTCTAAGGGATCTAACAATAAGTCTTACAATCCCTACCCTGCATCTCCATCTAGAAACTGAATAAATAGAGTTCTGCAAGTAAACAGTTGTGTTTAAAAATGGCTTAAGCATTTGTTATTACAAATGTCTGCAGTTTAGCCCAAGTTTTAAAGTGTGGCACTATTATTCCAAAATGGAAACAGTCACCACAAAGGGCCTGAAACTGAAGTATGGGGTTGGTCCCAGGGTGCATTTTGTGTGCAAAAACAGTTTAGTTAATTTACTGTTTACTGTAGTATGGTAGATTGTATGAAACTGATTTTGTTGTCTTGTAGGCTGACATCTTCTGTTACTATAAGTCCCAGAATCCCCTGCAGCTGACACCAGAGCAGTAGGCAGCAGTGGGAGATTCAGTAGCCTGCAGTGCATGTTAGAGTTTATATATGCTCTGATCTTTTGTTTTCTGGTCCCAATGTCCTCCCAGGGCTAAATGCAGTTACAGAGGACTGTACTTAGCCTCTGGAGAAAAGCAGAGCCTGAAAACATCTGAACGGAAATGATAAAAGCTCTAACATGCACTGAAAGCTGTTGAATCTCCCACTGCTGCCTACTGCTCTGATGTTACCAGCAGGAGATTCTAGGATTTGTAGTGCCAGAAATCGTGAACCTAGAAAGAAGTAATCAAATTAGTCTGATACAATCTACTATACCACGGTAAACAGAAAGTAGACCAGAATGTTTTTGCACACAAGTGCACATTGGGACGAGTTTCACACTTAAGTGTAGGGCACTTTGTGGTGACTGTTCCCCTTCAGTTCACTAGGGGATATTAATAATATTACGATAGTATAGGTAGGGGGTCACTGCTCCCTTTTGCTCCTCAGTAACAAATCTCATGTTGGAACACTAGGGGGAGCATGACCATAGTGCAGAGTTTGAAATTGCTTTCAGTTCTGCCTCCAAGGCAACATCTGAGGTGCAAGTTGATGCAGACTTGTGTGAATCACGACTAAACCCCTTAGACGAAGCATTATTACTATGATGAGCAATTTTTTTCTTCTGAGTCAAAGCTCACAGTGAATTTAGGTATTTGTTTAAGGGAAAGTCCCCTCAACCTTTTTTGTATGCTTGTCATGAACAATAATTCCCACTCTTGCATCCCCCTAGTTTCATCCTTATTTAAAATTTAAATGAAGTTGCTTCACTCTGTTCACCGCTGGTGTGAAAGCCTGTTTTACTCCATTGCAGAGTCATGACCCCACTCATAAAAGAAACGTGGGATTTGATCATGCGTATTTACACATAGAAGGGATGTCATGCTCAGTGAGTAAGCAATGAGCACCTTGCACATAATCAAATTGATCAGTTGAATAACAAAATGGCACCAGCATCCTTCCACCTGTATTTTTCCAATTCAGACACACTTTAAACAACAGAAAACATTAGGAAACTTACCTTGAAAAGTTTGATGGCCAGCACAAGACAAGAATACAGTGACTTCAGAAGACATACAAATGAACTGACTGACAATAGCACTTCTGCTGGCTTGTGCGTGTGCGTATCATCAACTCCGATGATGCCTTGCATGAGTGGGGTCATGACTTTTGCAATGGAGTCAAAACAGGTTTTCACACCAGGGCAGAACGGAGTGAACTAATAAATTTAAATTAGGATGAAATTAGGGGGGTGTAAGAGAGGGAATCATTGATCATGCCTACAGACTACACAGATATACAGAAAATAGGTTGAGGGTACTTTCCCATAGCAGTGTCTAGCTAGGCCTATCTGCATCATTTGTTTATGTACAAGTGTTGTTCTACAGTCAAGGGTTCTGCTTATAATTATGTAAGATTAGAGGTACCGTATTAGAAGCACTAGTCACAAATCTACTCACAAACTCAGTTTTGTGCTCTCAAAGTAGTAAGTGGGTGTGACAGAAGGTACTGTATATTCAAATAGTCATAATGCAACGTGTGCAGGCACTAACAGAGGTCGAATACAAAATATCAGTGCAGCAGAAAGCAAGGCAAAAATTCTAGGTCACTTGAAAACATATCATGTGATCAATTCACACTCACAAATGGCCTGATTGAGGTCTCTACTGTGAAAAAGCTGGACACACCCAGCAGACTTTTGAATGTTTACAGGCACCAAACACCAGTTTATGAGTTGCTAAGTAGCACAGCCAGAGCAGTGGTAGCACTACCACTTGTGGCACAAACAACTCAAGTTCGGGAGTGAACTAGGGATGTTGAAGGGTTCATGGGGGGGGGGGTCGAGTTTCCGAGTGACTGCTCTCCTGTAGAAAGGGTGTGATGCAATGCCTGGCACTAGCCTGGCCCCTTGCAGTGGCTTGGGGCAAGGCAACCAGAGAGCCCTATATACTGGAGAGAGGAGGAGTGGTGGCTGGGGACGTCCAGCGCACAAGAGCATGCACAGGGCCATCTACGACATAGGAAATATTGAAACATAGAATTTGTCAGCAGCGAAGGACTGCTTGGCCCACCCAGTCTGCCAATTTTGCCCTACATACTACATCACCATAGACCCTACTTAGTCTCCGACTCTTTCTCCCTTCCCTATTCCTTTGCATTGAGATTCCTTTATGCCATCCCATGCATTCTTGAACACCATCACTGTTTTGCCCCCCCCACCTCGGTTGGTAGGCTGTTCAGGAATCTACCACTCTTTCTATGAAGATGTACTTCCTCACATCTCTCCTCCCAAATTCATAGCATTTCTTCTTTTTCTTGTGCACCTTTTTTTTCTGAGAAATGCTTTCCTCCTCTTGTCATATATAATAATAATAATAAATTTACCCCGTGAGGTATTTAAAGGTCTCTGTCATATCCCCCTCCCATCTCTCTTTCAGGGTGTACATACTGAGTTCATTTAGTTTCTCCTTGTAGGGCTTTTGATGCAGTCTGCGCACTATTTTAGTTGACCTCCTCTGGGCTGCCGCCACTCTATGTCCTTCCAGATCTGAGGCCTCCAGAACTGTATACAGTATCTAAGCGAGGTCTTAACAGTGATCCCACTAGCCCAACCAACTGCCTTGTCGTGCTGCCTGGCCATCTTTAGGTCATCAGAGATTATCCCCAGGTCTCTCAGCTGCTTGGTGGTCATCAATAGCACGCCTCCCATTTTGTACTCTTCCCCCAGGTTAGACATGGTGACGCTCACCCCTGCATTCTGACAGCAAATTTATTTCTGTGCCTGAAGAAAGCAGTTGTCCTGAACTGTTCTCTTCACTTAGACTGATTACAATTTATTATTTGACTAATATTTTATAACTCTTAACAGTGTAATTATTTATTTGATAACTCTGCATTATTAGTTAGAGTCTTTATTTGTGCAAATTTGTGGGTTGTTTTTTAACTTCTCTAGTTCCCATTGGTTCCCAGGAACCAGAGAAAGGCCTTTTTGCAGCATGGTTCCCGCCTTTTGGGAACCGCTAAAATTTGCTATCTATATTCTTAAAAACTCTTTAGACAGTACCGCTTTGTGGTATTTGTATTTATAGTCCCAGTTAATTTCCCTCAGAACCAAGGTGATATTTGGCTCTTTTTTCGCTATTCTTCACAGTTGGTATCCCAGTATTATTGCGGTTCTTACAAAAAAAAGTATTTATATATTTTCTACCTATTTTACCCTTTGTGGGATTTTTTTTTTCTTATTTGGAAACCGAATCATCTCTCTGGGGTTATGTTTGGCATGACTGACAGGCCTGAGAACAAGATGGGACCTACAGGCTTTAAAAATGGCAAAATCTGATCTCCTTTGAGGATATCCCTTTCATCAGGCCACACCTATGGAACTTATAGCCACCAGGTGCTGGGACCACATGGAAACAGTCGACCAGGGGCTGCTCATGACAATGTCAGATGTTGGCTGCTGCATAAACATGGGTGGCCCCTTCCCACCTCAGTTCTTTTCCCACTATCGATCATACTCATTGGACCACTTACGGAAACACCGCTGAGATTGCCACCACTTTATTATTCTCTCCATAGTTAAGTAATCTCTTTAATAAGTGGTTTTCTATGGCATGTATGCTGTCAAAGGACCAGTTAAAGCTGTCCCAATATTGTGAATGCAGTGAGAAGATTTACACTGGCAATTCTCATGACGTCTACGTCTGTTGCCTCGGCCTGGACCACAACGTACAAGCCTGCCTGATTTGTAAGGGTTTTAACACTACCACCAGGTGACACCTAAAAAGGGGCCTTAGAGAACCTTTTTTCAAAATGTCAAGTAGACCACATGGTGAAGGAATCCTGCTACCATTTTAGTTCCCACCATCTCTGCTGGGAGGCTGTTCCAGCTGTCCACCACCCTTTCTGTGAAAAAGTATTTCCTCACATCTCCTCTGAGTCTCCTCCCATCCAGCTTCATATCATGAGGTTCCAGAGGTAGGACCTACTGTCAAATGTCAAAACTAGTGCCTGTCACAAAGTGTCTTTTAAGGGCACTGGAGTGGTGGAAGGAAGAAGGCAGTTTTAGATAGGGAACTCCCTTCTTTCAGCAATCACCTACAGTCATACTCACTACAGATGCCTCCCTCCTGGGCTGTGATGCCCACCTGGTGGACCTCATTGTAAGCAGTATGTGGAGCCTACAAGAGTCTCAAGATCAAATAAGCCTTCTGGAGCTCAGGGCAGTGTACCTGGCAATGCAAGCCTCTTCCTCCTATAGCAGGGCTCAGCCCATCCAGATCAGGACAGAAAACACTACTGCCATGTATTATTTATATAATCCTCAGGGATATCTCAGTCATTAGGTCACACCGTAGGAACTTCACCATCGATAAAGCAGGATCCACATGGAAGTTTCCAGCAGTAAAACTGGGACCGCCCACGGTGACGTCACCTACCAGCATCATCAACCCTATAAAGGTGTGAGTAGCCTTGCTCCCTCTTCAGTTCTTTCCTGACATCGACTCCTCTCACATGTGTCTCCACGGAAGCTCCATTGCAGTTCACGCCATTTGTGCCTATGCTTTTCTTCAGTACTTACTTTTGGAAATCTCTGTTTGGGAAAGAGATTCTTTTACCTCGTTTAAGTTGAGAGTTACACCATCCACATCTCTTTTCCGTTGCTGCCGCTGCGGAAAGAAGTTTGCTTCTTCAGATGATCGCAACCTCTGTGTCTGCTGTCATTTGCCTGACCACGATATCTCAGACTGTGGGCTCTGCCAAGAATGCAACCTTACAACCCTCAGGCGACACAAAAAGTCTCTGAAGAAATTCCTCATGGAACAAGTAACCAGTTCTGGGCAGGGGGTCTTCCAGAGTCCCTCCTTCCCAGCTGCCGGTGGGTTCATCGAGCTCCCCGGCCTTGAAGGCCCGAGGCAAGTCTTCGGGGAAAAATCACAAAGACCGGGACCACGCAACCAGGACTGCTCCTCCTGGTGGCACTCCCGTTCCCTGACAGCTTCTTTCTCATCCTCCGGGGTACTCTTTAGGCTGCACTGATGTCCTCTCTTATCCAGGCCTCTGCTCATACCAGGCCTGTACCAACAGCGCCTCCTCTCTCTTCTCAGGGAGGTCGGCCGTCTAGCCTCGGGTCGTTGGTCCCTTGGTCGTCGACCCTGGGTCATCAACTTCAGACTCTCCTTCAAAGCCTGGTGCTTCTCCAGGTCCTCAGCTGACAGGGTCTTCGGGCTCTCCAGACCCGATGGATGGTTCACCGTGCCCTGTCCCGACTCTCCTCTGCCTTCGATGCAGCCCTTACCTGCCATCAACCTTAATACTATTTGGGCCCAGTTGACCATGGCTCTGGTGCACCAGTTAGGTACACACAGACTGGTGTCCCAGGCACCGTCAGCTGCTTCATTGGTATCGATGCTAGTTTGGACTTATTAGCCTGTTCCCTTGTTCAATCGGACCCTGAGTCAGAATGGGTTGACACAGAGGAGGAGTATCATCCTGACCTCATCCTCCTTGAAAACAGGAGGAGGAGGAACCTTTTACCTCAGACAGATCTACTGCTTCTTCGGTGAGTGATGACTCTGTTAAACATACTCTTGGCTGGCCCAGTGGTGCTGAGGGTTGAGGCGCTAGATGCTACAGTTCGTGCCACGCCGTCGACCCAGGTTCGGGACAGACTCGGGGAGCCGGAGGTCAGCAGGGAGGGAGAGGATCGAGCGTCCAGAGGACAGCTCTCCTCTCCCGGGGAGGGATCCAGGGGTTGCTTGGTGCCCTCACAACCCCTGATGGAGATTGGAGGTACAGCAGGAGCACCAGCCAGAGCAATGGGGGCGGGAGTGCGGCTGACGTCAGCAGGGCAGCCGTGCGTGGACGTCATTGCATGCTGTACTCCCGAGGGGAAACCTACACAGAACAAAAAAAAACCCGTCTAGTGGATAGGCAACAGCACATCCACCTCCCGACCACACTCCACCGCCGGTCGTACTCCTATCCTGGGCCAAGCCCAATCTGGCCCGAACTTAAGATAGAGCACCCTGGGCGGATAGGCGGCCCTGCCTTGGGGGGCGTAGAGCCGGGGGGATAGTCAGGTTGGTGCCAGAAAAATAGGAGACCTCACAGGCATGGAGGTAAGTTGGGGCTCTGGATGATGCCCAAGAGAGTTCCATGAGACGGGTGCAAAAATAGAGTTAAAAAAAAAAACATACTCTCAGGTCTACTCCTGAAGACCCTATCTTTTTTAACATTATGAAGCAGCTGTCTGCGGCTATGGGCTTCTATACTGAGGAAGAGGATGCCACCAGAAGAGAACTGATGAACTTTTTGGAGATCCCAGAATCTCATCCTAAGGTCATTCCTCCTTCCCAGCTCTGAGGAATGCCACCACTGCAACATGGCATCACCCTGATGTGGTTCCTGCCATGCCTAGGAGGGCAGATAAGCTCTATCATGCCCCCCAGGACCTGCCCTATTATGCTTCCCAACCTGAGCATGACTCTGTGGTCAACTAAGTGGTGCATGACAGGTTCAAGGTGCCTAAACACCTTAGCCCTCTCGTGCCTGACAGGGAATCCAGAAGGATCAACTTTTGGGGTAAGAGAGGTTATGCCTCTACTCTGGTGCTCTCCAGATTGCTAATTATTTATCCCATATGGAAGAAGCGCAGGGCGGCTGCTTAACCCCTCCCAGAATGTTGCCAGAAATAGGAGGTCCTTAAGTCCCTCTAGGCTTCAGAGAATATTAGCAAACACCTCCTCAGGGCCTTCTACGACATGTCAGACACTGGTGCTAGGGCTGCTGCCACAGGCATTTGCCTTTGTAGGCACACCTGGTTGAGGGTATTGAGTTTCATGGCAGATGTCCAGCAAAAGGTGCTTAATGCCCCATTCAGTGGCTCAAAGCTCTGAGGGCCTGATGTCCAGGACATCATTAATGAGTTACAGGCCTCTGGTAGGGCTATTAAAACTGTCCATGTCCTCTGTCATACATAGCCCAGGAGCAGACAGCAACTCTCCTTTTGCAAGGTGTCCCACAAGTCCGGTGCGAGCGCCTATCTTCAGGGTAAACAGAAGGCCAGTTCTGTCTTGCCTACCCCCTCATCCTCCTCTGGTCCTGCTGCAGAACGGTCCAGGGGCAACTGATCAGCCCCAGCAGCCAGATCCGCCACTGCCTGACTCCTTGATAGACCCCCTCTTCCAGTCCCTGACCAAGAGGTGGTGATCCAAGGTCAGTTCTCCCTCCATCTCAGTCACTAGAAAACCATAACTTCAGATATTTGGATTCTTCAGATTATAGAAAAGGGTCACACTCTGGAGCTTTTAGAACAACCTCAGATGACTCCTGTGCCCTCCACCTACCCTCCAGACCATGCAGCGGTCCTTTGGGAGCAGGTACACTCCCTAGTGCAGAAAAAAGGAGACCGAGCCAGTGCCCAGGTGGCAGAAGAACAAAGGATCTTATTTCAAAGGAGGCTCTTGGCAGCAAGTTAACACCAGTAGGACAAAGCCGCCAGGTGCCAGGATCACATGGAAAATGTACTAGCTAGCAGTCTACCACGAGGGACCACCAACGTCACCCTCTGACGTTGGCCTATCCTATAATGACAGGCAGTCCCCCACACCCTCCTCAGTTCTTTTCCCACCATCGACCTGCACATGTTGGACCTTCGTGGACGCCACAGCTATAGTCAACTACCATTACTCGCACTTGCCACGCTTTTTTATTTTCTTTCATTCTTCAGTATTAACATCGATTTTTCGGTGTTACAGTCATTGAGTTTATGTCTTCTACACCTGCCTCATCATCTGACTGCTCTACGAAGTGTGCCTGTGGCAAACAAATTCCTGAAAGAAACGGTCAGTCTGCCTGTATCCTGTGCCTAGGCCCCAGTCACGACACCAAAGCTTGCCAGATTTGCCAGAAAGTCAACCAGGTCACTCGAAGATGTTGTTTGAAAATCCTGGAGAGTCATCTCATCAAGCAGAAGCTTGTCATGATGGAAAAGGAGCTGCAGGCCAGGAGCACTTCTGCGTCACCAGCCTGGTGTTCTAGGGCTTCCTGCTCTTCTCAGTCCTGGGAGAAATCTGGCGGGAAGCACAAACACTGGGATAAACATAGGGACTGAGACCTGTCTACTTCCCGCTCACAGTCTCTAAATAAACCTTTGACTGCTTCAGGGTTGGCCTCCTGTGGGGGGTCAGTCTCTACGGCCCCATCTGCCCTTTTTTCTGCAGGACTACTGGGCAATGGCTCTTTGGGGCAGGGGACTCTGTCTCCTGCTACTCAGCCCCATTACTGCCATGGTCTCTTAGTCAGGAGGCTCTACTGGCATGGGTATGACTGGCATTGGTTCCTCAGCCATCGTCCCACCTCCCCAGCTAAGATGCTGCCTGCGTCAGACCCTTCTATGGGGTCTGATACCAGTCCTTCTCGGCGCACCTACAGCAGGCTACCAGCATTTCATCCAGTGCCATGTCACTGCTGCCTTCCCCCCAGGCACCAGTTTCTCCTCTACCAGCGCTGGCAGATTCTTCTCCCTTGCATCCTTGCCCGACGTCTGCTGGTCTGCTGCCTTTACTGCCACTGCCACAGCCTGCAGGCCCAGTACCAGTATTTCCTCTTCTGCAGCCTGCAGGCCTGGCACCAGTACTGCCTTTACTGCAGTCTGCGGGCCTGATGGCAGTCCCACCACTGGTGCCTGCTGGCCCTCCACCTGCCCTGACGCCACCTATTCCCTTATCCTCCAGTATGCAACTGTCTCTCCTTGGTGGACTACAATGCCCTGTTTTCTACATGGTGGTCTTTCATGCAGAAACAGACCCCTGCTCCAATGGGCCCTCCTCCTGCGTCACCTAGGTGACCCGCTGTGGACCTTCTGTCCCCCCCACCCGGATCGGGTGGCGATCAGGTGCCACTTCCCCCTGTATGCCAGGGTCCACTTGACCCAGACCCAGCGTCAGCTCTGGTACTCACCAGGATGAGCACCTGCCAGCAGAAAGTGAGCCGGAGGAGCCGGATGATGATGGCTCTGATTATTCGTAGACTTTCTCCAACCTGGGGGATTCTCCCGAAAGGTGAAGAACCCACTAGGGCAGTTCCTAAGTCCCTTCCTGATTATCCATCTTTCATGGATGTCATGAGGCACATCCAAGCCAACATAGGCTGGGAAACAGAGGAATAGGACCCAAAGTGGTGCCGCCTGGCCGTTTACTTGCGGAAGCCTGATTCTCTCCCCATGGTTGTTCCCCCCTTATTGACTCTTACTAAGATGTAACAAGGTCAGCTTGGAACCCCCCCCAACGCTCCAGCGGTGCCCAAGACAGTAGACAGGCTCTACCACGCTCCAGCTGGTAAGCCCTTTTTGGGGAGGTTAACCCAAGGCTGACTCTGTGGTCATCAGTGTGGCACATGACCACACCAAGAAGCCTAAGCACCTTAGTGCCCTTCCCCCTGATAGGGAATCCAGGCAGCTAGACCACCTGGGCAAGCGGGTCCTCGCATCATCCATCCTGGTCATCTGGGCCATTAATTGCTTGGCCCATATGGTCCAGTACCAGAATGTCCTCTGAGACCAGGCCAGGGACTTACTTCAGGCTTTGCCCAATGACCCCCTCCAAAACTCAGATCTCCCAGCTCCTTTAGGCAGGCTCCGATGTGGGCAGTCATGTCTTTCGGGCCACCTATAATGCTGTGGATGCCTCAGGCAGGGGTGCAGCTGCAGGCGTCTGCCTCCAGCACCATTCCTGGCTTCAGGTGTCTGGCTTTGCCTCAGATATGCAGTCCAGCATTTTGGATACCCCCTTTCGGGGTGTCTTACCGTTTGGAGGGGATGTCCAGGATCTCATTTCCTCCCTCCAGGAGTCAGGTCATGCTCTCTGGTCTGTTCAATCGCTGTACCATACCCAGCCTAAGACTGATCAGTGGTCTCCTTTTGCCACTCCTTCCACAGGCAGACCTGCCCATCTGCCAAAGGTCAGGGCAAACACAAAGCAGCATCAGCCCCCCCACAACTGCTTCCAGAGCCCCTCGAGCACCCATGGCTGCTCTGCCTGTACCTCCTGACTCCTTGGCTGACCCCCCCCAAAAGGGTTCTTGGGAGGCCATTGAGGGTCAATTCTCCCTTCACCTTGACAAGTGGTGGGACATTACATCGAACAACTGGATTCTGCAGATCATAGAACATGGCCCCCACTTAGCTTCTCGACTGGCCCCCAGAAAATCCTCCGGGAAACTCCGCCTACCCCCCCAGCTCATGTATCTGTTGTCTGGGAGGAAATTCAGGCACATCTGCAAGAAAGAGTTATAGCGCCCATCCCTCCGGCCCAGTGAGGCAGGAGATTCTACTCCCACTTCTTCCTGGTCCTCAAAAAGACTGGGGATCTCAGGCCCATCCTGGATCAGAATCATCTGACTTTGTGCATAGAGTACAAATGCTTCAGGGTGGTCACCCTTCAGGGGTTGTTGCTACTCTTACACCGAGGAGATTGGCTGTGTTCTCTGGACATGCAGGATACATATCTGCATATCAAAATTTTCCCTCCCTGTCAGTGCTTCCTCTGCTTCCATTTCCAGGGAGCCCATTTCCAATTCAGGGCCCTCCCTTTTGGCCTTTCTTCAGCCCCCAGGGTCTTTACCAAGTGCCTGGCAGCAGTAGCAGCTGCCTTGCGGAGACAGGGTTTCTATGTGTTTCCTTACCTGGATGATTGGCTGTTAGCAGCCCACTCCAGTGACAGTTTTGTCCAGACTCTGGAATATATCTTCAGTCTCCTGCAGGCCTTCTGTTTCACCCTCAGTTGGCCAAAGTCCTGTCTGTCTCCTTGTCAGCACCTCCAGTATATCAGGGCGGTTCTGGATACTGCCCAGGGCATGGCCTTCTTGCCCATGGACAGGGCGGAGCACCTAATGGCTCAGGACAATCTGGTCTCCTTCAGTTGCCAGGTCCCTGCCAGGGTCTTCCTGTGACTCTTGGGTCACATGGCAGCAGCCATTGCCATGTTTCCCCTTGCCCACCTTCACTTGCAGATACCTTAGTGGACATTGAGAATTCAGTGGGATCAATGCACGGATGACCTGGACCAGATGGTAATGGTCTCTGACCCCGTCAAAGAGTCCTGTCGTGGTGGCTAGAGCCAGCCAACCTGCTTGGGGGGGGTCCTTTCAAATCCCAGCCCCTCATCAGATTCTCACAACGGACACTTGGGGTCTAGGCTGGGGAGCTATTCTGGCAGCTTAGCAGACTGAAGGCACTGGGACAGAGGTGGAACAGGTCTCCACATCAGTGTCTTGGAGATGCAAGCAGTCCTGTATGCTCTGCAGGCTTTTCAGACTCATCTTCTCCCCAGTCCGCTGCTGGTGCAGATGAAAAACTTGTGTGGTGTATTACATCAACAAACAGGGGTAACTCACTCTTATCCCCTGTGTCAGGAGGCAATGAGTGTTTGGTATTGGACAACTGAGCACGATCTGGAGCTCTGGGCTGTACATGTTTCCAGCGTCCAAAACATCCTGGCAGACAGTCTTAGCTGCTCCCAGTCAAGGGCTCATGAGTGGGATCTTCTGACCCCGGTAATCGAAGATCTCTTCAACAGATGGGGTTGGCCAAAGTTGGACCTTTTTGCATCCCCACTCAATGCTTTGTAACCCCAGGTATTCTTCAATATCATTAACTCTAGCAGTCAGCCTCCTGGATTGCACTGCCCCAGAGATGAATGGAACGTACGCTAATAGTGGAACACTGATTTACTCGTGCCACCATTCAAACCTGCTGCCCTGTCAACTGTAGGCATCCTAAAACGCTCAGATTTCTTTCTCCGCCTGCCTAGTTGGTCGCCTCGGAGACTGCTCCTCAGCGTCACTGAGAGAACTTAGATTTTGACTATAATCATAAGTATTATTTTTATTCTACTTCATTTCTGCTGCCTGTTATAGTTTTCAGTTAGTTTTAGTATTTATTTAGTGTTTTTAGTTAGTTTTACGGTTCCTCATCGGTTCCTAGTAACCAGTGAGGAACCGTCTAAGTTTGGTTCATTTTAGCATTAAATCGTTATTTCTTTAATTTAACCATTCTTGGTCCATTCTAATTTGGGTATTTTTTCTGTTTTTCACGGTTTCCTCGGTGGAGGAACCAGCCACGAGCTATTAACTAATCCAACTTGTGGTAAATCACCAGTTGCTTATCAGTTGCAGATTTTAAGTTCTGTTGTCTTAGATTACTTTAGCAATGTTTGATACACCTAAGAAAAAGACCAGACCTACTGGATTTAAACAGTGTGTTAAATGCCAGGAAACATTTGCTAAAGCTGACAAGCATGATCTATGTTTGTTTTGTCTTGGGGTTGAACACTTCAAGTCTGAGTGTGAAATATGTAAAAGTTTTTCTGAGAAAACTGTGGAAAAACGTAAAAAGCATTTTAAAGAAAGAACTTCCACAGGTTTGTTTCGGATCCAAAGGTTCCGACTGTTGATAAAACTGGCATGTCTAAAGATGTCTGTTCAGATGTCCCTGAAAAAGGTGAGACATCTGGACTGAAAAGACCGGGAGAACTGGTAAAGGATTCACCTCCTTTGAAAAAACTGGATGAGAAAAAGAACATTAGTTCCTCGGCTGAAAAAGCAACAGGGCTCACAGTGATTCCAGGCAATATGTCAACTGCTGATCAGGTTGCACAGGCCCTCCAAATATTACATGCACTGCAGACTGGACTGGCACCAGTTATCCAGCAACCAGTTAGTTATCCTGCATCCATGACTATGTCTTCTACAGAGGCTATGGATCCCTCCCGGGATGATTTTGGGGAGGAGTATGAGGAGGATGAACCTATTGAACCAGAAATTTCCTGGAACATGAGTTTGAATCCCCCGCAACTGAAGACTCCTCATATTTCCTTTTGTGAGGCAGGTGGTTGAAGCTCTTGACCTCACACCTTATGAACCTGAACAGGATGAGGAGGAAGAGGTGCAGTTCATGGATATGATGGGGTTAACACCCACAAGAAAGGTGTTATTGCCCATCAACAAGTGTTTTAAAAAAACAAGTGGTCAAGATTCTCAAGACCCCAAATAGTGTTTTGCCTGTGGACAAGAAGGCTGCCAAAAAATATCAGCTTGACCCACTGGGGCAGAGTTTCTGTTGTCACACCCAGACCCTGAAGGGGTGGTATAAACAGCAGCCTGTTATAAAGTACCCTGGCTACACATCCACCGGAAAAAGATTCCAGAAAGCTGGATGGGATGGCCAAAAAAGGATACCCGTCAGCCTCTCTGGGTATCAGGGAGGCTAATTATATGGGATATGCAGCTCAATATCAGAAAACCCTGTGGAATTCAATCATGGCCACTGCTAACAAGGCACCACCAAGCCTGCAAGCTGACCTTGTATAAACAGCCAGGTGTGGCCTGGAATCCACAAAATATCGATTTCATATGGCTGTTGACACAAATGACAACTCAGCCAGATAGATGGCTTTGTCTATAGCCCTCAGGAGATTTGCCTGGCTCAGGGCAACCAGCCTTACCCAGGGCACTCAAAACAAGGCTATGGACATCCCTGTGGAGAACAACACCCTGTTTGGACCCAAAACAGAGGAGTACATGAAAAAAGTGGACCAATATAAGACCACTTACTAAAGTAACTCTGCCAGGGAGAAAGCTTCCACTTCATACAGGCCTTATGGAAGGGGAGGTAGGGGTTATACATGATCCTTTTACCAGGCACAATCTACTCATAGTTACCCACAGAGGGGGTACTATAGGGGTAAGCAGAACTGCTGATGTGTTAGTTAGGGTCGCCTCTCCTACTCCGGGTGGGGGCAAACTGACCCACTATTTCCAAAACTGGAAATCCATCACCACAGACAAGTGGGTGCTGGAGGTGGTGGGTCAAGGACTGGTCCTCAGTTTCAAAACTTTCCCCAGGTTAAGACCAAGACTTTTCAGGTGTCCAAACCCAACAGAAAGGAAACTGCTGGAAAAAGAGGTTTCCTCAGTGCTGGCAGCAAAGGCAGTAGATTCTGTTCCCTCTTTTCAAAGGGGAAGAGGTTTTTACTCCAGATACTTCCTAACCTCAAAGAAAAACAGGGAGTGGTGATCCATACTGGATTTGAGATCCTTAAACAGGCATCTCATAAAGCCAAGGTTCCGGATGGTTACCTTGGCAATGATCTTACCCACATTACAACAAGGAGACTGTCTGGCATCACTGATCTCCAGGATGCCTATTCCACATCCCCATAAGGGAGTCTCACGGAAAATACCTGAGGCTCAGACTACCATCCGGTCACTACCAGTTTACAGCCCTGCCTTTTAGCCTGACCTCTGTTCCAAGGGTATTCACAAAGTGCTTGGCAGCAGTAGTAGTGGCACATCTGAGAAGACAGGGCATATCAGTGTTCCTATATTTGGGTGACTGGTTAGTGGTGGGAAAAACCCCACAACAGATAGAGATGCTTTGAGTCTCACACATGAGACGTTGGAGTCTCTGGGATTCCTCATAAACGTCCAAAAGTGCATACTGCAACCTGTTCAGGTACTGCACTTCATAGGAGCAGAATTGGACACTATACAGGGCAGGGCTTTCCTTCCCCAGGACAGGGCAGACAGTATAGTGAGCATTGCAGAGTCTTTGGTCCTAAACAGGCCAAGATCAGCAAGACATTTCCTGCAATTGCTGGGACACATGACTGCAGCCACAAGTACAGTGCAGGGATGTCGTTTTCAGATGAGAGACATCCAATTCCACCTAAGGGCCCACTGGTGCCACAAAAGGGAACCTCTTTCAAAGTTGGTGCCAGTGTCAGGGACTCTGATACAGGTCCTGCAATGGTGGCAGGACAAAAGCAACCTGAGGGAAGGAGTACCATTTGAGATACAGTCTCCTACCATGGTACTCACAACAGATGCTTCTTTGCTGGGGTGGGGGGGGCACATTTGGAGGAACACACAGTGCATGGCACTTGGTCCCTCACGGAGTCACTGCTACACATAAACCTATTGGAACTCAGGGCAGTGCTTCTAGCACTTCAGTCTTTTGCATCCCTGATAGAGGGAAAGGTAGTACAGGTCAGAACAGACAATGTCTCCACTATGTATTACATCAACAAGCAGGGATGGACAAGGTCCGACCTGCTCTGCACTGAAGCAATGAAGATCTGAAGCCTGGCATATTCTCTGCAAGTGTCCCTGGTGGCAGTGCACCTTCCAGAAAAGGACAATACGTTGGCAGATGCCCTAAGCAGAATCAGCCAGAACCACCACAAGTGGTGTCTCAACAGACAGGTGCTAGAGATAGTGTTCAGAAGGTGGGGCACTCCAGAGATAGATCTCTTTGCCTCAGAAGAGAACCATCAGTTGGCCACATTTTGTTGCAGACCACCAGCCAAGGGGTCAGTCCCGGTGGATGCCATGGTGCTGAGTTGGGCAGGAAAAACCCTGTATGCGTTTCCTCCTTGTTGCTCAGGGTCCTGATCAAGCTCAGGTCCCGGTCAGCCACTATGATCCTGATAGCTCCGGACTGGGCCAGGCAGCCTTGGTACTCACTGCTGCTTTCCCTGTCAGTGGCCCAACCAATACACCTTCCACACAGACATAATCTCCTGACATCCTCCCAGGGCAGGATTCTATACCCGAACCTCAGGTCCCTCAGACTCAAGGAATGGCTCTTGAAGACCTAGAGTATGCTGATTTACACCTCTCAGACTAGAGGATGTTTTACAGGTGCTCAGGGGTTCTAGGAAACTCTCAACTAGGAAAACCTATTTATTTAGTTTTTGTTTACCGGTTAGGGTGTCATAGCCACAGATGTGACTATTTTCAGACACGACTCGGGAGGTTACAAACAATTAGGCAGACAAGCAATATACAGGTACAGTACAGAGATTAGCAGTCAAATAACAAGATCAACAAGGTATTTAGAGGAGCAATCAGTAATGATAATATAGAGAAAAATCAGACAGATACACACAGATCAAAATAGCATGGTACATCATACAGTCGTAGGGTAGTAGTGCAGTAGTTTTAACATTTAATCCATGGTAAGTGCTATATATAACAGCTTCCAGAAGCCAGAGAGATGTATACTGAGAGAGCTGAGGTAGGGATTTATGAGCAGCCTAGAGGGGGTTAAAACAGGTGCACAGAGCATGTTCGAAATGTAGAGCGAGAGGCGGCATTTTAAAAGCAGCATGATTAGGTGCAGAACGAACATCAAGCGGTAAGGAGTTCCAATATTTAAGGGCCAGGCAGGAGAAAGCAGAGGTTCCTTTCAGGATTCTACACCTCGGGGTACGTAGTAGAGAGAGCCCAATAGATCAGAGGCCATAGGTGGGGGACAGTGGCACCAGCATGGCTGCAAGAGCGGTGAGTAGGTTGGTTCTTATGATATTGTCCAGCAGATTACCAAGAGCAAGAAGTCAATGGATAGGTGGAATGGGCCAGCTAAGGTCTGCATACAGCAAGCAGTGGTGTTTCATTTGTGGGGAACCTGAGGCATAACGACAGATACTGTTATAAGTTGTGTCCCATTTACTAAGGGTGGTTTTGGAGGCATTTATATAGGTGATGGCACCATATGCAAGGGATGAGAGTAGGATGCCCCTTGCAATAGCTAGCCTAGCTGACGGGGTGAGGGTCCAACTAGTTCTGTAGGCAATCCCGAATTTAGTGTTGACTAACTTGCAAGTGGCCACGATGTGCTGCTCAAAGTTAAGAGTTTCATCAAGCAGGACACCTAAATACTTGAATGAGATTACTGTCATAAGGGAGGAGCCATTAGCACAGGAAACATTGTATAGGCTGCGGTTTGTGCTAAGTTTAGCTCTGGATCCAAAGAACATGCCTTGAGTTTTGCTTATGTTTAGGATGAGCCTATTATTGTGGATCCAGTCTTGCACTATAAGAAATGCGGAGGTTAGCCAATTGTTCATTTCTTTAACATCCGCAGAGGAGGTGTAGAGCACTAGGTCATCTGCATATAAGAATGTTGAGCACCAAGGGGTGTTAGGAGATATGTTATTTATAAACATGGAAAAGAGGCCCCAAGATGGAGCCTTGAGGAACACCGACATTGATGGGCTTCCAAGTGGAAGAGATTTTCTATCTGGTGTGCTTCAAAAGAGGTGGTTTCCACTGAGGCAGGGTTGTCAGTCATGCTAGTGTACCTGACACACCTAAATACTCTGGGACTTCAGCCAACTACACTCAGAGTTCATCTTGCATCTGTTTCTGCATACCTATCAGCTGGTAAGGGAGCTTCCTTAGCAGCTAACTCTATTTTTAGAAAATCCTTTAAAGGGTTGGCCCATCTGCAGCCGCCTCACAGAGAACCATCTCCAACCTGGAACATAAATAATTGTATTGCCAAGCTCATGGAGCCTCCATTTGAGCCATTGGCCAATGCTCATCTGAAATTTGTCACCTGGAAGACTGTCTTCATAGTAGCTATCACATCTGCAAGAAGGATAAGTGAGTTACAAGCCCTGTGTCTGGAACAAGACTACATTTCATTCCACAGAGACAAGGTGGTGCTCAGAACTAACAGGAAATTATTTCCTAAAGTAGTTTCTGACTTCCACTTGAATCAGTCTATTACTTTGCCCAGTCTTCTTCACCAAGCACTCTAGCTCTGGAGAGCGTAGATTGCATAGTCTCGATGTAAAGAGAGCCTTGACCTGTTACATCAAGCATACAAAGGAGCATAGACAGGACAAGCAACAGTTGTTCCTGACCTATGGTGATGTGAGTAAAGGAAGGCCAGCTTCAAAAAGGACAGTTGCACGCTGAATTGTGGCATGCATACAATTTTGTTAGAGTAAAGCTGGCAAGGAGCCCCCAGTAGGCCTGAGGGCACATTCCACTAGGGGTACAGCTGCCACAGCAGCAGCAGCTAGGGATATTCCCTTGTTGGAAATCTGCAAAGCAGCCACATGGAAATCTGTACATACCTTTACAAAGCACTGCAGTCTGGATATTCAGTCCAGGAGTGATGCCAGGCTTGGCACAGCAGTGCTACAGAGTCTGTTCCCCTAAGTAGGGTTCTGGACCCTCCTCCAAAGATATTGCTTTATAGTGTGCTAGAGTTAATGATATGAAGAATACCTGGGGTTAGAAGAAAAAATTACCCACCGTAGTAATCTTTCTTCCTGGGTATTCTTCAATATCGTTAACTCTCCCACCCTACCTCCCCTTCCAGAACCAATCTGTATATGAGTACAGGTAATACTGTGTTGTTTGTTGGCCTTTCACTGGTACAAAATCTTTTTTAAACCAGTTGGCCCAGTTTCTATTTTCATTGGTATTTTTGGGTATTGCTGGTTGGCTTAAAGGAACAAAGGGGGGGTGATCAAATCAAATTATAATTTTATTGCAACTGTTAGGATAATGTAGTATGATACTTGGGTACAGGCTTATTCGATATCTGAGCATTTTAGAACTCTTAGAGTTGACAGGGCAGCATGGTTGAATGGTGGCACAAGCCAATCAGTGTTCTACTATTAGCATAAGTTCCATTCATCTCCAGAGCAGTGCAATCCAGGAGGCTGACTGCTAGGGTTAATGATATTGAAGAATACCCTGGAAGAAAGAAGATTACTACGGTGAGTAATTTTTCCTTTTTGCTCGCTCAGTCCCATGCCTGAAGTTTTCTGGTGAGACGCATTGTCTCTCTCTTGGAAAGGGAGGTTTCTGTATGCTTTCCCTCCCTTCCTGCTCCTCCAAAGGGTACTGCTCAAGCTCCAGTTGGAGGGGGCAGAGATGATTCTCATAGCCCCCTTTCTGGCCATGTCAGATTTGGTTCCCCTTGCTGCAGCAGCTGGTGATGCAACCTGTAGTGCCCTTGCCCCTGTGCACCGACCTGCTCTCCCAGGATCAGGGCACCCTGTTCCATCCGGATCTAAAGTCTCTGCATCTCCATGCATGGCTCTTGTGGACTTAGCCATTGCCCGCTTTGGAGTTTCCCCCTAGGATCGCTGATATTCTGGTGACTTCTAGAAAGCCCTCAACCAGAGCCACTTATGCCATGAAATGGAAGTGCTTCTCCCTTTGGGCTACTTTGTGCCAGCTGGACCCCTTCACCTGTCCAGTGAATCAAGTGCTGGAGTACCTTGTCTCCCTTTCAGACTCTGGCTTGGGGTACTCTTCCCTCAAGATGCATCTTTCTGCCATCTTTGTGCACCATGCGCCTATAGAGGATAGGGCTGTGACTCAATGTGAGATGTCTCGCACCTTTCTGCGGGCAGGGCATTTTGCATCTGAAACCTCCCATTCGGGACCATGTCTCTCCATGGGACCTGTTTTATGTTGAAGAAACTCATGTTCTAACCCCAGGAATTCTTCAGTATGATTAACTGTAACAGTCAGTCTCCAGTGTTGAACTGCTCCGGAGAAATTTTGGAACAGTATGCGAATGATGGAACATCTGTTGGCTCGTGCTACCATTCAAGCTGCTGCCCTTACCAACTGCTGCATTCTATAACGCTCATATTTTTCTCTCGGCCTACCTGTTATGATGCATCAGAGTCTGCTCCTCAGCACTTTTGAAGAATACTTTATTTTCATGAAAAAATAAGTATTCTGTTTTTATATTAGTTTTTACTATTTTTTACCTCAGTTCATGGTTCCTCAGTGGTTCATTGAACCGTCAAGGAACCAAGCCTTTTCTGGCTTTTTTCTCTTTTTTATTTTGTATAGGAACTTTACCAGAGCCTTTATTGTAAAGTTTTCAGTAAATCCTGACATTTTGCGTTTTTTCTTCAGTTTGACAACCGACCGCTGCACTAGGCTTGGTATATATTGGTATATTTATATTTAAAAGAGGATCCAGTTCTAGTTATTGTGTTTATTATATATATTTGGTTATGCCTGATAAGCCTTAAAATAAAACAAGGCCTACTGGTTTTAAAAACTGCACCAAGTGTGGGGATGTTTTTGCTAAAGCAGATAAAGCACAATTTGAGTGTTTTCTACCTAGGTTCCTCACACTTTCAGGCTGACTGTGGTATTTGTAGGACTTTCCCAGCTAAAACCATGGAAAAGCACCTGGAATGCTTTAAAAAGCGAATGGCTTCTACTCAGGAACCAAGCGTTTCAGTTCCAGATCAATCGTCTTCTCCAAAAAAAGATAAAAATGTGGAGACTAATGCCTCTGACAAAGGCGAAGGTTCAAAAACAAAAAGAACCGGGGAACCAGTAACTGAACAAGCTCCAGCTAAGAAAAAAGCTAAAAAGAAACGCAATGACTCTCCAGGAGAAAAGTCAAAGGAGCCCTCAGTGCACAAGCCAAATATACCTTCGGCTGAAGCTGTAGCTCAAGCCTTACAGATTTTACAGGCTTTACAAGGCCTGGTCCCGGTTCCACAACTGGCAACTCTGGTTCCATCGGAACTGCGTACAGTTCTAATACCAGTTCGGACAACAGTTCAGGGATCGGTTCCAGTGTCTCAAGACCTCCCATACCAGGAGTGTAAAGAGGATGAAGATGAGTAGGAACCCACTGAACTGGAGGTTTCTCCGAATCAGGAATTTTTGAGTCTCCTCCCAGACTGCCAGAGGATTATTCCTCACACTTTACTTTTGCAAAGCAGATGGTGGAGTCTCTGGACATACCCACCAATGAAACAGTGGAGGAGGATGAAGAGATGGAATTTCTAGCTATGATGGGTCTGTTTCCAACCAAAAGGCTTCTCCTGCCCATCCAGAAATCCCTAAAGATGCATGTGATGAAGCTGCTACAGACACCCAATTCAATCCTACCAGTTGACAAGAAGGCTGATAAGAAATATCAACTAGAAAGGTCAGGGGCAGAATTTTTGTTTGCACACCCTGACCGTAATGGGGTGGTGTAGGCAGCTGCCTGTGACAGAGCAAAGGTTCCACTGTCCTCCCCACCCATCTGAAAAAGACCCAAGAAAACTGGACAGTATGGCAAAGAAGGGTTATTTGACTGCTTCTTTGGCCATAAGGCAAGGTAATTACATGGCATATGCGACCAGGTACCAGAAATCTCTTTGGAATTCCATGCTGGCCATTGCTGAGAAGGCACCACCTGCTATGGCTTCTGAAATGATCAAGACAGCCAGGTTGGGGTTAGAGGCTACCAAATACCAGTTCCATATGTTAGTAGACTCTAATGACACTGCAGATAGATGGATGGCCCTAATGGTAGCACTAAGGAGATTTGCTTCGCTCAGAACCACAAACCTGACCCAAGATACCCAGACCAAGGCCATTGACTTCCCTTGTGAGAACAGTTCCATGTTTGGGGATAAGACTGAAGCTTATATGAAAAAAGTGAATGAATACAAAACCTCTTATAAGAATAATGCTGCCAAAGAAAAGGCTTCAACCTCTTACAGGGCACAGGGAAGGGGAGGTAGAGGAAGTTCTGGCTATGGCAGACCTTTCTTCCAGGCCAAGCCACCCCTGTATATCAACAACAAAGGGGATATTTCAGGGGTAGGGCTGAAGGGGCTCCAGATGTGCTGACCAGGCCACTCAGGCTGCAGCCCAGACAAAGCAGACTCCCTATCCGCAGGTCAGGGTCGCCTCCCCACTACCAGTAGGGGCCAGCTGGCTCACTACTTTCCAGTTTGGAAAACGATCACCACAGACAAGCGAGTCTTAGAAATAGTGAGCCAGGGCCTGGCCCTCAACTTCAAATCCTTCCCCAAGCTATGTCATAGTCCTTTAGACCAGTATCTATCACAGAAAGGACAGTCTTGGAAAAAGAGGTGTCAAACTTGCTGGCAGCAAGGGCAGTGGAACCTGTTCCAGCCTTGCTGAGGGGAAAAGGATTCTACTCAAGGTATTTCCTCACATTAAAAAAGAATAGGGAGTGGTGACCCATTTTGGATCTAAGAGCTCTTAATAAGCACTTGGTAAAGTCAAAGTTTCAGATGGTAACTCTGGCAGTGATTCTCCCTACTCCTCAGGAAGGAGATGGGCTGGCACACTTGGATCTCAAGGATGCCTACTTCCGCATTCCTATCAGGGAATCCCACAGAAAATACCTCAGATTCAGACTTTGCTTAGGGCATTACCAGTTTGCCACTCTGCCATTCAGCCTGACCTCCCCTCCCAGGGCTTTCACAAAGTGCCTGGCAGTGGTAGTGGGACACCTGAGAAGGCAGGGCATAACAGTGTTCCCCTACCTGGATGACTGGCTAGTTGTAGGTCAGTCTCCACATCTGGTAGAGGATGCCGTCAGGCTTACCCAGGAAACCCTAGAGTCCCTGGGGTTCCTCATAAATGTCCCAAAAGCTGTCCTTTAGCCTGCTCAGCTGATGCATTTCATAGGGGCAGAGCTGGATACATAAAAGGGGAGGGCTTTGCTTCCTCAGGAAAGGGTGGACAATATTCTTCAAATTGCAAGCTCTTACAGCTTCAATAGGTCACAGACAGCAAGGCATTTCCCAAAGTTGCTGGGGCATATGGCGGCAGCAACAGGAACAGTTCAGGGTTGCTGATTCCAGATGAGTGACATCAAGTTCCATCTCAGTGCACTGGTGCCAAAGAAGGAACTCCTTGGCAAAACTGGTTCCAGTGACAAGCACACTTCTGCAGGTTCTGCAGTGGTGGAAGGACAGAAGCAACCTCAGGCTGGGGATTCCATTCAGAGCAGAGTCCCCACCCTTGTACTCACAACAGATGCCCTCCTCTTGGGATGGAGAGCACACATGGAACAACATACAATACACAGCACATGGTCCCCAACAGAATCACTGCTACACATAAACCTGTTGGAGCTCACAGCAGTGCTGCTAGCACTCCAGTCCTTCTCTACCCTGGTAAGGGACAAGGTGGTGCAAGTCAGAACAGGCAATACCACCAGTATGTACTACATCAACAAGCAGGGAGGGACAAGGTCCGACCTCTTGTGCACAGAAGCAATGAAAATATGGAGTTTGATCTACTCCTTGCAGGTGTCCCTGGTGGCCATCCATCCTTCCAGGGAAGGTCAGTACTCTGGTAGATGCCCTCAGCAGAATCAGTCAAAACCACCAAAAGTGGTCCCTTAACAGACAAGTACTAGAAGTGGTGTTCCGAAGATGGGGAACTCAAGAGATGGATCTCTTCACCTCAGAAGAGTATCACAGTTGCCCAAATTCTGCTGCAGGCCTCCAGCGAAGGGCACAGTGCCTCTGAATGCACTAATGTTGGACTGGAAGGGATGCATCTTTATGCATTCCCTCCATTCCCATTGCTTCTCAGAGTCCTTGTAAAACTCAAGTCTCAATCAGCGACCATAATCCTGATAGCCCCAGTCTGGGATGGGTAGCCATGGTACTCCCTACTTCTTTCTCTATCAGTCGCCCAACCAGTAAACCACCATCAGAGGCACAACCTCCTGACTTCCTCACAGGGGAGGATCCTGTATCTGAACCTCAGGTCACTCAGGCTTAAGGCCTGGCTGTTGAAGACCTAGAGTATGCTAACTTGCAACTCTCTGAAAGTGTTCTCAGGATGCTTAGGGGCTCCAGGAAGCTCTATACAAAGAAAACCTATGCTACAAAATGGAAAAGGTTTCTTTGTTGGTGTGGCACTAATAACCTAGTGCCTTCACAGTCAGGGTTATCAGTCCTGCTGGACTATCTCACCCACCTTCACTCTCTTGGCCTACAGCCCACAACCCTTAGGGTCCATCTGGCATCACTCTCAGCCTATCTATTGGCTGGCAAAGGTACTTCGTTAGCTGCCAATCCTATTTTCAAGAAATTCTTCAAAGGATGGGCCCATCTGCACCCACCTCACAGAGAACTGGTGCCTACTTGGGACTTAATGTCTGCATTGCCAAGCTCATGGGACCCCCTTTTGAACCCATGGCTTCAGCGCACCTCAGATTCGTCACCTGGAAGACCATATTCCTAGTAGCCATCACCTCTGCTAGACGGATAAGTGAGCTGCAAGGTTTGTGTATTGAGCAAGACTATGTCTCTTTTGACAGAGATAAGGTAGTTCTCAGGACCACAGGAAGTTCCTTCCTAAAGTGGTCTCAGATTTTCATCTGAACCAGATCATTACTCTGCCAGTCTTCTTCACTGATCAGTCTACTTCATGGGGAGTGGAGGCTCCACAGCCTGGATGTTAAGAGAGCTCCTAGGTACTACTTAGACCACACTAAAGTCCATAGGCAAGACATGCAGCAGCTCTTTCTGACTTATGGAGATGTAGGAAAAGGGAAACCAGCTACTAAAAGGACCATTTCACGTGGATAGTAGCATGAATTCAGTTCTGCTACAGTAAAGCTGGTAAAGAGCCCCAAGTGGGCCTGAGGGCACATTCCACAAGGGACACAGCTGCTACAATTGCAGCTGCCAGGGATAGTCCCCTGCTGGAAATCTGTAAAGCAGCTACAATGGAGAACAGTACGATCAATCAATAAATCAAATTTATTTTATACTGGAAAGAGTGTGAGCAAACATGCCCGTTTTCACAGTCATCCAGGTTACAGAGTATCACAACATATACAGCAAAAGAAAAATACAAGAGCAGAAATAACCATTTACAACAAATTTAAATAAAAATTAAGAAGTTATAAATATCGGTGAGGATGAGGGAGGTAGACCGTGAGAGTGGAAGGTAAAGATGAGACAGTAAACATAGAGCTGGGGGGGAGGGGAGAGGCTGGAGGGGTGTGGATGGAGAAAAAGGAGATGACGTAAGGGATGCCCTTTAGGGAGAGAAGTGGAACCTCACAATTGCTATGTGAAACTTACCACAGGGGATACTTAGAAGAGTAACTCTCCAGGAGCACATTTTTTGCAGAGGCAGTAAATAAGGGGATGGTGCCACAGGACTGGGTGCCAGGAGGTAGGTTGTTGTAAAGTTTGACACCCTGCTAGCAGATGGAGTTTTGCACGTGTGTGGGATGAAGGAAAGGAACCTCAAAACTTTGTCTGGTGCTGCTTCTGGTGCCACGCTTGGGGGCAGATTTGGGGAAAAGGTCCAAAACACTTGGTGGCAATAAATTAAGATTAACCTTGTGTAGAAAAAGAAGTGTTTTAAGTTGAAACCTTCCTTCCAGGGGTAGCCACGAGAAAGGAGGGTAGAGGGAACAGTGATGGGTGGACCAGAGGAGGCCAGTGACAAAACACGCAGTGTTGTTGTAAGAGGTTCTCAGTTTGGAGAAAAGAACAGACGGAGGGGGGTAGACTGTGGAGCCATATTCAAGAAGAGGAAGGAGCAAGGAGCAGGCAAGGCGAGATCTCGAGGCTGGAAGAGGGAATTTTCTGATCCGGAATAGCAGTCCTAACCTCATGTTTATTTTCGTGATAAGATTAGTAAAGTGTACTTGGAAAGAGAGGTGTGGGTCAAGAACCAAGCCCAGATATTTAAAATCATCTACTTTATCGATACTGTTCCCGTGAAGGTCAGAGAGGGTGAGCTTTAATTCTACATTTTTTCTGGGGCCTGCAAAGAGAGTGTACTTAGTTTTTTTAGAGTTAAGAACTAGGTTTCTGTGAAGGAACCAAGAGTGGAGCCTTAGTAAGTCAGTTAGCAGGTTAGAGAACATGGTGTTGGGGTTTTTATCACTGCAGTATAGAGCTGTATCATCTGCATAGAGAACTATCTTGGTGCTTTGACAGATTTTTGGGAGATTATTAATGAAGAGAGAGAAAAGCAGGGGACCTAAAATAGAACCCTGCGGGATGCCACAATTACTTTTGCAGATGTTTGAAAGTACCACTTTCATGGTTGTCCTGTGAGATCTGTTTGAGAGGTACAGTAGCTGTCTACCTAGCAAACTACATTCTGGGATATATGAAGGCAGGAGAGAGAGTCTAGGAGGAGGCTGTGGTCCACCAAATTGAAAGCTTTTTTCAGATCAACGAATACTGACCCTGAGTACTGACCATTGTTGCTTCCTTTAGTAATATCACTGGTGAATCTGACTAAAGTCGATTCTGTGCTGTGGCCAGCTCTGAAGCCGTGCTGTGCTTCAGTGAGCAGATTATATTCTTGAAGAAAAGAGGCTAGTTGTGAGTGAACAACCTTCTCGATGATCTTGGAAAGAGGTGCCAGAAGTGAGATAGGGCAGTAGTTCCCTACATCACTCCTGGACCCCAATTTGTATAGGGGTATGATCGTAGCTGTGTTCAGATGCCAGGGAAGGTGCTAGAATAGAGGGAGTAGTTGAGGATGTTTGTCAGGGGTTTGGCCAGCGGCAAAATACAGAGCTTCAGAATTTTATAATCAATGCCTTCATCACCAATGCAGGGCTTAGGGTTGTTGCTTATGATGAGGCGGATGGTATCCGACAACTTTAGAGCACGGAAGTAGAATTTAGGGCAGTTTTGGGGGTCACTGCAGGGATGGTTATAGGCAGGTGGGGGAGTTGAGAGACAAGGGTCTTGGGTGGAGGGTTTGAACTTATCGAGGTCACCAAAGAAAGAATTAAACATGTTGGCCACTTCACTGGGGTCATTTGTGAGCCTGTCCCCTTGAAGCAGGGTAATGGGTTTCGAAGTCTTTGTTTTTCCTAGAAGAGAGTTGAATGTCCCCCAGAGCTTTCTGGAGTTGTTAGATTCGCCAAGTTGTTTGCTATGGAAATGGTCAATTTTAGCCTTTCTGTTGGCAGATTTGCACTTGTTTCTTACTCAAACAAGGAGGGAAAAGTCATGTTTTTTGTTGTAGCGTGACCAAGCTTTGTCCCGGGCCCTCATGAGTTTAGTGATGTCAGAAGAGACCCAATCATTTCTGTGTCTTCTGACCCTGATTTTCTTTAAGGGGGCAATTTTGTCATAGATACCAAGGAAGATGTTTGTGAAAGTGGTGTAAATGGTATTTATTTATTTATTTGAATCTCGGATAACACCTATGAGCTTACAGCTCTTTTACATAGGTTCCACATCAAAGCAACAATAATACAGGTTTTACAAGTTAAAAAGAGAACTAACAAGATATCAGCTTATTGCAAACTCAGACAATACAAACAAACAGAGTTATAGTCTTTGTATATCGTATGCAGATCAACATCTTAGAGGAGGTATACAGTAATTAAAGGTTACTGCCAAGTCAAAGAAGTAGCCTAGGAGGCTTTGTTGAAGGTAAGTAAGTAAGTTTGTAGAAGGAGGATTGCATAAGTAGTTGGTGGAGGGAAAGAGAGGGATAAGGGCGCGAACTGCATTAAATGGAAGAGAGCGAGGGGGTAGGATTAAGGGGTGAAGAGGACGGGATAGGCTCAGGTGGAGAAGGGATGAATAAGAAGAAGGATGGCAGTGGGGTTGGGTAAGAGGGGTGGGGGAAGGTAGATGGATATGAGAGTTGGGGGAGGGTGTATTCAAGGAAAGATGTGGCTGTGCCAAGCTGGACTGCTAGGCAAAATAAGAATAAGAGAGAGTGAAAGTAGATCTGTATCTGCAGCGAATATTCAATGGTGGTCCAACAGGTAGACATGTTCAATTGTCTGGATTAGCTGATATAATTATAGCTGTTATTTGCCAAGAGGTAGTGACGCAATTTGTGTTTGAAAGGGACCAATTTGGAACCTGAGGATATGTCAGAGGGTAGCGAGTTTAGCCATTTAGGAGCTCGGTAAGCAAATGAGCATTGTCCTTGTGTTGAGCGGCAGTGCGGGACAGCAAAATGTTGACAGTCTGATCCTCAAGTATGGCGGGGGTTACGGGGGGGGATTAAACAATTTTGGACTCTAGCTGGTATGAGACCTAGATTAACTTTCTTTGCCAGCAAGCAGGTTTGGTATTTTATTCTGTCCCTTAATTGCAACCAGCCTGCCTGGGCATAGAGGTCGCACGTGTGAGTGAGGCGTACTGCACCAGTGAGGAGCCTGCACGCTTTGTTGAGAGCAGTACTGAGTCTCTTTAGGGACATAGAGTTGGCAGAGCCATAGACAACCTGCCCATAGTCAATGAGGGAGATAACAGAGCTGTGAATAGCCATTCTAAGAGCTTCTGCAGTAAGGCTGTGCCTATAGAATAGTCCTAGTCGACTGTTGACAGCTTTCGTGATGTTCTCGATGTGTTGGGAGTAGGATAAGGCACTGTCAGTGGTGACTTTGAGGTATTTGAAATGTTGAATAAGTTCCAGTGGAGCGCCAGTGGTGTTTCTGATGGTCAATGGGTAGGATCTATACCTGTTTTGGGGGGAATTGAAGAGTATTACTTTGTTTTTTTTGCAATTTAAGATGAGTTTGTGGTTGTTAAACTAGTCCTCGACAGATGTAAAGTTAAGCTGGAGCTGTTGTTGAAGAAGTATGGCGTCTGAGGTATTCATGAAAATTACAGCGTCGTCCGCGTAGACCAGGAGCCAATCCTAGCAAGAACTGGGGAGTCCATTTAAGAATATGCTGAACAGAAGAGGGCCAAGTATGGACCCCTGTGGGACTCCAGAGCAGGCTGCATGGTGGTCTGATAGTGCATTGGAGATCTTGACTAGTTGGGTTTGATTGACAAGATGGCTTCTGTGCCAGTTTGTGTGACAGCCAGTGTTGGTGAGTTGCTCAAGGAGGAGGGTATGGTTCACGGTATCAAAATCCTTTGATAGGTCTATAAAGACTGCTTATACGAGCTGGCCGTGGTCCAAAGTATTGTGAATAAAACTGGTGAGCTCAATTAGCGTTGTGGTAGTGCTGTGGCCTTTCCTGAACCCGTGTTGTTGGGGACTTTGGAGGTGATATTTTTCAAGATACTCCACCAATTGATCCGCAACTATTCGCTCAAGTGCTTTGGGGGGATGGAGAGCGGTTGATAGTTCCTGGGAAGTGCTCTTTCACCATTTTTGTGAACTGGATTTACTGTGACGGATTTCCATACTTGTGGGAATGGAGATAGCCGTAGCGAAAAATGTAGTATCTTGGTTAGCGGCAATAGTATATCATCCAGGGTAAGGGCAACAAGTTTTAGGTCTAGAGTATCACCACTGAATCTGGTCTTCCCAAGCACCTTTAGGATGTATTTTCTAGCCTCTTGTTCACCCTCCAGGGCTCGCAGAGCAGCCGCCACAGGACAAGCGGGCGCTGGGCGGTCGGCGCTTCCTCAGCCGACGCCTGAGACCACCTCTCCGGACGCTCCCAGCACCAGAGCTGGGAACCCTCCAGGGCTCACGGAGCAGCCACCACAGGACAAGCGACCACCGGGCGGTTGGCGCTTCCTCAGCTGACACCCGAGACCACCTCTCTGGACGCTCCCAGCACCAGAGCCAGGAACCCTCCAGGGCTCGCAGAGCAGCCGCCATAGGACAAGTGGTCACCGGGCGGTCGGCGCTTCCTCAGCCGACGCCCGAGACCACCTCTCCGAATGCTCCCAGCACCAGAGGTACGGCAAAGCCGCAGCCTGTCAGATCGCGAGCGCCTTCTCTCAGGGAGGGCTCCGATTGGCTCGCCTTCTGTATTCAAAATATAGGCAAAAAAGGAGCTGTTTTCTCCTAAACACAGGCTGGGAACCCTCCAGGGCTCACAGAGCAGCCACCGCAGGACAAGCAGCCACCGAGCGGTCGGCGCTTCCTTAAGTCGATGCCTGAGACCACCTCTCCAGATGCTCCCAGCACCAGAGGTACGGCAAAGAAGCAGCCTATCGGATCGCGAGCGCCTTCTCTCAGGCGGACTCTGATTCGCTCGCCTTCTACATTCAAAATATAGGCAAAAAAGGAGCTGTTTTCTCCTAAACACAGGGTGAAAGGAAATATTTTGATTTATTTGTGCCTTTTGCAAGCCTTTGTGAAATGTTTAGACGCTTTGCCTGACTGTTTAGAGCCTAGTAATTTAAGTGATCACAGCCCTTCTTTTGTTGAAGTGCAGACTACAGCTAGACCTCGGGGCGCCAAGGAAATCGCTCCTTTTGTCTTGCAAATTCTGCCTTTGCACTGGATTGCTCGGCCTCTGCCAGAGACCAGTACTAATAGTACCCCCTTCTGTCTCCTCTCTAGCCTGGAACCCTCCAGGGCTTGCAGAGCAGCCGCCGGAGGACAAGCGCCACCGGGCGGTAGGCGCTTCCTCAGCCAACGCCCGAGATCACCTCCCTCCGACACTCCCAGCACCAGAGGTACGGCAGAGCCACAGCTTTTCACCCACCCGCCCATCCCCTCCCTGTGTGTTACTATATAGCCCTTCTTGCCCCGCCCTTAACTTTTATAGGCCCTCCCCTACTCTGGATAGTCTTCTCTGCTAAACATTTGTATAATACCACCTCTAGTGGAGTGGTATTGTAACCCATCGTTTTACAGGTAATCCCCACCATCCTTTCTTTTTCTCCTGTTCAATACAAAAAGTAAACCTTGCCTGACAAAGTAAATACCCTAGATGGCTATACCACTAAGGCAGTATACATTTACCTTGCGTAACTCCCTTTTTTTTTTTTAAACTTCCCCAAACAGTCGCATATGGAACAACAACCCCTGGGACCTATATAACTTGGATAGCAGAAGCTACTGCAGTACGCTCTTTACTTACATAAAGGGCAACCATGACAGACCTTGTTTGGCTATGCTTATTCACCAGCCTTTGTATAATACCTTATGTGGTATGGCAAGCTGACAGAATTAATTCCAACAAAGGTGCATGCTCTACCATGCTAGTCTCCCCATATACCAACACTATGAACAAATTATGCTGCCACTGTACACCTTTGATCCCCTCACAGTTTGTGGAATCTCCTCAAAGTGGAACTGCTAACCAATATCCTCTACGTGGCCCTATACCCTGTCCATTCAAACTATGTATGGCTTGGTGCTGTTCTGCATGGATCTTAGGATATGTGTCTGTAGGGCAGCACAATAAGATGATTCAGTCTTTGGACCCCTGTACTCAAACCTATATCAGATGTAGAAAGACTCATGCCTTTGAACTTCTCCTTGCTGCCATGAGGAAAATTGTGCTCCTTCTACTCCTATGCTCAGGTGACGTCAAACTTAACCCTGGCCCTACGAAAGTGCTCTCATCTGCATCTGAACTCACAACTCTGAAAGGAATTAGCTTCTTGCATGCTAACGTGTGTAGTCTTTTAAAGAGCCCCTGACACCGTTAGAAAAACTTGGAAAAAATGTGAGATTTAGACAGTTCAATATATATTTCATGTATTTTCTATAATTATTTACCTTTTTTCTTTATTACTGAGGACAGCTGTATGAGAGAGACTTACTGTCCCTTAGACTTTATCTGCTCTTTCTGCTATCCTACATATGACATCATAATCCGGGTTGCACCTGGAAAAGAGCTTCTGATCATGGTGCTTTTCCCAGTTACCAACTTTTAAATAAATAAATAAATAAAATAAATAATTCCTCCATTTATGGCATCGTAATATCCCCACAGCAACAGATTGTGATGTCATAAACAGAACTGTGATGTCATATGTAGGCAAGCAGCCAGAACAGATAGGGCAGTGATCCTGTTTACATGTAGATGTCCTTAGTAATAAAGGAGGCTGAGGAATACAGAAACAATATTAAAATATAAATTTACTTGTGCTAAACATTACATTTTCTCAAAGTTGTCACAACGGTGTCAGGGGCTCTTTAAAGAAGCTCGATTCAGTCCAGGCTTGGATTATTCATACTGCACCAGACATACTCGTGCTTTCGGAAACATGGTTCTGGGCGTCCACCCCAGACAGAGAGGTAAACATCCCTAACTACCTCCTCTTCAGAACTGACAGGCAGACCAGGGGTGGAGGAGTAGCCATTTATGTTAAAAACAAATTCTCAGTATCTATATTAGATGCTACCTCCTTGCCTGTGGATTTGAATGCGTATCTCTTAAAGTCGAGCTTTTCCCATCAATGGCGTTCTGCATCATAGGCTGCTATCGACCTCCAGCAGCAGGACCGCAACTTCTGACACATCTGTCATCCCACCTGGCTACTTCCCCAATGGAAACAATCATACTAGGCAACCTTAACTATGACTGGCTGACTAATGTCTCACTACCCCTGAAACAATTCTATGACTCTCATGGGCTCACTCAACTTATTACTGAGCCTACTCGCATCAACAAAAAAAATCCAATGAGAAGCACCCTTTTGGATGTTCTCCTTGTTAACAGACCTCATTCCTTTTCCCATGCTGGTATCCTCTTAGCGGACGCGGGTGACCACTGCTTTATTGGTGGCATAAGAACTGTTACCAAACCTCTATCTACATCAAAGTTTTCCACTAAAAGATCCAGACAGAACTTTGATCGTATTGCATACTTCAATGATCTAAAAAACTCTTTGCTATGGCAGAGTTTCTACCTTGCTAAGTCAGTGAGCGATGCCTGTGACGTCCTCCATGAAATCATATCCAGCGCCCTAAACAGACATGCTCCCCGGTTAATACACAAATAAAAGTCAGAACCTGTTGTTGGTTCTCACCAGATCTGAAGGCTGCCATACTCAAAAGAGATTACCTCTGGAAAAAGGCTCGTAAATCTCGTGCCGACGTAGACTGGTGTCTCTTCAGGGCAGCTAGAAACGCCTGTACTAAGTTGGTCAGAGAGGCCAAAGCCAACTTTTATCAAACCGAGCTACTCTCTGCGTCAAACTGCCCTACCAAGTTCTGGACCACCATAAAAGAGCTATCTGGCCACTCTCCAGGAAATGCGCTTCCTTCCAAAATTACCACTGATAATATTATCATTAATGATAAATTAGAGATACTGCAGGCTTTCAACAATCATTTTGCCACTGCAGGCCTGGCATTTGATAATGCACCTGTAAGTAGCCTTCTTCCTCAGACCAACACCCAGCCTCCAGAACCAAGTAGCAATAACATGGACTCCTCCTTTTCACATACCACCATAAAAGAAGTTGAAGATCTTCTTCTATGACTAGATACTAAAAAAAGTGCTGGGACCGACTCCTTCGACCCATATTTCTTGAAAATAGCATACCATATTCTTGCTACACCTATAACACACCTATTCAATCTGTCCTTAGCACAAGGCTCTATCCCCAAGGTATGGAAAACTGCTCACGTCATTCCCCTGTTTAAAGCAGGGGACCCCTGTGACCTAAATAACTACAGACCAATCTCTCTTCTACCCATACTTTCAAAACTTCTGAAAAAAATTGTGGATACACAGCTGAGATCTTTCTTAGACAATGCTAGATTACTCAACCCAATGCAGTCTGGCTTTAGAGCTATGCATAGAACAATTACGGCGCTGGCAAAAGTTACTAATGACCGGCAACGGGACCTAGACAACAAAAAATTTGTTTGTGCCATGTTTCTGGACCTCAGTAAGGCTTTTGACACTGTCGACCACTGCCTGCTCCTCTCCACCTTAAAAACTATAGGCACTGGCTCAACCGCACTGGGATGGTTTAAAAACTACCTTTCTGATAGACAGCAACAAATTAAGGCTGATGGAGAGCTTTCTCCACTTAAACCGACAAAAAGAGGTGTCTCCCAGGGCTCCATACTGGGCCCATTACTGTTTGCCATTTATATCAACAGCTTGGACGTAGGCATCAAGGATGCCAGTATTCACTTGTTTGCTGACGACATGGTGCTCTACTTAAGCCAGGAATTTCCTGAAGCTGCCTGCGCTGAGTTACAAGCTGACTTTAATACTCTGCAGTACCAGCTCCTTAGCAAAAAGTTACTACTAAATGCAAAAAAAACAAGGCCATTCTATTCTCACCATCAGGCCCAGGGGCTTACTCTGCTGTCGCTAGTCCATTACCATCAATCTCTACCTTAATAGGAGAAAATCTTGAATTTGTGAATAAATTCAAATACCTTGGTATTTGGCTAGACAACAAACTCTCTTTTGTGGAACACACAGAAGAACTGCTGAAAAAACTGAGGCAGAGACTTGGTCTTTTTTCAGAATTAAATGCCTCTTGACCACAGACGCAAAAAGACAGCTTGTCCAATCTACGTTCCTTTCATTAATTGACTATGCCGACTTCATTTATGGCCATTGCCCTGCTTCATATCTTGCAAAACTGGTTGTATTATATCATAGAGCACTGAGATTTATAACTGGCCTCCCGTACTCCACACATCACTGCTCTTTATACGGAGCCGTAGGGTGGCCCTCCCTTCAATACAGGCGATATAGAAATGCAGTCCTATGGACGCTCCGAGCCCTTGCCAACAAACTCCCACAATACGTTGTTGACTGTCTCCCCCTTAGTCCTATTAGGAACTATGCCTTAAGAAGTCACTCGCAGATTTCTTTGAAAGTCCCAAGGGTCAACACTTGCTTTGAAGGGCCGCCATAAGCTATGCCCTGCCTACTCTCTGGAATAGGATACAAAAATCATTGAGACTTAGCTCCCCTGTCAGTTCTGCCTTCTTTAAGACCCTCTATGACAAAACGTTTGCTGAAATCTGTAATTGCTTCTGTCGCTCCTAGCGGCTTGACTATTGTTCCTGTCTTCATCAACACTAGTCCCAGCTGCTTATCCAAATCAGCCATTGCCACTACTATTCCCTGCTCCCCTGCCCCACTTGCCCTTAGCACCCTCTGCATCCCTCTTATTCACCCCCCCCCCTTCTGCCACATTAACCTAAGCCTTACACACTGTTATGCGCACCTCCATAGCTTAGGAATTTCCATCCAGGCCTGTAACGTGTTTCTGCTGGACAGGAACATAAATAATCTTTCTTTTTTCTTCTATGGTTTGTATATGACATCCATACACATCCTGCTCCTGTGGGAACTGTATATCTATATTACGTGTGGGCTGTGTTATGTATATCTTTCTTGTACATGTGACTTGGAATGTAAATACTCTGCTCCTATCAGTATTGTAAACATGTTGTTCCTTTTGTATTATGTATATTTATATGTAACTGTACAATTTTCCCTGCCGACAGCAGGTCCACCTTGTAAATGAGCTTGCTCAATGATGATCGCCTGGATAAATAAAGATTTGATTGATTGATTGAATTGCTCTGAAGTAGAAAGGGGGATGTGCTTGGACTTGGTTTTCTGCCTTTACTCGTTCCGAGTTTGGGGTATCAACAAAGAAGTCAGGAGGAAGAACACTACTTAAATCTGTAAACGCCGTATTAAAAGTTTTGGCGATGGTCTTCGGGTCCATTTCTATAGTAACATCGACATTAAGCATGGTGGGGGCCAGCCTAAGGTCTCTTCCTGTTATATCCTTAATGTTTTCCCAGAATTTCCTCCCGTCTTTCCAGTTGTTAGTAAAGGCTTCCCTGTAGTAGTGACTTTTACCAAGATGGATGGCTCGAGTGCAGTCATTTCTCACTCTTTTGTACCGTTGTATGACCTCTTGTCTACCCGTCAGGCATGCCCTCTACCATAAGTAGTCTCTACTTTTCATTATGTCTGTTAGGTCAGGTGTAATTCAGGGACTGTTAGTACCTTTTATTTTCCATTTTTTGAAGGGAGTTTGCGTATTACAGGTAGCACTGAACCGTGTAATAAAATTAAGTGCTGAGTTGACATCTGTAGCCGTGTCGAGTGGCAACCAATCCTGCCCACAAAGGAGTTGTTTCAGAGGGTTTAGGGTGCCACGTAATAGGACCCTACCTAGGATAGTTTTAGCTGGGGGTATGATGAATTTATTGAAACAGTGACATAATATAGGTGAGTGGTCACTAATTGCATCCGTGAGGACGGTGGTGTTAGAGACCTAATTGGGGTGATTTGTAAGAATCCAGTCAATCAGTGTGCTTGCCCCTGTTCTGAAGTTCACTGTAGTTGGTGAGTCCACTAACTGGAAAAAGTGGACAGCTGAGATGGCATCTTTAAATGTGCTAGCTTCCTGGGAGAGCCAGTTTACACTGAAATCACCCATCAGAATGGTCTCCAAGTTCTGGTACAGGCTGTGAATGTAGTCCAATAATATGTTTAGGCCCTCAACATGTTATTTTGGAGGAATATAAACAGTGGCCACAGTAATAGCTTTGTTGTATGCTCCCAGGAGTGAGTACCTTAATGGTTAACACCTGAACTGTGACCATAGAGTGAGGTGGGGGTAACACATGTCCCTTTAGTGTATCCTTTAGATATATAGCACATCCTCCACCTTTTTTGGACATCCTGTCCTGTCTAAATACTGATTAGCCTGGTATTGGTATTGTAGTGTCAGGGATTTTCGGTGAGAGCCAGGTCTCCACTACCGAGAGCACGTCAGGGTTGTGCAGGTCACTGATAAGTCCACATCTAGAGTATGGAGTTCAGTACTGGTGCCCACACCTCAAAAAGGAAATTAACCTGCTAGAGAAGGTCAAAAGGAGGGCTACAAAGATGATAGCCAGTCAGCAGGGTAAGGCATACGAGGAGAGGTTGAGGGCATGGAACATGTACTCCCTTGAATACAGGAGAGAGAGAGAGAGAGAGGTGACATGATTGGGACCTTCAAGTACTTGAAAGGGATAAATAAGATTGATAAGGAGGGTCTCTTTAAGCTGAGTGGCAATCATAACATGAAGAGGCACAGTCTTAAGCTGAATGGTGGGAGGTTTAGGAGGGAGGTCAGGAAGCACTTCTTCATAGAGAGTGTAGTGGACACTTGGAATGTGCTGCTGGAAGAGGTCATCTCGTGAAGACAGTGGGCAGCTTTAAGAGAGGCTGGGATAGGCATAGGGGAAGGTAAAGACCATAGGAAGGGAGGATGGGAGGAGGGGAGGGAGGGAGGGAGGGCAGGGACATTAGCTCAAGCTGTGGACCCTGCAGTATGAACAGACTTGATAGACCAAATGGCCTTCTTCTTCTGGCTTCTTCATATGTTTGTATGCTGAGTAACCCAGACCTTTAAATTTTCGAGCTTAGCCAGAAGACTACAAACGTTGATGAAGACAAGTGTGAGAACCCCTTCCTTTTTAGTGTTGGCTGGACCTTGTTGCAGGGGTCCAGGGTTGGGGTGTATATTGCCCGATATGAGTACCAGCAGTAGTAGTAGTCGACGCAGTTACTGCAACAGTTGTTTAATATTTGCATTCTTCATATGCCTCAGCGAGTGCCTTGTATTGGAATTGCCTTGTTTTGCAGAGAGATTACTAAGTAGTGTTATGGAGGTGAAGTGGCTAAATAGGCTAGGTCTGTATGGAGGAGTCCTCCTCCAAGCAAATAAGTACCAAGGGGTAGGGGAGGTTTTGAAAACTGAATCGATTGGTGAAGTAGCTGACACATGAGCGCTGAGTCCAGTCAAATCCAAGGAGTAGGTGGGTTGCTGTGGTTTCAGTACAGTTAGTAGCCCTGGCATGGCTAACAGGATCAAGAAGGGAATCCAGATTGGTGCTGTCATTTTATTTGGGGTTTTGTGCGAGTCTGAGGTCAAGTGGAGAGGGTAGAGAGCACTCTAGTAGTTCTATTTACCTGGTGTTGGTCAAACTACTTAGGTGATTGTGCTCAGTCAGCAGGATATCTGTGCTTAAAAATATGATTTGGGGTGAGCTGAGAACGTAAACTTGATAGCAAATAAGCCTGGATAGTGTGAGGATGTAGTGAGGGAGATTAGGCGCCTTCTAGGGGCTGAGCAGCATATTCTGCTAATGGAAATGTGGGCACTTCGTGTCTATCAGGTCCAGGGTCTTGTGACCACCAGTATCTATTTAAGTAAATGCCCAGATATGGTGTGCAGGATGGGAGTGGGTGGGGAGCCGACGCACAGCACCGAGGGTGGGGGTAATAGCTGCAGTGAAGGACAATCGAGAGAAGCGACTTGTTTTCTCAAAAATGTATTTAGGCAGCTGCAGCTTTAAGTTAGGCTACTGCAGTGAACTAGATTGCCCAGGAAATTAGTTAGGCAGTCACAGCTGTAAATATAAAATTATTAATGCTCAGCTCTGCAGCTTGAGTGCGGGATAGTTGGATTGACGCAGTGCCAATCAGCAGGAGCGAGCCGGAGCTTGCGACCAATCAGGTGGTGGCTATGAAGGCACCAGGAAAAAAGTTCAGATATGGTTTTCAGCTGATGTATCTTCGGTTCCCAGTGAGAGGCTGAGTGGAGAGCACCCAGTCCCCAAAGAAGCTAGAGGGCTGTGTGCAGGCGCCGGCCATTGCTTGGAGCCAAGCCACACTGCAGGGCTGGCCGTGGAGTGGCCAGTATCAACTCTAAGGGAGAGAGATGAAGAAAGGGTTAAAAGCAGCAGGAACTGGGGGCCGGGGTGTCAGAGAGGCAGAGACAGGTTAAAAAAAGTAGCTGAAACAGAGTGGAGGTTTTGGAGTGGAGATTGAGGGTCAGCGGGGGGCCGGAGTCAGTCTGAGTCTTAACAAAGAGACTGAAAAGACTGAAAGGACTGTGGGGGTGGAGAATGAAAAAGAATAGACCTGGAGCACTTGAGCTTACAGCCGGGATACGGTAGCAAGACTCGCAGTACAGAAAATGGGGATGATTAACAGGAGAGGCGGAACAGGGGACTGGGATCACTCTCGAGTAAGAAATTCAGAGAAAGCAATTTTAATTGAAGGTCCATAGAAGGGAACAGCTTAGATTCGGGGAGAGCAGTTAAGTAAGAATGTGTAGATGAGAGGGAGCAGAGTAGAGGTTTAAACAGCAGCTAAGTTACAAGTCAAGGAGGGCAAGTGAAGTAGAGAAACTAAACAGTATAAGGCAACATTTTATAGCAGCTTTGAAGATATAGAATAATGCAACATCAGGCTAGAACAGTCCTAACAACCCAAGGCAACAGATAAACTAAAATTTAGCAGCTTAAAGAGACATTACTAGCAGTCCTACACCAACAGGTAATCTCGGTTATGCACTTTAGGATTACTATATTAATCTAAGAATTCTGTAGCATGTAGAGACATTGGTAGCAGACCTAGACAACAGGTAATCTCAGTACACACTTTAGGATTACTAAATCATAATCTAGAATTTTATAGTCTATAGAGACATTAGTAGTAGTCCTAAGCAGCAGATAATCAAGGGTTTACACTTTAGGAATAATAATTCTAGTAGCTGCAGTGACAGACAATCGAGAGAAGCGACTCGCTTTCCCAGAAATTAATTTAAGCAGCTGCAGCTTTAAGTTAGGCTACTGCAGTGAACTAGATCGTCCAGGAAATTAGTTAGGCAGTCACAGCTGTAAGTATAAAATTATTAATGCTCAACTTGAGTGCGGGATAGTTGGATTGACACTATGCCAGTCAGCAGGAGTGAGGCGGAGCTTGCCACCAATCAGGTGGTGGCACTGAAGGCACCAGAAACAAAGTTCAAATATAGTTTTCAGCTAATGTACCTCCAGTTCCTGCTGAGAGACTGAGTGGGGAGCACCCAGTCTCCAAATAAGCTGGAGGGCTGTGTGCAGGCGCCGGCCATTGCTCGGAGCCAAGCTGCACTGCAGGGCTGGCCGTGGAGTTGCCAGTATCAACTCTTCAGTTCTCGGTGAGAGGCTGCATGGGGAGAACCCAGTTCCCAAAGGAGCTGGAGGGCTGTGTGCAGGTGCTGGCCATTCCTCAGAGCCGAGCCGCACTGCAGGGCTGGCCGTGGAGTGTCTGGTATCAACTCTTCGGTTCCTGGTGAGAGGCTGAGTGGGGAGCACCCAGTCCCCAAAGAAGCTGGAGGGCTGTGTGCAGGTGCTGGCCATTGCTCAGAGCCAAGCTGCACTGCAGGGCTGGCTGTGGAGCAGCTGGTGTTAACTCTGCGGTTCCTGGTGAGAGGCTGAGTGGAAAGCACCCGGTCACCAAAGAAGCTGGAGGGCTGTGTGCAGGCACCAGCCATTACTCGGAGCCGAGCCACACTGCAGCGGCTGGCCGTGGAGCGGCACTTGTTAGCCTTTCAATGATGTCATCAGTCAGATGCCTGGAACAGATGAAATTAGGGGGAGGTCTGAGAGATTTGGAAGACCAGAGGCAGGAGATGGCGCAGTGGTCGCTGAAGCAGTCAGTCAGAGTGCCAGCCTGAGAGACACGAGCCAGGTTTGTGATAATAATTCAGTCGATCAGGGATTGTGTACTGGTCTTGTAGTTTGTCCTCATGAGAGTGATGATTACTTGATGGAGGCAGAGGCCTCCATCAAGTAATCACCTTTAGAAAGCATTACAGTTTGGACTTTCAGTGTACAAGTGATGCTAGGTTTGGCACAGCAGTGCTGCAGTGCCTGTTCCCTCAGTAGGGTTCTGTGCCCACCTCCAAAGGTACTGCTTCGTAGTCTGCTACATAATCATATTGAAGAATTTCTGTAGTTAAAAGAAAAAATTGCTCACTGCCGTAATCTTGTTTCTTCCAAGGTATTCTTCAATATGATTAACTCTCCCTTCCTTCCTCCCCTTCCAGAACCAGTTGGTCTCTGCATCATAGATAGTTTTGCATACTGTTATGGTCATTCCTGATTTCTTCTTGAGTTTTTTAAACAGGATGGCTCTTTGTTTCCTCTAGTTAGTCCTATCTGACATTGCCAGGAGATAGGAAAAAGGGGATTGTTGTTAATGTTTTGTTTTTTTTTTATCTCATTAGAATAGCTTAGTTTAGGAGTCCCATCACTTCAGGTCTCCTGCACACACAAATCCAAAAGGGATGCCACAACATAATAGTGCAAAAACTTAATTTATTACATTAAAAAGGCAGACAGTACAAGTCCAACGCCTGACATGTTTCGAACTTAGCCAGTTCTTCTTCAAAGGCTAAAAATCTAATTTAACACATCACCGCTTTTTATAGGACTACTATAGCATGTGATCTCACTCAACACCTCTCAAATTCACTCAGTGTAGTTAATTAAAATTCCCCCATTTTTAATATCAATTTAACAGGATCCAAATGTTTTATAAACAATCCTGATATTAAAAATATTTAATATCCAATCACCAAAACAATTCATAAACATAGAATATATATATGAAAAAAGAAATAATAGAGACTAGAAAAAAAATCAAAAAACACCAAAAACGAAGTACACATTTTTAACATATTCCAAACTTTCTGTTCATAGATCAATATCTTATACTCTAACATTTGAACATTAGTAAGCTATATTCTGTACCAGAATTCAAATGACATTTCAAAGAAATTTTACTGACAATCTCTAGAATATATCACTTCTATATCTCAATATTCAAGTACCTCATATTGTAACATATCTTATTGTGTATAGATTCTATATTCATACAGCTTAATATACCATCATGTACAAACATTCTCATTCTTTCTTATATTAATAGAGAAACACATGTGTTTACAAAGGGGGAAACCATTTCAAAAGAGATTGTATTTTAACAGCCTAAAAAAGTACCTTTCGAATATGATAACTTTAAATTCCCAATGTCTATTTCATAAACAAAAACTTATATTTACTGCTAAAAAATATCTGCAAATAAAATTGGATATCTCAAAACTTTTTTAAAAGAATGGAAAGAGATACTAATTGATGCGAGTCTGAGAGTAATGAAACTTATTATTAAATATGGGAAGGAAAAAGAACAGAAATTAAAGGAAGAGGTTAAGCAACAGGAAGTGGAGATACTGAAATTTAAAACACACTATGCATTTGACCAGCAAAACAAAAAACTTAAGGACTCAATTACCAAATTGGATCATGACTTACAACAATTAAAGAGAAACAAGTTTTCACAAGACAAAGGGAACTGGGAACGCAATACCATATTGTCATGGAAGAAACAAAATCCAAAAGGAATTTTAAAAACATCCAGACAATGAAGAAATGTATCGTTTGAATATGCTACTGATATGAGTGATTCGGAAGGTGAAGAATTTAGAAGGGAACATCATTTTTTTCGCAAGGAAGGTCCATCTTTAGACCCACAGCCAGTAAATCCTCAACAGGTGAATGGTGTTTACTAACGGCAACCCCCTTCCCCCCATCAATGCCCAGGAGAAGCCCAAGATTGTTAGAATGACAATGAGATTTTCAAGAAAGAGAACAAGACGGGGAAAGAGTCCTGGTAGGATGAAACACATGTCTATGTCATCTGTTAGCACCCTTTGCAAACTGTGTGAGAGGCCTTTCAGCACCATGCAATTCTGCTTAAAGTTGAACCAGCATAACATTCTGTGGTGATCTGCATATGCAGCCCATGATGCTTTGCATTGTGTGGGCATGTGTGATTTTGTATTTTCTTGAAACTTGGCTTCCCAGCCAAATGCCCTTTGGGGTAACCTATGCCTCAGTGTTTGAGCACAGAGGTTCTTTGTCTTTTAAATAGCTTTTTATTTTAATGGGTTCACCACAACATAACCCAGACAGACCGTCTTAGGGAAGCTGGTTCATTCCACTGGGGTGTCAAACAGACGAGGCATACTGATGAGTCCAGGTAGGACGAAACACGTGTCTATGTCATCTGTTAGCACCCTTTGCAAACTGTGTGAGAGGCCTTTCGGCACCATGCAATTCTGCTTAAAGTTGAACCAGCATAATTTTCTGTGGTGATCTGCATATGCAGCCCATGATGCTTTGCATTGTGTGGGCATGTGTGATTTTGTATTTAAATGTAAGGAGGCCATATGAGGAAGTTAGGAATTATATACCCCTCTTTATGTTTAGATTTTATTTATTTTTTTTTTTTTCTTTTTTCTTTTTGGTATAATCAGGGGGCCTTTTACAGTATCCTCTTCTTCTATCTCTGACACAAGTTCAGATCTAATTGAGACATCTGACTGTAAGTCTGAATCTCCTCCATCATCTTGCAAGGGTGTGTAGGGGTTTTGTGTAGTAACCACAGAGGGTGCAGTTATTTGCTTAGCAGCTGCTCTAGTTACCCTACAACTTGTTTTTACCACCTCGGGGGGGGGTGCATTTGTTATTTTAGAGCCCTGTTCTTGCCTCCTAGTGAAATCCCTGCCTGTTCTTTGGATTCAGCATGTTGTGAAACTTCTGTCACTGGGGGGGGGGGTCAGAAGGGGTACCAGGAGTAGCCATATTACTGTTCTTTTCATCCTGACTTTCCTGTTGATCTGTCTGTGCTTCTTGTGGTGTAGGGACTGTTGTGAAAGTAGCTTCTCTCCCTTTTTCCTGTGCTCTAGTGACCAAGTCGTCTTGATCCCACCCTTCAGCCCTGTTTCTTCTAGCCCAGGGACATTGATGGAAGGCATGGCCTTTTTTCATTGCATAAGTTGCATTGAAATATGTTTTCACATGGGTCACTTGCATGGTCATACCCACCACATAAAAAGTACTTCAGAAGATCGCAAGTTCTGCTTAAGTGAGTCCTTCTAGCCCCACATTTGTAGCAGGCTCTGAGTTGTCCCCCGAAAAAACACACACTCCCCTATCTTTTCCCAGAAAAAAGTTATTGGGCAAATGAATAATCTCAGAATTGACTTGGAATAATTTTATTTTAAACTTACGTCCTCCTGTCCATAACCCTTCTAAATCCTCAATCGCCTCAGGGGGGCCTAATATATCACAGCGATTTTGTAACCAGTGATAGATATTGCTGACATTGACACCTTTGTTCCGAAACATGATAGTTACATACCTAGTAACTGCCTAGCCATATAATACCTATCAGGATGCTCTGCCAATCCACCTCTGTATCTAAGTCTGACGGCATTCTTCCTTGGAGCCTGTTCTAATTTATTTTTAAATAGATCAGATATTTGTCATTTCCCTGTTAGCCCCAGCACGATTACTCTGCCCACCAGTTTGCTCATTATTTTTATTTATTTATTTATTTTTATTTATTTGTGTCTAGGATTACAAAGTACCTTTGAGCCAAGGCTCTTTTACAAAGGTTCCATGTCACGCTGGTTACAGGGTAACAGACACTAAAACATAAAACAGTTACAGGTACATGGTTTTAGACAGTAACTTTGCTTGACAAAATCAGACTGAGCGATGAGTAACTCAAGAAGCAATAGGAGGAAGAGGGCTAGAAGGGGAGATGGGCAGAGGGTAGGGGAAGGCATAGGTGTAGAGGGTCAGGGTGAGGCAGCCGAGGGGCCTTGTCAGGACAGACACAGGGCAAGTCCCCAAAGTGTCAGTTCTAGAACTAGCATTCCCAGGAACATGTCCCTGTATTGATGGCCCAGGCATATCATCATCCCGGGAACCACCAGCTACTCTCTGCGCAGTTGTAATATTAGGAGCCCCATTAAAAGAAAGTTTGACAGTTCGAGGTTTACCTGAGCTCAGGGTTTTAGCATGAGTGTCACTGAACGAGTTTGACATAGTAGGCCTACTGCTGCTGTTGTGAAGGCCATCATCCTCCCATTCTGGATCACGAATCCAATTTCCGTCTGCAGTCCTAGTCCATCCAGCACTTTGCAGCACCTTATCTGCTGTCCAGTCCGAGTCATGTAAATCCTTAAGGTTTTTATCTTGCAGGCCAAATTGTTTTCGGATTGTTTATGATGCCATTTCCGTCCGGGCATCTGGCATTGCTTGTAAATCCTCTCCCGTATGCTGCATCGCACTGGTAGCATTCTCTGTGTTACTAGAGCTTTGTCTCACATCAGTATGTCCTGTTGCAAGCTTTGCCGGCAATGGAAGATCCTCTGGAATAGTACCTTCGTTTATCACCGTGTCTGCTGTTATCTCAGTTATAATCTCCATAGCAAAAGTAGGAACCATAGTTTTCCTATGTACCAGCTGCTGTATATCAGGAATCTCTGTTCCTTTTTTGATTTCCATCGGCACATTAACTTCCTTCTCAGGGAAAACACACTCCTCCACAGCTTCCACCTCCATCACACCATCGCTCTGATCCGCCATCTTGGAGGGACAAGGTCTCCCCTTACAGTGCAGTAGGAGAATTTCCTCGGTGTCCTCGCCAAATTTCCCCCATTCACTAAAAATACCACCAACATCTTAGGCTTGTTCAGTTTCAGTTGGTTACCATCTGTATTCCCCCCCTCCCCCTGGTCTCCCCTGAAAAAGAGACTTCTAGTCTCAGTGGGCCTACCGGGTCAACAAAATTCAGATAAATAAATAAATAAAAGGATGTGAAAGCAGTAAACACACACAAAAAAAACATATAGGCCCAGATATTCAAACTGCGCCAGGCTGTGGCGCAAGCTTGGGCGCAGCTCAACCTGGCTGCGCAGGGGTGGGGACTAAGTGATATTCAAAGGAGCTGTGCCATGGCTCAGCAGCTTTGAATATCACACCCTAGCCACCCCCAGTGTGCATGGTGCAGTGGCACTGCACCAGCACAAGTGGCCAGAGTGGAGCATGGAGATGCGCTAGCGCAAGTTCCATTGCGCCATGCACAGCAACCGCGATATTCAAAAGTTGACATGCAGATGGGACCATAATATATGCAAGGCACACATGGGGCCATTTACATGTCATTATGGCCCCATTTGCATGCAGGTGCACTGATCCCCGGTGCCCTGCCAGGCAGCAGCCATTGGGGACCAACGCCCCTGCAGCCTAATCGAGGGCTTTTGTTTAAAAAGATCCCCTGCTCAGTATCCCTGGTGTCCAGTGCATCAGCCTTCAGTCTTATTGCGGCATCTGTAAAAATAAAGACGTCTTTATACTGTTTAGGTCCAGTGATCTCTATGTGTTTCGCTGCGGGTACTGTTCGCTTCGGAGTTTTATGTCTCGGTGGTCCAGTGGACCATGTGTTGCCGCGGAGCATATGTAAAAAGATAGTGTTGCTGTCCCTGGTGGTCAGTAGACCACTGGCTGCCGATCGTGGCATCTGTATAAGAAGATGGGCGTTCCTATTCCGTTGGTCCAGTGAATAACATGCTCGATCACGGCATTGTTAAAACAAACATGATCTGTGATCTCGAGGTTCAGGCACCCTGCCTCACCGCCTCGAACCTCACCGCCCTCACTGCCCGGTCGCTGGCGGTGGCAGCACCCCACCCACCTGCCACCTGCCGCCCGCCGACTGACTTACTGTTTGGGCTGTACACCATTGGTTCACAGCAGAGCCAATGGGTGTGTAGCTCTAGCCAGACATTCCAGATATGTGAATGAATCATTCACATATCTGGAATGTGAGATCGGTATATGCACGCCATTGGCTCACACTGTGAACCAGTGGGCTGAGCAGCCCATTGACGGTGTCAGTCGGGCGGGCGGCAGGCAGGTGGGTGCTACCATCTGCCGCTGACCGGGGAGCAAGGTGGTGATTAGTGGGCGGTATGAGGGGTACCCTAGACCACCAGGACATTGGACATGTTTGTTTTTAACAATGCCCGCGATCGGCAGCTAGCGGTCCACTGACCACCAGGGATACAGGAACTTTATCTTTTTGTACATATGCCCAATGAAGCACATAGCGATCCACTGGACCACCTGGGATATAGGAATTTCTATCTTTTTATATATGCCCGCGATCAATCATAGCGGTCCACTGACCACCAGGATATAGAAGGTTTTCTATTTTGGACAGATGCCCGCGATCAGGCACATAACGGTCCACTGACCACCAGGATATAGGAAGGTTTTATTTTGATAGATGCCCGCGATCAGGCTTTGGGGCGCCGCCATGTGCGGCGGAATTGGTACACTCAACAGGTGGCAGCGCCGTTGCGCCCTGCACGCGGCAGCTCACCGTGGGTGGCCATCAGTTGTTTTTTTTGGCTTACTCTTAGGTTGGCACAGGAGGTTGCGATGACGCTCTGCACATCCCGGCTGAATATCGGGCTGTGCAGGTTATGCATGGGCACGCCCCTCCTACCTGTGCCTGAATACATTACTGATGCGCTGCAGCGCATCGGGATTTGTGCCGCGCACTTTTCCCTTTTGAATATCGCACTGGGGTGCATCAGTGAGTATTGCGCCATGCGCAGCCCTTTCAACATCTGGGCTATATTAGAGAAACAGTGGATGGGAGACATCATTAAAGGTTGTATTTCCATCTCAGAAGTTGAAGACATCATAGAGACCTCTCAAGCTTCGCTCTCGCGGTCTCTATGATGTTATCAACCCCTCGATGGAAACACAGCCTTGTTGTGGACGGTGTCCCATCCACTGTTCTATATATTGTGACCTTTTGCCTCTCCCACTCACTACTGTGCAAGCCCAAAACTGACTTTGTGAGTGAGCTTGTGAGTGCTGCTTTTTTTTGTATAATATTTTTATTGACATTTTAGAAAACATCAACCACATGGGCACTCTCTGTACTTTACAGTCATCAAGTTAATCATCCCGTCTCAGTCATAGAACATAGGTTAACCAAATGAGTGAGATAATAGCTTATTCAGTCACACCAATAGTTGCATCTCTAAAGAGAAAAGGCACACCTAAACTAAAACAAAATTAATAATTCAACTGTATAACAGAAAAAGAAAAGGTAGTAATAAATACATTCTGCCACTATTGAATATGTATCTTATTGCCAACTCAATACATTTTATCAGGAGATGTAGGTGTTGCTAAATTAATTAATAAATCAGTTATTCTAGTTGGGTACCCCAAGGACCATACCATACTTCCTCTCTCAACCACTATGGTAGGCCTTCACTTAGAGCACTGGCTTCCAGTGGTGACAGGGAGGCCAGATAAGGTTCCCAATTCCTTTTGAATCTCTCCAGTCTGCCTTTCAGAGCATAGGTTAATATTTCTGAGGCCAAATTAACCAGCAAGAGGTTTTTCCGCATTTGGATGGATGGTTCTGCACAGGACACCCATGTATTTAGAATGACTTGTCTAGCCTCCACCAGCATTATTCTTATCCATCTAGGGTGTGGAGACCATTCCCTTCTGACATACTTTTCTATCCCCATGAGAAGTGACAGTGGGGAGATCTCCACCCCCACGCCCCAGATATCTTTAGGGTCATGGGCTACCTTCGACCAGTATCGCTGCAGTACTCTGCACCCCCAGAAAGAGTGAGTGTTTGTCCCCCTTTCAATTTTACACCTACCACAGACTGGAGAGAGATCTCAAGGAGGAATCTATGAACCATATTTGGTGGGTAGAACAGGTGATGAAGGAACTTATACTGAGCCTCTTTAGACCTATTACATAATAGGAAGCCCATGTGCAAATTGACCAGAAGAGACCAGTTCTCCTCATAAATGGATATTCCAAGGTCTTTCTCCCACTTTCTTCTCACCATTCCTGTCCCATCCTGAGAAGCAGCCCTATCCAACCTAGCAGCCCTTTCTATAAGCCCTTTTTCGTGGTGCATAGCCCTCAGAATTTCCCTTTCCATCTTGTCTATCGGAGAGCTTCTCCTTGGCCTTCCAACCAGTCTTTCCCCAAAATGTCTCACTTGAAGAAATCCCCAGATCACCTCGAAGGTAAGCACTTCATCCTTTCTATACAAATCTGTCAAGCATCTCACCCCCTTCCCTTCCCACTCAGCAAAACCTGGGTCTTCCAGCCCCGGAAGGAACTTAGGGTTCTGCGCAATCGGTTCCAGAGCAGTGTGATCCTGCTCTGCCCCGCATCTTTTTTTTATGCTCCTCCAAGCTTTTAGCACCGGCTGCACCATGGGGTTTGGGTCCAATGTCAGGCTATATGCCCTGTCACCTCCCCTTGCTGTTAGTCTACACGGGCTTTCCCCCTGTTCCAGCTCTACCCACATGGCTGCTTCCCAGCACTGAATATAATGGCATTGGACCGCTAGATAATATCCTTTCACATCTGAGAAGTCTAACCCCTCTTTTTCCTTGGGCGCCTTAAGCCTACATAACACCATTCTGGATTTTTCCCCCTCGATAGGAAATTCCCAAATGCCTTATCTAATTGTTTGATGTCCTTATCTGTGGGGCACATTGAGACCATCCGCATGATGTACAGAAGTCTGGGAATTACATTCATTTTCATAAAATTAATTCTTCCTATCCACGACAGAGGAAGCTCCCTCCACCTGCTTAGGTCTTATATTATTGTCCTGATCAGAGGCGTATAATTTAGTCTGTATAGGCTCCCTAGTTCTCTGCCAGTCTTGATCCCTAGGTATGTGAAGCACTGGTCCACTCTTCTCAGACCCCATGTGTCCCGACCCTCTCCCTGATTTCTGCCATCCAAGAACAGTATCTCCGACTTCTGCATGTTTAGTTTGTAGCCCGAAAAACTCGCAAAATCCGTTATGATGTCTAGCAAGGTCAGAACGGATTCCTCCGGTCGCGTCAGATAGAGAAGAAGATCATCCGCATACAGGGTGATCTTATATTGATTCCCAGGTGATCCAGGGATTCCCCAAATATTCTGACTCGCCCTGACTTTGATGGCTAATGGTTTGATCGCCATAGCAAACAAGAGGGGGGAGGGGCAGCCCTGCCTCATTCCTTGGTATAGCCTGAGGTCCGTGGAGGAGACACCGTTAAGCAGCACCCGGGCGCTTGGTTCCTGGTAAAGCATCTGGACCAATTCTATGAATCCCTCCCCAACCCAAGCCAACAAAGAGTTTCAAACAGAAATTACCACTCTATTCTGTCGAAAGCTTTCTCGGCGTCCATGGACAACACACACGCCTGTCCAGGATGCCGGCCACCCCACCATAATACATTCAGTAATATTCTCATGTTGTGGAACAACATCCTTCCCTGTATGAACCCTGTCTGATCTGGGTGTATAATCTGCAGCAAGATCCCCTCCAATCTGGTGGCTAGCACCTTGGCCATTATTTTACAATCATAATTTAACAGGGATATGGGCCTATACCAGGAGCACTCGAGGCAGTCCTTGCCTGGCTTCAGCGAGACACAGATGTTAGCTTCCAGGCATGATTTGGGCAACCCCCTCTCCCCCCTCGCCTCCTCCTTGAGATCCCTCAGAGGTTCGGCTACTTTGTCTTTCATCTCCTTGGAATACTCTGCAACAAACCCATCTGGACCCCCTGCTTCCCAGATTTGAGGTTTGCTAAAGCTTTTTTCACTTCCTCGACCGTTATAGGGCCCCCAGTATCTCAGCCTGATCCTAATTCAGAGTGGGTACATGTATGCCATTTAAGAACTCCCTTGCCATTGCTTCAGTACCTGAGCACTCTGCTTTATATAACCTTGCATAAAAGTCCTGGAACACTCCCCAAATTTCCCCTTCATCGTGGGTAACTCATCCCAACTTGTTTCTAATGGCTACTGTCTTTTGCGGTATCCTGCCGTCTTTTATTAACTTAACCAATAGAGGCCCTGGTTTGTTACCCCATTCGTATATCCTCTGTTTGGCAAAAAACAGTCTTTTTCGTGCTTCCCCTGTAAGACACTCGTTAAGGGCTCCCCTAGCCATCCCCAGTTGTCTCCTATCCGCCAACCTACTGCTCTCTAACACCGTGCGCTCCAGTACTCTGATATTCTCCTCCAGCTTATGTATTTTCTCCTTGTGTTCTCTTTTAATCTTTGCTGTATAACCAATAATTACCCCCCTCATAAAGGCCTTCCCTGCCTCCCACAAAATCCCCTTCGATCCCACAGAGTCCTTGTTGGTTTCCTAAAACAGTTTCCACTGGTTGTGCAGGTATTTCCTAAAATCTTCCCTACACAGGAGATATGTCGGAAACCGCCACATTCCCTTTTCCCTCTCCCCCCCCCATCCTGACATCTAGTTGCACCATGGAGTGGTCCGATATGATAATTGGGCTGTGCAAGACCCTGTTTACCAAAGCATACATCCCTCGCTGGATAAAAATGCAGTCCAACCTAGACCATGTTTTGTGAGGGTTTGAATAAAATGTATATTCCTTTGCACCTGGGTTTATGGCCCTCCAGCTGTCGACCAGATCTAGGTCATTTAGCCCTCTCACCCATGCCTCTGTGGCTTTATTAGATCGCTGCTCTGAACCAGAGTAGTCTAATTGACAGTCCATGGTGCAGTTGAAATCCCCTCCTAAGATAAGTCCTGGAAACTGCTCCTTATTGATTATATCTAAGAGATTCTGATAGAACTGTGGGTTGTGCTTTGCCGGGGCATATATACTCCCCAACGTGATCTCTTTCCTCTCACTCGGCCCATGACGAATATATATCTACCCTCCACATTGTCCCTCAGACCCCTTGTAACCTCAAGTAGAACATTTTGTTCACCATGTAGCTCCTCCCTGTTTGTGGGATGTATAGGAGGCTGCATAACACGACCCCACCCAGCCACCCACCAGTTTGCCATGCTGTTTCGGGGTCAAGTGCGTTTCCTGTAGTAAAGCTATCTGTGCATGCTTACACTTTAATGCTGTTACTATTTTAGACCATTTGACTGGTGAAGAAAAGCCCTTTACATTCCAGGACACAATCACTTCTGGTTTACCTGCCATATTGATTTTGTAGGGATCTCATACACTCAGCAGTCCCTGATTTACCCATCACGAGCTCCAACACCAATCAGAACCCTCCATATTTTCCCATATTCAGATGCAGAATGTACCAAACAAACGTTGCAAACAAGAAATAAGTCAATATAGTAAACATGAACCAACACTTTAACTGTGAACCTGTACAACCCATACCCAGCCACCTACCCCCCCATTCCCTAACTCTTCATTCCCACCATTCTACAATAAGTAACGCTATTTCCCCAAAGGCACAAGTGTTCGTAAAACCCACACAGTTTCTAGTCATCTTTTCCCCCACATGCCCCCCACTCTGTTATACATTATATTGCTTCAATAGAGCTAAACAATTACAACTTAGCTTCCTATAGAAGGAAACCAGGACTGGTGTAAATTTCCCACCATAGTAAACTGTTCAGTTCCCGCATTCCACTTCAGCTGGGATAATTTCCCAGCTGTATCACAGTCTGCACCCCGGAGTCCAACCCCTGCCCCCCGGCCTCCGCCCTCCTCCAGACTTTCTATAAAACCCAAGAATCTGGGACTTTTCAACATTACCCCGTTCTCCCCTTGAGCCAAACAGGACCCAATCCACCCACCCTTTATTGAGACTAATCCAGCCATCCCCTCCTTTCAGCAGGTTGAAAGAACCACTGTACATTGCCATTCCCGATCCCTTTTAATGTTACTTATTCTACTCATGGTTCAAGGCCATGGAAGGGAGAGGTGACCTGCACTCCCCAACACCACGCACCAGTCACCCCCAACTAACCTATGCATTGCTGGGCCAGAGGGCAATCCATTTATGTCCAACTGATGTGGGAAATTCCGGGTGGGACCACTAGATGTCTTGGGCCCCTCTAGGAGTCCATTCTTTGTGGTACTGAGGCGATCCCCCAAATCAGCAAAGTGAGCGTACAGAGAAGCAGGACCCCAGCACATCTTCTGGGGCTTACCCAGCCCAGTCCCATCCAGGCAGAGCAAGAAAAAAGAAAAGTCCAGTTTGGAGGAAACAGACAGAGTCCAACAGAAGGCAGGCCAAAGCTCCATTCCCAAAAGATGCAGACCGCTGCGGATGAGTTTTAAAATAACAGTTACTGTGGTATTCTCCCATTCATAGCTTCAGCCATTTCAGTCTTTCTTGCCGTGCTTCTTATCCCACTCGGTAATGAAGGTTTTCAGTTTATCTGGATCCCAAAAACAGTAACTGGCTCCCTCAAAATGCACTCAGACCACCGCGGGATACGCCATAACAAAATTCCAGGCCCCTGTCCCACAGCATGTTCATGATAGGGTTAAATTCTTGCCTTTTCTTCTGGACCTTTTGAGAGAGATCCTGGGCGATGGTGAGTCGTGCTCTCTCATAAATCTCTTCCTTTTTGGCTCTAAAGGCAGCCATCACCTTCTGCCTGTCCCCGAAGTGATGCAGCCTAAAAATGATCTGTCACGGGGGTTGATCTGCCTCTCGGTGAGGGGCCAAGGCCCAGTGGGATTGCTCTGTTTTCAGCCGACCGTTCTTTAGATTAAGGCCCAGGAGCTTCGGCAAGTTTTTGGCACAGAAATCAATGGCGCTCTTCCCCTCTTTTCCCTCCAGGAGGCCGCGTAGCCATAGATTGCTGCGTCAGTTGTAGTTTTCTTGATAATCAACCATCTCCCGGAGGGCCTCCAGGTCTTTCTCCAGATGCGCCACCTTATCTGGGATTGCCCTCATGGCATTGTCGATGTCAGAGATCCACTGCTGTAGTTCAGTGATCCGCTTATCTTGGCTGCCTAGTTCAGAGGCGAGGTCAGCTGTTTTCTGTTCAAAATTGTCCAGTCGAGGGCTTCAACCTTGTAGTATTTGCTCAGAGACTGTGCGGCTGATTACCGCGATTTCAGCCGCCAACAAAGAGATAGGCCCCGGCCCAGTATTTTGTCACAGGCTCCAGTGCAGTGCTCTGTTTGAGAGCTGATTTCCCCACATTGTGAGTCTGTTTAGCTGAAGCAAGATACTCATCTATACTCGCCAGCACTTTACCACCAGTTCTAAGGCAAAGAAACTCCTATAGCTTTATTTAAATTGTATTTTTATCGAATTACAGAGGATTTGGAGGATTGCGCCCTGCCAGTTAGCTGCTCATCAGCGCCCCCCCCCGTGAATGCTTCTGATATGCTGCCCTGTGTTTATTATGAGAAAATACATGACAAACGAACTGCCAGATTTAGTTTATATTATGCATCTCAAATGTTTACAGTGAAACTTTTTGTGCGGCATTAGAAGAACATTTCTGGGAGCTCTTTCTCTCCTCTCTAACACAGATGGAGAATCAGATCCTGTGTGAAGGATGGTTCTAAAAGGGGGGGACGGAATAAGGGAGGGATAGGAGATGGGGATGTGGATTGTTTTCCCCTCTTCATACACGACCACCTGGATGGGGACAGGTATCCTTACACTGGATTAATGTGATTGGCTGGAGAGGAGCGGCTCTGGAATGTGGAAGTACCTAACAATTTATCTAGTAGTGGCTAGATAAATAGACTTATTTCTTTTAAAGATTTTTGTAATGAAATGAACCCTTGTATATATTTTGATGAATTTGTTTTTTTTATGTGATGTATGTTGATGTCTGTTTTATGCAAAATTTTCAATAAAAAGATTATGCAAAAAAAAAAAAAACACTGTAGGTCCCTATTTGCCTGATAAAACTAATTCTTGCTGTGCAGTTAAATATACAGTACTTAGCTGTCCTTTTTTTCTTATTTAAATAATTTGTTGTAACTCTGCCGTTGGATCATTTATTTTATTTATTTACCATTTTTGGTCTGGAAGGAATACTGAACTATGCCAGCTCTCTTCCTGGTGCATTCTTGGGGGAAGGGGATGTGAAAGGATGCAACAATCAGGTATAAACACAAAGTGTAAAACAACTCAAAAATCATACCAAATAACCGAAATCAAGCATGAATATAGAGGTGAATGATACTGTAACCACACCATGCGAATTAGCTAAAGGGAAGCCTTGTTGGGTTGTTACACCCAAGGACCAGGTGATTACCCCCAAGGAGACCACTACTGGCAGTAACTGAAAAAATTGAGAGAGAGTCAAAATGAAGGGGAGCTTCTTTCCCCTAACTTAGGTTCCACTGGATGATCAGAAAGAAGAGATTAACATAGAGAAGACAACTGAAAAAGATTTATTTGAAATGAAAGGGAGAGAACAAAGATAAAAGGAGGGGCAAACTGTCACTGTAAAAGTATAACTTGAGCAGACGGGACTAGTGAATAAGAAGTAGTCACAGTCCAATAGAAGATACTAAAAAGGTTCCAAAGTGGCAATTGGCTAAGCTGTAGGCTCTCTTCTGGTCACCTGGAGATGACTATCTCTTGATCCCACAGCCCTGGATGTCTGCGGTGGGACAAGCTGCTATTGCATCTGCCCTCTTCTGGCCACTTCAGGTGGCCCAGTTTTGACCTCATGGCCCTGGATGTCTCAAGTGGGGTGAGCTCCTATGACATCAGCCCACTTCTGGCCACCCCAGATTGCCCTATCTTCGCCTCCTAGCACTGGATGTTTGTGATGGGGCAAGCTGCTACAGCGCTGGCCTGCTTCGGGCCACCCCAGGTGTCTCAATCTTGAGCCCATGTTCTTGGATGTCTGTGGTGGAATATACTGCTACTGCACTGCCACTTTTCTGGCTACCCCAGATGGTCCAATTTTACCTCGTGGGCCTGGATGTGTATTATGGATCAAGCTACAGCGGCATCAGCCCTCTACTGGCAACCCCAGATGGCCCAGTTTTGACCTTGTGTCCTGCGGTGTTGGAATTCAGGCGCTGGATCTCTGTCATTGAACCTCAGGACCACTGGCACTTGACATCTGGAACTGGACCTCTGAAGCCCTGGCACTGGACTTTTAGTTCTTCACTTCTGACACTGGACCTCTGTTTTTGGACCGCTAGACCCCTGGCTCTGGACCTTTATCTCTGGACCTCGGGTGCTGGACCTCTGGCAGTGGTCAGCACTTCAGCCTACTCTAATCTACTGTTATGGCAGGAAAATTCTGAGTACAGCGCCAGTGGCTCTAGGCCTTGAGCAGCAAGGCCTTCCTGCTTTCTTCAGTTTTCCCCTTCCTGGAATCAGGCAGCAGCTTAGTAGGGACTGAGTTGGGTTGGGCACTCTTCCTGGTGCCCCCACCTCCATTTCTTCTGGAAGTGTCCACTCATGAACTCTGAGGCCTGAAACTCCACCTCTGGGGTGGGTTATACTTTAAGCAGGCTCCCTTGCTTTGAGACTTGCAGCTGTGGTCTCTCTTGCTACTGCTATCTGGCACAGTTTTTGAGTAAAATTAAAAAAATGAACAAACCATCATTTTAAAGGCAAGCGAAGCCCACTTACCGCTATGGCCCAGGATTTACCACTGCTGCCTTCTGGAGATGAAGTCACCGGGGGGATGACTCTCCAACTGCTGAAGCTGCTTGTTAAGGGCTGAGCCGGACGTTTGCTGCCCTCCATGGACTTTACTGGCATTACTCATAGGACTTTTGGGCTAGACTGACCACCGTACAGTCCCTGACAATCTTCACCGCTGCAGCTGGACCCTGTCTTCAGGCAGGAGAGAGGGAGAGAGATTGCCTAAAGAAAGCTGTCTGGAGTGCTGACACAGGTCAGCATTTCTTTTTTTTTTTTCTCCATCTGTCTCCATTCTCCCCTCTGCTGGACACACTCTTCTCAATCCAATGGTGAAATCTTCTTTCTTTTTTTTTTTTTAAACTTCCCATGTGCTGGGAAACTGAATGCTGGAGTTTCCAGTGATGTGGTAGTTCCGCAAGCTACACCGGGGGGATTTTGATACACAAATAGGGGGGTACGTCACTGTACATATAGGGGGTGTATTTACTACAGTACTCTAGTGCAACATAAAAAATGTACAACATTAAAAACAGTAACGTTGTTGTCAGGCAGGTAAGCTAAGTACAAGAGGTATAATATTTGTCAGCTATAAAAGTGAGTTAAGTTCAGGAAGTCACGTCTGATAGTGTAGTACATTAGTGCAAACAGCTTACAGTATGCAGGCTGAGCAACTGACAACAAATCATGAAAGTAGCAAGAAACTGTCACTGGTTAGGGAGAGTAGAAAGGGGGCAAGATGGTTTTGAACAGAGGTTCGAGTGTGAAAGGTAGCTATTTACTACTAGCTGTAGCAGCAACAAGATCTAGTCAGCTCACAAAGCTGCATTGTAAGTTTTCATTTAAAAGAGAGTTTGTTGCTGCGTTGGTCCCTGGAAAATGGGAGTCATTGGATAGTTTGTTGCTTTTTGTAACACGGGCAAGAAAAGGGTTACAGGTTACTGGACGAATAGCATCATGTGTGGTCACCATGCCCATACATTAATTCTCAATTACTGTATGGGCAAGCTGCAATTACTGTATGGTGTAGTTCTCACTCTTGCCAGCACATGTAGGATTTATCTGCTGTAATTCGTAGCATGGCGAGTTGAGACAGTCGCCAGTATTTAATAGGAAGTGCAACGTGTCAAATAGTAGCATAGTAAATGTCAAGAACAGTACCAACTTTTAAAGTACAAGAAAATAAAAGATGTTGAGCCTTACGTCTTGTCCATGCGCTCCTGTATTCAGTCGCTGTCTGTGTAGCGCTATTGATGTTCCCACCCACCTGAATGGATTTCGGAGAGAACCTTCGACTCGATCTAAGTTGCCCTGTCTGCTTTGATTATATTTCCAATCTTGGTCAGTTAGACTGTGCACATAACGTCTGAGGGTTGTGTTTTGAAGGCTTTGGAACAGGTGTGCAGTGACAGTCCCTGGCATACCTCTCAACCTCCTGCCTATAAATCAGGGACAAGACTTTGAAAAATCAGGGTCAAAGGACCAAAATCAGGGACACATCTTCAAAATTGGTGATATCCACTCAGGAAGCTGGTAGAATAAGGGGCTTAGTGTAAAATGCATTTTCTAAGGAAGAAAACGTCTATAACATTAGCATTTGACATTATTTTGTGCTTATAATCCCCTCTGTTTAGTCACAGAAACACAAATTTTAGGGGGGACAGAGTAAAATTCAAACAACATGAAGTCTTGCTGTATTCTGATTATTGCAGTGATTGCCAACCTTTGAACTGCCCCGGAGAACAAAGAGTTAACTTTCCATGCAGGGCATGGAACGCGGAACGCTGAGCTCGAGCTCGGTTGAAGCCTCTGTCTGCTGTTGTTTAAACTCCAACCGTCAGATTCTTTACTCCGCCTCACTGAACAGGCACTCCGGAGATTTCTTCTTTGCTCGGTTCAAAAAAGTCGGTTAAAGTGTCGTTTTTTCGCCCGGTTTCTACCGAATTTCTGCTGCTGAACCTGTCGGTTTAAGTCTCTGTCTGTGGTACCGTGAGTACTAGATAGGTTTTGTATTTAGTTTCTATGTGAAACTTGTAAACATTGGATCAGTTCGGTTTGAACCAATCAGTTTGGATTTTAAAAACTTCTAAATTTATTAGAGTGTGGTAACCGGTCCGTATCGGTTCTAAAAAAAAACGGATTTAATTACGTTTTTTTCCAAGACCCGTAACACGGTCAGGAACCGATAGGGGTGTCTTGCCTGGTGGATTGCCGAAAAAAGGGTAAGTTGTGGATAGGATTGGCCATGTCTGAGAAACCCAAGAAAAAAAACAGGCCCACTGGGTTTCAGCACTGTAGTGTGTGTGGGGAAGCCTTTGCTAAGGCTGACCCCCACACCACTTGTGTTTATTGTCTGGGGTTTGACCACCTCAATTCAGACTGCCAATTTGTAAAAGTTTTCCCAAAGCTACCCTGGATAAGAGAGTAGGTAGACTGAGGGAAAGGGAGGCAGAGAAGTCCGCTGACCGGATGGCTAGCCCGGTTCGGTTCCGATCGAACCAGAAGGAGTGCCTCTGACCAGGGCTAAACTTCTTCGGTAAAAGGAGAACCGATTCTGAGGAGTCGGTTCGGTAAAAGAAAGAAAAGGGAAAATCATCCGGTTTGGATCCACAAGTTCTTTCTCCGACCGCTGATGAAATAGCCAAAGCGATAAGGATAATTCAATTGCTAACCTTGATTCCGGCCGAACCGGCACCATCTGTCAGGGGCTCAGTTCGGTCGGTTCCCCCAGTTCCGGATTATACTTTAGAAGAATTTTATGAACGGAGGAGGAGGAGGGAGAGTATGAGGGTAATGATGATGATGGTGATTATGAAAGTCTGGATGTGCCTATTGACCCGGACATCTCCCCAGACAGACCTTCAGGTGTTTCTCCTCCTAGGCTTTCTGAGTCCCCTTCCCACTTTATGTTTTACAAGAAAGTGGCTGAAACCCTCCAGCTTCCAATGGAAGAAGCAGTAGAGGATCAGGAGGAGCCTGATTTTGTAGAGATGATGGACATCCCAGAGTCCAGGAGATTGTCTATTCCCCTCCATAAATCTTTTGGGAAACAGACATTTAAAATTTTAAAAACTCCTAATTCCATACCTCCTGTGGACAGAAGAATGGACAAGAGGTATACCCTTTCAGGCTCGGACACGGAGTTCCTTTCCCAGCAATGCAGCCATGTTGGGTAGTGCAGGCTGCTGCCTGTGATAAGGCAAATATTCCCTTGGCTTCACACCCCCAGATAAGGACTCCAGGAGGATTGATGCCATGGCAAAGAAACAGTACATGGCAGCATCTTTGGGACTCAGGCAGGCTAACTATATGGCCTACACAGCTAGATACCAGAAGTCCAGGTGGGACACTGTGCTGGCTCTGGCTAAACAGGCCCCTGACCAGCTTGCCAAGGAGCTGGAGCAGGTGGCTGCGGATGGGATTGAGGCATCCAAGGTGCAATTTCATGCTGCTGTGGACTCCAATGATGTTTCATCTAGAGTCATGGCTACATATGTGGCCCTTCAGAGGATGGCTTGGCTCAGATGTACTAGCCTATTACAGGATACACAGGCTAAGGCCATGGATTTCCCTGTCATTGGCAATTCTCTGTTTGGGGAGCAGACAGAGAACTACATGAAGAAGATGGATGAGTACAGGACCACTTACAGGAGTGCTCAGGCCAAAGAAAGGCAAGCCACTCCTCAGAGACAGCATTCCAGGGGCAGGGGCAGGCCCTTTCAAAGGCCTTTTTACCAAGCCCAGGCCTCCTCTTCTGCTTATGCTCAGAGGGGGTTCTTCAGAGGGAGAGGCAGACGGGGAATGAGCAGGCCTGCTTCCACCCCTCAGCCTAAAGCCCCTGCCAAGCAGACACCCTGATGGGTCTGCCCGGGCCAATTCTCCAATACCTGTAAGGGGCAGGCTGGCTTACTTTGTCCAGGACTGGAAGTCTTTAACATCAGACAAGTGGGTCCTGGAAGTAGTAAGCCAGGGACTGGTTCTCAGCTTCAAAACATTTCCCAAGATGAGAACCAGATCCTTTCCACCTGCAAATCCATCAGAGACCCTTGCCCTAGAGGCAGAGGTTTCTTCCCTCCTGGCTCTCAGAGCCATAGAAAGGGTTCCTACCCTACATAGGGGCAAAGGATTGTACTCCAGGTACTTCCTAACCCCCAAAAAGACGGGAGAATGGTGGCCCATCCTGGATCTAAGATATCTGAACAAGCACCTTTTAAAACCAAAATTCAAAATGGTGACTCTGGGAATAATTCTGCCCTCTCTAAGGCCAGGGGACTGGCTAGCCTCCCTGGACCTCAAAGATGCCTATTTTCCCATTCCCATCAGGTGCTCCCACAGAAAGTACCTCAGGTTCGAGTTGCCCTCAGGCCACTATCAATTCAGAGCAATGCCCTTTGGCCTAACATCAGCCCCAAGGGTGTTCACAAAGTGCCTGGCAGTAGTGGTTGCTTTCCTAAGGAGAAAAAAGATCTCCATCTTTCCATACTTGGATGACTGGCTCATAGTGGGTCAATCTCCAGACCAAGTCAAGTCACATCTTCAGATAACTCAGCAAGTGCTCACTTCCTTAGGATTCCTCCTCAACCTTCCAAAGTCAGTTCTCGAGCAAGTGCAGCTCCTCACCTTTATAGGGGCAGAGCTGGATACAATAAGAGCAAAAGCCTTTCTTCCCCTGGACAGGGCAAGGACCCTTATAGAACTGGCCTCTTTATTCACCCTTCAGGTGTCTCGACTAGCAAGGTACTTCTTGCAGCTCCTGGGCCACATGGCAACCTCTACAGCAGTGGTCCAGGGGCAAGATTCCAGATGAGGGACATTCAGTTCCACTTAAGAGCCTTCTGGTCCCAAAGAAAGGATTTCCTTACCAAACTAGTCCCAGTGACTCAACCCTGATCCAGGCTTTGCAATGGTGGCGGATCAGGACATTTAAGACAGGGAGTTCCTTTGTCACTCAGTCTCATTCAGTAATACCACCACAGATGCCTCCCGCTGGGCTGGGGAGTCCACTTGGGGGATCTTACCAACCAAGGGCTGTGGTCACCTCAAGAATCTCTGCTTCACATCAATCTCTTGGAACTCAGAGCAGTGTTTCTGGCACTGCAAGCCTTTTCCAAATCTGTACAGAACAAGGTGGTCCAGATCAGAACAGACAATACCACCACAATGTGGTATATCAACAAGCAAGGAGGCACTCGGTCTACGGCCTTGTGCACAGAAGCAATGAAGTTGTGGTCTCTGGCCTATTCCCTGCAAACCTCTCTGATAGCAGTTCACCTCCCAGGGAAGGACAATGCCCTAGCAGATGCTCTCAGCAGGATATCTCAGGGCCATCACGAATGGACCCTAGATCCCCTAGTTTTGGAAGTGATTTTCTCCAGATGGGGCACTCCACAGATAGATATTTTTGCAGCCCCAGACAATCACCAACTTCCTCTCTTTTGTTGCAGACCCCCAGTCTTGGGCTCAGTCCCCCTGGATGCTTTGATTCTGAATTGAGAAGGGAAGTTCCTGTATGTTTCCCCCTCCCTTCCCTCTCCTGTTCAAAGTGCTAGTCAAGATCAGGTCTCAACCATGCAAAGTGATTCTGATTGCTCCAGACTGGGCCAGACAGCCCTGGTACCCACTGTTGCTGTCCTTAGCAGTCCACCTTCCCCCTGTCTCTTCCCAGGAATTACAACCTGTTGACATCCTCTCAGGGAAGGATTTGGTATCCAAACCTCAAATCTCTCAATCTCAAGGCCTGGCTCTTGAAGAGTTAGAATTTGCTGATCTGCACCTCTTTCAAGGGGTTCTGGATATCCTTAAGGCTTCTCGAAAGCCTTCCACCAGAAAGACTTACAACTCCAAATGGAAAAGGTTCACTATTTGGTGCTCTAATAAGCATATTTCTCCAGAATCTGCTGGGTTGCCTACAGTCCTGGACTATATGGTTCATCTTAATGGCTTGGAACTTAGACCAGCTACACTTAAAGTGCATCTGGCAGCTGTTTCTGCCTTCTTATCAGTAGGCGAGCCCTCTCCTCTGTCAGCCCATCCTGTATTTTGTAAGTTCTTCAAGGGATTGCTGCACACCAATCCCCACTTTAGGGACCCTGCTCCTGCTTGGGACCTTAATGTTTGCATTGCTCAGCTTATGCAACCACCCTTTGAGCCTTTGTCCTCTGCAGAGCTTAAGTACTTGACTTGGAAAACTGTGTGTTTGGTAGCCATTACCTCTGCCAGGCGTATCAGTGAATTGCAAGCCCTGTCAGTGGAGCCTGATTTCATCTCTTTCCATAGAGATAAAGTGGTCCTAAGAGCTAACAGGAAGTTTTTGCCTAAGGTGGTTTCAGATTTCCACCTTAATCAGTCTATGTCTCTCCCTGTTTTCTTCACTGACCATTCCTCCTCTGGAGAGAGAGGAGGTTGCACAACCTGGACGTGAAAAGGGCCCTTAGCTACTACATCGAGCGCACCAAGGGTCACAGGTTTGAGTCCCTCCAGTTGTTCCTCACTTATGGAGAGGTTGGTAAGGGCAAACCTGCCACTAAAAGATCTATTGCCAGGTGGATTGTCTCTTGTATACAATTCTGCTATGAAAAACTGGGTAGAACCCCACCCTCAGGCCTGAGGGCTCACTCTACTAGAAGTACAGCTGCTTCCCTGGCTGCTGCCAGGGATATTCCTGTCTTAGAAATCTGTCAAGCAGCCACCTGGAAAACAGTCCATACATTCACCAAGCATTACTCTCTGGATATCCAGGCTAGGAGTGATGCTCAGTTTGGCACAGCAGTACTTCAGAGCCTATTCCCAAAGTAGGTTCTGTCCCTCCTCCATGGAGGTACTGCTTGGTAGTCTGCAATAGTCAGAATACAGCAAGAATTCATGTTGTCTGAAGAAAAAATTACTCACCTTAGTAATGTTGTTTCTTCTAATGGAGTCCTGCTGTATTCTGACCTCCCCCCTGCCTCCCCTCTCAGAACCTGGTTTTTGGGATGTGGGTGGGCAGGAGGAGTTTTGGCACCCTAGAGGTGCCCCTTTCTCACCCTCCTTTATTTTGGGTGTGTGTTGTGTTTTGTTTTTTGGGTTTCCTGACTTGAGTCTTTGCTTTGAAACCAAAAAACCCTTTTTAATAAATTTAGTTGCCAGTTGGCTAGTGTGAGTCTTACAGTTTCCACACAGAACTTCTAGTGAGTATTGCTCGTAAAGATCTGATGGTTGGAGTTTAAACAACAGCAGACAGAGGCTTTAACCGAGCTCGAGCGCAGCGTTCCATGCCCTGCATGGAAAGTTAACTCTTTGTTCTCCAGGTCAGTTCAAAGGTTGGCAATCACTGCAATAGAATAAAGCAAGACTCCATTAGAAGAAACAACATTACTAAGGTGAGTAATTTTTTCTTTTGTGGCAAAATCAGGGACGTCCCTGAAAATCAGGGACAGTTGACAGGTATGGTCTCTGGCCACACTGCCGGCAGAAGTCAGTGCCTGGCAGGTACCATCCGAACCGACATCTGGTCAGTATTATAGAGAATGCGGGATGCCTTCTCTTGTGAGAGGGGCTGGAAGCAGAGGACCTGTGGTGCAGCAGACAGGTCTAACTCATCGTGCCACCTTAGTGATGTTTAGTACTCTTTCTCTACCTAAAGCTGTTCTCCAACTTCCTGCCTCCTATGTGATTCCCTGTAGTTCCCATATTTCGCAATGGTGCATTTTCGAATGGCAGATCTTCGGCAGCAGTGTCGGAACCCGAGTAATACCGCAGGACTTTCTCCAAGAGCTCACCACGATTGCTAATCATATACGATGCCGACAGCTCAGGTAACAAATTAAAAAATGTAACATGAGATTGCTACAAGACATACTTCGATTCCCAGTACCCGAGCAGTTTCAATGCGACTAAGAAAATATCTGGTAAGAGATTTTATCATTTCATTTTCCACTCTACCATCTACTACTAATCCTCGTAAATCAGGAAGTGTGCCAGTGACAAAGTGTGCCACGAACTTACAAATTGAATATTACTTCACCACAGAGGATGCCTAAGTACTTGTAACATGGGCAAGAATGCATTCTATGCAGGGAGCCGAACCCTTTTTCTTGCCCATGTTACAAGTGAATTAACCCACTCCAGTGCTTGAGTCTCTCAGGTATTAATGTATGGCTGGGTGGTTGGAACCACTTGGCCCAAGCAATACAGTAACACCTGAGAGACCCACGCTCTGCTATGGGTTAATCCTTACTTATTGTGCCAACATATGTCTTTTGCAAAGATGGTATAGTGCACAATCTTTTGGGGCCACACTGAAATGTGACGAAGGCCAGCTACCAAACTCCACGGTGAACCTTATCTGAGTTGAAATTTTTATTTTTATTATATTTATTTATTTGATAACTGGAAAAGAACGCTTGACTGAGGATCCTTTTTCTGGCTCGGCCCGGGCAGAAACTGCAATAACAGTAAAAACAGATGTCAACATACCAGGGTACACAATTTACAGAAGGGACAGGGAGGGTAAAAGAGGAGGTGGAGTAGCTCTCTACATAAGGGAAGGGATCAAAGCTACAGAACTAAAAAGTAAAGGGGGAGGACAAGAGGAACTGTGGGTCACCTTGGAGACAGGGAATGGCATCACAATCCGCACAGGGGTTGTATACAGGCCCCCATCTCAAGGAGAGGAAATGAACAAGAAAATGATAGATGGCATTCTCAAAATGGCTGAAAAAGGGGAGATACTGTTGATGGGGGACCTGAATATCCCAGTTGTTAACTGGGTGACATGGACTGCAGCCACATCCAAGAGCAAGGTCATTCTCGATGCCTTACAGGCAAGGCCCCTTGAATTCTGCAGTTCTGCGGTTGCAGAATTTGCCGCAGAATTTGCATCATGCTGCAGAATATATATAGTGCAGCAGAATTCATTGTTTTTGGTGAACTTTCATATAAATATACTGTTTTTTCATAGTGTCAGGCTTTCTTTCCCACCTCGTTTATCCTGAAGCCCCTCCTCTATGCTCTGCATTATGATGTCATCGATGACATCACATCATATTTAGCCAATGACAGGACTGCATTCTGCCAGAGAAATGAATAAATCATGCCGCAGAAATCAGAAAATGCTGCCGCAGAAGTCAAGGAGCCTTGCCGCAGAAATCAGAAAATTCTGCTGCAGAACACCAGGGGCCCTGCTTACAGGGGGCATGCCTTAGACAGCTAGTGGTGGAACCCACTCGGGAGGGAGCAATATTAGACCTGGTACTCTCAAATGGAGAGAGGATCAAAAATTTAGAAGTCAGTAGACATCTGGGAACAAGCAACCACTGCACAGTGTGCTTCACAATAATCACAACCATGGAGACAAGTCATACAAAGACAAGGATACTGGACTTTAGAAGGGCTGACTTTGGCATAATGGGTGAATACCTGAGGAATGCTTTAGCAAATGGCCAGAAAGGAGGGGTGGAAGAACAATGGAGAAAAATCAAAACTGCCATCATGGAGGCAACAAGCCTTTGTGTGAAACAAATAAAGAAAACAAAGCGGAATGAAAAACACTATGGTTCTCAAAAGAGGTGTCAGGGAAGGTTAAGGAGAAAAAGGCTGCATTCAAAAAGTATAAGGAATCACAGACGGAGCACGACAGGGAACTGTATCAATTAAAGCAGAAAGAAGTGGGGAAGGCAGTCAGAAAAGCAAAGGCCCAAACCGAGGAAAAGATAGCCAACTCAGTTAAGAAGGGGGATAAAACCTTTTACAGGTACATTAGGGAGCATAGAAAGGTTAAGGGAGGGATAGTGAAGATTAAAAAAGGAGAGGGGAGGTGGGCAGAGGGAGACAGTGAAAAGGCAGAGATACTGAATGAATACTTTTGCTCAGTATTCACAAAAGAAGAAGAGGAGGAGTTACCTAAACCAAACATTAGAAGCACTCTGGGTAGTGGGGTTGACGCCAGTCCATTTACAGAAGGAAGAGTACCGAAAGAACTCCTAAAACTCAAGGTGGACAAAGCAATGGGACCTGACAGAATTCACCGTAGAATCCTAAAAGAGCTAAGGGAGGACCTCGTGACACCACTAACCACACTTTTTAACAAATCCTGGGAAGATGGGGTGGTACCCGAGGACTGGAGGAGGGCAGATGTGATTTCCCTTCACAAAAGTGGGAGCAAGGCAGAAGCAGGAAACTACAGACCTGTTAGTTTGACCTCAGTGGTGGGGAAATGATGGAATCACTTCTGAAAGAAAGAATTGTTCAGTACCTAGAGGCCAGCGGAGCAGGACCCAAAAGCAGCATGGATTCACAGCAGGAAGGTCATGTCAGACCAATCTAATTGATTTCTTTGACTGGGTGACCAAAGTAATAGACCAGGGAGGGGCTGTGGATATGGCCTACCTAGACTTTAGCAAGGCATTTGACACAGTCCCGCACAAAAGATTAATAATCAAGTTAGCCAGCCTGGGAGTGGGTCCCAGGGTGGTAGCCTGGGTAGCAAACTGGCTGCACAACAGGACGCAGAAGGTAACAGTGAATGGAACACATTCAAGAAAGGGGGGTTACTAGTGGAGTACCTCAGGGCTCAGTACTGGGTCCAGTCCTCTTTAACGTCTTTATGGGTGACATTGCAGAGGGTCTGGAAGGAAAGATATGCCTCTTTGCAGATGACACAAAGATCTGTAACAGAGTTGATACACAAGGGGTGGTAGAAAGGATGAGAAGGGACTTGGCAGGGTTGGAGGAATGGTCAGACATATGGCAACTTAGATTCAATGCAAAGAAGTGCAAAGTAATGTACCTGGGAAAAAAAATTCCAGGAAAAGAGTACACAATAGCAGGGGAGGTACTAACGACAACAATAATGGAAAGGGATCTCGGTGTAGTTATATCAGATGACCTAAAGGTGGGTAAGCAATGTGAGAAGTCTGTAAGGAGAGCCAGGGGGATACTGAGATGCATAGGGAGGGGCATCACAAGTAGAAAAAGGGAAGTGGTTATCCCTCTATACAGACAGTTGGTGAGACCCCATCTGGAGTACTGCATGCAGTTTTGGAGACCTCATCTACGCAAGGACAGAGACAGGATGGAAGCAGTCCAGAGGAGGGCAACTAAAATGGTGCAGGGTCTACATCAGAAACCATATTAAGAGAGACTGAGAGAGCTTAATATGTATACCCTTGATGAAAGGAGGGACGGAGGACATGATAGAAATTTTAGCACCTCAAGGGAATCAACAAAGTCCAGGAGGGTAGCATCTTTCAGAAAAAGAGATGTGTAAGAACAAGGGGGCACAATTTAAAGTTAGAGGGGGGACGGCTCAGGGGTAATGTGAGGAAATTCTTTTCATGGAGAGAGTGGTGGACACATGGAACTGCCTTCCTGGAGAGGTTGTGGGGTCTAAAACAGTGGGGGAATTCAAACATGCATGGGACAGACATAAGGCAATTATAGTGGAGGGGTTGCAGGAAGTTGGCTGTTGGTTAACTAGAATCTGCAGCTTATCCAATAGGTAGGGAAATGGGCAGACTGGGTGGGCCAAGTGGTCCTTATCTGCCGTCCAAGTCTATGTTTCTATGTTTCTGTGTTTCTATGATACATTAAGACATTAAGCAAAGTACATTAAGACAAATTTCAATAGCAGATACACTAACTATATAAGTACTGAAAAAAATTATTTTTAAAAACATTTTTTATTTATTTATTTTTTTTATATTATGAAACTCTAGGATTACAAATACCTTTGAGCAGGAACTGCCCATTTACAAACGTTCCATGTCAAAGGATGTAGGGTAACATACATACAAAGGTCAACAATGGTTACAGTCTTAAAAACACAAAGATGTCTAAGCATTTATTATACAACCAAAAATGGAGAGAGATAACATAACCCAGCTTCAGACAAGTGTCAGGGTGAACAGTATATAGTTAGTATAGGGTAGGAGGGAGTCAGAAAGAAGTAGGCAGGCTAAAGGGCCATTGTCGGTGGGTAGAGGTGGGTGGCAAAAGTGCTAGGTGGATGGGCTGGAGGGCCACATGAAAAGAAGAAGTGGACTGCATTGAATCTGGTAGACCGTTCCAGAATTGAGGAGCTGCTACAGAAGAAGCATGTGAACCGACCTTAGATTTACATAACCTTTCAACTGAAACAACCCCCTTCGCTGATCTCAGGCTAAGAAGTATTGACTTTCGAGTTACTAAATCTTAGAGAGCCCCAGAAACAGGAAACCCTTTTGAAAATCGAACAATCAAAAAAATACTTAATACATATAAAGGGAGAAAGCCAACCAAGCAGAGAATACAAAGTGCAATGATGAGCACGCATGGGAGCCAACAAAATGACAAATATTATTACATACAGCAGAAAGATTTTGGAATTCTTTGACCCCCAACCCAAAGAAAAGACTGGCAATGTAGTCAGAATGTGGTAAAAGAGATCCAATGGCAGTAGTTTTCTGTTTCCAATGAAAACAACTTTTCAGTTTGTATAGTATTCCAATGTTTTGATTTGTTGTCAGACAGACCACTTTTACATGTTCAGAAAAAGATAACCCAGGGTACAGCACCACCCCCAAATACTTAAATTGTGACAGCTGCTCAATTAAATCACCAATGCTACACCTTAAATATAAGGGTGGAGCTTCACTGATCGACCCTCAAGAGCCAAAAAGCACGGGCTTTGTTTCCTTTGAGTTGAGGATCAGTAAATTTTCCAAAACCCAAGCACAAGCAGAAAGAAAATCAAACTCTAGATATTTATTTATTTAAAATTTGATAACCGTGAAAGGCACCACTGAGCCGAGGCTCATTTCCAGATGCGGTTACATAGGAATGATACAGTGAAATCCAACACAATAATAAAAGCGAGGTCGCGGTAAAAGTAAATAATAAGCTCATCAGCAGCATACGCCAAAGACTCGCAGTATTTAAAACAAGAAAGCAACAAGTTGATAAAGTAAACATTAAAGGGCCAAGAACTGACCCCTGCGGGATCTCTTTGCTTATAACACAATGACCAGAACAAACAGAACCTACAGTATACCCATAAACTGAAGAATATTAGTTAGATAATCAAATATCCAAGAACCACATTAGGAGAAAAACCAGGAGGTAATAATTTATCACAAAGCATATTATGATCAATAAGATCAAATGCCTTGGAAATCTCACTGCTTCTCTTTTTTAAGTTGGCTTGCGTGCACGCGCAAGCAACATAGTGCGACCACTAACAAAGCAATGTAAAATACATAAATTGTATAGAGTAACAGGAATAATTTGACATTATGCAATATTTGCATAGTAAGCAATGTACAATCTGTCTTTAATTATGTCTTAATGTAATGTCTGCCTCGTATGGAATGTACTAATTGTCTTTAAGCTATGTATGTATGTATGTATGTACTGACGTGGAGCCTTTGCAAAGGAGTCATTGATTCAAAGGATTGTAATTCCGAAATTTTGAATAAATAAATAATAAAATAAATATGACTTTTAGAGGTGTGCCGCCCGCTATGCCAATGCCCTGCTCCATTGTGCAGGCGGGACCACACCACACCAATGAATGGCCGAGCTGTTTGTAACAGCACTTCAGATGCAGTGTCATGCAGTTCAAAGGAAACCACCGCTGCAATCAGCGGTGGTAACGTGTATCCATTTACATATTCCCAGCGTCGGCAAGCAATGGCTGTCGTTAGTAATTTACATATTGCCGGCATCAGCTGCCTCTCCGTCCCCATGAAAGCTGATGGGGGTTTCCAATCCCCCTATCGGCATGCCCCCTCCCCAGTTCATTTGCTGATGGGGTAACCCAATCCCTGTCGGCATGATGCACCCCCCCAGTGTGTTATGTGCCGAGGGGGTGCCCAGTCCCCCTTGGCTCAAGCGCCCACCAGCACACTGTATGGTCAATGGGGTGCCCAATCCCCGGCGGCTCCACTGCCCCCCCAAACAAACATCCAGGTGGCACACTGGGAGCCCACCCCAGCATTCCAAAAGTTCTGAGTCTTTTTTTTAAACCCTTTAAAAAGAAACGGTCACTCATTGACTCTCTTACCCTCCCCAACCCGCACTCCACCCTCTGTGCAGCCCCCTCCCCACCCCCCACCCCATACTTACCTCCAGAGCCTGGCACGACACCTCGGTGAACTGGGAACACGTCTGCACTCTTCAAGCTGACCACGAACTGAAGAAATGCCAGTAAGCTGTATAATGGCATACATTTTTTTTTCAACTTTGGTGCATATCGCAGCCATTTTGGGGAATTTTGGCACCAGATTTTCAATAATAGGGTTCTTGGGACCCCACTTCATGAATTCAGTCACTGTCATCTCATTATTTGGTCCCAAAAGGTGATTTCGCGGTCACTGCGTGGAAGCATCTTTCGGGACCAATTACCAAAACGACAGTGTTACTGTTCATGAGATGGGATTCCCTAAAGCCTATGTTGCAAATTTGGTGAAAAAATTCCAAAAAATTACTGTTACAAGCATGCGTTGAGCAGTTTCCACGCACACTCGTAATTTCACCAATTTGTAATATTTTCACTCCAGATTTTCAACATTGCCATTTTCACACCTCCTTATGAACAGTACAGCTGTCATTTTTCACATCCTGGCCAAAATGTGTTTTCGCACTTCCAGCGCAGAATAACGCGGTAGCTGTGGGAAATCACTGTTCGAGACAGATTAAGAAAATCCCAGTGCCACTGTTCATGAGGAGAGGTTCAAAAATACCCACGTTGACAATTTGGTGGAAAAAATCCAAAAAAGTATTTCATTACAGGCGTGCGTTGCGCAGTTTCTATGCACATTCGTAACTTTGCCAATTTTTCATATTTTCATTCCAGATTTTCAACATTGCCATTTTCTCACACCACCTCATGAACAGTACAGCTGTCATTTTTCACATCCTGCCAGAAATGTGTTTTTACACCTGTGGCGCCAGATGGCGCAGTTGCTGTGCAAAACCACCTTTCCAGATTGAGTAGCGAAATGATAGTGCCACTGTTCATGATGAGGGGTCACAAAAATCCCATATTGCAAATTTGAAGCAAAAATACGAACAGACGCACGGGGCAGGGCGTTAAGGTTTCGAATCACAATGCCCCACTCCGTACAGACTGACAGGCATTGGGGGTGTGACTTGGGATCGTCGCCCGTAATACACACGCCACTACCTGACCCCACCCTGGAGCCACTGACAGGCATCAAGCTGTGCCTTGGGGTCTTCGGTCCCAGCATTCACCCCATTCTCCTATACCGCACCCATTTCAGCATATTTCCTTATGGAATGGGATGAGTGTAAGGGCCAAAGACCCCAAAGCACACCGCAACACCTGGTCTTCGGCCTCAGCGTTCACCCCATTCTCCTGTACCGCACCCATTTCAGCATATTTCCTTATGAAATGGGATGAGTGTAAGGCCCAAAGACCCCAAAGCACACTGCAACACCTGTCACTTTCTGCAGGGTAGTGTGAGATGAAATAGCGTGAGCATTATGCCCGATGATCCAAAGGCACACCCCCAATGCCTGTCAGTCTCTGCAAGGTGGGGGTGGCAAAGGCACACCCCCAATACCTGTCACTGTCTGCAGGGTGGGGGTGGGCTTGGCGTTTGTTCAGTACTTCATTGCCATTCCTATTATGCATCTCTCTAACTCCTGTGCTACCAGTGCTAATGCCAGCAAGCCAACATTCGGCATTGACAAATGCTTGTCTTATGTGAGATGACACTCAAGCTTCCAGTTTTATGCTTTATATAAAGTCTACCTACCCAGAGCCTCACAGGTAGCCAGTTGGGAACTTGCTAGAAAGGGAGGACCTCTGCTCCCCAGTCATTAAGTAAATGCAAGAGGCAGCAAGTCCTGCCCTGCTCAGTCACAAAGTTGGTATTATATTTCTGGTAGTTTAACTTGGTTTCAAGGGCACTTCTGGTGTATAATCAATTTAAGCAAATTAGAGTACAGTGCTCTCCCTCAGCTTGCTGCTCAAACTGCCTCTAGTTCTTAAAGTCTGTTATATATCTTATTCTGGACACTCGATTGGTGTTTCTTTTTTCGCACTTTCCAGCTGAAATGCAGTGAAGCCCAGCAACAAAACTCCCCGGTGAACTCCTTGGCTGGGTCCTTCACTAGTATTTCATTTTTAACTCGCTTATCTGAGTTGAAATCTCACTGCTCCTCTCTTTTTAGGGCTGTGGGCAGAGCCTACAGCCATTTTGGGATCAATCATAGCTGTAAAAATGGCAGATCTTGGAACCTTCCATTGGACTTTTGGAAGTATCCTTCCAAAAGTCCAGTAGAGCTTGAAACACTCTGCCACGATCAGCCGCTACGGAATAACAACTGCACTATTTTGGCTGTTACGTCCGTATTCCAGGGCAAGAACTATGCCACATCTGACTCCTTTGTCTCCCTCCCAGGCTATACCCTATACCGGGAGGACCAAGTAGGCAAACGCGGGGGTGGCTGTGCGTTCTATACCTGGGACACAATCATTGGACTAGCACTCCCTGCCCCCGTCCTTGAGAATGGGGCCCAGGCCCTTACCCTCAAACTCACTCCTGATCCCTCCAGGGGCCCTTTGTATCTCACCGCTGCCTACGTTCCCCCAAAGAGCCAGAACCCAGCACTGGTATTTGTAACAGAATATCTTGCCACCCTCCACCACAAGGTGGAACAAATTCTAGTGGGGAACCTTAACGTGAACTGGCTCAGCCCCCTCCTCTTCCACTATCCGAAACTCTTTCGTCGCCCAAGACTTGACACAACTCATTTCCCAGCCCACTAGAGTTAACCCAAAGAGAGGAACCAGCACCCTTCCAGACGTCGTTATCACCAACCGCCCCCAAAAAATCCATAACATACCAGGTCCGCACGGACTCCCTAAGTGACCACTCTCCTATCTTATTCCTTTGGGCTGCCCCCACTCCCAAACCCATAGCCCAAACCACACTCCGCAGACGCCTCCGCCCTGGTGGGCTGATTAAACTTAAACAGTTTCTCACCCAGATTAATTGGTCCCCCATTCATCATGCACCCGACATTGATACTGTCCTTGCCCTTTTCTCCCAAGCTTTTAACATGGCCTGTGATCTCTTTGCACCCCTCACCAAATTTCGATCCAAAAAACATAATGCACCCTGGGTTACCCCGCCCTACTACAAATGCTCAGAAATAGGGATAACCTTTGGCACCTAGCTACTGAAATGGACTGGATGGCTGATAGACAGGCCTACAATGCTTCTCGGAACAGGTGCTCATGGGCCGTCCGTAAAACCAAGGCTGACCATTACCAGGCCAACCTCACCTCCTCCTCCTGGGGTGTTGCCCGGACCTTCTGGGACAATATTAAACAGCTAAATGGAAAATCACGCTCCCCTCCCCCATCCTAGCTCACTATTGATGGCTCTACCTCCACCGACCCTGCCTGCATTGCTCACTGCCTTAACACCTCCTTTACTGACCTTAGCTCTGTCCTCCCCAGTAATTTTTTTGACCCACCCCCCCAGTCTACCTCCCCCTGTTTTCCAGCACCCCTGTTTCCCCCTATGCAAGGTATCAGCCCAGGAAGCCAGACCTCTCCCAATTAAAGTGTTAAAAAGCAATAGTCCCAGCAGCAACTCCCTGGACCCTAGTATTCTCCGACTGGTGCTGGATGAAGTCCTCACCCCACTCACCAGCCTTCTTAACCGATCCCTCTGCCTGGGGCAATTCCCCACTGCATGGAAAACTGCCATAGTCACGCCCATTCATAAAGGGGGTGACAGGTCCTCCGCCGGCAATTACCGACCAATCTCCATCCTCCCCCAAAGCCCTAGAGAAAGTGGTGGCCACTCAAATCACTGAATATCTGACCAAGCATAACATCTTATGCCCAGAGCAGCATGGCTGCCATGCTGGTCACAGTACCAGCACTGCACTAGTTGAGTTCTCCAACTTCCTACATTCCTCCGTGGACGCCAGCTCCCTAGCTGGTGCAGTGTTCATTGACCTCTCAAAGGCCTTCGACACTGTATCCCACCCTCTTCTGCTGGATGCCGTCTGCCACACTGGCTTCTCTGCTGGCATGGTGTTCGAGCTATCTATCCGCTTGTTCCCAGTGTGTCAAAATCAATGGGACACTCTCTGAAACTCGTCCCATCCACTCGGGGGTACCCCAGGGCTCCATCCTGGGCCCCCTACTCTTTACACTCTATCTAAATACCCTGCCCAGTGCATGCTCTGGCAAAATTCTTTTGTATGCAGATGATGCTGTCACCTTTGCCATCCACCGTAATCCCATCTCCCTCCAGGACTCTCTACAACACTCCTACAATGATGCCGAAGCCTGGTTTAAGGAGCACAGACTCATCATTAATCTAAAAAAAAACAAGACAATGCTCTTCACCCACCCCCAAAACAAAGCCTACAACTACCCACTCCTTATCCTCCCTAGCACCAAACAACTGCTGAAACAAGTCTACAAATACCTTGGGGTTACCTTCGACTCAGCCCTCACCTTCCACACCATAAGGCCCTTGCATCCGCCACTAACACACGGCTTGGCATCCTCTACCGCTATAAGCGGTGCCTCCCCCCTGATGCTCTCCAACTTGCCGTTACATCATCAGTACTGTCCCTTGTCGACTATGGCCTGCCAGTTTATGGTGCTGCTGACACTACTGTCCTCAACAAAATCTGTCTCACCCTAAACAAGGCATGCAGGTTGATTACTGGTGCCCCCAGGCTCACACATACATGTCAACTCTATGACAGGGCAAAACTCCTTAACCTAGATGAACGACTCCGCTACCAAACCTGCTCCTCACAAAAAAAAAACCCTACTCGGACTCTCCCCTCCTGGGGTGACAGCCTCTATCCACCATACCCCACCTATTATCGCAACCCGAACCGCCAACAAGACCACTCTACTGGTCCCCAGATCCAGGACCACCCATGGTCAGAGGTCCTTCTGCTACAGAGCCCCATCCTGGTTTAACTCTCTCTCTGCACCCATCTCCAATGCCCCCACAATCTCCAACTTCAAAACCGCCCTTTGGAGCTATTTGTTTAACACCTGCAGCTGCTCCTGTCTCTAATTTGGTGCCTCGCCACTATCTGTCTACACTAGACAATGTCCACTGGGCGGCACTCCACCTCATTCCCCCCCATTTCTCCCCCCTTCGCATCCTGCCCCTGTTGCAACCAGCATGTGCTCAGCTGTATCATCGGAAATGCTACTAAATTGTATAATGTATGAAGTATTGTTATTCCCTCTGAACTCTGCTGCTTTCATGTGCTGCGTTCTTGTGCTGCGTCATATGTATCTTGTATGTATTTAAACTGTTTTCTCCCGGGTTGTGCCTGAAAATAGGCATTCTTATGCCTAGTGCACCTACCCAGTTACGAAAAGCAAAATAAATAAATAAATGAATGAAATCTTTCTGTGTAACTCTAAGTCAGTGACCTGTATTCTGTAACCTAAATGCTCTGTCTGTCCTCAATGTGACGAGGTACCTTTGTAAATGGCAAAATGCCATTCACTGTAACTACACATGCATGACTGCCATGCATGCGCAGTCGCGTCACCACTGCCAGCATCGTCAGGAAAGAAAACCCTCCCACTGCTGCTGTCCTTCCCACTCCCCATCCCAGCGCCAACATTGGGGTCCCCAATCCCTGTATTGGCAATATGTACAGCCCCTAACTCATGGTACACTGGGACCCCACCCCAGTATGCCCAACTTTATTTATATATTTGCTCTGCATCGACATCGGGGTGCCTAATCCCCGTGTCTGCATCATGTACCCCCCAACTCATGTGGCACACTGGGAGCCCACCCCAGTGTGCCCAAATGTATGTTTTGTTTTATGTTCCAGTAAATAAAGAAAACCTTCCCCCCCCGACATGTTTTTTTTTTTTTACCTGTAAAAAAGAAAACGGTCCCTCATCGCTGCCTCAGTTCCTCCCCATCCCCACCCTCCAACTGAGCAACCACCTCCCCGCACCTCCCCCTACCCCATACTTACTCGCAGGTCAGCTCTGTCATCTTCTCTGGACCGGGACACGTCTGCACTCTTCAAAGCCGAACTGCAAACTGAAGAATCAAAGATAAGAAAAAATTACTCACCTTAGTAATGTTGTTTCTTCTAATGGAGTCTTGCTGTATTCTGACAATAGCGGTGAGTCCCAACTTTTGAACTGCCCCGGAGACGAAAGAGTTAACTTTCCATGCCAGGCATGGATCGCTGAGCTCGAGCTCGGTTGAGACTCTGTCTGTTGCTGTTTGAACTCAAACCGTCAGATCTTTATGAGCTAAACTCACTGAGGTCCTGTGTGGAAACTGTAAACCTACACTAGCCAACTGGCCACTAACATAATAACAAATTTTTTGGTCCCAAAACAAAGACTCAAGTCAGGAGACCCAAAAAATGAAATAACACAACACCCACTCACCCAAAGAAAGGGTGATAACAAAAAAGGTGGGGCACCTCCTGAGTGCCAACACTGCCACTGCCCACCCACATCCCAAAAACAGAGGTTCTAAGAGGGGAAGGCGGGGGAGGGGGAAGTCAGAATACAGCAAGACTCCATTAGAAGAAACAACATTACTAAGGGGAGTAATTTTTTCTTCAAACAACATGAAGTCTTGCTGTATTCTGACACTAGCAGACTACCAAGCAGTACCTCCATGGAGGAGGGACAGAACCTACTTAGGAAATAGGCTGTGAAGCACAGCTGTGCCAAACCGAGCATCACTCCTAGCCTGGATATCCAGGGAGTAATGCTTGGTAAAAGTGTGAACTGTTTTCCAGGTAGCTGCTTGACATATCTCTAAGATAGGAATATCCCTGGCAGCAGCCATGGAAGCAGCTGTACCTCTGGCAGAGTGAGCCCTCAGGCCTGAGGGTGGAACCTTACCTAATTTTTCATAGCAAAACTGGATGCAAGAGACAATCCACCTGGCAATGGATCTTTTAGTGGCAGGTTTTCCTTTACCAACCTCACCATAAGTGAGGAACAGTTGGAGGGAGTCAAACTTATGACCCTTGGTGCGTTCTATATAGTAGCTAAGGACTCTTTCACATCTAGACTGTGTAGCCTCCTCTCACCAGAGGAGGAATGGTCAGTGAAGTACACAGGAAGAGACATAGGCTGGTTAAGGTGGAAGTCTGAAACCACCTTAGGCAAAAACTTCCTGTTAGTCCTGAGGACCACCTTATCCCTATGGAAGGAAATAAAGTCAGGCTCCACTGACTGGGCTTGTAGCTCACTTATGCGTCTGGCAGAAGTAATAGCCACCAGAAACACAGTTTTCCAAGTCAAGTACTTAAGCTCTGCTGAGGACAAAGGCTCAAAAGGGGGTTGCATAAGCTGAGCAATGCAAACGTTAAGATCCCAAGCAGGGGAAGGATCCCTGAATGGAGGATTGGTATGAAGCAATCCCTTGAAAAACTTGGAGAAAACAGGGTGAGCTGAAAGAGAAGAGGGCTTACCTGCTGAAATGAAAGCAGAAACAGCTGCCAGATGCACTCTTAGTGTAGCTGGTCTGAGTCCCAGGCTATTCAAATGGACCATATAGTCAAGGACTGTGGGCAGATCAGCAGACTCTGGGGAAATATGCTTCCCAGAGCACCATATGGAAAATATTTTCCACTTGGAATTATAAGTAGATCTGGTGGAAGGCTTCCTAGAAGCCTTTAGAATATCCATAACACCTTGGGAGAGGTGGAAATCAACAAACTCTAACTCTTCAAGAGCCAGGCCTTGAAATTGAGAGATTTGAGATTCGGGTACCAAGCCCTCCCCTGAGCACAGGTTAACAGGTTGTAATTCCTGGGAAGAGCCAGGGGAAGATGGACTGTTAAGGACAATAGGAGAGGATACCAGGGCTGTCTGGCCCAGTCTGGAGCAATCAGGATCACTTTGCAGGGTTGAGACCTGATCTTGACTAGCACTTTGAACAGGAGAGGAAGGGGGGGAAGCATACAGGAACTTCCTTTCCCAATTGAGAACTAAGGCATCCAGGGGGACTGAGCCCATCACTGGGGGCCTGCAGCAAAAAAGGGGGAGTTGGTGATTGTCTGGGGCTGCAAAAAGATCTATCTGTGGGGTGCCCCATCTGGAGAATATCACCTCCAAGACCAGGGGATCCAGTGACCATTCGTGATGGCCCTGAGATATCCTGCTGAGGGCATCTGCCAGGACATTGTCCTTGCCTGGGAAGTATACTGCTGTGAGGGAGGTGTTCAGGGAATAAGCCAGAGACCACAACTTCATTGCGTCTGTGCACAAGGCCATAGACCGAGTGCCTCCTTGCTTGTTGATGTACCACATTGTGGTGGTATTGTCTGTTCTGATCTGAATAACTTTGTTCTGAACAGACTTGGAAAAAACTTGAAGTGCTAGAAATACTGCTGTGAGTTCCAACAGATTGATGTGAAGCAGAGATTCCTGAGGGGACCACAACCTCTGGGTGGTCAGGTCGCCCAAGTGAGCCCCCCACCCCAAGAGGGAGGCATCTGTAGTAAGGATTAAAGAGTGAGACTGAGTGACAAAGGGAACTCCTTGTCTCAGATTGTTCTGATCCTGCCACCACTGCAAGGCCTGGATCAGAGTACGAGTCACTGGGATCAGTTTGGTCAGAGGGTCCTTTTTCTGAGACCAAAAGGCTCTCAAATGGAACTGAATGTCCCTCATCTGAAATCTTGCTCCTTGCACCACTGCTGTAGATGCAGCCATGTGCCCCAGGAGCTGCAGAAAATGCCTTGCTGGTCGAGACACCTGCAGGGTGAATGAGGAGGCCGGAGTGATAAGGGTCCTTGTCCTGTCCAGGGGAAGGAAGGCTCTGGCCCTTTCTGTATCTAGCTCTGCACCTATGAAGGTGAGGAGCTGAACAGGCTCTAGAACTGACTTTGAAAGATTCGGAAGGAAACCCAAAGAGGTGAGCAGTTGCTGAGTTATCTGTAGGTGTAACTTGACTTGGTCTGGGGACTGGCCTACTATGAGCCAGTCATCCAGGTATGGGAAGATGGCAATCCTTTGCCTTCTTAGAGAAGCAACTACTACTGCCAGGCATTTTGGAACACCCTTGGAGCAGAGGGTAGACCGAAGGGCATTGCTCTGAACTGGTAATGGCCTGAGGACAGCTCGAACCTGAGGTACTTTCGATGGGAGCTTCTGATGAGAATGTGGAAATAGGCATCCTTGAGGTCCAGGGAAACTAGCCAGTCCCCTGGCCTTAGAGAAGGTAGAATTATTCCCAGAGTCACCATTTTGAATTTTGGCTTTAAAAGGTGCTTGTTTAAATATCTGAGATCCAGGGTGGGCTGCCATTTTCCTGTCTTTTTTGGGGTAAGGAAGTACCTGGAGTACAATCTTTTGCCCTGGTGTAGGGGTAGAACCCGTTCTACAGCACTGAGAGCCAGGAGGGAAGAGACCTCTGTCTCTAGGGCAAGTGCCTCTGAGGGATTTGCAGGTGGAAAAGATCTGGATCTCAGCTTTGGACATTTTTTGAAGCTGAGAACCAGTCCCTGGCTTACTACTTCCAGGACCCACTTGTCTGATGTTAGAGACTTCCAGTCCTGGACAAAGTAAGCCAGCCTGCCCCCTACAGGTGGTGGAGAATCAGCCCTGGCAAACTCATCAGGGTGCCTGTTTGGCAGGGGGTTTTGGCTGAGGGGTGGAAGCAGGTCTGCTTGTACCCCTTCTGCCTCTCCCTCTAAAGAACCCCCTCTGAGCATAGGCAGAAGAGGAGGCCTGGGCTTGGTAGAAAGGCCTATGAAATGGCCTGCCCCTGCCCCTGGGATGCTGTCTTTGAGGAGTAGTCTGCCTTTCCTTGGCCTGGGCACTCCTATAGGTGGTCCTATATTCGTCCATTTTCTTTACGTAATTCTCTGTTTGCTCTCCAAACAGAGAATTACCCAGAATAGGAAAATCCATGGCCTTAGTCTGGGTATCCTGTGATAGGCTAGTACATCTGAGCCAAGCCATTCTACGAAGTGCCACAGATGTAGCCATGACTCTAGATGACACATCATTGGAGTCCACTGCAGCATGGAATTGCACCTTGGATGCCTCAATACCATCAGCAGTCTCCTGCTCCAGACTCTTGGCAAGCTGGCCAGGGACCTGTTTTGCTAAAGCCATAACAGTGTCCCATCTGGATTTCTGATACCTAGCAGTATAGGCCATATAGTTGGCCTGTCTGAGTCCCAAGGATGCTTCCATGTACTGTTTCTTTGCCATGGCATCAATCCTCCTGGAGTCCTTGTCTGGGGGTTGTGAAGCCAAGGGAATATTTGCCTTATCACAGGCTGCAGCCTGCACTACCCCAACATGGCTGCATTGTTGTGTAAGGAACTCTGTATCTGAGCCTGACAATGTATACCTCTTGTCCATTCTTTTATCCACAGGAGGTATGGTGTTAGGAGTCTTTAAAATCTTAAATGTCTGTTTCCCAAAAGATTTGTGTAAGGGAATAGACAGCTTCTTAGACTCTGGGATATCCATCATTTCCACATAGTCAGGCTCCTCCTGGTCATCCACAGTTTCTTCCATAGGAAGCTGGAGGGTTTCAGCCACTTTTTTATAAAACATGAAATGGGAGGGGTACTCAGAAAGCCTAGGAGGAGACACTCCTGAAGGTCTGTCTGGGGGAGATGTCCGGGTCAATGGGCACATCCAGACTTTCAAAACCACATTCACTTTCCTCATACTCCTCTTCCTCCTCCTCCGGTTCATAATATTCCTCTAAATCATAATCTTGAACCGGTGGAACCGGCCGAACCGAGCGCCTCCCTGATGGTGCCAGTTCGGTTGGAACTGGGGAAAGCGATTGCACAATTTTTATCGCTTTGGCTATTTCTTCAGTGGTTGGAGAATAAAGTTTTGGATCCACACCAGCTGATTTTTCCTTTCTTGTTCTCTTAGCTGGAACCAACTCCTCAGAATCAGATCTCCTTTTGCCCGAAGAAGTCTCGCCCTGGTCAGAGGGCACTCCTTCTGGTTCGGTTTGAACCGAACCGGGCTGGCCATCCAGTTCAGCGGACTTTTTGGCCTTCCTTTCCCTGAGCCTACCAACTCTTTTTTCTAGGGTAGCTGCAGGAAACTTTTACAAATCTGGCAGTCTGCATTGAGGTGGTCAAACCCCAGACAATAAACACAGGTGGTGTGGGGATCAGCCTTAGCAAAGACTTCCCCACACACACTGCAGTGTTGAAACCCAGTGGGCCCGGTTTTTCTTTTGGGTTTCTCAGACATTATGCCAGTCCTAACCAAACTTACCCTTTTAATGGCAATCCGCCAGGCAAGACCCTCTTATCGGTTCCTGACCGTGTCACGGATCATGGAAAAAAACGTAATAAAATCCGTGTTTTTTAGAACCGATAAGAACCGGTAACCACACTCTAAAAGTACAGATAAAGACTTTTTAGTAACTCAATCGGTTCAAACTGAACCGATGAACCGTTTACAAGTTCCACACAGAATAGGAAATAATGTAAACCTATCTAGTACTCACAAATACCACAGACAGAGACTGAACCGACAGGTTGCAGTTTAAATTCAGTCGAAAACCGAGAAAAACGGTACTTTAACTGACAAATTGAACCGAGCAGAAGGAGAAATCTCTGGAGCGACTGTTCAGTGAGGCGGAGTAAAGAATCTGACGGTTTGAGTTCAGATAGCAACAGACAGAGTCTCAACCGAGCTCGAGCTCAGCGTTCCATGCCTAGCATGGAAAGTTAACTCTTTCATCTCCGGGGCAGTTCGAAGGTTGGGACTCACTGCTATTGTCAGAATACAGCAAGACTTCATGTTGTTTGAAGCATGCATTCTTCTTAATATGTATAATGGACTTGACTCAAATGGAGCAGAAATTGTAAGGATCTTCTCTAAAAAAAAATGCATTCAATGGGGTTTTCAACTTAAGTTGATAAATCAGCCATTATTTGGAATTTTGGCCCCAAATTTTCAACTTGGGGTTCATGGGGCCCCACCTCATGAACAGTGTCACTGTCATTTCATTAGTCAGTCCTGAAAGGTGATTTTGCGGTCACTGCGGGGAATCACTATTTGGGACCGATTAATGGAACGACAGTCCCACTGTTCATGAGGTAGGGTCCCAAAAAGCACATTTCGCAAATTTGGTGAAACAATTCCAAAAAATGACTGCATTACGAGCGTACGCTGTGCAATTTCTACGCATGCTCCTAGCTTCGCCAATTTTTTATATTTTCACTCCAGATTTTCAACATTGCCATTTTTAAATACCTCCTTTTTAACAATATAACTGTCATTTTTCACATCCTGCCCAAAACTTTTCGCACCTGTGGCACAGAATGGAGCGGTCACTCTGCGAAATCACCTTTCAGGACAAGTGAACAAAATGACACTGGCACTCTTCATGAGGAGGGGTCCCAAAAAGGCCATATTGAAAATTTGGTGCAACATTTCCAAAAAATGGCCAAGTTACACCTGGGCATTTAATAATTTCTATGCACACATGTAACTTTGGTCACTTGGCAGCTCGTCACAGCCCTATTGGCTCTGGTGAGCTCTTGTTCTTTTAGGCAAGGGAAACTTTTATTTATATGATAATAATAATAATAGTCTTTATTTTTAATGCACCTTTCAAGAATCAAGGCGCAGAACAGGTTATAAAATCACACCATGATAAAACATTACAATACAAATCAGTAAAATACACCACATCAAACAGCATGATGAAATAATAAAATCAGACCAGAGAGATTTCTCTCTCCGCCTGGCAAGACTAGATGTCTGGAGATTTCCTCCTCAACATCTAGTCTCTAGAAGCCTTGAATTTCATAAATACTTAATTATTTCTTGATTATTGATTAGGGATGTTGGAGAAAGAACTGGAAGGGGACAGGATCAGTTGTGTTCCAGGACAGTAGCTGCTGCTGTTGTTTTCACAGGGTTCTTGTGGATTTTACTCGGTAGGTTAGTTCTTTTCTTTCTTACTTCTAAGGGGCTAGCAGGGTATTGTTTTGGGGGCTGCTGGATGTTTGTAAACTGATTTGGTGGCTGTAAGTGGGGCTCATTTTGTGGATGTTTCACTGTGAAACAGGCTGCGCTGGTAGAGGCCTATTTCTTCTGATTTAAAACCTATTTGGTGGGATGTGCTTGGAGATGGTTATTTGAATTGGAGACCTATATCTGTTAATTTCAAGCCTGTTTTGATGTGTTGTTAGTGAAGCTGATTAAGTGGAGACCTGTTCCTTTGGCAGCAAACATATTTTAAGGGCTTTGACTTGAATTTTGATTCCTTGTGCTGACTCCATTAGCTGTAAAGGTTAGTGCATAGTGGGGAGGGTGTTAATGGTCTGGCCAGGTCTCACTCAGCCAATTGACTGGAGGCAGCTGAATCAGGTTGAGGTGTTAGCTGCTTTGTCTCCCTCAGAAAGAACTGGAAGGGACAGGATCAGTTGTGTTCCAGGACAGTAGCTGCTGCTGTTGTTTCACAGGGTTCTTGTGGATTTACTTGGTAGGTTAGTTCTTTCTTTCTTACTTCTAAGGCTAGCAGGGTATTGTTTTGGGGCTGCTGGATGTTTGTAAACTGATTTGGTGGCTGTAAGTGGGGCTCATTTTGTGGATGTTTCACTGTGTAACAGGCTGCGCTGGTAGAGGCCTATTTCTTCTGATTTAAAACCTGTTTGGTGGGATTTGCTTGGGCCTGGTTCTTTGGCTGCTGGGCTTGGAGGGGAGACACAGGGCTGATACACTCTCTCTCAGTCAGGTGTCTGCCCAAGACCGCCCTCCCCACCCTCCCTCCCAGAAGTCTGCAAATTTATAGGGGAACACCTGCCCTGCAATTGGAGGAAAAGGCTGCAGGTGCAGCTCATGTAGTTCTAGCCACTGGGGGTTGGATTTAAAGGCTGGGAGAGAGGAGCTTAGGGAGTTGTTCATTTCCCTTATAAGTTTAATGTGTTGTACTGCACCTAGTAACAGGGTTACTGGTGTACAGTGGGACTGTCTCTAAGATTACTGGGTGACCTGATTAGGCAGTAGGGGTATCTTGGACTAGGGGGGAACCTGGTGGCTCACCCAAGGAAACCTATTTGGAAGGGGATGGAACCACACGTCATTAGGGCCGGCATCTTTGGGAGGGTGGTGGGGTGCACAGGGTGTGGAGCAGCCATGATACTGGACTGGGCTTGGAAGTTCGGTGGTTGCCCAGTGTGCTACCAGCTAGCACAGCTTAGGGAGGAGGTTGCGGGGATTAGGAGAAAGCTGGGGGAAGGGGGGTGGTATGGTTGGGGAAGGGGGCTGGGGAATCTCCCACAGGGTTGCACCAAGCACTGGGGGTGGGAGCATAGGGAAAGGAGTGCAGGAGAATACTCAGGGGTCACATAGGGACCCTGGCAGAGGGGGTCCAAAAGAACACTACCAAGGAAGCAGGCAGGTAACTGGGGACCCTCACAAAGGGGGGACGGAGGGACAACATTCTCAGGGAAGTAGGCAGATGGCCAGGGCTGGACAGAAGGAAGCAATGGGAGGTGGATCAGACTTATACTCAGTAACGCTTCAATTCTCTTCTTCTGCTCAAGGATGAGGGGGTGATGTAGCCACGACAGGGGTGGTTAGGAGACGGAAGGAGTGGGAGTGGGAGGCAGGAGGCAGGGGCCAGATAGCAGGAAGAACAGGGGGACCTGGAATGCAGGAGAATGGGGGAGCAGTGAATCAGAGCAGGAGGGCAGGGGAAGAGGAGGAAAGCGCAAGGAGAAGGACCAGTTGGGAGGAAAGGTAAAGGAGAAGGACCAGAAGTACAAGGAGGATTCAGTAAAGGGAGCTGAGGGTTTAGGCCAGGGAGCATGACAAGCAAGGAGGAACTAAATGGAGACAGGAAGGAAGGGAGGGGCAGCCAGGCTAGTTTAGCAGATGGGGGAGAAGGACCAGTTGCGAGCAGTGAGGGGGGAATTAGCAAGGTACAGAAGGATACTCAGGAGGAGGAGAGGCATAGGATTGGAGGGAGGGTGGCCATGGTAAATAAGGAGGGGGTGGCATGTGGCACCCAGATAGGGGGAGGAACAAGGAGCCGGCTGGGTGGAGGGGCCGGTAGAAAGGATGAGGGACATGGAAGGGGGAATGGAGGAAAAGGAGTGGTCAGAGTGCTCCTGCTGGGGGATTCTATGATCAGGGGTATCAAATGGGATAGGGAGGGAGAAGCCTGGCCAGTTAGAACAAGATGCTTCCCTGGACTAACGGTGCACAGGGCTAAGCATGAGGTATATCAGCTGGCAAAGGATTGTGGGGGTTCCCCAGACATACTGGTCCACCTGGGTACAAATGACATTGAGGGAAATAGCGAGCTAGAGATACAGGCAAGATTCAGGGAGCTCGCCAGGGTCTGTCATGACATAGGCTGCACAGTTTCCTTCTCAGAAATCCTGCCAGTGCCAAGGGCTAGTGGGGAACACAAAAGGAAAATTAGGGAGATAAACCAGTGGCTCAGGGAGTGGTGTGAGGCCAGAGGGTATGGGTTGATGGGGGATTGGGGGGAGACCTGGGAGGATAAGGAGCTGTATGCTAGAGATAGACTACATGTCAATTTGAGGGAGAGAATCCTGTTGAAAATAGAGGGTTCATTGGTGAAAAGTGAGGTTTAAACTTGTGAAGGGGGTGGGATGGGAGAAAAGGCTGTCAAGGGGTGCCGATAAAGGAGGGACTCTGTCTCCACCCCTGGAGACCAGGAGGATTGCAGGAAAAGGCCAACTGGCAAAGGTGCAGACCAGGGGAAAACAGAATCCCCATGGGAACACGAGCAGGGAAATGGAACTATAGGAAAGGGTGGAAGGTAGTCCTGTTAAATGCCAGGAGCTTGGGCAATAAAATGCCTGAGCTCAGGCGATGCTAACTGAGGGAGCAGTGGATGTGGCAGCAGTCACTGAGACTTGGGCCACTGCAAGACATGACTGGGACCTGAACCTGGAGGTTACACTATGTTCAGGAAGGACAGGGGGAGGGAAGGGAGGAGGGTAGCAATGATAGTCAAAACTGCATTGGCATGGGGGGTAGAGGAGGCGGAGGGAACCGTGGAGGCGATTTGGGTCACCTTGATAACAAGGGGGGGCAAGAGAGTAAAAATAGGAGTGGTGTATAGACCCCCTGCCCTGGCGGAGGAGCTGGAGGACAGTCTGGTGGCAGATGTAAGGAGACACTGCAGACTGGGCAGAGGAACGGTGGTGGTGTTGGGGGAATTAAACATGCCAGGAACAGACTGGGAGACTATGACATCCTCTGTGACCAGGGAACAGAGGTTGTTGGATGTCTTTCAAGATGCGTTCCTAACTCAGCAGGTGAGGGAACCGACCAGGGAGGCACGGGTACTGGATGTGGTCCTGGCAGACAGTGACCAGATTGGGAGCCTGGAGGTAAGGGACCCATTGGCGGGAGTGACCATGCCACGGTCTGGTTCTGCCTGGACCTAGGAGGGGAGAAGGCTGCACAAAGACTGAGTAACCGACTTCAGGGGCGGATTTTAAGGAAATGGGAAGGATCCTTAAGGAGCATTTGGATGGGATTGTGTGTCAGACATGGGCTGATAGTAGGTGGGAAATCATCAGGAGAGGGGTGCAGGATGCTACCAGCACCTGTGCAAAGTAGATGAAAATGCAGTGGGGCCCAAAAACCCTGTTGGTGGACCAGGGAGGTCCAGGAGGTGGTCTTGAGGAAGAAAGCAGCCTATAAGCAATTCAAGTGCTCAAGGGTGAAAGGGATCGAGGGAGTGCTGAGCTGATGGCTAGAAGGGCCACTAGAGTGGTGAGGGCGGCCAAGGCAAGGAAGGAGCAGAACCTGGCCAGGGAAATTAGGAGAGGGAACAAGGGGTTCTTTAGATACATTGGGAAAAAACGAAGGGTGAAGGGGCAGATTAGCAGGATTAAATCAGGGGAGAGATGGGCACAAGACCCGGGGGAGCAGGCTGAGGTACTAAATGAGTACTTCAGCTCAGTTTTCACCAGGGAAATGGGGGTGCTGCATCATACATGGGAGGAGACAGAGATACTGAGGAGGGGGGGACCCTTACCGATCGGCAGGTCTGGGGAGAGGGGGAGGCATCACTGGCAGGTGGGGGGAGGGCTAAGCAGGGAGAAGAGGTACCGAAGTGGAAATCACAGCAGAGAGAGTGAGGAAGCCCTCAGCTCCCTTAAGATGGAGAAAGCACCGGGGCTGGATAAATTACATCCCAGAGTGCTGAAGGAACTTGCAGATGTCCTGGCGAAACCCCTGGCAGAGCTTTTCACCATCTCTCTGAGGACAGGGTGGGTGCCCCAAGACTGGAAGGTGGCGCATATAGTGCCTATCCACAAGGGGGGATCAAGGGAGGCGGCAGGAAACTACAGGCCTGTCAGTCTGACATCGGTGGTGGGCAAGGTGATGGAGGGCATTGTCAAGGAGAGGCTGGGGGACCTGGATAAGTCAGGGTGCCTGGACGATAGACAGCATGGATTCATCCCAGGGAAATCGTGTCAGACAAACCTGGTGGAGTTCTATGACTGGGTGACAAGTGCCTTGGACCTGGGTAGACCAGTGGATGTCCTCTTTCTAGACTTCAGCAAGGCATTTGACTCTGTTACTCACGTGGGCCTGTTGGATAAGCTGGGAGAAATGGGGGTGGGGAACCAGATGATCAGATGGATAGGCAATTGGCTCCAGGACCAGACCCAGAGGGTCGTAGTTGGTGGGATAGTCTCATCCCCAAGGAGGGTCATTAGTGGGGTCCCACAGGGATCAGTCCTTGGGCCCTTCTGTTCAACGCCTACGTATCTGACATAAGGACAGGAATCAGGAGTGAGATGAGTCTCTTTGCAGATGACTCGAAACTGGGGGCGGTGGTGGATGGGGAGGAGGGGAGGGTGGCCCTACAGGGGGACCTGGAGGCTCTGGAAAGATGGTCTAGAAAGTGGAAGCTGAGGTTCAATGCAGGGAAATGCAAGGTACTCCACCTGGGGGCCAGAAACCCAGGCCAAGTGTACACCCTGGGGAATGCTACAAGTCTCGATGGCTGAGAGGGACCTGGGGTGGTGGTGGATGTCAAGATGAACAACTCTGAGACTTGTAGGAGGGCAGCAGCCAAGGCCAACAGGATGCTGGGATGCATCGCTAGGGGATCACCTCCAGAAGGAGGGAAGTGATACTCCTGTGTATAACTGCTTGGTGAGGCCGCACCTTGAGTACTCGTGGCAGTTTTGGAGGCCACACTTAAAGAGGGACATTAACCTCCTGGAGAGGGTCCAGAGGAGGGCAACCAAAATGATTTGGGGCTTGGGGGACAGGACCTATGAGGAGAGGCTCGAAGAGCTAAATATGTACACATTGGAAGAGAGAAGGGACCGGGGGGACATGATAGAGGTCTTCAGGTACATGAAGAGGGTAAATAGGGGAGGAACAGTCGGGGTGCTTTGAAGGAAGGAGGAAGGGGCCACTAGAGGGCATGGGTGGAAGCTGGAGGGGGGAAGATTCAGGGGAGAAAGGAGGAGGTGCTACTTCACTGAGAGGGTGGTGGAGCCATGGAATGCACTGCCTAGGGGGCTGGTGGAGGCAGAGACAGTGGAGGGGTTCAAGAGGGGGTGGGACAGGTACAGGGGAAGGGTTCTGGAAGCAAAATCCAATGCAGCAAGAATATCTGGAACTGGGAAGGGAGAAGCCAGAGAAGGCGAGGGGGACAGCAAGGTCAGCACCCAGGGTGGGGGCTGACCAAACGAGCAGACACGAAAGACCGTTAGGCCTATTCTGCTGGCATTTTAGTATGTTAGTATGTTAGACCAGATCAACCTCTTCCCCATAAGCCTTAGTCCATAAAAAGGATTTTAATGCTTATTTAAACCCCCCCACTGTCGCACACTCTCTAATCCAACATGGTAGAGAATTCCAGAGGGTCGGAGCCACGAACGCAAAAGCCCAGGTACCCGATGATTTCAAAATAACCCTCAGAATCTCTAGCAACCCCTCGCTGGCCGAGCGGAGCGGTCGCTCTGGGAGATAGGGAACCAGGAGCTCTTTCAGGTAGTCAGGGCCCAAACTGTGCAGGGCTTTATAAGTCAGCAGACCGACTTTAAAGGTGATCCGCCACTGAATCGGCAGCCAGTGCAGTCTCCGCAGCATCGGTGTAACATGGGAAGAACGAGAGGTCCCAGTTAACAACCGAGCTGCAGAGTTCTGCACCAGCTGCAAGCGGCGGATATCAACCCCAGGAAGCCCAAAGTAGAGGGAATTGCAGTAGTCCAAACGTGAGGTCACAAAGGCGTGGATCAGCGTAGGTAGGTCCCCGGACGGAACAAGGTGCTTGATCTTAGCGATGTTCCTAAGATGGTAAAATTAAACTTTAATCATGGCCGACACTTGAGCACGTAATGTCAGCCGATCGTCAAGAATCACCCCTAGCTTCTGCACCTGTTCAGAAATGGGGAACCCAACATATATAGAGTGCCTCACAGGGAGAAAACCAGTAAAATGCATTGCATAATAAATACAATAATAAATGAATAAAACTAAAAATTAAACACTGTCGGCAAGCTGGATGTAGTAGTTTTCCTGAGCTCTCTTGAAGGCATCCACTGTGTGGGCTGAGTGAATTCTGGGAGGAAGGAAGTTCCACAGAACAGGAACAGCAATCCCAAAAGCTCTGTCACCCGAGAGCTTTAGCTACCAACAAGGAACCACCAAAATGCCCACATCAATGGGGGCACGGGAAGGGACACAGGGGTCCAAGGAAGCAGGAGCACTTTCAGGTAGTCAGGACTCAGATCATTTAGGGTCCTGTAAGTAAGCAAGCGTATCTTGAAGTTGATATGCCACCGAATTGGCAATTCATGCAGACTATGAAACAGTGGCATTGTATGCTCATTTCGAGGTGTTCCTGCCACTAGCAGGGCTGCAGCATTCTAGACCAACTACAGGTGGTGCATCAGACTTCCAGATAACCCTAACCAAAGAACTTTGCAATAATCCAGTCTTGAGCTGAAAAAAGAATTCGCTATCATCACCAAGTCCCCAGGTGCAAGATGTGGTTTGGTCCAGGCAATATTATGGAGATGGTACAAGCTGCTCTGGACTACAGATGGCACCTGAGACTCCAGAGTCAATTTCCAGTACAGGGTGAAACCCAGATTCTTTATCCACATCTACAGCTCGAAGCATTTTGCTATTTAAAGCTGGCATCATGGTATTTACGCTTTTCACTGCAGACCCACGATAACCAGGTTCAATAAGAATTACTTCCGTCTTACCTGGGTTAAGACTTAGCCAGTTGGAGGCCATCAGTTGTTGATTTCACTGAAGCAATGCTCTACCGCCAAGACCATGTTATTTCCATCAGATGCACAGGACAGGTGTAGCTTAGTATCATCATAGTAGTGCAGCTCAACACCATGCCACCTAAGGTTTTCAGCCAATGGCAACATGTACACAACAAGCAAAATGGGAGCCAGGATTGAACCTTGAGGCACTCCACAGTTGAGTACAGCAGTACTAGAGATGAAATTACCTATTACCACCTGTTGTCTTCTCCCAGTACAGTTGGACTCGGATCAGCACAAAATTGTGCCAGTGAATCTTACATAGTGTGTCAGGCAATTCACAAACACTCCATAGTCCACTCCTCTCACATGCTGATGAAAGATCTAGAAAGACCAAGATGGATCTGCACCCTTTGTCTCTAGCAGTGAGGAGCTCATGAAGTACCTTGACGAGAGCAGTCTCAGTGCTGTGACGAGGTCTAAAGCCCAACTGGAGAGACTCATAGATGTTATATTGAGTTAAGTGAGCCTCAAGCTGCACTGCCACTACCTTCTCCATCACCTTCCTAGAAAGGTAAGGTTCAAGACAGATTTGTCATTTGTGAGACAGGCTAGGTTCAAGGATGGCTTTTTCCGAAGGGGTCTCACCACAACCTTTTACAGTTCTGTGAGGACCCCCCAAAGGGAGCACCTGATGATCTCAATGAAAATGGGCCCCAGGGATGCCCAACAGCCAGTAAGCAGCCAGGAAGGCCTGGAGTTCAAAGTACAGCAGGTTGGGTGCAACCCAGAGATCAGGCAGAGCACCTCCTCTTCTACAGCTGTCTGAAACTCCACCCAGAGTGGCAGAGTGTTTAAGCCCATCATTGAGCTGGTATTAGCTCATTTCCAGATGTGTCCTGGGGCGGAGGGGAATAGAAGAGAACAGAACAGAAACAAAATAGTGTCCAAAAATAATACAATACTATAGAAATAAGTATAACAACATATACAATTACAAGAACGCTTAAGAATAAAACTCCTCTACAGTAAATTAGCATAATTAAATTGTGGAACAGGCAAAAGAACACTAAACACTGAGCAACAGAACAATAATAAGAGGAGCAGGGAGTAGTGACTGTAAACTAGGGGAGAGGAGCAGTGCTTGTGTTAGTGTGTGATGGAAGGCAGGTGACAGGTGTCCACCTCAAAATCAGATGCAACTACAGGAGTGAATAGAGAAATCATGGAGGAGAGATTTCAGAAAGAGAAAGGAAGGGGCAGACTAGATGGAAGGTGGGAGAGAGCCCCATAGTTCAGGGAAGCAGAACAAGAAGGCAGCTTGGCCAGCAGTAGATTTCATTGGTGGTAGAACAAGAGAGCGAAAGCAAGCATTGCTGAGAGAGTTAGAGTTAGAAGGGAGGAGGAGGAAAGGAGAGAAGCAAGATATGAGTGTAGGGAGCCAAATCAAAATTTGGAGATAAAGGTGGCCTAGTGCAAAAGGCGCCTGACGTCAAGAGAGGGGAGGCATACAGAGAAAGTGTTGAGTACACAGGGGTTTGTCAAAGACAATTGGACAGAAGGTGTGAAAGATGGGGTCCAGTCTAGCTAAAGTGGACTTAGAAGCAGCGCTGTAAACAATGTCTCCCTAGTCGAAAATCGGAAGAATCATTTTAGTAAGGATTTCTCTGCGTGCAAGAAGTGAGATGCTTCTCGAATTTCTGTCAAGTGCTCCAAGTTTGGGGTGGAGCTCCTTGTGGATAGCTTCCACATGAACCGAAAAACCAAGGTGACAATCCAGCCAGACACAGAGGTACTTTTAATAAAATTAAATTAAAAGGAAAATAATGAGTCCTGAAACAACATCTGAGGTACCAAAGTCCAATAAAACTGAATATATATCTATATATAATATATATCTATGTAACTCTCTTACCACCATTCAAAAACTGAAGTACATTGTAAGATCAAAATAGCAGGAGTTGGGGGGGGTAGATGACCCTCAAGCTTCCATTTTCAAAGTGTACCTACCTAGAGGCTCACAGGTAGCCAGTGGAGAACTTGCTAGAAAGGGAAGGCCACTGCTTCCCAATCATTAAATAAATGCAAGAAGTAGCATATCCTGCAAGCAAGAAGAAATATAATTATAACTTTGCAATTGAGAAGGGCAGGACTTACTATGCCTTACATTTACTTGATGATCAGAGAGCAGGGACCCTCCCTTTCTAGTGGGTTCACCACTGGCTACCTGTGAGCCTCACATAATGAAAGAGAGAAGCAGTGAGATCAGCGAGGTTGCATTTCAGCTGAAAGTGCAGTCAAGAAGTGCCCCTTGAAAATGAGTTAACCTATAAAAATTATAACTGCAACTTTACGATCAAGTGGGGCTGGATTTGCTACCTGTTGCATTTGCCCAAGAAAAGGTATCAAACTATCCAGCAACTCCAGTTTTCATACAAGGCAAAAAGGACCTCAAGAAGTGGAATGGGAGGTTATTATGTAGGTTAGGGATTGTGTTTGAGAGGGCTCCCTGTCCTATAGTTCTCTTGCATCTGGGGGTGAGGAAGAAGCCTTTATCAGTGTTCCTTGGCGAGGAAGAGAAGATTTATGCTTATTTGCACTCATACGTTCAAAAAAGCTGTTACTTTTAAGAAGAGTTGGTGCAAGTCATAAACTGTTCTGTAGACAGATTTTTTTGGCTGTACCAAGTTGAGTGTTTTGTCCAGACTAAATTTGTCTACAGTGATGACATATTTTCTGTTGTTTTTTTGGTTTTGTTTTTAGAAATGATCCAGGAATTTTTCTTTACTGTTGTGATTTTTCTGCTGAAGCAGTGGAACTTATAAAGGTATGCACTAATCATTACTTTCATTGAAATTCTGAAAAGGAAATTTTTTTCTTAATAAAAATGAACACATTGTGCACATTAATGTATGCCCTATTTAAAGTGTTTAAGTTGCACTGGGCAACAAACAAAACAATATTTCAACAATAATAAGTGTGAGATGAATTGTATGATTGTTTTACTTATGTTTCAACTTTTATGGATGTTGCCGCATGTACTGTATATGCCCTTACACCTCCTAAGACCTGCTTGAAAACAAGACTTGTTCCTTGCTCTGTTTTTTTCTGGTCCACACATTTCAATAAATGTTTGTATAATAACTGGTGACCCTATATATCAACCGGATTATCAGTCTGATGAAACACTGTAATAACTGGATTTTGGGTTATTACGCTCCCAAAAACCATAGTAACCTGAAATCCAGTTATTACGGCATTCCAAAGAACTTTCAACCCGGACTTTCAGTTTCCCCGTTCACTGTAGGGTGACCTAGTGGTGTTCCTATTGTATCCCAAACTGTATAAATTTAGAAGAAACAGCACTGCTTTTTTTTGTTAGTCTTCTTTATGCCTGCCTTCTCGGCTGGGGGTGGGTCCTATGGTTCCCTCAGATTCTAGTCCGGACCCCAGTGGCCCCTGCACCGAGCTCTGAGCCCGAGCTGCCACCCCTTTGCCCTCTCACCATCCTGGCCACATCGTGCACTCCTATAGCACGGAAGGCCATTCAGGGAGTCGGGACCAGAGGGAGTTTATAGGAGTGCTAGGTGCCAAGCACGCTGAGGTGGACCGCTATCAAGGCTTGGAGGATTAGGGGCCAGAGTTTTTCCTTCCTTTACACCACCTTCAGAACAGGCATGCAGGATGTCAGAGACAGTGAGATGCATGCTTCTGTGCATCCCACGTCAGGTGTCTGCCTGCTCCAACCCCACTATTCGACTGTGTCAATGCACAAGTCCCCAACTGCCACTAGGAGCCAGCACCAGTATGGGAATCCCTCCCTGGAGGAGGAGAGCAGTCTCAGGGGCACTTGATCCTACCTCCCCCGGCCAACCCACCAACACCCAGAGTCACTCCCGAATCCAGGTCGTCGGTGTGGTGCTTGGTGTGGCATCCAGTGCCTCAGCCCTCAGTGCCACTGGGCTGGCATAGAAACAGCACTGTTTACTATAACATAGAATTAAGTATGCTTGAGACTGTACCTTTACTTATTTCTTTTAGAAAGAAGCCACCGAGAGGAGAGCGAACAGAGCGAGTCAGTGGGTGGCTTCACTCAAGTGTTATGCTAACGCTTTGTATCACGTCTTCTGAACCCGCTGACTG